>VBSM01003169.1:22308206-22357473 GCA_008086735.1 Cheirogaleus medius
GAGCGATCCTCCTGCCTCGGCCTCTCAGAGTGCTAGGATTACAGGTGTGAGCCATCATGCCCGGCCTTTTTTTTTCTTTTTAATTAAGCTAGCTAGTCCCGGGCCCAGGGCGTCTAGGGATTGGACTTTGCACATGGGACTTGTGTTTGAAGGAAGGAGGAAGAGAAAGACACTTGCTCCTGTTTTGATTTAATTGTCTCTTCAAAGGCCCTGTCTCCAGTCACATTCTGAGTTTACTGGGCTTTAGGACTTCAACTTGAATTTGGGGAGAGGGACACAAGTCAGCCAATAGCAACCGTGACTGGCTGATTTGGGCAGAGGACTGCAACCTCCAGCGGTTGGAGGGAGCTGAGGGCCACCGGGCTCTCCGTATCATCTCGCTATCATGGGAATGTTCCGTATCATCCTGCGGTCATGGGAATGTCGTGATGAAAGCAAGCCTTAGGCAGAATCCAACCTCACGCACATTCTTCCGCGAGCAGGCACATAAACAACCATACAGCTTGTGCTTGCGGTCTGTGAGCTCCAAGTTGTTTGTTCTGTTAGACTCTCTCATGGCACTTTGCATGGAAGTTTCCCTCACGACAGATGAGAAAGTTCTGGGGCAACATGCTGCTAACTTTCTGGTTGGATTAGGCAATAGAATCCTCTGAGAATCTGCTCACAGACCGGGTGGTGCTCAGGGCCCGTTGTACCCTGAGAGATGTGTGTCCTGACCTAGGAAAATCCAGAACAAGTCTTGCCGAACCACACATCCCGAACACCCCGCACTCATTGTCCTAACTTCCCCACCTCTGGTGCTTACGGGAGATAGAGACTGCCGATGGGAGTGGGCTTCTGATTGTGTCCTTTCAAATACTCACCACCACCCCCGGCGTGTGTGTGTGTGTGTGTGTGTGTGCGCTTCCTATCTAGGGTATGACCTCACTGCGCTAAGATTAACATAGACACACAGCTGGCCACACAATTGGCGCTGAAGTGTTTTAAGATAAGTTGTAAACAACATAAGAGTTTATCAGAAAGCTTCACCATATCAGCGTGAGCCTACAGTTTTTCCTAGATCAAGGTACAAGCACAAGGATTTCCTTTCTTGCAAAGTTCAACAAAAGCAAGAAAGATATTGGGGTTGGTGCTGCCTTTTTATTCTGTGTTAGGTCATGAACCTGTTTTTGCTGAACACTGGTCAGGGGAATTTGAGAAGGAGAAAGTGGGCTCTTCTCACCCTTTGAAAGGAGAGGATGGATTCCTCACCAGAACTGACATTTTTAAAAAGTCAGCATGGCTCGTTCTAGTATGTGTGGTGGATCTAAAGAGGCAGCATGTAGATCTCAGGAGTGCATATTCTTGAACCGTTTGAAAACCCTAAGATCTGAGGAATAACAAAATATTGACCATCATTCAGAGAGAAAAACACGGGGCCACCTTTGGTGACGCCTGTCATTTTGCCTGCATTTCCCTCATTGCTCTAACGTGTTGAGAGCCCAGCTGTACAGCAGGTGCTCTGGGTGTAACGGGGGGTGGAGGGGGTGTCTCTGGCTTTTTTTGATAGGCAGCTTAGCACTGAACCTAGTAGAGACAGTGTGTTTAATCATTTATTAGCAAATATTGCTGAGGGCCTGTCATGTTTAGGCAGGATTCTAACTCCTTGCAAGTATTCTCTCCCTGGGTACATATGAAACCAGACCTCTCCCTTTGAGACCACCAGAGAGTATCCTGCAATTGCCAACCTAATCCATCATACTCTTCTCATCTGAACTAGAGTTTTCTGAGAGCGGCCTCAGGGGAGAGGATGGACAGGAGGAAGAGCGCCATAAAGAGCGGATGATTCCCTCCCTGCAGGATCTATTCTTTACAGTGCAGTCTGAATGAGATTTTTAAAAACAAAAGCCATTTACCTTTGTCCCCTCCTTAAAGGCCTCTGGTGCTTCCTATTGCCCTGGGATGACATTCACACAACTTACTGGGGTCCTCAAGGCTCTGCCAGACTGGGCTGTGCTCACCTTTGTGACCTGTCTCTTGCCACCTGCAGCCTCCAGACTTGTGGATCTTCTCTGTGTCTCTAACGCTGCCTCAGGGCCTTTGCACTTGCCGTGCCCTGTACCTGCAATGCTGCTTGTTCTTTCCAAAGGCTGCAGCCAGTGTCAGATCATATATTTCCTCCTGAGACATCTTCCCTAACCATCCAGTCTAAAGGATCTCCTCTTATTATGTCACCCTGCTTTATTTTTTTCTAAGCATCTATCACTTTCTGGAATTACTTCTTTCTTCCTTTTCCTTGTTATTATCCATCTCCCCCAACCAGAATAGAAGCAGTCTGAGGCCAGAAACTATCTGTTCATCCCTTTCTGTGTATCTCTGGCACACACCCCAGTTCCTGCTCCAAAGTCAGCAGTAAAGAATTAATTTTGGATAACTGAATGAATAAATCCCTTTCAATGCCCTTTGGAAGTTGCAAGTAAAGAATGGGGTTCCTTTTTAAGATGACACTTTTGGGTGTTGATCTGTGCTTCTGGAACAAGACACAGCATGGCGAGACCACCATGGGGCGTGGCATCAGTTGGGCTGATTAGGGTTTTAGTAACAAGAATGCGGGATGTCACCGAGGAAATTCCGGGTTGACAAAAAGAAAAATCGGAAAGTGCAACGAGACTAATGGAGATGGTGTGCCGTGTTTTGCGGTTTGCTGGCAGCACAGACAGCCCCGGCCATTCACATTCCGGCGGGAGCCTGATCCGCGTGTTTGCTTTGGAGCTGGCATCCAGCCACGTGACACGATCTTTATTGCCTTCTCATCGGGTGATGGACGTGGGAGAGAATGTCTTTTGCCTACAGCTAGGTAGGCCTGGGGCTACTTAATCGGCTGTTTAATGGGCGTAGGTGTTCTTGAAGTGCACCTGTCATTCCCTCCACCGAGAACCTGTGGGTGCTAGGTGCTGGGAGTCCGTTGCTAAACGAAACAGACTTGCTGGCTTCTAACCTAGTGGCTTTGGGCATGTCCTGGTGACAGGGGAGGAAATAATATATGCAAATATGTGTCACATGCCTCAGAAGTGGTAAAGGGGAGTCCTCGGGGAGGGGGTTGAAGGCCTGAGGGTGCACGGGACCATCCACGCTTCCTTCCCTCTGCCCTGTCCCTCGACTCTGGCTCGGGCAGATGCTCAGAGTGACTCACCCCGGGAGGAACGGAAGGACAAGGGGGACTTGGATGTAGAAAGACATGTTTGCAGTCTGTGGAGGGCAGTCCCTTCGGAAGCATCTCATCAGTGGACGCGATATTCCGTGCGGTATCACGTGTGCAGCAGCAAGCCATGTTGTGTGTGTGAACTCACATTCCCGTGCAGTCCACGGTCACTGGGACTTGGGACTACAGACTGGGTGACAGCTTTGGGCTGGTTTCTCCAAATCGCCAAGGGGATCCCTCCTGAAGAGATGCCGTGGAGATGAGAGCTGGGGTCTGCGTCACAGAGGAAGGCCCGGAGCGTGGGAGCTGGCCGTGGTCCCTCTGGCGTGGCAGGCTGGGTCTCTGTGAGCCAGCAGTGTCACCGTCGTGCAGCCATCACGTCACATGCTGATGCCACTCGTCACCGCTCTCCCTTGCATGCCTCAGTGATAATGTCTCAGGAATGAAAAGCAGGGGCCCCACTGCTGAGGATGTGACAAGTGAGTCGGAGGTAGTTTCCCAGGGGAAGGATTTTGTCTCAGAGCATTAAAATAGATTCCGTTCTAAGTCAGAACCTTCCTTTTAAAGTTAACTTCACAAAACTCCTCTGTTTCTGTGATGAGCACCACCTCTTCTCGGAGCCCTTGTGGGTGTGTCGGTTCCATAAGTCACCGCAGATTCGGAATAATAACTGTGCTGGGGGGAGGGGTAGCTGATTGACTTAGCGGCATCGAGAATCCAGTTTATAAAACATTTAAACAACGCAGGGGTTTTCTTGTGAATGGATTTTTTTTGCAATTTAAAAAATCTTAAATTGTTGAGAAAACACAACATAAAATGTACCGTTTTAATGCTTAAGTGTATACAGTTCAGTAGTGTTAAGTATGTTCATATTGTTGTGCAACAAATTTCCAGAACTTTTTCATCTTGTGAAACTGAAACCCAACACCCACTGGCCAATAACTCCCCGTTGTCCCCCACCCCCGGGCTTCTGACAACCACCATTCTTCTTTCTGTTTCTATGAGTTTGATTACTTTAGGTATCTCATATCAGTGGAATCATACGTTCTTTCTGTTTCTATGACTGCCGTATTTCACTTAGCTTAATGCCCTCAGTGTTCCTCCTTGTTGTAGCATGTGACAGGATTCCTTACTTTTTAAGGCTGGATAACCCATTGTATGTGTATACCGCATTTTGTTTATCCATTCATTGGTCAATGGATGTTTGGTTTGTTTCTGTATCTTGGCTATTGTGAACAATGCTGCTATGAACTATAGGTGTGCAAATATCTCTTCCAGTCCTGCTTTCAGTTCTTTTGGATCTATAACCAGAAGGGAGATTGCTGGGTTTGACGGTAATTCTATTTAAATGTTTTGAGGAACTGCCATATTATTTTCCATAGTGGCCGCTCCATCTTGTATTCCTACCGATAGCTGCACAAGGGTTCCAGCTTCTCCATATCCTTGCCAACACTTGTTACCGTCTGATATACGTATCTTTAATAGTCTCAGTCCTAATAGGTGTGAGCTGATAGCTCATCGTGGTTAAATGATGTAGTTTTATTACTTTATATTTCATGTTGTAATCAATACAAAGATTAGTACTAATAAAAACTGATAGCTACTGTTTCTCATGCTTATGAAGTATTGTAAGCACTTTGAGTGACTTAATTGTCACTACAATTCTATGAGGAAGTCTCCATTTTTATCCATTTTATCCATTCCTCATCTGAGGAAGTTGAGGCTTAGAGAATTTAAGGAGATTACCCAAGGTCACACAACTAATAAAGGCCTGCATCAGGATTTGAACCCAACTGTCTGACTTCCAGGGAATTCTCTGCCTCCGCCTTCAAATTGACTACGCTATTGACAATTCACATCCTGAGCTGACCCGTATAGGGAAGGGCATAGTAGATGATGAGATCCTTCCTCATGAGTGGAGTTCCTGGGTGGACTCAGGAGTTGAATATTTGGAGTAAGGCTCATGCCTTGGTCATCACTGAAGCCTCGTGTAGCAGCCCAAAGCAGGGGCCATGTAGACAGTGGCCCAGTCTCTCAAGCCCTGGGCTTGTAAGTGACCCTGCACCGTTTTGGTTTGAATTCCCATAACTCTAGAGTAAATAATAGAAAATGTGAGAAGAGAAACACAACAGTTTTTATTTGACACTAATTCCTGAATTTGGTTTCTATTCCAAATGAGCGTGTGTGTGTGTGTGTGTGTGTGTGTGTGTGTGTAGCGGAGAGGTGTGTTGAATTAACGAGTTATTATTGCATTAGGCGTTCACTCTTAGAGCTCCCAGATTTTCTGGAAAGCCATGCAAATGCTGGAATGCCTGTCAACTAAAAAAATTAATGTGGAAGAGTTGGTTTAATTTTTGTTAGGCTTTATCATATTTAATTTTGTTTTCTGATTATGCCTAATAATAGTCCAGTCTCCTTTAGGCACTATCAAAGTGACAGCCAGCCACAGGTCCCCATATCGTCCCCAGTGCTTGCGTTGGATTATTGTATTAACAAACACTTCAAATTATGTTAGGAAAAATATGTTACATTGTTTCAAGTCAGGGGACCAATTCCACACTCACATCTGGGAATCCTATCGGTAAATACTGGCACAGGGCCGCTCTACCAGGGCCCATAAAATCTGCAGGGCCACTCCTTAATATGTTTGGTGAACATTTTTCTTATTTCGGTACCATAAAATGAAGTCTCCATTAAGAGTTCAAGTCACAGACTAATTCCCCAAACTTTTTTTTTCAAACAAGACAAAGAAAACATGCTATGTTTTTCCTGCCACAAAATCCTAGACAGAGTTTCTAGGGATGTTTTATGTACAGTGTGTTCGGAGGATCGTGGAGCTGAGGAGTCTGCTAGAATTTACCATCCAGGAAAAAATACCTTTCCCCTGGAGGAGGGAAGAGAGGCCTGCTTAGCTTCCTTCTGGGCTCAGACCTACCTCTGTGGTCGTGGTTGTGGATGAGTTAGCCCCGTGGGAACTGTGTGGCACCTGGAGCCCTTACCTATGACAGGTGGATGAGAACACCTGCCCCACGGGACCCCTTCTGGATATCAGGCACCTGGTATAATAGCACTGTCACTTAACAGGTGGTACACCGTAAAGAAAGATACTGTCATTTTCATTTGTTAGGGCTGAATTGCATCTCCCCAAAATTCATATGTTGAAGCCCTACCCCCCCCACCTTAGAATGTGATTGTATTTGGAGATAGGGTCTTCAAAGAGGCGATTAAATTATAATAAGGCCATCAGTGTGGGCCCTAACCAGTCTGACTGGTATTCTTGTAAGAAGAAGAAATTTGCATGCACAGAGAGACCCCAGGGATGTGCACCCAGAGAGGAGAGGCTGCGTGTGAGGACACAGGGAGAAGGCGGCCGTCTGCAAGCCAAGGGGAGAGCCCTCAGGAGGAACCAGCCCTGCCTACATCTCGATCTTGGACTTCCAGCCTCCAGACTATAAGAAAATAAAATTCTGTTTTTTAAGCCACCTTGTCTGTGGTGTTTCGTTAGGGCAGCCCGAGCAAACTGATACATCATTTAGCTCTTTTGGTGCTTTCATGACTTCTTGAGTGCTGTGGATTTTTTTTTTTAAAAAGTTCCCATCCTAGTTTCCTTATACACAGTTTTCTTGGAGGTTTCTTCTTCAGTTGTTTTCCAGGTTTTTTCATCAGGGGCCAGAGCCTCCTGGCCTTCGATAACCTCTCCTGCGCCATGTCTGTTTCTGTCTCTTTCTGTCTGTTTCTCCCGGCCTGTGTGAGGATGCTGGTCTGTGACGTGGGTGATGACGACCGGGGAGAGGAGGGCGGCGTGTAACAGGCGTGGCAGCAGCTGCTCGTTGACAAGCCGTCTGCATGCAGACAAGTGCACACAGGGCACCTGCCCGGGGTCCCCCTCCGCCCTGCGTGTGCCGCCTGTCCCCTCTCTTGCTGTCCTAGAGCCCCAGGGCCATGGGCTCTCTGCCTTTTATCTTAGTAACAGTTGCCATCTCTGCCACTCTTCTCCCTCCTGGTCCGTGCTTGGGGCAGATGTAGCTTCTCCACTTCCCTAAACATACGGGTCTGTTTTATTTTAAAAGCTTTATTGCCAACCATTACTAGGAAACAGGCAGATAGGGTGGGAAGTGACTAGATTTTAGGGCAATATGAAACTGTCAGGCTGGGCTTAACCCGAAACCCGTAAAAAGCCCGAAGAACAAAGGAACGTGTACCTGAAGGATGGGAACGGTGTTAATGCCACATGACCGGAGTAACCTACTGTGGGGTTCACGGGAGGGCCAAGCCTTCAAAGATGCTTTTGTTGGAAACGTCCCTAAAGGACCCTTTTCACTGAAGGTTTCAGCAAATTTCATGTCTGGGTTATCTGACTTGTCGGGAAGGGGTCTCGGTTATTTGCGCAACTCTTGATGATCTCCCAGAGAGCCCACTCCAGCACGTGTGGGGAGGATTCAGTTCAAAGAGCTGGGGTACTTGAATCAGCCATTGATTTTAGTGTTTTTTTGCAGCGAACTTTGTGAAGGGTTTCTTTTAGAAACCTTTAATATCATAGTTTTTAGGTGGTTGGAGGGAGGAGTTATTTTTGTTTTATATCCTTTTCTAGCAGTAAGAAGAGAGGTGATTCAATTTTGAATTTTCTTTGATCTTTTCTTGATTCTTTTGAACCTTTTTTTTTTTGGCATTGTTACCACTCTCCTGCTCCACAACCATCAGTGGCTCACTATTGCTGGTCCTCGTCATCTTTTCCTCCCAGGGCTGGTTTCGTTTAGGTCTCCCTGTCTGGAATTTGGTTTCTTTGTAGCAGGGACCATGATTCTTCTTTTTTAGTTCACATGGATCCCAAAGAATAAAGGAAGTACTCCATAAATACTTCTTGGTTGGTCTTTTTTTTTTTTTTTTTTTTTTAGGAGCGGGAGAAGGTGCGAGGTTTTTCATCCTTTTCTTATAGGCTGCTAGGGAAGCAGGCTGTTAGTTTTGATGTGCTTCTCACCTGGGCTTTCCATAGAGGCCAAGGGGTGAGGGCCTTTGGGCCTGGGTCAGAGCCGGGAGGTAGAACTGCTTGTAGCCTCCCGGACCCCTGCCTGGATGGGGTGGGAAGGGGTGAATTAGGGACCCCAAGCCCAGGTACCTGGGCTGTTCTGCAGCCCACCCTCAGCCTCGAGCAGCAGTTGGTTATCGGGCCATTAACTTTATGCACTTCTGGGCCACACTGTGCATTCTTTAACCTTGGCTTCAATAGGAAAACACTAAGGGGGAGACGTGGAGAAAATGTGCCCTGATAAATGGCTACAAATCCATCCTGGTGGGTCACAGAGAGCTTTATGAGTATAAGGAAGTCATTATTATGTAAATCAAATAGACACTTAAGTCTAGATAGCAGGTAGCTCAAAGCTGGGAGAGTTCAGACCAAGAAAAGAAGGACAAAAAAGGTCAGGAAGGGAAATGATCAAAACTAGGGGTGGGTCTCAGGGCCTGGTCTGCCTCCTGCCATCTACCTCGGTCCTCAGCGCCACCTTTCCTCATTCTGCCTCCCTTGTTCTCTCGCTGTCCTCCCTAGGACCGCTGTGGCCACGGGGCTGCCACCATAGGGGCTGGGGGCATTCCCTGAGCCCCCTTGCACCGGGTGCAGCCAGCCCAGGGCCCAGGGGGGAAGAGCTCTATAAATACTTTCTGATGGTGCTAAACAAGACCCATACAGCTTTGCAGTATCTGACTGTGGACTTTTAATCTGGCACCCCAGGTGACCCTTCAGCTCTTTCTATTTTTCCCTGTAGCCGTCTTCTGAGATGCATTTGCTGGGCTTTGTTAATGGTTTGTTTTTTCCCTTTTAATTTATTAGATTAGAAGCAGCACAGTTCTTGGCCTCCCCCCACCTTGGGAGAAGTTTCTTGCTTCGTCTCCATAAAACGTTGCTGTGGGCTTTTTCTTCTTTTATTACTCTGCATTAATACCTGGCAGCTCATCTCTGAGCTCTCATTTTATTTTCTTAACATATACTATTGCCTCCCCCTTGGCAGGCTTGGTGCTTGCTAAGGGATTGTTGGCCTCTCGTTTTTTACATCAGGAGGTAAGAGTTTAGATTTTTAGTTCCAGCTTAGTTGATGAGAGACACAGAGAATTTGCAATGATTTGTTTTGTACCACGTAGCTAATCAGAGGCAAAATGAACCAAGGATACTAGGAATGAACAAGAAAGGAAGATGGCAAATGAACTTCCAACTTCTTCTGCCCTTTGGTGTTTTATCAACACAAGATTGATTTGCTTTTAGTTTGGTGTTTCTCTCTGGAATGGGTAGGAATGTGTTCATAGTCACTGGGAGTGAGCAGGCAAGGGATATAGGAACACAATGCTCTGATGATTATGACACGATGTACATGTAGATACTTATGTATGTATATACTTACGTGTATACTTTTTCCTCCAAAGCCTATTTTAGAAGGGGGATTACAAATCCCTTGTAATGGAGGATTTCAGTTGGATGTCAAAGCTGTTAGTTTTGTCCTGGGCTGGTGTGGGGCTTGTCCACGGGGTTTCAGCTTTCAGTGCATCTGATTCTCTGTAGGAATATGAAGTGGAAGTGCAATTGATCTATTGCAGCAGGTTGGCAGGGGAGGCTGGTGACTTCTAAAGTTCCCTAGGTTGTGATCTCTGTAGGGTCCTGGGTGGGAAGGTAGGTTTGGTGTCTGCCATTGTTGCTAGGGAGTTAAATAGAGCCCTTTCATTCCATCCCTGGCTCTGCTAGCCCCTGCAGCATTTAGAGCAAACAGTGCCTGCTGTTAGGGACACTTCATTATGCCGTCAGAGTCCTTGACAATCAGAGGGTCTCTAAGTTTTTCTGCCTGATCAAGGCATAAATGTGGAGAAGCTCTTCAGAACATTCTGGAGTAAGAGATAAGACCAGGGTCTGGGGATGGAGTAGAAAGATGCTCGAGAAAGGACTCCTTGGTTTTGTTTTTTGTCTTTTGACTATACAGCCCTATTGTTTGGGAGTTACTGGGAGGGACAGGTTTTTAGGTGTGTCCTTGATGGACACATAGCGGAGCCCTGGGGCCCAGGAAGTAACAAGAGGGCACTTCCCAGTCCCTGAAGCCAAATACTCCAATTCTGCCTGATAATCTTGGGGAGGCACCAAGCAGAGGTTCTGGACCCTGAAGCACTTTCCTCCCTCTTAGGGACCGTGGGCTAGCATTTGGGGGTCATGTTCAAATCCTGATCCAACCACTTACTAGAGTTTGCCCTTGGGCAAATCACTTAAACTCAGCTGATCTGCAGAGTGGGCTCAATCTGGCACCTTGAGTGCCCTCCTGGTCATTTGTGATTATTAAATCAGATAATGCAGGTAAAGTGCTCAGCCCAGAGCCTGGCCCCAGGCAGCCTGAAGAAAATGAGCTTGTGAGTTACAGTCTGCACAGTCGTAGTGTGTAGACGCTGAGCTCCTTCAGGTCCTGCCCGGCCAGATGCTGGGTGTCGGGGCCAAACTCTCTCCAGTAACACAGGGAGACCGAGAGCCTTTGCAGGAGGTATCTGGTGAATCAGAAGTGCCTTCTGATAAACCCTGGTGTTAGTCACTGTGGAAACTGTTAATCAGACACGTGGCCCCTGCCACTTTCAGGATAAGGCACAGCTGTGACTAAGCATCTTGCTTCTCTCTCTCTCCCCCCTCCCCCCCACAGCACGTGAGCAGGTTGGAGGCCCCTAGGGCAGCCATGTGACCTCAGTTGTTCTTCCCTTATTCCTTCCAAGTGCTTGGGCTTTAGAACAGTCTAGGGGTATAAATGGTTGGCCAGATTATTCAGTTAATAAAGATGGACATTTTTCTGAGTACCTATTGGTTGCTGTGGGGTTAAGAAAAAAAGAGTCATCTCCCCAGACTGCTAGTAATTTAATTGGCTGGAGATATGTTGACTTGTGAGTGATAATTTATCTCCAGCCCCTCTGCAATTAGTCTCTTAACTTTTTAGCCCCACCCCCTGCACGGGAGAAACAATGAATGAGAAGCAGCTGGGAGATAGCGCCAGCTGTTAAATCTACTGGAAGGGGTTCATTGTGTAATCCAGACCATCAAGTGCAGAATGAGTTAGGGAAGAGACACCAGCTTGGGGAGTCACTAGGAGACAGTTAGTGGAGGAAGTTTAGCAATAGAAATGAGGCTAGGTGAGGAGGTGGGAGAATAGCTTGAAGCCAGGAGTTTGAGACCAGCCTGGGCAACATAACAAGACCCCATCTCTACAAATATTAAAAAAATTAGCTGGGCATGGTGGGCCAGCTACTTGGGAGGGTCACTTGAGCCCAGGAATTTGAAGTTACAGTGAGCTATGATTGCACCACTGTACCCCAGCCTGGGCAACAAAGTGAGACCCAGTCTCTAAAAAAAATTAAATAAATAAAAATAAAAATAAATCTTTGGTTAGAGTCCAAAAACTCCCAAGGCCCAGAACTCAGGAGAAGAGCATTCAGAAGCAAGTCCTTCTACCGAGTCGGCAAAAAACATCTGGCAGCAGTGCCCCCCCAAGCTTGAACTTGAACGTGCATGGGAATCACATGGAGTTCTGGTTACAAGTGCAGGTCTGGATTCAGTAGGGCTGGGCAGGGCTGGGTTGCTGCCTTTTTAAGCAGCCATAGGTGCTGCTGGTGCTGCTGGCCCGAGGACCACACTGTGTGTATCAAGGTCTTAGGTAATATATAGATTAGGTGGTAACCTATAGGTAGTAACCTAGTTATCAAGATTAAAGGTGTGAGTTACAGGAGAGAAGGAACCGTTGGCAGATGGGAGGAATATGCCCATCAGAGGTTCCCAGGGTGGTGACTGCCTGCGTTGCATGCCTGCGTTCAAACCCCAAATCGGCCACTGCCAGGCAAGCTATTAACCCTCTCAGAGCCTCACTGCCCACCTGCAAATCAGGGATTGCAATTAATATCCTCCTTCTCAAAGTGTGTGCATGTTTAGGAATAAAAGAGCAAATCCATGTAAATGCTTAGGATAGCTCTGGGCACATATAATGTCGCCAAAAACAGGGTCTTTCCACTGTCACCTGGGAGGTCTACTACTTACTTGGATGTGACCACTGACTTTCCACGCCACGGCCCCACGTCCCCCGAGGGCACTCCAGGACTGGGAACCTGCCGTCCACTCGCCTGGAGTGTGGCAATGCTGCCGAGATCCTTCCTGTGATTTCTGGCCGCCACCAGCTGCTGCTCTTATCCGCACGGGGCACAGTTGGGACCCGTTCCCCTTCTCTGGGGCCAGAGATTGCTTTAGGACCTGACCAGAGGAAGCCAGGGAAGGGCTGCGAATGAATGCCTGAGAGCTTACAGAAAGACAACTTTGTGAGAAGAGGAAAAAAATCATTGGGCAGATTCTTGAATTAAAAGTGGTAAAATAGTTTGGGGATCAACCTGGTGTTTTTGAGCTCAGAAAGTTTATGAAACGAGATGTAAAGTGCTTTGGATGTTGGACGCATCCAGTAAATGTTAACTGTTTTTTTTCTGGCTCTTTAGAGAACATTCGACTGAGTTTGCTTCGGTCAAGAAAGTGATTTGGGCTCTCTGGCTGTCTTGCCTGGGAGCATCCCACGCCGCCGGGGCAGCATCGTGTACTCAGCATCTTGCTGCGGGGAGAGTCGGTAGCTGGGAAGGGACGGCTCCTCCGGGTCCACTTCAGTACCTCGTGTGGCTTTGCAGCTGCGGAAAAGTCCCATTTTCCACTAACTTCCCACCACCGAAGCAGCCGTGCCTCGCCGGACGGGACTGGGCTGTGTTAGTGTAATTAGCTCACGCGCTCCTCACCGACGCACACTCAGGCACGGTGACATGTGCTTAAGAAAACCAGCCGCCACAGTTCTGCCTGCAGCGCTGCTGGGTCTATCCTTATGGGCCTTATGGGCTGGGTTGCTGCTCTGGCAGCCTGGGGACTGTCCACATGGCTTGGTGACTTTGAAGTCAGCTGTCAGTTACACATCTGGGTGGGGAGGGGAGGCCTGAGGCAAAGAGGTTGAATCCTAGAATTTAGGGCCTCTTGGAATATTCTGGTCTAGCGCTTCCTAAAAGCCAGTTCATGACTTAGCTATATTAAGATCTCTTGAGGAGCTCGTTTAAAAAGTGGGAGCCAGGCGTGGTGGCACGTACCTATAGTCCCAGCTACTCGGGAGGCTGAGGTGAGAGGATCCCTTGAGCCCAGGAGTTTGAATCCAGCCTGGGCAACATAGTGAGACCCCCCACCTCTAAAAAAGAAAGTGGAGTCCGGGACCCTACTTAGAGGTTCTTATTTAGTTGATCTGGGTGGTTGGAGTAGGGAGACAATTTAATCTGTATTTTAAAAACAACTTGCAGGTGATTCTCGTAGGCCACCACGAGGTTTGGGGAAGCCCTGCCCTGGCTCGGCCTTGACGTTCGTGCTGGATGCTGAGGTGCAAATCTGTGATTCCGTCACCTCCGGCTTCCCAGCGCATGTCGGTGACAGACCTACAGCCAAACCCAGTCCTTGGAACTCAGAGGTTCTTTCTGTGGCATACAGACCCCCGTGAGACCCGCCTCTGTAATTTTTGCATACAAACCTCTGACCGACACGAGAGATTCAGCCCAGCAGAAGGATGCTGCTGTCTAGACCAGTGGTTCTGTTCTTCCTGGGGCTGTTTTGCTCTCGCAGGGGACAGTTGGCAGTGCTGGAGACATTTTTGGTGATCACGACTTGGGGAGGGGTGGGAGTTGCAGCTTTCCTGGCATCTGGTGGGTGGAAGCCAGGGGGTGCCGCTGCACACCCTCCCCCGCACAGGACAGCGCCCCCGCCCCGCCCCCGCTGAGTTACCCAGTAGTGCTGAGGCTGAGAAACCTGGTCTAGGTGAATGCTTCTCAGTCTTAACTGTGCACTCACTCCGTCCTGATTGTGTAGGTCTGGGGTACAGTCTGAGAGTCTGCATTTCAGAAAAGTTTCTGCATGACGTTGCTGCAGGCTGCCTGGGGACTGCCCTTTGCATATAGCAAGTGTTTTCAGAGCAAGGAGTGGGCTGCAGTCACAGCTCTACCACTTAACTAGGTGTGTGACCTTGGACAAGCTACTCTAACCTCTCTAACCTTAAGTTTCCTCATCTGTAAAATGGGGATAATATCACTGAGGGCCAAATGAGATAATATATGTAAAGAACCTAGCATGGTTCTTGGCCTTGGCGAGCATTCAATAAAATGTAGCTGTTATTTTCACTATCGTTATTATTTACTTAGCAATTCAGCTTTGTTTGTCTAGTGTTTCATTATTTACCTACATCGTGTCTCATGCTTTGCTAAAATAAGCTGAGGTGGGAGGCGATACAAAGGATTATCTCTGCGATGGTGAGTTATAAAGTATACTAGTGGTGTTTTTACTCGTACGTCACCCCACCTTCTGGCACTGGGTGAGAACTGAGGCTGCAACAGGACTTAACATCAACTCGATGGAAGCATTTTGAGAATAGGGGCATCATCATGTTCCTCCAGTCCTTGAAACGTGGTAGTCATTCTACACTCACTCAACAAAAATGAGTATGGGGAGAATGTCCTAAAAATAAGGTGTCTGACTTCTGGGATTTTATTCATAATGGTTTTATGGATAATAGAGGCGCATGACAAGTGAACGTAGGTATCCAGTTTCATCAGCATTCTGAAATATTTAAGTCACCTAGCATAGGAGTATTTCAGGGCGGGTTTAGAGCATGGAGTTGATCTTTGTTCAAAACCTAACATTGCTATCTATTAGCCATGTGAACTGGGGATTATATAATAACGCAAAGCCTCAGTGTCCTCATCTCTAAAATGGGAGAAAAATAGTACCTACCGGTAGAGTTGAAGTGAGGCAGAAGTGAGATGACACATGTCAATTACTCGATGACTGTTGACCCGTGTGGTCCTGGTCCTGCAGACTAGCGAGGCTGTTTTCAAGTGTTGGTGCGTGTGGGTCACTTGGGAACTTTCTCCTGAAGCCTCCTTCAGATAGTCCAATTTGTTAGGTCCTGGGTGAGGCACAGGGATGTCCCTTTTAGGCAGGCACCCCAGGGGATTCTAGTCCTGGTGCTAAATTTAAAGTGGTCACCTTTGGGATCATGGGGTCCGGCAAAGATGGCAACTGCACGGGAAACCTGCCCTTGGAGGGCTAAGGAAGAGAACACAGGAACTCTTGAGAGTTGTTCTGACAGACCTTTTATTTTGGCAGGGGCTTGTGCTTTCTTTGCCAAGCCATCGTCCCTCACTTGGATAGAGGAGGGGCCGTGGGGAAGGCAGGGGGGGCCTATACAGCTGGCTGTCAGAACAGTTGACCTCCAAATGGGATGAGCTCAAAGCCAGGCGTAAGCAATCTGGAAGCCAGAAGTGGAGGTGATGGGAAGTCCTGGAGACGTTGTTCTTGGTAAATGTGCAAGGAAGGGCTGCCAAGCCCAGAAGATGGAAGACGTAGAAGGGAAGAGTGCGGTTGCGGAGGGACCCCCTGCTGGCTCCAGGTGCTGGTCTCAGGAGGCATCCTGGGGGCAGAGGGTCTGAGCTGTGACCAGCAGTGCAGGGACAGGTGGACACGCTCAGGTGTGCAGGGCTCCCTCTGCGCATTGCAGCTCTCCTGGGAGAGCAAGGAAGGGGGTTGCGAGCAGATGGCCTCCATCTCCACCAGCCTCGATCAATGACTACACAGGACTAACGAACGCTGCCAGTGATACCCAGAGCCCCTTCTCCCAGCCGGGCGGCCCCACCAGGGAGCCCAGGCAGGGAGCTTTGCCTCCTGCTGAGACATTCTGCTCTTGCTGCTTTATTGAGAGAAGTTCAGACACATGAAAATGGATAAGCGCAAAGGCTGTGGGTGGCCGCCTGCTTTCAGATCGCCAGCTTTGGCTCTCTCTGGACCCTTGAGCATGTTTCTTCACCCCTTTGTGCATTGGCTTCTCCATCTGTAAATGGGAATGATGGCTCTAATACTCTATCAGTTACTGCTTCCGTGATGCTGTCTAGCAAACTACCATGAAGCCTTAGTAGCAGACAGTAATAAGTGTTTACTGTTCACACATCTGGGGTGGCCAGAGGGCTTTGCTGGTCTTGCCTGGCCTTGCTTACATGTCTGAGAGTCCCTGAGCTGGGATGGCTTTGGCTGGGAAGACTTGAGTGATTCGCTTGTGCTCCACGTGTTGCTGTCATCCTCCTCTAGCGGGTAAGCGTGGGCAAGTTCTCATGGAGACGGCAGCGGTGCAAGGGGCCAGGGAGCCACTCATGCAAGGCTTTGAGTTCTCTCCCACGCCATGTTTGCTAACATCCCATTGGCCACAGCAAGTCACGTGGCTGAGCCCAGAGTCCAGGCACAGGGCAGAATGCACTACCCTGGTCTTGGAGGCACATGCTCAGATCAGACTCTTTCTTTGCTTTGACTTCTTGTAGTGCCCTCCATATACTGTTCTGTTTCATCTGTCTGTCGCGCCTTTGTACTGCTGTTCTTTCTGCCTATAACGACTGCTCCTTATTTTACCAGTCTGATAAACTCAGCTCTGGAGTCAGACTCTTTGGGTTTGAAGCTGGTTCTGCCACCTACTTAAAGTTTTGTGACCTTGGCAAGTTTCTCACCCTCTCTTGGCTTCCATTGCTTGATCTGTAAAATAAGCATCATAAACCCTCCCAGGCTGGGCGTGGCAGCTCACACCTGTAATCCTAGCACTCTAGGAGGCCGAGGCGGGTGGATCGTTTGAGCTCAGAAGTTCGAGTTCGAGGTAAACCCTCCCAGGGTTGTTATGTGGATTAAATTAGATAACAGTTATAAAGCACATATCAGTGTCTGCAAAATAATGTAAATGCTCAATAGAGGTTTGCTTTTGTGAAGCAGGGTTTTTGCTTTGCCCTCTGCCATTGAAGCAAGTGTGTGCCTCACATCTTAAAATTAGGAAAAAACAAAGCAAAATAAACCGTTTTACCTTGAGATGTGCCAGAAATAATAGAGTCACCTTGTCTCATTCTGGTCTTCCAAATGAATAAAATCTTGACCATTTTCCATAAGCCTGGACTATCCAATAAACAGCTTTATCCTTAACTTTGCGATGATAAGATTATTTCTTGTGGATATGGCAATCGTATGAGAAAATGTGATGGTGGTGCAGGTAAATATCTCTCGTGAATATTTATTACCATTTGCTGTGACAGTCTAATAGCTGACCCCCTTGAGACTCTTTGAAAGTAAAATCTTTTCCTTTTCTAAGTGATTTTGTCTTCCTTCCACATGTTGCTGCTATTTCTACCTCCACCACCATCACTGTCGTTATTACCACCATCACGACCACAACCACCATCACCACCATCACCTCAGCACAACTGGAATAATTGTTATCACCCTTCAAATCCCTGCCAGACCGTCTTCTCTGTGACGACATTCCCAACCAGCTTCCCCGGAACGAGTAGTAGCACTCTACTATTTTATATCTTGTGCGTGTTTCTGTTTTAACACAGCCTGTTTGGGGTACAGTATTTGGTTATGGGTCTCCTGTTTGCCCCTCTATAAGGGGGCAGAAAACATGTCTCTGTACCGTAGGATCTAGAGAAGGACCTGGCAAATGGTGGGTGCTCAATTAGCTGTTGAATATTATTGACAGAAGAGTTTTATCTCACTCTTGTGATATTCTTGTTCTAAAACCAAAGATGGTGGGAGAAGCCTCCCACAATGGTTGCAGAAGCGTGTAATAGAGTTGAATTAATGAGTGACAGGGGACCCTGGACTCCATGCATAGGTACATGTCAGCAAGCCCCACATTCAGTGGGGACTCTAATTTAGATACTTGGACGTTCCGTACTGCCTCTCTTATTTAAGGTGATAGCTTCTGTATCATAAATCCCAACATCTTGGTGAATGAACCTAAGAAAAGTTTATTTCCCACTTATGTTGACCGTCTAGAGTAGGTGTTTCTGGTTGGTTAGCTGTCCTCCAGTTGGTGTTTCAGGGACCAAGGTTCCTTCCATCTTGTGGAACTGCCATCTTTAACAAGGCTCCCAAGGTCACCCTGAAGGTCATCCCTTTTTTGGTACCCAGTTGGAGGGGATAAGGACATGGAGCTTACTGAACCAGGCCCAGAAGAGGTCCCCATCCACTGGTCAGAACTTGGGCTCAGGGGAACTGAGAAATGTAGTCAACCATATGTTCATTTTCTGTTTAGCAAGACCTCATATAACGGTGTTTATGCAAGAGATATGCCACATTTTTTTAAAACACCTCTGTCTGGTTTTCCGCCATTAAGCTAATCTTAACCAAACCTTACTACGGTTTTATGCAATGCTGGGTCCTAGTCTGCAGACATGTGACTAAATGGGGATCTTTAAACCAGAAAGATGGGGAGGCTTGGAGAGTGTGAACTGCTGTTTACAATTTATGCATGGTGATGATAAGAATGTTACTCCATGCTGTTCTTAGAACCCCATTAATTTTTGGGCTAAACGTTTATGTGGTTTCACTGGCTGGTAGCTGCAGGAAGCACAGTGTCCATCTTGCTTGGGTTAAAGCCTTTGAGATCAATGGTGGCTAAATGTGCTTTCAGGAGCAGAATTTAATCTGCTGGGAGTGGGTGACTATTGAATTCAGTAACTGCAGCAAGACTTTTCTCCTCTCTCCTTTTTGTGGAGACATTGTTTGCACAGCGTGTCTTCCATAATCAATACAAGGGCAACATTAATGAAGAGAATCTCTTGTTTGGCAGGCAAAGCTTTCCCTTTGTTGGGATTGAGATGCTCAGTTAATTTCCTGGGAGTGGATTTATGAGAAGTTGGTTAGTGATTCTTGTAAGTGTGTGTGAGGTTCTTGAATTATTATTATTATTTTTGAAACAGAGGAGTCAACAATCTGTTGTGTTATTGTAAACTGTTTGGTAGCTTGTAATTTGAGGAATGTACTCATGAGAGTCCTAGTTTTGAAAATTTAGGAAATTGGTACATACTCGAAAATGGGTGGGTTGTGGGGGTTTAGGGAAGGAGCACTTTAAACATGTACATCTCACTTAAAAAAAAAACTCCAAAAGCCTTTTGTTTGAAATTGCCATAAATCAAAGCATTATGGGAGATGAATTTTCTAGACTTTGTGTGGAATTTCATTGAGAAAAAGAAGTTGGACAAAATGCCAGAGAGGTTTGGGACCACCCTTGGTTGAATCTTTCTCCACTCTCTGGGAGTTTATAGCCTAAATTCTCTTCAGTCTTTAGGAATTTTGATCTGTCATGTTTAGCAGTAGAATCTCTTCTTCCTCCTCCCAGTGTTCCTCTCACCTCCCTTCAGGCAAGCAAGGGCTTGCTTCTTCCCGTTGCTTAGGAAATTCCATTTGGGGGTCCCACTTGTGGGGCCAGCCCGCAAAACTTCTTTGGAGCTTGGATATCGAGATGTCCACTCCTGCCTTCCTGCTTTCCCTGGGAGAAGGGCTGTGCTGCATGTCACTGTTGTGCCTGGCGGGCTTTCTCCCGTGCCTGCCCACTTTGATCGAGTTTGAGTCCACGTGAGGTTTCAGTAAGTGCAGTTGGCAGTCAGTGGCGTAGCTGGACCAGGTGCGGCCAATTTCATGGCTTTTTTAGTTTGTTGAATGTTATGCTACCTCATCTTGGTCTTGAAATGGTTTTAAAAAATAATGCTTAGTAACTGAAATGTTCTGGTTGGTGAGTTTTCTGGTCAATGGAAGGGGATGACCTTGGGTAGAGTCTGTGACCACAAGCGAGTTATTTAACCTTGCTGAGCGTCAGTTTCTTCACTTAGAGGCTTGGTGTGCTATAGCTTTCCTTGGTGTGCTGCTGGGAGAATGTAGCCAAGGTTCCTCGACTGTACTGAACATTTGCAGGACTCAGTAATGGTAACTGCAGTCATCCCTTGGTGCCTGTGGGGGATGGGCTCCAGGACCTCCGTGGATACCCAAATCCAAGGATGCACAAGTCCTTGATATAAAATGGCATAGTGTTTGCATATAACCTATACACACTCCTGTATGCTTCACGTCATCGGCAGATCACTTATAATACCCAATACAATACAATGTAAATGCTATATAAAAAGTTGTTATATTGCATTGTGTTTTTATTTGGATTTTTTTATTGGTCTTTTTTCCCCCAAATATTGTTGCTGTCGGTTGAATCTGTGTTTACAGAACCCCAAAATGCAGAGGGCTGACTATACTCTTAATTATTATCATCATTATTATTATTGTAAGGCAGGGTTTCACTCTCTCACCCAGGCTGGAGTGCAGTAACGTAGTCATAGCTCACAGTAACCTCAAACTCCTGGCTCAAGTGATCCTCCTGCCTCAACCTCCCGAATAGCTGGGACTATAGGCACATGCCATCACACCCTGCTAATGTTTAGATTTTTTGTAGAGACAAGGTCTCACCATGTTGCCCAAGCTGGTCTTGGGATTCCTGGCCTCAAGTGATCCTCCCGCTTTGGCCTCCCAAAGTGTTGGGACACCTCGTCCAGCCATGTACTATTGATTATTATGAAGGTATGCAAAATCACTATCAGAAGTTTAAAATGTCTGGGGTGGAAATAAAGTGAAATAGAATATCAGAGACAGTGATTTTCTGGTATGATTTTAATTTGTAGTGATCTATAGGATTCTTCTGGAGGCAGATTTATTATAGCTGCTACCTGTGATACCATTTAAGATTCCTGAATTTACAGACTAAAGTCCACAAATATTTATTATCGCATGCCTATGCTATCCCATGTGCTGTGCTCAGAACCGTTTGGTTAAAAACGTAGGACAGGGTTAACAAAATAAGACTGTCATTCTCCTTCCCAGGCCTTATGCTTGTGACCCTCTGCCCAAGTTTGCCCTTCTCAGTCCTGTTTACTGCTGTTGTCCTGGCCCTCTTTTGTTTTCAGAAGTGTCCTGGTTTGGAAAACCAGTTATATACATGGTCACCAATACAGGCTATTACTGAGACAGAGGGAGTTCTTCCAGAAAAGCACAACTGAAGTTCTCTGAACAGGAGAAATAAAGGAGGATGGTGAAAGCTATTTCTCAGGGATTTGAATTCTGACTAGATGGTTAGTTATAGGACCAGAGGGGCGGAGACAGAGGGGAAGGCATTTTGGAGCTAGAATAAGCCACACGCTACCGACGGGATGGACAGAACCCAACTGGAGATGCCACCTTGAGTTTTACAGTGTGACGAACCTGCTTCAAGTGGCAGCCTTTTTTGTTTAGGTTTCACCAGTCAGTGTGGCCCAGATGTTTGCACTAAGACCCTAACTATTAGGCTTTACTTTTTTTGCCTTAAAAATTCCCCAGCAAAAGGATTTGGGGAGCAGGGAGTGATGACGATGATGGAGGGGGTTACCTCTTGCAAATCAGACGCTGAGCTAGGTTGTTGGTTTTTATGGCCATTTCCTTTCTGAGTCTTGGCACACAAGTCTGGAGGGCTGGAGCTCAGGGGTACTTTTGCATTTTTGCCAGTGCTTCAGCATAACCTGATTCCTGGGGGGAGGTGGGCCAGAGTAGTTAACCTTTCCTTCACTTAGTGTTTGAAAGTGGAGGGCTTCATTTGCTTTTCTGTGCCGTGTCTCACAAACACTGAGAGTGTATTGGTTGCAGTAGATTTGGGGACATTTACACAGTGACATATATGTTCAGAGGTTATTGCTGCATTCGTAAATAAGAGGAATGCAGTTTAGATTTCTTAGATTTGGGATGTGAATTTTTTTCCCCCAGAGTGTTTGCATTTGGTTTGAGTGTCTTAATTATCATTCAAGGAACATTCATAAAATTAAAGTAGGAAAAAAAAGAGTCAGTCCTGGCTTAGGTATTAACATATAACCCCTGCATGTTTATTATGAAACCTTCACCCTTAGGATTCTCATTTGTAATCCTGGGCAGCACAACCAGTTTTCTGAGTCATTAACTTTTTCCTGTAACACCAAAGGGCAGGAGGGTGCTGGGCTCCACAGCTTCTTTCTCCAAGGCAAGTTGAACAACCATCTGTGCCGTGAGATGGATGAGGCACCGTTGCCCTCTTGTTGATTTGGTATTTGTGTTTTCATATGAGAATCTTTACTGATTCCAAAGGTCCATTTACTGAAATACTCCCTGCTAATTTTTGGAATTGATGACACATTGATTGAGCTCTTTGTATCTATTATTGACAAGGTTCGAGACAGTCTGTTAAATGCAGAAAGAATTCGAGTAGAGTCAGAAGGCCAAGGCTCAGTGACCTTGGATAAGTCACCTTGGGCCTTCATTTCCTCAGAGGTCAGCTGGGGTGTGAAGAACCAACCTCCCAGGTTGTTAGGGGGGTGGATGACATGGTGATCGTGAAAGGACCTGGGCCCTCCTCATGTGGTGTGGTAATTCAATAAATCCTCTAAATTCATGAAGACCTAGAACAGGGATGGGCAAACTATGGTGCATTGGCCAAATCTAGCCCATCTCCTGTTTTGTACAACCCTTGAGCCAAGAATCGTTTTTATATTTTAAAATGGTGGATAAAAAATCAGAAGAGGAAGAACATTTCCTGACCCAGGAAAAGTATATGAAATTTAAATGTCAATGTCCTTAAATAAAGTTTCACTGGAACTCAGCCATGCTCACTCATTTGTGTATTTTCTGTGCCACTTTCATGCAACAATAGCTGAGTTGAATAGTTGCTCCAGAGGCTGAATGGCTCACAAAGCTGAAGATATTTATCTGGCCCTTTATGGGAAAAAATGTGCCAGCCCCCTATCTGGAGCAGTGGTTATTGTAGCAAGACGAACCGGGTTGTACACATAGTTCTTTTCCTCTGATGATGCTAAAAAACTTTGGGGAAGCTAAAGCTCTCAAATTCCCATAGACAGAATCTAAGCTGTTTCATTCGTTCATTCATTCATTGTTATTTTGCCAAGTATCTATTGAGTTTCTGCTATGTGCCAGACACTATTTGGGGTGGTGAGAAAAAAGCAGTAAACAACACAGGGGAAAATTCCTGCCCTCCTGGAGCTTACAGGAGTAAGATCATTCATGAATAAAAGTACCCGGATGGTCGGGAAGAGGAGGTGAGTTGTGAGCCTTGCATGATGACGGTGGGAGCCAGGGAGTGCTGCTCAGGCAAGGGGAAAAGCAAGTTCAAAAGCCTTGGGTGGGCCAGGTGTGGTGGCTGAGGTCTGTAATCCTAGCACTGTGGGAGGCTGAGGCAGGAGGATCGCTTGAGCCCAGGAGTTTGAAGTTGCAGTGAACTATGATGACACCATTGCACTCTAGCCAGGCAACAGAGCAAGATTCTGTCTCCAAAAAAAAAAAAAAAAAGCCTTGGATGGAATCACTGGAGAAGTTCAAGGAGAGCAATGTGCACAGAGTGGTATTTTGTGTTTTTAATTTTCAGCATTGGCTACAGAACTGTGCTAATCTGATTTATGGTCCTGTTAAAAAAATTTATGGTTCTTTTTAGGCACATTAGAAAACAAGACGGGAGACAATGTCATGCATTGGAGAAGAGAAGTCTGGGCAGATAAGAGTTGAAGCTCAACTTTGGACGTATTGACATTTAGGGCTGAATAATTGTCGTGAGGGACTGTCCTGTGCACCGTAGGAAGTTTAGTAGCATTCCTGGCCTCTACCCACTAGATATGTAACCCTGAAGTCCAGTCATGATTACCAAAAATGTCTCTCCGAACAATGTTACGTGTCCCCTTGAGGCAAAATCACCTCCTTTGAGAACCACTGCTGTGGCGTGAGGCTGCTTCCTAGCTCTGTGACTTTGGGGAAGTGAACCTAACCCCTCTGGGCCTCAGTTTCATCATCTGTAAAGTGAATGCTTTTACTGCACTTGCAGCCCTAGGAGTGTTGAGCTGAGTAAGGGGGCGTGCAGCCAGCACTCTGCACAGGGCCGGGTGTGGTCCACGCCCTTGATGATGTTAGTTGAGAGAGCAGAGACCCTGGCTCTCCTTTTCTCTCTTTAACCCGATCGTCAGCAGAGAGCACAGTGTCTGTTCATATCTTGGTGAGAAGTGGATTTATATGATTGGCCCAGATCCTTGCGTTAAAATTCAAGCTACTAAAATTGTCAACTGTGCAATTTTTCATTGCACTTTTTCTCTTAATAATCACCCTCCCCTATGCGTAGCTGCCATTTGACAATTTGCAAGTTGACTTGTGAAACAATGAGATGGACATCATTTCTTCCACTATTAGGCATGGTTGGAAATGGGGGGCCCGAGGGCTTAGTAAATACGCCTGAGGCCCCTGAGTTCACTGCCTCTAGCCCATCGGAACCCCGAGGAGAGTTGTGCAGATAAAAAGCAGAAGCACTTTTATACTGTTCCTCTGTGGCTCCCTGTTAACACATCATCTGCTTAAATCAGCTTCTTTGCCTCGGGGAGCCCCCCGGGGTGTGCTGACACCTAAATCACCACCAGCCATACTGAAGGAGAGGGACACTCGGCTGTAAAGGGGAAGGCAGACACCGGCCAGCCTGGCTTTTCCTCTCTTGGCTGGCTCAGGACACCAAGAGGAAGGGGCACATCAGGAGGGCCCGAAAGAAATGGCTTTGTGACTCTGGGTTGTGTGTTGGGCTCGTTTGGGTTTATTTCCTCCCTATCCTGTGCTGGAGCTGGTCATGGAGCAAATGTTCCTATTGGCTCCTCCTAGAGTTACGAATGATAAAGAAGCAATAACTAGCGTTACTGAGCACTTGGTACATACTCTAAGCACTCAACATGCATTTCCTGGTCTCCCCCTCTAAGCCTTCTCCGTCACAGCTCTTAACACCACTAAAGACAGGGAAGAGAGTCCCTAGAGGTTTAGTAGCTTTCCCAGGCTGAGCAGTTGAGTAATTTGGGGAAGCTGGAATTTGATCTCTGCAGCCTTTTTTTCTTTTACCAAATCTTGGATGTACCATGAAAGGAGCCTAAAGGATTCTCCAGTGAAGTTGAAACTGCACCCCAAAGCTTAGCACATGGGGGGATTCCTGGGCTCCACCGTCAGAGCCCTTTATTGCATTCACTCTTGGAGGAATCACTTGAAGCCAGTTTAATCCCCATCTGTCTGAACGACGGAGCAGCAAGCGACCGACATCCTTCTTGGGAGTTATTGTCCATAGTGTCATGGTCATCAGTGCCCTCTTCCTTCTGAAGCTCGTCAGTGTCAGTGCCTGGAGAAGCAGGGTGTGGTGTCGGGGCGTCCAGGCCCCTGCCTGCAGTCACCCTTCCGAGCACAGAGCTTCTCACCCTTGGATGTGTGTGGTACTCCCCGGGGATCGGGATTTGCTGCAGATTGGGATTCCACAGGGCTGGCCTGGCGCCTGAGTCCGCATGTGTGACCATCTCCGAGGGGCTGCTGAGACGACGTCTGCTGGCCATGCTGGTGTTGCTTGTTCTAGACGCCATCACCCCCACCCCACTTCAGAGGCCGAACCGAATTCTTGGAAGAGGAATTTTGCTTCAGAAGAGATTTTGGGGACCAGGCCCTAGGAAGAATTCCATCTTTTAGGGGGAGTGTGGCGTCAGTGTTGTAGAAGAGAATGACAAGGATATGGCATTATTTAAGCTGACTGCTGATGAGCTTGGCGAAACTAACCCAGGCATTTCTCCTGGTCCCTTCTCTTGGGGGAGTGGCCAACATTTTTTGAAGACTTACTATGTGTCAGGGCCTTTTCCCACCGAGTAGCTCTGGATCACTTTGGACCTAAGGTCCCTTTGGCAGTGAGAAGTACCCTCATCTGAGCCAGGACCCCCTTTGGGTCAGCATGTCTGCCATTCATTTGTATGCCGGGAGTCCCTGGGTAGGAGAGAAGATTGGGATGACACCCACATTTTCATGCTATATTTCTTTTGTTAGGCATATGCATTTTTGGAGGCCTGGTAAGGGATATTCAGAGATTTGTCGATTGCCTCTGTGCCAGATTCAATGGGACTCTGATAAAGACCCAGGCAGGTAGAACACCTGTGCATCATGTTCTGGGAAGCACTTAGAAGGACCCTGGGCACATTCACTGTCACAGCTAATGCACCCTGGACTTTTCCCTCGCTGTGCACATGGCGGCTTATGAGAGGAAAGTGGAGACTAGAAAATTGTGTGTGTATCACTTTCAGGAAAAACACTTGAGGTAATGAGACAGGATTTGAGGATTTGAGTGGGAAGGTGATTATAACCGAACCCTTCATTCATTTTCTACAAAATAGTCAACATGTAGTCTCCCAAGCTGCGTCATGAATGGAGCATCCATCAGCTGGGATGTTGGGAGGGTTTATTTTTTATATGTGATCTGATATTAATTTGCCTTAAACAAAAGAAGCAGTTTGCTATGTAATTCTGAGGTTTGTGATGTTTCCATGAAGTTCTTTCATCTTTTAGAAGATGGTGTTATGTATTTTAATAGAAACTATTATTTTCTTAAAATCTCTCTCTCTTTTTTTTTAACACTTTCTTCTCTTCCATCGAATTAGAGAGTTGGAGCTAATGTCATAATGAGCTCTGAGGCCTGGGGCTGAACTCCTAAGTTGTGTGTGTGTTTCTTTCCTTATTACAGTACCAAGCCCTCAGTAGAGGTGTGGCACAAAACTTTCTGTAGACAAAAGTGCTGTTTGTCAACCAGGGGATTTGAGCCTTCACAGATTGCCCTTGATGCAGGTTTTTGTGCTGTATGTTTGCCATTCAGCCACACTATCCATTATAGACTTCCTTTAAGGAATTTCTAGCAAACCCCCTTACCATAGGGTACAAATGAATGTTTTTCTAGTTTAATTACAACAGTTTTGAAAGGAAGCACCTTTCAGACCATTATCTAAAGCCAACTTCCTTTGAAACTAGAGGAGGGCATCGTTTAGTAGATGAAAATCTGCCCCAGCACGTTAAAAATCATCTGTGCCTTGGGGGAGCCACGTGCTGGGCCGTGACCTCAGAAGAGAGTTTCGGTTTCGGGGGGTCAGGTGTGGGTATCTGTAGGAAAGCAAGTAGAACGCCTTTCTCTTACGGCTGTCATCACACTCTCCCAATTCCAAGTCTCTCCTTAGTAGCCACCTCCCCGCCTTCCAGCAGAATGACCTCAGGGAGCCCGTTATTATGGCCCTGCTTCATGGATAATTACCAGTTCCGAGGCTTGATTCGACACCAGCATTTTGCATGATAGCCTGTTGGATTTGCTTGGCTCAAATTGATATTTTCATTCCTCTAAGGCTGCAGCATGGAAACATGGTTGCAGCGGGGTTTGCCAAGATGGGAAGATTTCCTGTGCTGTGGCAGGACCGGGCAGCTGTTCTGAGAGCTGTTTCGGCAAAGCCTTCGCAGTTGGTTTCGTCGAAGGATTTTCTGCAGGTGCAGTGCAGGGTTGGTTCCTAAAGAACAGTAGTCTGGTTTTCCTTGGACACTGTGTGTGTGTGTGTGCAATTTAGGAGGCACAGCTGTACAAGGGACATTGGGGAACAGGGTGCAGGAGCACTGGTGCTCCTTGTGCCTTAGCTGTCACTCCTAGATGCTGCTATCAGAACTGAACCAAGGGTGCAGGGCTGTCATCAGGGTCTGTTGTCTCTCTGCACAGCCGAGCGACAGGCAGTAAGGGATGAAGTAGCAAAAAGTTCTTATTGCTTATCTGCTAGGAGGCTTCTGGCAAGTCTCTGAACTGCTACGCATCAGTTTCTTTCTCTGTCCAGTGGGCTTAATAGTACCTGCTCCCTTTTTCTCCCAGGGTCTTACTTGCCATGAAAAATAACCGAGAAGTAAATGCTTTATAAGCCATAAAGGGATGGATATGAGTGCGTTCACTGAGAGGCGGTGCAGCCTGGAGGGTAACGATGAGTTTGCCGAGTAGGAGTAGTGGTTGTTAGTATCAGAAGGGCCAGTGAGTACATGGGTGGCAGTTAGGAGGAGCGAGTACCACCGCTGCGGCTACTTAGCCAGTTGTGTAAGGTTTTTATTTTATTATATTTTAAACTCTGAGTCTACTGTGGGACAGATGGTTCCAAAGCACTTGTTGAAGGGGATTCTTAGGAAGCACTAATTTTGTTCAGTGATAGATCTTTCTCCTGGGGCATGACCCTAGCCGTGTACAGGATAAGCCCTGTGCTTCGAGCCAGTGCAGCAGAGCGTTCTGTGGATGGAACTAAATCTGTCCGGCGGTGGTAGGGGGAGGTTTCTGAATTCCCCTGAGAGTCCTCGGCCTTTGCACGAGACGTGTCTGTTCAGGAAGCCAGACAGCCTGCGAGCAGTGGTGCTTGCATCTGCTCCTGCTGTTGCTCTCTGGCCTCAGAGGCGTGTGGCCCTTTTGTTTTGAAGTCGACTGATTCCTTTGGGATGTGTGAGTCTAGGGGATAAAGAATTGAACATATTCTGAATGTAGATGGTAGATTTTTTTCATCTATTTAGGAAATCCAGCATCACTTAATCGGACATGTCTTTTTTCTCTCTGCTGCCTTAATTAAATAATGGTAATACTAATGATAAGATAATGTTGACCTCAGTGTCCTGGTTCCCAATGCGGTCCCACTCAACTTGTTCAATGAGTGAAGCAATGGCTTGGAGGTCCACAGAGGAAGATTTGGAGATTTCCCATTAGATTCGAGTCTACCCTAGTGGAACCTTTAAGGCAAACACTCTTTTTCTCCAGGTCTCCACCCTTTCCTTTACCCAGGTAACCACTTTCTTCTTACCTGGCTGCATTCTGCAGTGCACATCCATGGCAGGTGAGTGTGAGCAAATAGGATCCCATGCAGGTTGGTTTTTCTCCTTCTATGTCTTCTTAGTGGTCTGCATTTGGGGATTAAATCCCCCGGCAGACTTTGTCCGGCCAGTCTGGATTTCATAGATAGCCAGAGATAGCAGGAAATTCAAAGATGATCTCGTTCCACCTCTTTATTTTATAAACTCAGGCCAAGGTGACGTGACTTGCCGAAGAATACAGACTTAGTGGGGTGGCCAGGTAGAGATCTAGGTCTCTTGCCGCCCAGCTCTGGCTCAATTCCAGGGAGATGACCGTGGCTTCTGCCCCAAAGCATCCTGGGCAGAAATGGTGTCCTTCTGCTAAATGAACGAGGGCTGGATGGAGGTGCCCTGCATCAGGGTGTCAAATACGTCACTTTGCCTCTGTGGGAGGCCTATGGTCATTCTTTGATTCTTTGGACACTGAGGGAAATGGATTTGAGTCCATGGTCTGATTGAAATGGGCCTCCCCATCCCCCAGCCTGGTGAGTTGTGTCTTGTTTCTCTGCCAGTGGACGTCTTCTGCCTTTATCCCCTTTCCTGGCTGCTGAGTGGGGCACCCAGGCCGGGGCAGGCTGAGCTGCAGGCTAAAGAACTTGTTTGGCCTAGTTCCTGTTGGTGGTGAAATTCCAGACAGGATCTGAGCACCCTCCCTGTGCCTGGAAAATTTGAGTCTACTGGAGCTTATACAATTGGGGTGTCTGTTTCCACTAGCATTTCTTTCCCAGTTACATTAAACGATAATATGAAATTAAATCAAGACATTCCTTGTACCAGCACCAGCTTTTCAAATACATTTGTCTCTGTATTCTAGTATTCGCTTTGGCTCAGAAGGGAATTTTTCTATGCAATTTGGGAGCACAGAGCAGACTTTCTTGGGAAAGCCTAGGAATTTCAAACCTCCTTAGTTGTGTGAATTCGGGCAAATCAGTGTATCTCACTGAGTGCTGTTTTTCTTATCTGTAAATGGGTACAAGTGTGCCAGCCTTGTTATAAGGATCTCATGTTATAAGGATCACATGAGAGTATACGGTGTGTGGAATATACCTGGGCTCAGTGTCTGGTTCTTGGGGGCAGGGCCTTTCAGGCCAGCTTTTGCCCTGGGAGATCAGTGTAGGTGTATTGCAAAGGTTCTCAAGCAGGCTGATCATCAGAATTACCTGGGGGGTTTAAAATACCACCACTAGCAGCACCAGGTACCTTGGCCCCTGAGACCACCCTGAGTCTACAGAGGAGGGCTCAGCCTTCCATTGTTTTAAAAGACCCCTCCGCAGCCCCAGTGCTCTTTTGGATTCCCAGTCACATTTGGGAACCTCTGCAGGATGGGTTTTAATTTTTTCTAATCATCCATCAATGAAGGCAAAATGGTGGTATGGTATAAATTTGAGGATTTAAATATTCTGATTATCTTTTTCATGCTCAGTTTGGGCTCTGTGTTCACAGCAAGTTATTTCTATTGGTTGGGATGGCAGGTTGGGAAAGGCAGACAGTTAAAAAATTGTCTAATAAGAGAAGCTGTGATGCTTGACTAATTAGAAATGGATAATTTGTTCCTTAAACGGGCACTCTTCATAGTATAAAGACAACAGGATTATCTCTGTTCAGATCACTGTTGGGTTCACCTCCCAGACACAGAAGTTTGTGTTTGAGAGGGCTTTAAGATGGAGTGGGGAAGGTCTACTGGCAGTTTCACATCTGTTTCCAGATGTGCGGGCAGGGTTTCTTGTCTCTCTCTTTCTGTCTCCCTTCTTCTCTCTTCTGGCTGGCCCCGGACTACAAGAACTCTTATCACTTCTTGGAAGCCCCACATGCTTTGGAGTCAGGGAAGCCAACTTAAATTCTGGCTGCAATCCTTAAATGGCTGGAAATTTCATAAAGATGGGATCTATTCCCAGCTTGGAATGTACCTGGGTATAACCTGGCACTCAACATGAGGCCCCAAATGTTTTTGTTGAGCAAAGATAAATATATCATAGTAGGGTGCAAAAAAAAAAAACACCCCAAATCAGGAAATGTACACACTTCCGCTTCCTGGTTCTGTGACTTTAACCAAGTCATTGAACCTTACAGAGTGGGCCTCGGTTCCCTTATTTGTTAAATGCAGTGTTCATTCACATCCCTTTCTTTAGCTTTCTCGAGTGAAATATTATTTTATGTAAAAGTGCTTTATAAAACCACAGAACAGTCTCACCCTTACTGTAAAAGGAATATTTTCTTGGTTATTAAAACACTAGCATTTACTCAGCATTTTTCGCTGATTGTTTCCCTGTTAATCTCTTTCTATATTGAACGTGGCAAATGATTTGTTTGTAAGTTTCTTTTTTGCTTTTGAGTCTTCCGGGAACCCTGCAGTGCCCAGGCACTTTGAAGAAGGGTTTTCTGGAATCATACATGGGCTTCTCCTTACCTCACCGGCATGGGCTGTCTCTGGAAGCCCATCTCATGCCCTGTGTTTGCTAGAGAGGGGAGATAGCACTGTGACCAGTGGCCTCAATGCTGCGGTGTTCACAAAAGCCAGAGAAGTTTTCCTTTCTCTCTGCTCCTCAGTTGGAATCACATGGTGCTGCAGCAGGCCTTGTTTTCTGGATTGGTTATTGACCCAAAGTGTCTTTCTTGCGAATAAACATTGCTTCCCTCTACAGTGACTCGAGAATGGGAAGGACACATGGAGAGGATTACAAATTGTTTTGATGCCAGCAAATGGGGCTGCTTTCCAGAAAAATTATTTGCATTCAGCATGTGTTTGTTAAATGGGCAGTTATTGAATGTGCAATTGCTGGCACCTGTCTGCCTGTCCTTGGGGAAGGTCAAAGTTCAATAGTAGCCCACATTTGACCCTTAGTCACAGAACTAGCAGGTTCTGTAGCTAGTTTGTTCATTTGTCTGAATATAGAATGGACTGCTTAAAAATTGAGCCAGAAAACAAACTTAGAAACATATAGAGAATAACCATTGGTATAATCATCCTTTCACCCATTCATTCATCTACTTATCTGTCATTCCAGCTGTTCTTCCATCCATCCATCCATCCACCTATCCACCCACCTTCCACTCACATACCCATCCACCCATCTTTCCATCCATCCATTTATTCAACCATCCCATCTATCCATCAATCTATCCATCCATCCATCCACCCACCCACCCACCATCTACTCACATACCCATCCACCCATCTTTCCATCCATCCATTTATTCAACCATCCCATCCATCCATCAATCTATCCATCCATCCCTCCTCCACTTTGGCAAATGGTTATTAAACCTTGCCAGTTCTGTGCTAGGCTATGAGGATAAAAAGTCAAATAAGATACGATCTCTGTCCTCAAGGAAGCTACAGTCTGCCGTACTGGATGTTTTCCTAAATTTTAAGTCACATTCTTACTTGACACATATCTATTTTTATTTTGTTTTGCTTTTCATCTCTTTGAACAGAACAAGGCATGCAACCATTGTGACATTTTCACTTGTTTTTATAAACCCAAGTTCTAGAGTTGGATTTCATGTTTTGCATAAGTTTAAGCACAGTGTAAGTGCTTGTATTACTTAACAGGAAAAGAGGGAAGAAATGACAATCTGGAACAAAAAAAAATCAAATCTTATGACTGTAAAAATGTGTTAAAGTATCTATTGGAATTCTTAAAGAGTATTTTTAAGCCTCATAGTGTGTAATATTCACAATTGCTTTTTGAACCTTGGGTAAGTTTAAATATCAAACCTCTTCTATATATACTCTACTGGAAGGCCAGTTGGGAAGCAGAGGGACAGGCCATTAAAATCAGCGAGTAACATCATGGGCTTGAGGTCTGACAAACCTGGGTTTGGATCTCCATTTTGCCATTCTCCATCTGTGTGACTTTGGGCTCCCTGAGCCTCAGTTTTCCTCTTTATAAAATGGGAATAGCAACAGTATTTACCCCAGAGAATTATTATGAGGATGAAGTAAGATCAAAGATTTTGCAAAATGCACAGCGCAGGCCTGGTATATAGTTTAGCTATTTTGATTATTATTCGGGGCAAAGAGATTGGCTAGTTAACAAAAAAAAGGAAAACCAAATACTGGCAATTTGAGGGTTTCAGGGGAAATAAGATGCGTGGAGCCTTTTGGCATCACACAGCTAACAGTCTCCTGAGAAATATTAATGCTTCTCGTATAGCCCTTATTTGCGTCTTTGCGATGATGCTGATTTTTACCAAGCGTTTTTTTTGCAGTTCAGGGGTTGGTGGGAATGTTTATATGTGTCAGCGGGTGAGGAGAAAGAGCTTGACGCCTGTAGGCAATGTTATAGATTTTCAACGAACACATGTCTCCACGTATCTTTTCGGCAGGCTACTGAATTAATTTCAACACATTAAAAAGGCAAATTGGTAATTGTATCTGACATGATTTTTTTTTCTTTTTAAAAGGGCTGACCAGTCAGTTGAATTTTATGTAACACTTGAGGCAAAGAGTGTAGTGGAGTGGGAATTATTTTCACAAATGGGTCATTTTCTTAAAAAAAAAAAAAAAAAGGGAGTGTTTCTCTTGGTGTTTTTGTTCCATGGAAGGTAGTTCTAAATACTGTTTATAGAGGCCTTGATCCTTTTTAAACTCAAGGAGCCCTGTTGGCCTCCATGGCAATAAATCGAGCTCTATATAGGGGCCGAGGGACATTTAATTTATGTGCCCGACCTCTCCTCTTTCCCCAGTTCAGCCTCCGCTTCCTGGGATGGTGTTCCTGATGGATGGCCTTCTGGCATTTTTGCTGCGGGGATGTCTTTTGAAGTTTCTCCTGCAGGGCCTGAGGTTTGCCCCTGCAAGGTGTTAATGGGCTTCCTGCTGGGGCTTGGTGGGCCAGTGGGGGTACCAGCTCTTGTTCTTCCACTCTGAAGAGTTGACTCACAGGCCTTTGATTCCTGGCCCACTTGTGTTTGGAATCCACTGTGGCATTGTTTCTATTCCTGCGGCCTGGGGCCACTGTTGGTTTAGAACCCCTGTGGGTAGGGGTGGTGGGTGATCAGGCACAGCCAGGGAATATGCTGGAAGGGGAGTTCTGAGAACCCTCTTGGACAAGTAGACTCCTCCCCGTGGGGGAGAGCAGGGATTCCCAGTGGAGAACAAGGGCTTGGGTCTTGAGCAAAATGGCTAAGCCCCGGTGAAACACACCTGTCCTCTTTTCTCCAGGTTGGTGAGGCCTCCCTCTTCTCCTCCCCGTCCTCAGTGGCCTGACTCCCTTGAGTCCCTCCTCTCCCAAGTTCCATGCTCCTCAGCACCACCACAGTGCTTTTTTTTTTTTTTTTTTTGAGACAAAGTCTCACTCTGTTGCCCAGGCTAGAGTGCCGTGGCATCAGCTTAGCTCACAGCAACCTCAAACTCCAGGGCTCAAGCGATCCTTCTGCCTCAGCCTCCCAAGTAGCTGGGACTACAGGCATGCGCCACCATGCCTGGCTAATTTTTTCTGTATATTTTTGGTTGGCCAATTAATTTCTTTCTGTTTATTGTAGAGACGGGGTCTTGCTCTTGCTCAAGCTGGTCTCCAACTCCTGACCTTGAGCTATCCTCCAGCCTCAGCCTCCCAGAGTGCTAGGATTACAGGCGTGACCCACCTGCGTCCCCACAAATTCCTGTGCCGGAGCTCTAACCCCCAGTCCCTCCAAATGCGCCTGTGTTTGGAGGTAGGGCCTTCACTTTAAAGAGACGATTAAGGTTAAATGAGGTCATTAGAGGGGCCCCTAATCCAATCTGACCAATATCCTTATAAAAAGAGGAGATTAGGACATGTGAGGGCACAGCCAGAAGGTGGCCATCTGCAGGCCAAAGAGGCAAGCCTCGGAGAAACCAGCCCGGCCCACACTTTATTTGCCAGCCTCTGTGAGAAGATCACTCTGTGGTGTCCGCCACCCAGTCTGTGGTGCTTGGTGATATGATAAATTTCTAGCCCTGTGGAATGTCACAGGAAGTCCTTTGTGTCTCTGGCTGCTATCTGCCTTTCTGACCTTGGGCAGAAATCTCTACCCTTGCATGATGAACTACAAATTCTTTTAAGTTCAAGGCCACCGCTCTGTAGGGCCCTCTGAGACCCTCCTTCTCGTCTCTTCCCGTCCTCTCCCCATAGACGAGGATCTTCCTCCGGATAACTTCTGAGAACCTGGAGGGCAAGGGTTTTGTTTATCTTTGCTCCCCAGCATCCGGCTCTGAGCCTGGCACTTAATCACTGTGTATTGAATCTGTGAAGACTTACCCTTGATTGTTCTGTTTCTGTAGGAAGCCACCTTCCACCCCCTCCAACTTTATGCTCTATTAGAAAAGATGATGAACCTTGATTTTCCAAGGGGTGTGAATAGCTCCACACAGGTATGTCCCCAGATGACAGTGGTCACGGGCAGTGATAACACTAGTACTTTGCACATTCTATATGCCAAACAAGCATGTCCCTCATCTAATCATCACAGTAGCTTTTCAGGTAAGCGTATCTTCAGGTAAACTTGAGCCAGCTTTCCCTGGGAGATGGCATAGCCCTCGCTGTGAGCAAGAAGGTTGAAAAGCTAAAGGCTTCTTTGTCTCCAGACCCTTTCTGGCAGATCTTGACACTCCAAAGGAAAATTTTTTAAAGATACCTAATCACATAGTAAAACTTCAATGAAACTGGCGAGAAAATGAAAGCCCCTCTAATTCACTCTTCACTTGAAAACACAGGAAGAAATTGGTTTCAGCAACAATGATTCATGAATCAGTGAATCATGAATTCACTGGGCCCCCTGCAGCTTGGGAGCTGGGTAGCCAGTGGCCGTCACCTGCCACTCTTTGGACACAGAAAATGAGACCCAGAGAAGTTTTCCAAGACTTTGCCAGGTCATTAGAAGAGTCAGCGAGCATGCCAGATTCTGCGTTGCTTTTCCCTTGGCGTTCAGATAGAGAGAATTTTAAATTCACTCCTCGCTTGTAGGTACCATCGGGGCTTTTTAGTTATTCTTGATTTTGAAACCCTGGGAAAGAAGAGTGACGACTTGGCCACTTTTGATCTAACGCACTTGACAGTATTTCCTTGTGCTGCTGTGTCCGCAGGAGTGACTTTGCAATTCTTTCTGAATTGGGCCACACCACTGAGTCCACTAAGGGAGACCATACCTTTTGGAAGGCAGGGGGGAAGAGGAAAGAAAGGTGGAAATGCAATAAACACACCACCGGGCTCGTGGGACCTCAGTCTAGTGTAGACAGGGCCGGCCGATGTCAAGCAATAGCTGTGCCCACGGCATTTTGACAGTATTCTCGTTTCACCTTAGTGCTCAGGCGGACGCTGTAGAGGAAATAAAATTCAAACAGAGGCAGAAGAGTCTCTCCTTGAACTTCCCTGAGTCTGGGGAAGGAGATGAGGGCAAGTCGAGCACCTGGAGACCAGACTAACTGGGGAGTTGTGCCGGCCCACCCTTTGCTGGAGAGGCGGCTATGTCTGGCCTGCATTGCTGGGAGTCGATCTTTCCTTCCTTGGTTCAGATGAAATGGTCGTATGGCAGGGAGACAACATATTCTAACCTGGAGCCTGCCATTTGCTTTGAGAGCTTAGACGATAGCTTGCCTCTCTGGGCTATATGTGAATTAAATGAGATAATGTATGTGAAGTGTGTAGCATAATACTTGGCACAGAGTTTTATAAGTTCAGCTGTTTTAACAGAAAGGACCCAAATATTAGTGACTTTAAAAAGATGAAAGTTTATTTCTCTCTGATGTATGGTTAGAGTAGGCAGCCTAGGGCTGGTTCCGGAGGTCCCACAAAGATCAGTGACCTAGCCTCCTCCACCTTGTTGCTTTGCTATCCTCAGTATGTGCCTTTCGTCTCATGGTCTAAGATGGCTGCTGCAGTTCCTGCCATAATTTCTATATTCCAGCCAGGAAGGGAAAAGGGATATGGAGGGTATCTTTCTTCTCCTTAACAACATGGCCTGAAAGTTGCCCACATCACTGTCTCATCTCATTGGCCAGGGCTTAGTCATGTAAGTACATTATTCATAAATGAGGCTGAGAAATTTTAGGTTTTAGCTGGATACCCAAATAAAAAACACTATTATTGTATAAAAAGGAGAGATTGGATATCGGGGACAACTGGCAGTATCTATCCAAGAATTAAGTGCTCAATAAAAGCTAGTTATCACCACCACCACCACCACTACCACCATCATCTTCATCACTGTCATCATCATTTCTGGTCTTAGCCTATAAATTCCTCCACGTCCTCACTTCCTACTTGGCCCCTTATTTTCCATTTTAGCCCATTTTAGCTTGTGCTTTGTTCCATTGCACAATTTGTTCTATGCTCATGTCCTGGTAGCGGCTGGCGTTGTAACTACAGCCCTGCGCTGTCACGTGCGATGGGAACGGGTCTCAGAGCCGGCGAGGACATTGAGTTTCCGGCATAGGGGAGGCGAGAACATAAAGTGTTAGGAATCTATTTGGCAGCTTCATTAAAATACCGCAGGAAAAGTTGATGGAAGGACAACCACCTTTAAGCATTTGTTTTGTTTTATCCTTCCTGTTCACATGGTTGTGAGCTTCCCATGAAGATGGCTGGAGTCTCCGTGGAGTTCTTCTCAAAGCTTTGGTCTGAATATCTAGCCTCTGACTCAACTTGGGGGTTTCCAAATCATGACAGGTTCAAGATCCTTGGCCCCAGAAGGCTGTGGGAGACCAATTTCTCCTGGGTCAGAAGCCCTGTGAATATGAGAAGGGATTCATGCTGTAGACCATGATTCATGATTTAGATGCTCCGTGTGAGTTTCTCAGGATAGAGGTAGTGCGTTGAAGCCTCATGTGGATTTAGGGCTCATTATGGTGTTGAGGAAGCCAGATGCCACTCTCCGGGCATAAATCCCAGGGAGGCTAACTGAATGGAGCTGTAGCTCTTCTGTGGTTCCCATCAGCCACATTCGCCTTCATCATTTGTCTCCCCTCTTCTCCTTTCTGAAATTCTGTATCGGAAACTGACATTTTCCCCCAGGAAGAATTGCTTGAAGATTATGGGCTTCCTTCTTTCTACCATGGTACTTACCTTTAAAGATTAGGTGACTTGGAGACAAAGATGGAAAATTCCCCAAAGAAACACTGAAGTCATGGTTGATTTTTGTTTCTCTCCCTTGTCCTTTCTTTCTCCCAGTCCCTGTGGATTCTCCCTGAGAAATCTCTCCCCTTCATTTTCTTCCTTCGGTTATTGTCGTTGTGCAGGTCCACGGTCTTCCTTGCTGGGACTGGTGCAGTAGTCTTCTGGTCTCCCTGCCTCCTGCCTCTTCTCCATCCCATGCACATCCTCCCAGCACTGGTCTGGCCTAGTCACTTGTCTTGGTTGCAAAAAGCCCATTCATCCTATTACCGGCAGTGGCATGGAGTCCACCATCTTTGCCCCAGGGTCCAGGGCCAGACCACGACTATGGTTGTTTGCTAACCTATTAATAAGAGTCAGAATAGCTGGCAATGGCTCTTTTACAGCTGAGGACGTGGAGGCTAGAGAGATTAAGTAACTTGCCCAATGGTTCCTGCTAAAAAGAGCTGAAACCAGGATAGGACTCCAAGCAGCCGGGCTCCAGAAACGGTGCTCTCAACCACCGCAGCGTGTGTTGGGCTCATCTCTTTTCCCCGGCTTCCCCTTTCCCCCACACCCCGGCCTCCAGCCCCACTGGTCGCCTTCCGTGCCTCTGTCTCGTTGCCTTCAACAGCATGACCTGGAGGTGGCCCGTGTCAAGGCGTCTGAGCTTTGCCTTTTCCATTCCCTCTGCCTCGAGTGCCTTCCCTGTCCTCTGTGACCGGCACCGTTTCACTCCAAGGTCTAGTTTACAGCCCCCTCTGTGAAGATTCCCCGTGCACTCTCCTGCTGCATAAATGAGCCGAAGACAACCACCGTGCATCGGCCCTTAGGTTATTTATTTCTTCACAACAGACTGGACCTAAGTAGGTGCTGAACTCAATTTTTTTTTAAAAAAAAAATGTTTACCAGTTTATTATAAAGGATGCGGATAAATAGTCTGATGGTGAGATGTGTAGGGCAGGGTGGCCAAGGGACATGGAGCCTCCACTCCCTCTCCAGGCAAAGGCCCCCCCCCCCATCACCTCCATGTGTTCACCAGCCCAGACCTCTCCAAACCCCTTCCCAAACTCGAATTTTTACACATCCATTTGTTTTAAAAACAGCCCAGACAAGCAGAGTTTTAGCCGTTGAGGGGCTGCCTGCTTTGCATTCCGCATGGAATTGCTCCCACCATCTGCCGGCCATTGGTAAGGCAGAGCCGACACTGGCCCGGGGATCCCACGGTGCCATGAGCTATGTCTCGCCGTCCAATTCCCCTCTGCCCTGGGAGAGCACTTGCCCTCGGAACCTTCTGGACACCCATGAGCCTCTGGTTGGTGCCACAAGGGATTCCCCTGTCCAAGCACCATCGAGTGTTACTGTCCAGGCTTTCCCGTGGTCAGCCCGTCACTCGAACCCCTACCCCTCAGCAGATTCCACCGCTCTCTTCTGCGAGTCCATCGTGGTGACTGTGCATGTCACATCGTGCCGCGGCTCACTGTAGACTCGCTTTTCGTCCCTTTGGATCACAGACCAAGACTCGAGGAAGCCGAGGAGCCACGACTTAGGACGAACGGAAAGAAGTTTGATGAACCTGTGAACACGACCGAGTTTTCCCACCTTCATAGCTTCCTTCGTTGTTTTGTGCTCGGCCTTCCTTCCTCTCGGTGACTTGGGCATCGAGTGTCCCAGTGTTGGCATTTTGCGAAGCGCCTGGGACGGACTCGTAAGTTTGATTGTTTCTGAGTCTGAAAACACTACCAGGTGAAACGCTTTATTAGCTAGGAAGGATCACTAAGATGCAGAACCCTTTTTAAGCCTGACTTTGATGATTGCCTGTTTCCTGCCACCACCCCACCCCCCAAACCTGGACTTGACGACTAGAAAATGAATAAATAGATAAATAAATGAGTGGGAGGGTTATTGGCGTTATAAAGATTCTTCTCAACACATTTTCTTCCAAACTGTGCTCCCTGAAGACACTTTCGTGGTGGTGTATGGATCGTCATCACTCGTTGGGGACAATGGGATGCAGGAGGCATCTGCAGGTGACAGTCAGCCATGCGGAGGACGCTCTCTGAAACGGGCCTCTCAGTCAAGGATGTTCAGAGAGAGCCACATGCGGCTTTTCTGGAATAAGTCTTTTTGGCTGCAGCTCATGTCCTGTTTGTGAAAGTCTCCATGGGATTGGGCTAAGGCTGGCAAGTTGAAGACATTTATTTAAAATGAAACTGAAATTTACCTCTACCCCCAAATCCTTCCAATGGGATTAGAGTTACACGTAATGAAAGGAAGGTCTCAGGTTAGTAGACATGCATTTTTTTTAATAGAGAAAGAGAAAGCTAAAATGGGGTTTTCATAGGCTTTTGGCAAGCTTCATTTTGAAGTAACTGAACTCTTTTTTCCTTTGACATTATTAATGTAATAGTGATGAAAAGTTTTAAGGATAAAGAAAGGTATTTAGCAAACCAACTTACTAAATATTTCTGTGATGAATTAGGTTTCTCAGTTCAGAATGTTGCTTTTCCTAAGGAAGCAGGGTGACAGATTGAATACCGAGGACTCTTCCTCTCATTTCAGTTTTCTTTGACAGCCTGGTACGAGCCACAAATGAAGACCTCGACCCTGAAAGAGTCTGTGGTTTCCTTCGCAGTCCTCATGATTTAGCCTCTTCCTCCTTCTTCCCTCAGAGCCAGGGAAACAGAGCAAGAACAATTTTCCAACGATGTTTTTCCAAGTTGTGGTTAGTCACTTGCCGCTTACGGTTCCTATTAGTGATTTCCATTTCGCCTAACTTTCTGCATAGTGTCTTTTAAATTCGTTCTCATCACATAGCAGACAGAGGTTCCTGAAGGTTGCCAGGTAGATGGATTCTACCTGGACCCACTGAGAGGGTGGGAGAAGCCACTGCCCTCTTAATGTTTGCTCCCAGGAAGGAAGGATTTGGCGTGTGGTCGCCTATGGGCATGGCTTGGTTTCTGGCCTGAAGCTCGGTTGATCTCCAATCTGCCAGACTGAATGGCTGTGTAGGTTGCTTTCTTGGGAGCTTTTGTTTTGATCATTTGCATTTGCATACTGATTTATTAAGCACCGGGATGTAAGGGCTAAAATCTTTTTATTAATATTTCATTTTATTAAGGAGCTCCATTATTATTCTTTCACAGAAGCCAAGTTTGTGATTAGCTGTACCACCCCATCTTCATTAGGCAGTTTAAAAATGTGAATTATACATTTTTTAAAAAGCGGCTAATTATGGTAAAACTTGACACATTTGCATTTCTGTAAAACCCCTGTGGCAAAGATTCCGGCTAGACATCATCGACATCATTTGGAGTTGTAAAATCGCTCCTGGTGGGAGCGATTTCTTTATGTTGTAAGAAAACGTGTGAATGTGAGAAGATTATACTTACGCCTCCTGATCCTGTTCCCACAGGCCCTGCCTGCCCTTTGGGGTCTGTGGGCTAAGTGATAGCTAGGGGCTCCGTCTTCGACATTCGCCTGGGTTTCGGGGCAGAATGCCAGTGGCGGAATGACAGAGAAGTCTGAAGACACTGGGGTCTGACACTGCCTTCTGTTCAGGTGCCAGCTTGTCTTTGCGACCCTCCAGGGGAGTGTCTGTCCTTAGCACCCCACCGGCCACCATGCACTGGGTCTTAACTGCAAACGGTTTTAGAATAATCCGGTCTTTACGTCTGGGAGTTCTAATCTGTGCATCTCAGTGACGTCTACCTGTCCGCAGACCTCAGGGCCACATCTCACACTGACTCTCTTTGACCGTGCTGCATTCCAGAAGCAGTGTGGAATGTTGCTTACCTCCAGGAACATAAACCTCACATTGTGGAAGGGAAGCGTTTGAAAATATCTTCTCCTCTCCCATTGCCAAGGTGGCTCGGTGTCTACTAAATTGAATCCACATGGGTACACAGAGCAGCCGGGGCAGGCTGGGAGGGTGGGCGAGTACACTGCTGTGTGTGTCTGTGATGACATTCATTTAACCAGAGGTCACCTCTGAGTTATAAACCAGGACATTATTTCCTAAACAGTATCGTGTATTCATTTATAGCGCTACAGAAAATTTAATTTATACATATGTTTATATAGAGACATATGAGAAGGATCATAGCTCTGGATTCACTGTTGATAATAAGCAGATTCATTCTAGAGTCCCACATACAGTTTGATTGTGAAGGACAATCCTTTCTATTATAATATATTAACTTTCCTTTATGACATCTATTAGTTCAAGCAGGTCAGCAACATACAGAGGGGGTCTGCATTAGAAGTGGGGGCAAGATTGTAATTTAATAAAGCATGTCAGTTCAGTTCGTTTTTTTCTATACACGGTGTAGACAGTAAAGCTGGACGAGTCGTCTTGACTGGCGGGGATGTGCAGAAGATGGACGGGGAAAGCATCTTAGGAACAAAGGTTCGGAAAGGCTGAGAAATGATGCCTTGGAGCTCATGAGAAGTATAGTAGTATTTTCTTGCCCCCTTTTGGGGCAGACTGTAACCACTTAATTTGCTATAAGTCCGGCATTGATGTCCATAGACCCAGTATTTAGATCTAATGCGCCAACCTCCTCTTGGCATAGAGCAATCGATGCGTTTATACCCTTGGTTGCAGAAAAGGACCAGCAGCATCAGCACCTCTTTAGTTAGATGTCAGAAATTTAGGATCTTTGGCCTCACTTGCCCATGGAACGTACTCGTATAAACCGTCTGCGCCTTTGCTTCACTGTTCTTCCCAGTTGTCCACATCAGCCTGTGACACCATGTGTCACTTTCTCCCTTGAATAGGGAAGAATCCAGATTTTGGATCATGACAGAACTGCGTTCAACTTGTCCCTGCCAGTTATTTCATCCTCTGCCTTGCTTTCCTCATCTGTGAAGTGGGCGTACCAGCAACCTCTTGGGGCTTTTAAGAGAATATTTATAAAATACTTGTCTCAGAGCTAGGCACATAGAACATGGTGGTTATGATTGTGGCGATGGTGTGTTTATGTCCCATCTCTCCTGCTGGTTGCATGTTCCTCTGAAAGCCTTCCTGTCTGCCTCACCTTTGTGTCCCCCACACCCCTGTCTCTGTGCCTAGGACGCGTTTGACGGCTGATGGGAGGTTGGGTAGCACTAGCGTCTGTAGCTTCAAATCCTTGATCTCTGGAAAATTCAGTTTGAACCAGAGGCTGCAGTAATAATAACTTTAGCTCCACAAGGAGCATTCTAGAAGCCTATTAGGAGCCAATTCCTTCACTGTCAGGTTTGGGCAGGTCCACAGCTGCTCTCTGGTTACATACCGCACTGTGTGCAGGTGTGTGGGACAAAAAGGGGTAGGTGCTGAGAAAATGCCAGCTCAGGGTTTCCATCCTCATGTCACTCTGGAATGAGATGGAAAATGAAGAGCCCAAATAACAGGCTTCAGTTCTCCATCGGCTTGGGAAGGTGTCACTTTGGATTGGGATATGGCTCTAAGCTACAGAAGACCTAAAACAGCAGACCCTAAGGTGGCGGTGGGCTGGGGCTGTTCGCGGACACAGCCAGCCAGGTCTGAGATGCCCAACGTGCAGCTTCCCACCACACTGGGGGGTCGTGAGGCCGAGAGGTTAGCAGGGTGGGCTCTGAGGTCCAGTGACCTGGGCTGGAATCGCCACCCTGCCTTCTCCTACCGGTGAGATCACAGGCAAGTCACTTACCTTCGCTAACACATGCCACTCACAGCAGCACTGTAGACAAATGTATGCCCTGCCTGGTCCCTGAGGATTTGAGTTGATTAAAATAGAATTTCTTTGTTTTTTTTTTTTTTGTTTTTTTACCTTTTTAATGCATTTTTAATTTGGAATACTTTTGGAGTTAGAGAAAAGCTGTGAAGATAGTACAGTTTCCACGTGCTCCACGCCCCGTTTCCCCTGTTGTTAACATCTTACATTAGTATGGTACATTAGTCATGACTAATGAACCGATGTCGATACATTATTATTAACTGAAGTCCATTTATCTAGCTTTCCTTCGCTCTTACCTAATGCTCTTTTCCTGCTCCGGAATCCCATCCAGGATGCTGCATTACGTTTAGTTGTCATGTCTCCTTAGGCATGTGGCCGGGGCAATTTCTCGGGCATTCCATGTTTTTGGTGATCTTCACCATTTTGGGGAGTATTGGGACATTTTGGAGGATGTCCCCCAACTGGGATTTGTCTCATGTTTTTCTCATGAACTGACTGGGGTTTGGGGATTTGGGGAGGAAGAAGACCAGAGGGGTACGGAGGGAGCCGTTCTTGTCATATCGTGTCAAGGGTGAAAACTCTTGACATGAGTTGTCAGTGATGACATTGACCTTGACCCCTTAGCAGAGGAGTGTTGGTCGAGTTTCTCTGTTGCCCTTTCCGCTCCTTTCTATGCTGCATTCTTTGGGAGGAAGTCATTCAATATGGCCTGTACTTGAGGAGTATGTTCAAGAGAACTTTTTAAAACTTTACCCATACCTTTATTCAGCACTTTCTACATCCCATATCCTATTAAAATCCACTGTGTTCCTTTTCCCCCACTAGATTGTAACCTCCTTCATGGAAAGAATTGTGGCTTCTTTGTGTAAACGGTATAGGTTAATTGCTCAAATTACTTGACATTTGGGATCAGCTCCCCCGGTTCCACATTTTTAAGAAGTATTGATTTTTGAGTAATTGAGGCCTAGGAAATTCGAGTGATAATGACAATGAAAAAGCATACACAGCACTTCTCGTATGCCAGACGCGGTGTCTGCACTTATCATATGCCAACTCATTTAGTCCACATGGCAACCCTATAAAGCAGCTACTATTATTATCCTCAGTTTGCAGATGGAGACACTGAGGCAGAGGGAGTTGTAGTGCACAGAGAAGTGTTGCCCAGGGTCACAGCTAGCAAATGGCAGAGCTGGGCAATAGAATTTGGAAAGCAAAAAGTTATCGGTGTATCTGCTAACTGTTCTTCCCTCTGCCCACAAGTAGCTGGTAACGCCACTTACCAGTTTGTTCCTGTGCCGGCACAGGGTCCGGGCTCTGGAGCGCGACAGCCCCACATTTGCTCCTGGTGCCAGCCCCTGTCAGCTGTGTGACCCTGGGCAAGTTACATTACTTTTCTGTCTCTGCATCTGTAAAAAGGGGATAGTAATAACACTGGTACCTCGCTAGGAGGCTTCAATAAGACAATGCATGTAAAGCACTAAACCTAGTATTTAGCATTATTACAAACACAACTGCTGTATTTCCTGAATTAAAAATATCGAGACGCAGATGAAAAGCTACGCATACAAGTGTTGATGTGGGGATGATAAGATGAAATTTGAAATAGGGATTGTTTTCTAAAAGTAGGATGGATGCACAGTGGGATTGTAAAATGATGAGAAAAAAGGTGGAGGAGTTAATCGTGGAAGGGACTGGGAAGCCAGGACAGGTTAGGACCCTTGGCCTTCAGGAGGGATGCCGCTCACACCTGTAAAATTGTCAACCGTGTTAGTATTATACATAGCATAAACTGAAAGACTTCAGGTATCTTTTCAGGCTTTTAACAGTTATCTAAGTACAGTTGTCTGTTGGTATCCTTGGGGAATTGGTTCCAGAACTCCCCAAGGGTACCAAAAATCTACCCCACTTAATCACTTCATGCTCAAATTCCTTCCGTAAAATGGTGTAGTATTTGCATATAACCTATGCCCGTCCTCCTATAGACTTTAAATCACCTCTAGATTACTTATAATACTTAATATAATGCCTACACATCATTTTATTCGAGTGATTCCACATAGTACTCGGTGCATAGAAAATTAAAGTTTTGCTTTTTGGAACTTTGTGGAATGTTTTTTTTCCCCAAATATTTTCAATCTTTGGTCAGTTGAATCCATGGATGTGGAACCCACAGATATATAGGGCTGAGTGTATAGGATGAAAGGTCATAAATAAAATGAATAAATAAAGCCTGCCATTACGTTGACCTATGTTTTAAAATTTTTTATTTGTAATTTAGGAGCCATAAAGAATAATATAGGTATCATCTTGGATGTAGGGAATGTCATTATTTTTAGATAAGAACCATCAATTCCTAGACTTTTAAGTCTTATCTGCACTCCGATCACTTTTTTGGGAGAGCCATATTTTTTGCAAAGAAAGAATGAAAGAGAGAGCGTGTATGTGTGCAAGAGATACAAACCCTGAGACGTCGAGCCATGAAGGCAGGTCCCTGGTGACCCAAGGCTCCCCTCCTGTCCTCCCCTCCCCTGCCCTGGATCATCTTGATTCGGATTCACGCCGCAGCAAAATCAGGAACGATTGACTATACGTCAAGGATCGCTGGGGAGACTTGCAGATGGGCGAAACTGCAGTGTCCGAGAATGCCACAGCTCTGTCCTCTCTAATAACAAAATTAATGAGAGCTGGAGACAAGGGCTCCACGTGGCCCGAGGTGAGCCAGGGAGCATTTTGCTGCCCTAAAATTTATTCTGTGTTTATTCTGAAAACATAGTCTCTACGGATTGCAGTGAAGGAGTGGGGTGGAAGTTGAGCTTTGCCTCTAAGACTTTGCTTCCTGGTTAAGGTTGAAATTAGGTCAGAGAAATGCTTTTTTCATCGACAACGTTTGGATAGTGAAAGCAAAGAGCCGGTGGCAGAACTTTCCAATGACTTTCAGAAGATGACCCAGTGTCCCTAAAGTGTCCAACATAAGAAGCTCATAAGAATAAAAATCAAAACATGATATATACATTTTTATTCCACAGATGTTTTCAAAGTAAGAAAAGTCTCTAGGACTGCATCCAGCAGCCTGTTTTCAAACACCACACACACACACACACACACACACACGCACGCAGATTTACAGAGCTGTCACCTGCCCTGGTCACACTGTCTTCCTTTCGTGATTAATTGGCAGTCTTTGGCTTTGCTCCAGAGATGCGAAAATCCTTGAGGTGACCTACACGAAGTGAAGTCAGCCTACAGAGTGATTCATCACAGGTCTGTGAAGTTCACATCTTAAATGACAGTCTGGCTTGACATCCCTTTTGGGAGGATTTCTTCTCAGATCCTGGAAGACCCTTTTCATTAAGAGTGGTCTGTGTTCGGCTTGTATGTCATCTCCGTGCAGTTTTTTCTTTTGACTATAACAAAAATAATGATGGTATTCTCTTCTTAATTTCTTTAGCTGCCTTGTCCGATGTTCATGAAGGTTCTCTACCATTTTAAAAATTTCCATGGTGGGCCAGCGAGTGTTCTGAAATAGAATTGGGGCCCTCGCCTCTTGCTCAAATCCCCCCTGGTGAGGTGGTATATTTACTCAGAATGCATTTGTCTGAATTTTAGAGACACCCTTACTCCTTGCTCTATTTCATAGGGGAATTGGGAGAACAACTGAGGCGAGGGCAGTTATTTCAGGTCAGCAAATCTGGAGGGGAAGGAAATGTCTTCAGAGTGAGGACAGCAGCCACCTGTTGGGAAACCAGAAGTAATAACTGGACAATAATACCACTGCATTTTGCTTTTTAGCAACTTCCTCTTTTTTCAGATTTTTATTATAAAATTAATACCAGTTTAACATAGGAAAATTTAAAACTTCAGTTTGAAGATGAATACAAAACAACGCCAACAAAATTATCAGTTACAATCCCACCAGGTGGCTATATCATTGGCATTTAAGCACATTTCATTCCAGTCTTATGTCTAAATTTGGCAACTTTTGTGTTCATTATTTCACTTTCAACGTCTTGGATGTGTAGGACCAACTTAACTTAAGACTGGCAACTAACTTTGTCTTTCCTTAATTGAGAACAGTGAGGCCCGTTATTAAGTGGTGGTGCTGAACATCGTGAAGAATGTGCTAACGTTTGTCTTAAAGATAATCTACGTGTAGCCACTGCGGGAAACAATACGGCAGTTCCTCAAAACATTAAGCATAGAATTATCATGTGATCCAGCCTTCCACTTCTTGGGTCTACACCCTGAAGAACTGAAAGCAGGGACTGGAACAGATGTCTGTACCCCCTGTTCACAGCAGCATTGTTCACAGTAGCCAAAAGGTGAAAGCCACCAAATGGCCAAATGGCCGTCCGCAGATGGAATGAGTAAACAAAGTGTGGTGTAAACATCCAATGGAATGTCGTCCAGCCTTAAAAAGGAAGAAAATTCTGACACATGCTACAACATGGGTGAACCTTGAAGACATTATGCTAAGTGACATAAGCCAGTCACAAAAGGACAAATACTATGTGATCCCGCTTATATGAGGTACCCAGAGTAGTCAGATTCATAGAGATAGAAAGTGGAATGTTGGCCACGGTGGCTCACACCTGTAATCCTAGCACTATGGGAGGCCAAGCGGGAGGATCATTTGAGCCCAGGAGTTCAAGACCAGCCTGAGCAAGAGCGAGACCCAGTCTCTACTAAAAATAGAAAGAAATTGGCTGGAGGACTAAAAATATATAGAAAAAATCAGCCCTATATGGTGGCACATGCCTGTGGTCCCAGCTACTAGGGAGGCTGAGGCAGGAGGATCGCTTGAGCCCAGGAGTTTGAGGTTGCTGTGAGCTAGGTTGACACTATGGCACTCTAGCCCAGGCAACAGAGTGAGACTCTATCTCAAACAAACAAAAAAAGAAAGTGGAATGTTGGTTGCCAGGAGCAGAGGGAGGAGAAGGGGAAAAATGGACAGTTATTATTTCTTGGGTGTAGAGTTTCAGTTTGGGAAGAAGGAAGAGTTCTGGAGATAGATGGTGGTGATGGCCGCGCAACAAGGTGACTGTATTTAACACCACTGAACTGTACACTTAAAAATGGCTAACTGCTAAGTTTTATGTTATGTGTAGTTTACCACAATATGTTTAAAATAGATCCACACCGGCCAACACTTGCACTCACACAACTGTATAGCACAGGCCATTCTGGGAAAGACACAGGAAACTGGTGTCAGTGATTGTGTCCAGGACCCGGAGCCACAGTGTCCAGCACCCAGCATATGTTCTAGAAATACTAGTGAATCGACAGTGGTTGCCTGGGGTGGGGTAGGGTAGAAGGGAAGGTGTATTTTTCACTGTCTGAATACTTTTTGCTTTTTGTACCCTGTGGCTTCATCGCCTATTCAAAAAATAATTTAAACTCTTTAGCCCCAATGGCAGTGAAGGTGGGAAAGGGAGATTAAGCTCCCTTTGAGGACATGTTAGGACCTTGGAAGGGTTGTCGCCCTGCAGAGCTGATGATTGCACTGGGTCTCTGAGCGGTTCTCGTGGATAAGGGGACGAGGACATGCAGTATGCTTCCGGCCTCAGTTTTTGTACTAGCAGGACAGTATTGTTGGCAACATGTCATATTTTGTGTGCTTCCATTTGTTCCTGACCTGGGGAAGGGACTGGTGATCTCTTCTAACCTTTTAGGCTTTTAAAATGTTTCTGCAGAGGAATGTGGTACCCTCCTCCTTCACCTTCCCTCCTCCCCC
>VBSM01003169.1:22357661-22400745 GCA_008086735.1 Cheirogaleus medius
CCCCCTTCCCTCCTCCCCACCCTGGAATAGGCCCAGAGTCTTACAGGAGCCCTGACATATAAGTCGAGGGAAATTAACACGCTTGGGTAGACCCTGCCTGATGTCCTTTACATATCAGTGGCATCATGAGGCATGGTGACAGTCACTGAAGTTGCTGTGAACTTTTTCTCACCCCCTTTTACCTCTCCCCCTCCCCTCCCCCTGCCCCATCCGCCGACAGATTCCACTCAAGGGGCTGATTATTGTCATTCTTCCTTTGCTTCCTTGGAGCACCAGTGAAGAAGTATCTGAAAAGAACAGATTGATGCTCTTCCATAGGATTTCAGAAGAGAAACTTCCGGGTCTAAAGAAGGTGTTGGCCATCTATCCTGTCTAGCTAGTTCCTTAGAAAATAGTGAGCACAGTTAAGGATAATCGAGAAAAGTGTGAACTATAGAGACCGTGTCCCATATCAACATTTAAAAAATTAACGGATTGATGGGGAGAGGCCTAGGAAGGTAAGGGAGGACGTTTGTTTTGCCGTTGTAGAAATGGGAAATTGGAGCTGTAAATGATGCGCTACGGGGTGGGGGACGGACTGTCACCATCTTCCCCTGGAGATCATGGATTCGATGCTTTCTTTTTGGTTTCTCAAAATAATAATAAAGTCATTTTCACCTCCCCCTGAATTACTACAGTAAATTTATATTGGGTGGCTGCTGGCCTTGCCACAGCAATTATGTGGTTTCAAAGCGTGCCGTCGTTTCGCCCTGCGGCTGAGAAATGGGTGGGTCGAGTTCTATTAGAGATCCCAGTGCAGCCCGCGTTCGGAGGGCGGGAGGCGTGCAGCAGTGGGAAACATTCCTTTTTGTCCCTGTGGACAGCAAGAATCCCCCCGAGCCAGGCACAAATCCTAGCTGAGCATCCTGCTCTTACCCTGCAGAGCAACAGGGAGAGAAAGACCCAAGGTGACTTCTGTTCCAAATTGAGGAACAAAAAAATCAATCTGTTGCTTTCTTAAGTTCTCTGTCTCATTTCTCCATGCTCAGAGGCTTAAGGATCATGATCGAATGGCCCTGTGAGGGTGGGGAGGGCAGGGCCCGCGCTGTGAGCTGCCACGGGGCCGCCTCGGACCTGTCCATGGGTTGGGCTTTATTGATACCAGGTGTTGTGACCCTTGGACTTGATCGATCATTTCGGCTTTCCCTGGTGGAGCCCGTCCAGGAGAATGAATGTGGACTGGGTTCCGATGGAGGATAATAAAATGCTCTTGGTCAGGGTTTTTAAGAATAACAGTTCTTGTCTCTCAGCTGGGCACATGCTTGGTTGATTGATTGAGTGTCCAGATGCCTGGGCATAAATATAGGAAAAATGATATTAAGAGACTTAATCTTACCCAATATACTAGGTTCCATGGAGATGTCTTAGCTTGGGCTGCTAAAACAAAGTACCTTAGGCGGGTGGCTTATAAACGATACAGATTTATCTTTTATAGCTCTGGAGGCTGGAAGTCTGGGATCAAGGTGCCAGCATGGTTGGGTTGTGGCTGGCCACCTTCTCACTGTATCCTCACACATGGTGGAAGAGGGCCAGGGAGCTCTCTGGGGTCTCTCTTATAAGGGCATTGATCCCATTCAAGAGGATTCCACCTCCGTCACCTCCCAAAGGCTGTACCTCCTCGTACCACCCGCCGGGGATTCTACATACGTTCCGTCCATCCATAGCAGATGAGAAGCCACATGCTAAGTAACTTGCTCAAGGTTGTTGAACCACAAGTGATTAATTTTATTTCTCATTATTTCTGATTGATCCAGGCTAGTAAAAGATGTAACTTTCCTTCCTAAGTTCTTCTTAGCTAGCTAGCATAATAGGGATACTCTGAGCGACTCAGAGTACTCATTTAGAAAGCTCTGGGTTTTGTTTCAATATGTATCGAGAAGGGGATTGAAACAGGAAACACAAAAAGGCATGCAGTCTCAGAAAGGGCTGCACGTGTGGCACCTGGCCATCTTTTCCTCCTGGTGGGGGAAAGTTCCATCATGTCAGGCTACTTCCTGGTAAGTTCCTGTAGCTGCTTTGGTCCAACCTCCTTTTTTTTTTTGTCCTGGGCAAAACCAAAACAAAGCAAAACAGAAATTCCAAACACAAAAGTCAAAAGGGAAGTGGTGATAGGACCAGCCATGCGTGTCCCGTTGGGTGGCGCTTGCTCGGGGTGCGAGCTCAGACGTGCTGTGACAAACACAGCCCTAGCCTGTGCCTTTTAGAACAGTGTCCTCCAAAGTGCTCGTTAGGCGCTGCTTAGATTTCCAAATCGGATGACTTTCTTTGCAGAGCAGGATTTCTGATTTCTGGCATATGTCATAGAGACAACAGAGAAACCAAGTAGAGAACTCACTTTTTCTATTAAAACATTGTTAATAATAAAGCATGTGAGTTTTTTTGGCCACTCTAGCAGATGTTGATGTTTTTCTCAAAGTGGGTCTGAGGAGGAACACCAGTTTGTGGTGGGGTGCCAGTGTGGAATTTTCTGTGATGGGGGAGTGATTGGGTCAGGTACAAATCGTGAGATCTTCTCAAGCAGCGGGTACAGGAATCAAGAATGCAGCCCCAGAAAGGGAGGTGTGCAGTTACAGGCAGATGGGCCAAGGAGATGGTCTGATTGCCAAGTGGATTGGAGCCCAAGTCTTCATGTTTTCAAGTGGGTAATTAGAGCAGGAAGGAGACAAATGCAGGCCTGCTGGCGCCAGGAGCAGCAAGATTTTTCCGTTCAGGTTGGAGAGTCTCAGAGCGGAGATGGGTGCGTGAGCGTGTTTCCCCGGCCAGTTAGCAAATGCAGGCACCTAATACTGTGCCCGTGATTGTGGGTCGGGGGAGCAGCGTGTAGGCAAGTGAGCAAATGGGGTTTCCGTTCCTGAGCACCAAGAAGTCTTAGGCTGAAAGGTGAATACTTGCAAACGCTAGAGACTAGTACACGACTGTGTAGCTAAGTAGCAGATCCCATGGTTTGGCTCCCAGTGGCAGCATCTCTGAGTGAGTGGTGCACGTGACAACAGAGCACAGGCGTTGGCATCAGCATCCTGGGTTTATATTCTGGCTGCTTAAGCTCTGTGGCCTTGAGCAAATTATTTAACCTTTTTCTGTGCTTCAATTTTCATGTTTACAAAATGAGAATAGTTATAGTATCTATCTCATGAATTTGTTATGAAGATTAAATTATTTTCTTTGTGGATAAAAAGAAAAAGGCCTTTGCCCCCGCTGCTTTCTTTTGAATGCAGTCTCACTACCTAGAACTGTGGGAGCTCTCGTGTTCACATGGGACAGAGCTTATGAAGGGGAAAGTTGACATGTAAAGGATGGCAGACGAGAGGGGTGGACTCGTTGGGATCCTTGGTGACTGCTGGGTGGCCAAACTGGACCTCCTACCTCCAGATTTTTTTTTTTTTTTTTTTTTTTTTTTTAGAGACAAGGGCTTGTTCTGTTGCCCAGGCTGGAACGATCTGTTGCAGTGGCGTGATCATAGCTCACTGTAACCTCAAACTCCTGGACTCAAGCAATCCTCCTGCCTCAGCCTCCCTAGTAGCTGGGACTACAGGTGTGAGCCACTGCACCTGGCTTCAGACTTTCTTAAGTCTTTCTCTTACTTTACGTTAGAGATCTGGATCTGGGTCATCAGGCCAAATATTTTGATCTTTCCTTAAGCAGAATGGAGAATGCCTAGCTTTGTTCCTCTAAAGCAGAGGTTGTCAAACTTTTTTTTTTTAAAGAGCCAGGTAGTAAATACTTTAGCCTTTGCCAGCCATAAGGTCTCTGTCACAACTTCTCAACTGTGCAGTAGCAGAGCGAAAGCATCCCCAGGCAATACGTAAACAAATGGGCGTGGTTGTCTTCCAGTAAAACTATTTACCAAGACGGGCAGCAGGGAAGGCCACCGTTTGCCAACACGGCTCTAGGGGGTCTTAAGTGGCATGGAGACCTCTCTTGCCAACAGGGATCATAACGCATTGCAAAAGTCCAGGCGCTGTTTTGCTAACAGAGTGGAGAGCAGAAGGGGTCAGCGACCCTCATCTTATCCCATTGGTGGTGATGGGCTAGCCAAGGGGTAGAGGAGGCAGAGGATGTCTTCAGACCCCTTTGTGTACATATATAAGTAGTAGATTCCATGGTTTGGCTCCCAAGTGCCAGCATCCTAGTATTTATGTACATTGGGATGGTGCCGCCCTTGGACTTCCTACTCGGTGGTGGCAGCATCTTTTGTGTCAGCTGTGTGGCCAAAGTTTAATTTTTCCCCTAGGACTTTGCTAAAGCCTCACTTCTCTTATTTCTTTCATCTGTCTAATAGCCTGGAAGAAGAGGACAATACAGTGAGCGCTAATGGTCCCCATTTGAGACATACTACAGCTCATTTCTTAGCAATTTTCAGGCTTTGGCCTTATTTCAAAGGCAACCTACTCTACCATCTTGGAGTGTGGGCTGGGATGCACATGCACATCCTCCCAGACTGGGGATGGCTCTAGTAAGAAAGGAAAGCGGTTTCCAATTTTACAAATGTTATGATTTCCCCGGCAGACTTTTCCACAGGAAAAATTAACACGTAACTGCATATTGCACGAATCTATTTTCACATGGAGACCTAGAGGAGGCGTGGGGTCAGGCTGCCCCCTCCGAGAGAGACCCGCACACCGGGGCGAAGGCTCCCAGACGCCGGCAGCGTGGCTCCACGGGGCGGCGCGCAGGGAGCCTGGCTGGTCTTCAGCGTGTGTCCTGTGTCTACTTGCTTTTGTAAGCACGTATTGGTTCTGGATGGGTAGAAATAGTTCAGCTTCAAGTGACGAAAGCCTTGCTCGTGTTGCGAGAACCACCCGGTTTCAATCCCTTTTAGGTCTTGCACGAAGAAATGAGACAACCACCCTCCTCCTCTCTGACTTGCACTGCGCCCGTGTCCCTTCGATGGCTGTCCTCTCTGTGAAAAGAGTGGGTTTACATATTTTTTTGCTAATTACAGCTGTCAGATTCCTTGAAGTGATTTAAGGGTGGGGAGGCCTAACAAGTGTGAAGAGTATTTTTAGCCAAGCTGTGTGGGTTTGATAGCCATTTGGGGACTAGTAATTGACTCTAAAGCTTCTTGGGAGGCTGTACGGAAGCCGTGCGAGGTGGAGGGGGACGGGGACGGACGCCGCGGGCGAGGGCAGCTATGTGGCGATTTGATCCTTTGGCGGCTGGTGGTCTCCTTCCCTGTTCTGACAGCTGTCAGTCAGCCTGCTTTATGGGGTGTGGACTTGACACCTTCCTGCTGTCTGGGTGCTGTGAGGGGTGCAGCTGGAGTTGAAAACTTGACCTGCAGAGAATTTGTTCATTCATTCATTCATTCATTCATTCATGCAACAAGCATCTTTTGAGTAGACCAGAGTTTCTCAAACTCTCTTGTGTGTGTACACGGATCACCAGGCATCTTGTGAACTGCAGATCCTGAGTCAGTAGATCTGGGGTTGGGCTGAGGGTCCGCATTTCTAACAAGCTCCCAGTGACGCCGGTGGTCCAGGGACCATACATACCCTGAGTCACGAGGCCTAAGACTTTATGTCACATTAATGTGACAACATAAAGAAATCCAGCTTGTTCCTGCCTCAGGACCTTACTTTCTCACCCGCCCAGATGTTCTTCCTCTGTGTCTGTGCTCTGTCTGTAGCTCCCAGTGCCTGTTTCAGCTTGTAGAGAAGACAACCTCTGAGATTATCTTGTTTTGTATTTCCTTTCTGTCTCTCTCTGTGAGAAAAGGAGCCCCATGAGAACAAGGCCCTCGAGCTCGCCTGCCCTGTCCACTGCGGTCTCCTCTTCCCGCCCTCAACGGTGCCTGGCGGGATGCCTGGCACATAGTAGATGCTCAGAAAAGCAGGTTGCACGAAAGACACTCAGAATTCCTACCTCCAAGGATGCCACTGACTAGAGAGAGAGACAGAAAAGTCAGTAACTGGTTATAAGTGTGGTGTTGAGATGCAGTGTGAGAGAGAGTAAGCTCCAGGCCATCTGGGTTCCAATCCGCATGCCTCAGTGTTCCCTTCATGAAAATGAGGTCAAGTCACAGCACCTCCCCCATACATCTGTCCTGGGGATTAAGTGAGCAGGTAGCTGTACAGCACCGAGCACAGCACCTGGCCTAGAATGGGCCCCAGGGAATGTTAGCTGTGAAGACAAGGGTGGTGCAAAGGTAGTGGGGGATGATGGTGATGGGCATGCAGGGAAAGCCTGACTTGTCAGGGAGGGCTTCACGCAGGAAACGCACCTGGAGCTGAATTTCAAAAGGCAAGTAGTAATTCCTCAGGGCAGTGTATTGGTTACCAATGCTGTGTGACAAATGATCACAAGTCTAGTAGCTTAAAACAACACACATTTATCATCTCACAGTTTCTGTGGGTCAGGAGTATGGGCACAGCTGAGATGGGTCCCCTGCTTTTGGGTCCCACAGACCTCGGTGAAAGTGTCGGCCAGGGCTGGGATCTCATCAGAAGGCCTGACCGTGGAAGGATCCACTTCCAGGCTCACATGTTTGCTGGCAGGATTTGGTTTCTTGCTGTTCATTGGCTGGAAGCCGCCCTCAGTTCCTGGCCCTGAGGGTGTCTTCACTGGGCAGCTCACAACATGGGAGCTTAGCTCATCAAAGCCATGGAGAGAAAGAGTGATGGCACAGTGGAACTCACAGTCTTATGTAATGTAATCACAGCAGCAACATGGCCTCACCTTTGCCGCATTCTCTCAGGAGCAAGCTGGGCCAGCCCACGCTCACGGGGGGCGGGCACCGCACAGGCCGTGAATGCCAGGATTTGGGGATCACCAGGCTTTGTCTTAGAGTCTGTCCACCACGGGCAGCAAGAGGGGACCAAGGGTGGAAGGAGGGGGGACAATCCAGGCAGAAGGAACAGCACGTGCAAAGGCACGGAGACACGAGGGACCATGTCCTAGTGAGGAAATGCCCATCAGGGTGGGCATGGCTGGCCAGCGTTTGGCAGAATGACTGGGGATGAGGGTAGACCAGAAATAAGGATGTGCGGGTGGGCTCTGGTGCTGGCACCACCACGGCTGGCGATGGCTCAGGGTTCGTTCCTTGCTCTAGCCTTCCATTTCCTCCACTGCACAAAGGGAGAGGCATGGCTGGGATCAGGCATTTTCACCCTGGGTGCCAGCAAACCTGGGGTTCCAGGAAGGAGGAGGGGGAGTGCGCATGCCCTGCCTCTGCACTGGAGCAGCTCTGCATCCATCTATGCAGTTCTGGGTGTTCTGCACAAGGTTTTCTTTTTGTAGAAGCTTCCATGACTTAAAAACAGGAGAAAGCACCTGCACTAGCTGCCCTCAGAGACCCCCCTCCCATGCCTACCCCACGGGGCTCTGTTACGGTTCCTGTGGGCTTGAGCCAAGACTGAAACCTAAGACCCTGAGCTGGTCAGCTACGCTGGCGTTGTTTTCCCCATCTAGAACCGGCAGAAGAGGGACTTGAGCCTGCCCTGGGGTTGGTGGGGAAGCGGGTTGTTGAATTATTGGAAAATCCAGTTTCTTCAGAGCCACCTGTTTCGTTCATTTGCTTACTCAGTCCTTAATTCGTTCTTTTGTTCATTGAGCACTAGGTTAGGCACGCGGCGTTCAGTGTCACCGTGGGGCTTTACCAAGTTCACCTCCAGAGTGTTTCGTTAATGCTAAGCGCGTGAGACGGGAAACTGATCCCAGCCACTTCAGGGAGGCAGGGAGTGATCGAGGCTGTGCACGCCCATGGCCTGCTCTCTGGAGGAGGATGACGACAGGGACATTGTCCCTCCCTTTCGGGTACCCCACAGAAAAGAGTATTTGTGGGAAGACTTGGGAGGGAAGATTAGTAGGGTGAGGAAGAGTTGACCTATGGGAGAGGGAAGTGTATTTGTGTAATACGGTTTTAACTTTTTTAGATTTGAGAGTTGAATTTTTCTAATCTGGAGGGACGCAGGAAGCAACTTCACTCTTGGTCTAGACAGGAGGCACACACCTCTCCTGTCACCTCTTGCCCCCTCACTTCCTGTCTTCCTCTTTGCATATTTTTAACTTCTATAGAAGATGCTATTTTTTTTTTTTTTGTAGGACTCAGAGCAACAGCTGGTTCTAGTTTTGGAACTAACTGCCACTACCCTGCTGTGGGACCTTGGACAAGCGGCCCAACCATCCTGAGCTCAGGGGTCCAGGAAGGGTTGAGCCCACAGTTTCTGAGCCCTTCGTGGCCATGCCTGGGAGGCTGGGTCTGTCTGAGAGCTGAGTCTGGAAGCATTAAAATTCATTGTCTTCCCTGGAGCCAACTTTCGGCTCCATTAAACAGCTTGTCCCCGGGGCAGATGGAGCTGGCAAGAGGCCTGTCCTTAAAAGCCACAAGTTGGGTGTTGGCAAGTGCACAAAGGACGTCTCTGGGAGGTCCAGCCCCTGCCTCCCTCTGGGCAGGGGGGCCAGGTGGGCGGGAAGAGAAGGTGCCTGTCCTGCCCTGAAGGAGAGAGGATTACGGACACGGACACCGCAGAGAGGGGAAGCTCTCCCAAAATCAGATTCTGGAATGCTTGACGGAGGCAGCTCCACTCGTTGGGGTCTCAGGGGAGCAGGGTGTTGTGCGGAGGACGTGCAGGGGTGAGCTTGGGAAGGACAAGAAAGTCCTCCCAGAAAGAGAAGCCATGGAACTAGCAGCAGCTGATGCTTATCTAGCTTTCATGCTGTGCGTGTTGGTTACACGTATCATCTCTAACACCCAAGTAGCACGATGCCCCGTGGTCCCCTGCTTTGCAGAGCAGAAACGAGGCTCTGAGACCAACATGCCTATTACAGGTGACCGCGAAGTGATGGAGCCAGGATTCCAAGAGAAGTTTGGCTCCTAAAAGCCCCTTTCCCATTGAACCTGGCTGAGAGGTTCTAAGAGGGGTAGAGGAGCAGGGTCTGTACGACCCCGGGGCTTGGGAGGGTGGTGTTGGGTTTCCTAGGGCTGCCACCCAGATTCCCAGCACCATAGTCGAAACAGCAGAGATTTATTCATTCACAGTTCTGGAGGCTGCAAGTCCAAGATCAAGGGTTGGTTCCTTCTGGAGGCTCTGGGGGAGCAGCTTCTCCGTGCCTCTCCCCGAGCTTCTGCTGGTAGCTGGCAATCCTGGGTGTTCTTGGCCTGAGACATATCCCTCCGGTCTCTGCCTCCGTCTCCACGTGGCATCCTGCCCTGTGTGTTCCGTCTTCACACTGCCTTCCTTTTGTGCCCATCACCGTGCCCAGTTTCTCTCTTCTTATAAGGACACCAGTCACGGGGTTAGGGCCCACCCTGCTCCGGTATGGCCTCATCTTATTTGATTGCCTTTGCAGAGGTATTTCCAAATAAGGTCACATTCACAGGTACTGGGTGGCTAGGACTTGAACATATCTTTTTTTGGGGCACAATTCCAGCCCCAACAGTGGGGGGAGGGATGTAAGGTGGGAATGGACAGAGAGAGAGGTGGGACCGGAGGGAAGTGAACCCACTTATGCCTCCTTCTGGTTCCCTGGGCTGTGCACTGAGGAGCAAGCTCTTTTCCCGTTCATCACCAGCTGGGTCCCCTGAGGCTGGAGAGGCCAGGTCATGGAGGGCTTGTAGGCCTTGCTAAGGACTTTGGTCTTGATGCTAGACCAGGCAGTGGAGAGCCATCAAAGGATCTGGAGTGAGGGTGTGCATGGTAAGGCCTGGAGGAGGCTGCCTGGGGCAGGAACCGGAGGACTGGCATGTGTCTAAGACAACAGCCTGGGGCAGAGGAGGAGTGGCTGGGCAGGAATCTAGGGGTCAGGTGGGCAGGGCTGGATCTTGAAGGGAGAGGGCAGGAGAGGAGGGAACAGTTGTTGAATGAATTGAAGGAGCAAGTAGCGAAGGAGGGTGACTTGTTCCTAGGAGGAGCGTGGCGGGGGGGGGGGGACTGTGAGAGAGAGGGGCGAGGAAGCCAGGTCACTCTATCTCGGGGACTTCGGGTTCTCCTGCCAGAGAATATGGGATTGCACTAATCGCGACACTTCCTCTGGCGCTGACATTCTAAGGTTTCTGTGACTCTCTATCAGTGCAGGCTGCAGCAATCAGGGAAGACTGCGTGGGGGAGGCGGGTCTGACCTGGAGGAAGGAAGCCGGTGAGGCGAGAAAGCAGGAGGCCAGAGCAGGTGCCGGGTGTAGTCCCACCCTGGGCCAGGTGGGACCCACCTTCATGCGCTGAGAGAAACTTTCCCAGTTGCGGTGGCAGCTGTTCCAGGCCTGGAGCTGTGGGGTTACTGTCCCCCATCAATATTTCAGTCTCGGCTTCCCCGCAGCACCCCGCTGCCTGTGCCCTCCCTCAGCGCCTGGCACATAAAGGGAAGAGCTGACACCGTCCCAGCTGGTGGGCATGCCAGGGTGAGCCTCTTGGAGCCTTTGCATCTGTTTGCGACTTCAGACAAATGAGCTTCCTGAAACCGAAGCCCCGGCCCCTCTGCCCAACCCGCTCCCAGGCCCCTCCCTGCTCCTGTCTTTATGATTTTTTGTAAGGAAATGCTGGAGGGGTGGGGGGCTCCTTATTCTCTGAATGAAGCTAGTAGGGATTGTCACCAGTCCCTGCAAGCTGGAGGCTCTTGTGTCTGTTCCCACCCTCTCCCTCCCCCCGCCAAAGTGTATGAAATTCATTCTGTTACACTGCTCTCCTCTTCTCCCTTTAGACAGAAATCCTTAATCCGAGTCCTCGGGCACTAGGAGAATCCCTAATAGAGACTTCTAGAAAATGATTTTACTTTTCTATGTGAATGACTATTTTCTAAGCACGTTTGTCACAAACCCACCCTAATGGTGCAGTTTTTTCTCCATCAGGGTTGGCGTGGAGCCCGTCTGTGCGGTGGGCTTTGGAGGCAGGGCTGTGTCTTGCAAGGCCACGTTCCCACCGGCAGGAAGGAGCTGGGCTTCCCCAGTGTCAAGCAGGGGGATGGAGGTGGGGATGATGCTCTCTCTTCTGTGCTTCCAGAACACCGTAGAGACTTTTCTAGCACTTCTGGGCTTGGACGCCTCTCTGGGTACCTCCCTCTCTAAGCTTCGAACTCAAGGACAAGAATATTACTTTTTTTTTTTTTTTGCTTTTAAATCACTGTATCTCAGAGCCTAGTATAGTACTTGGCACATAGTAAATATTCAACAAATTAATTCATCCACTCATTCCTCAAATGCTTATTAGAGCACCTACTATGTGCCAGGCTGCATTCCAGACACAAAGGATGTAGCAGTAAACGAAACAAAGTCTCTGCCCTCATGGAGTTCCCCTTCTGGCGGGGAAGACAGACTCTCAGGAAGTAGACACACACCTGGTCAATAATGTGATTTGGGGCAATGGATGCCATTCAAACAGGGTTGGGGGAACAGAGAGAGACAGAGTGGGAAAGCTATTTTGGAAGGTATGGTTGAGGAAGCCCCCTCTGAAGAGCAGCAGAGACGTGGGAATGGGAAGAGTGAGCCGTGGGTAGTGCTAAGGGAAGAGTGTGGCAGAGGGAAGGCCAAGGTTAAAGGCCCAGAGGTGGGATGAGCTGGGTGTGTTAGAGGAAGGGTGAGGCTGGAGTGGAGTGGGAGGGGTAGGCAGGGTTAGATCAAGCGGTATCTTAAGGTCAAGGTTGGTGTTTGTTTGATTATAATCCACGTTAGTATGGATCTAGATGCGCATCAAGGGCCTGTAGGAAACTGAGTTAGTGTTGGGAAAAGATAGGGCAATTCTATAATATTAATATTATTCTACTCAGTCCTGTTTGCAGTTTGCCCCCTGCTCATCTCTAGAAAGGCACTGCTTTATAGTTAATCTAGGAATTCAACGTGGCGGAGCAGTGGAGAGGTTTGGTTGAGCCGTAAATGGGGCTCAGGGTGCTTCCAGGAATCCAGTCCTGGGAGGGGTGAATTTGGTGTGTGCTACTACAACTACAACTACTACAACTCGGAAACGTGGATCCGCACCGGGACAGCATCCGAGAGGGGTGGGAAGTGATGGCCGTGCCCCAGCAGGCAGCACCCATACTGTATGACACTTTATAGTTGGGTACCAGGAAAGCCACCAGCCCTGAGCTTAGAAGGTAAGGGGTCTGGTTCCAGTTCCCCACTTCCCGAGTGATCTTGGATTCATCATTTACAAACTTAGTTTCTACAGACTTAGTTTCTGCAGCTGATGTCCTCGCTCTGCTTATCCACAGTGAAACTGAAAACCCTTTGCCAACTGTCACCACTGTGTCCTCCACATAAACCCCTCTACCAGACCGTGAGCTCCTTGAAGGTGGGGGCCGTATTTTATGCATCCTGTGTCCGTTGGACTCAGCAGAATGCCAGAGTTCTCACTGGATTCGTTGTGAATTGAATTCTGCTGTGGCCGGCCATGTCCCCTGGGGACAGACTGGAACAGAAGTGTCTCTTGGGAGAAGAGCCCTAAACTTGGAGCCAGAATCCTAGCTCAGCCACTTAGGGGGATTTGGCTTTGGACTGATCGCTTAACCTCCCTGTAGGACTTTTGCCCATCTGTGAGATGAGTAAGATACTTTTACCAACCACCCTGGTACTTGTGAGGATCAGATGGAGAAACATGAGAGTATTAGGTTATATACTGACTGCTGTTCTGTGGCCCCCAAATAGCAATGGCTTACTTTCATCTGTCACAAAACAGGCCTGATGTGGCAGCTCCATGGTGCCAGAGGCCCAGACCCCTCCCATCTTGTGGCTCTGTCCCTAGAGAGTTGACCGCATCCATGTGGCCCGCCATGGCTTCCCGCCACATCCCTGTCTATTGCAGGGGAAAGAAGAACAGTGACAATGTGAGCGTGCGTGTGCGTGTATGCGCGCGTGCGTGTTTGGTCTGTGCCAGCCACCGTGCTGAGGGCTTCACCTGCGCTATTTCCAGTTAGTCCTCAAAACGGTCTTACGAGGTGGGTCCCGTCATAAGGTCCATCTTTGAGATGAGGAGACTGAGGCTTAGGGAAGTCAGAGGAGGGACGCGGACTTGGAAACTCTGGGCTGCAGGGAAATACTCCAGCACCTCACTCTGCCCAGTCTCCTGGTTCCTGTGCCGGTGTCTCTGCCCTGGATAGAGCTGGTCCCTCTGCCGCCCTCCTTCCTGGCTGGCGGCACATTTCTGGGAAGACCATCATCATGGATGGCGACACTGGTGTTCTGGTTGGTGGTTTTCCTGGCGACGCCGTCATCCACACAGAATGGACTGGAAGGGCAGAAGTGGGCCTTGGGGGAGGGGTGTCAGCTCTCGGGCAGGAGGGGCCCTCAGGTCCCTCACAGGCAGGGCCAGGAGAACTGGTTCCAGGTGGATGGATGTGGTCTGGAAATAAAAGTTTCCATGGGATTGGGACTCCTTGCTGCCTTCAGGGTCACCTGCGGCACTGTGAAAACAAAGATGAGGCTGGCTTCCATCTGCACCTGAGTTCCCCTGTAGGGCCCGAGGTAGGGGCCAGGGCCCTTGGTCTCTCAGAGTCCTGGCCCCCAGCAACACTCTAACATCTCCTCGGGCTAAAGCGACTGCGCTTTCCTATTACTTTGCAAATGGGTCAGGTTTAATGTGTTCAGAACCCAGCACAATTTTCTCAGTGTTATCAAAATCATTATCCAGTTAAAGGTTGTATGTCCTGGGTTAGTCGGAGGATTTTAGAGGTGAAGGGGCTTTGGCATTACTGAGTCCAATCCTTATCTCCCTGAGGACCAGAGAGCCCTGCGCAGGGACCTGTGGCTGCAATTAGGGCTGGGTCTTTGGAGCCCCCACCTGAGCAGGATGAGGGACAATGCTTTGTGAATGCTCACGCCTCAAATAGGAGACAGAGGTGACAAGTCATGGTGATTGAGCATTTGTCTGCCTCTTGGCACCTCCAAAGCACAGAATGGGCTAGAGAGGCGTTTTTGATTCTCTGCTGTATTTGCTTAGCATTTTGGTGCCTCAGTTTCCCCCTCTGTGATATGGGCCTGGTAATAGGGGGTTGGTGTGAAGTTCAGATGAGTTGCGAGCATATATCGTGCTTAGACCATGCCCGGCATGAAGTGAGCACTCGCAGTATTAGTTGCGATCTCTTCCACTAGAGCCTCTTCCATGCTTCCTCCTAGGGGACTATGTTCTCCTAAGAAAGTCTGAACACCTTTGCCTTTCTCATTCATCTTTGTATTTCCCAGCGCAACACATTAAGTACTTAAAGACTTTTTCTGTTTACCTTGACTATCTCCAGTGCTCTATGCATGGATTCTTCAGCAATCATAGCAGCCTTTCATCCGCAAGTTTAATTTTAGCTTGCTCTATAGCCTCACGGAACGTGACCTTTCCATGATTAACTGGCAATAAATAAACCACCCATCTTAGGCCTGGGTTGGGCTGGTAGGAGGGGGTGGGGGTTGGCGCTCTATTCTGGATTTGGTGGCAGTTGCTGTGGGTGGTGTCCAGTGCACACGAAAGGGACCCTCTGATGACGGTGTTGGAGTCTGGGGTCGGGAGGGGTCCAGGGTAGGCTCTGGCTGGCTCTGGGCTGTGTCGGGTGGTGACTGTTCCTCACAGGGTACTCAGTTGCTCTGTGACCCCACAGCCAGCGCCCGGCTACCCTCCGTGGGAGTGATTCTGGGGCCTGGCACTGCCAGGGCGAGGCTGGAATGTGTTCTCAGGACGGTTATTTGAGAACCGTGTGGAGACACTGACGAGGCATCAAGGGTAAGGCGGACTCGGTCTCTCCCTTCAGGAACACTAACAGGACCCTGTTTCCCTCTGGTCCCCTCCTTCCCTGCAGCTCTAAGGACCAGCACACCCCGAAGTGGGCCGAGGCCTGAGTCTCCCTCCCTGGGCCACCTCCACGTGTCTCCATAGTCAGTAGACACTTGGTGTTTCCCTCCGGGCACCAGCCCATCTGGGGCATTACAAGAGCCCACACCCCAGAGTCCACATGCTTGGCTGTGGCTCCTGGTCCTGACTGTTCAAGGCTTTTGGAGCTGAGTCCCCTCCCCACGTTAAACCCCATCCAGTCTTATCTCTTCTCTCCCCACGTCTGCCTGGGGATGGGATTGTCCATCATGGGAATCAGTGTATGATTTATCTCCAGTAAGATGTTTGCCTTTCATGCACAGGGCTGATTCCAGTGGCAGAGACTTAAAAGCTTCCGGTGGCAAATGGTGGTGGGAGGGAAACCAGCTGTAGGTGTCTCTGAACTCCCATCCTGGACAGGACCCTAGAGACCCCCCCCCAGCAGCCTCCCTGTTCTCTAGGATTTTTGTAAATTGTCTACTTGCGTATCAGCCTGTGGCTCGGGAAGCCCCCAGTGGCAAGACTCTCTGTCACCGGCATGTGGGGAGTCCGCCGGCTGCAGGGAAAGGAGGTGGGGGACAGAGCAAGGGCAGGAGGAGAGAAGACCCGGGGGATTGCGTGGCCGTGGCACGGCCAGCGCGGCAGTCGGGGGGCCCCGGCGAGGCAGGGCTCCATGCTCGGTGCTTTGTCCTTCTCAGCAGTCCCTTGAGATGGGGCAGGTTTCTGGACCGTCTCTTAGAGATGGAGGAACACGGTGCACCATTCTTTTCTAGAGCAGCCACAGCATGTCCCTCAGCTGTGCTCGCCACCGGAAGTGGCAGTGAGTGCTGAGAAGTTGGGGCACAGCCTGCAGACTCATGTTTGCCACCTTTTTGTTGAAAGGGGGGATGGGAAGCTACATTCATGTTCCTTCGCGCTTCCGCTTTAGGCTCCACTTCCAGGGCCTGTCGCGTTCTAGATGCTCTGGCCCTGCCCGAACCTGCCCGGCGCAGGATGTCCAGTTGGCATTACTGCAGCGTGCACAGAAGCCATTCCCTAGCCATGTGACCTTTATGAGGGCTAACCTCATGACCCTACGCCTGAGGGTCACCGCTGTAGTGGGAATCTAGAATATTCCTCACGGAGAGGTTTGGAGGCTTCTTGGTCTGCCATAAATTATTTCTCTCTCAATTCCCTCCCCTAAGCCCTATCTCAGACTCTGTAGAAGTCTTCGTTGTCACTTGTGTAAAATTCTTCTTTCTCTTTTCCTTTTTCTAAGTTGCATCAAAGGGATCTGCCTATAAAATGAAAGCTGCCCATAACAGAAATAATTTTAGACTCTCACAGAAGTTATTATGACTCAACAGCTTGGTTTCTCATGCTAGGAATTCATTCCTCCATCTCACCAGGTACGGGTGGAGGAGAAACTGTGACTCCCACCTGTGGGACGTGGTGAGCGCTTGCAGGGAGCTTCCGAGAGTGGGTTCTGGAGGGGTCCTCTCAAGACAGACAGCATTTCCCCTCTACTGGCAGCAAAGGGACTCCTTTGAACCCATGAGTGTGGCCCTTATAACTCAATGCTCAGAACATTTGAACTAATAGGCCTTTAGAGATCCTAAATTACCCTCTGTTTGGAACTCAGCTGATTATACAGGATCTTAGAAGTAGGAGGACACTGTGAGCTGATGCAGGGACCAGCAGATACCTACCCCTCCCATGTCTGCCCTTAGTGTGACCATGGCAGACATCACTAATGGATCACAACACCTTTTTCTATGCTGGGCCTGAATGGAACCTTAGAATCTTTCCCCCATAGTGCCTGAGCCTGAGAAAATCTATGACAGTTACAGCAATTGAGACACAGAGCCTTAAGTATCTAGCTCAAGGCAGGCCTTATTTTAGGTGGGTTGATACACACACACACACACACACACACACGAAGTTTACATCAACAAGTTTTGCAAGTTGGTCCTGATAGAGAAGCTCATGAAGTCTCCCCCCACTCCCTGATACCTGAACTTCTCCACCAGGACCAATTTGCAAAACTTGCTGATGTCTTTAAAGTGTTCTACCGCACTGATAAAATATCATGGCCACTTAAGCCGGCCAAGTTGGAGCTGCAGGGATCTTTGGGAAGCTGAGCCGCATGGATCAGACGGGCCATGTACCCTGGAATAGGAAGAATGCATCTGAGATGGAGGACGACTGACAAATTGGGACATTTTTAGGTAGGCAAGAAGGTGTAGTTGTTAATACAAAATATCTTCCAGATTTAATCGGATCTGGCAGAAAATGCAGTCTTTTCTTAGAAGGTAGAGAAAGATTTGTTTTCAATGATTAGTTTCTTTTTGGGTAGAAAGGTGTTCCCCGGGTGGACGTTTATTGGGTTTGTGTCATTGTGTCCCTTAAGATCCTGCTCCCTTCTCCAGAAACCTTTCCCTCTGCTCTGTCCCCAGCACCTCTACTGTCACTCTGGTGGAAGCACTTTGTTTTGTCCCCAGCGAGACACTCCCAGCTCCACGCTGTCATGAGCTCAATCTTGATTCTTTTGTGCAGGCCTGGCCGTGTGGTGCAGGGTTCCCGGCCCACATGGGGCCTGGTCAGCCGAGTGGAAGGTGGAGAGGCTGCTATGGTCTGAATGTTTGTGGCCCCCCCAGAGTCATATGTTGATCTCCAGGGCAATAGTACTGGGAGGCCGAGGCCTCAGGAATGGGGTCAGTGCCCTCGTAAAAGAGGCCTAAGGGAGCTTGTTCGCCCCTCCACCGTGTGAAGACACAGAAGGTGCCATCTAGGAGGAACAGGCCCTTACCAGACACTAAATCTGCTGGTGCCTCGATCTTGGACTTCCCGGCCCGCAGAACTGTCAGCAATGAATTGAGTTGTTTATAAATTGCCCAGTCTAAGGTATTTTGTTATAGCAGCAGGAACAGACTACGGTAGAGGCCAGACTTCTGCATGCATTTGTGGCTTCCCAGGGCAGGTGACCACGGGGAAGGGCCCGCATGTCTGTTGGCTTTTCATGCCAGCAGTTGAAAGGGTGTGCGGGGCCCCATGACCAGGGCTACTGTTTAGGGCTGGGGTCTTCTTGCCTTCCTGCCTCATGGATGCTCAGTGCTCTGCCTGGGGAGAGGAGTCAAGCTGTCCTCTCTTGCTGTGGCATGTCACCGCTGCTCTGCCATCTGGCAGCCACCATTGTCATGGAGCAGCCTGGGGTCCTGTGCCGGTGGGTCCGCCTCCTGCTGTCTTCGCAGCAGCTCCTCTGTCTGCCCCCTCGGCCCTCTGCCCGGTTGTGGGACGGGCGAGGAGGAGACTGCAGCGACGACCCTGGCCAATTTTAATTGAATTCTCCTTGCTACACATTCACTGATGAACGGCAGGTCAGCAGCTTCCAACAGAGCTGAGATGGGAAGAGAATGGCTGGCTTCCTAGTTGCCCCCTGGGACTTGCAGTGGCACCTTGACATTTTACAAATGTGACCATGGGAGCTGCTGATGGACCTCTGCTAGAAATGCGATGACAGCCGCAAAGCGCCGTATTTTGCCGTTATTTACCATGTGGTTTGCACTTAAGCCTGAAGGCAATATTATCTCCCTTTTACAGGTAAGGAAACTGAAGCTCAGAGAGGTTAAAGAACTTAACTTTTCACACAGTGAAAAAGAGGAAGAGTTGGGATCCAATTCCAGGCAGTGTGGTTTGATAGCTCGCGCTCTTAACCACTGTTTTATACTGCCCCTCTGCTTCTAAAATAAAAGCTGAAACCTACCCTTGGAGATCTTGAAAATAAAAGCAAGTCATTAGCTCTTAAAGGCAGTGCTGTCTTACATACATAGCTATGTTTATTAAATACTTACCGAATAAAGTACCTAAGAGTGTGCCAGGTAATCTTCTAAGTGTTCTCATATGTTAGTTCATGAATCCCCATGACACCCCTGAGAGGTAAGGATTAATATTATCATCCCCATTTTACAGATTAGAAAACCGGTATGGGGAGGGTGCAGTAACCAATCCAGGTCACAGAGCCGGGACTGGAACCCAATAGCCTGGCTCTGGTTTCCACAATGGAAAACTACGAGCGCATGAAACAAAACTCGACAGACTTCTCCACTTGGCTATTCCAGTGGAAGACATCCTCGGGCTAGCTACCGCCTTGGTCACTGGAGCTCCGTTTGAGACTCCGCAGTTTTATATTCTGAATACAAAAGGGCACATGACAAAGGCAGCCTGTTGAATTTGTTCCAAGGAACTGTCATCAGGATTTGTGGACCGTTTACTTAGAGACCAGTCGTCCCTCATGTTCTTGATTTTCTGTTCTGAGCAGTTACTTTCGAAACCAAGAGGAAGAGCTCAGAGGACATCTGATTCCGTTTTGTAATCTCCATCACGCAGAGCTCGTGGCTGACCTTGTCGTAGGCCGCTGGGCACAGCAGACATGCTGGATTGATTGGAAACGGAATCGTGACGCCTGGGACAAGAACACAATGAAGCTGGGAGATTCCAAACCAGGGATTTGTGGGTCTAAATTCTGTGGAATGCCTCCCGGGTTCCCAGGCGGCCCCTTATCCATCTGTCCCAGCTGCTAGGGGGTAAGCCCTGGTGTGGAAGGTGATGGGAGTGTAGGTAGTATTGGGGTGCTACCATTGACCACACTGTGCCGGGAGCCCCCAACCCTCGGCTTTCCCTCTTGAGGTTCAGTGCTCAGTGCAGCCTCTCGATTCTGCTCCATAATTTTATTTTCCAGTTGGAGGAAGAGCACAGCGTTGTGCAAGGAGCTCGCTTTGCGTGCGGTCCGAGCGCTTGGCCATCTGAGCGGGCCCCTCCCCTAAACTGCTAAATTCAGACAGAAACAGTTAACGGTCTTGCCATATCTGACAACTTACAAAACAAACATATCCTGTGGTTTGATCACTCCAGTGGTGTCTGAAGTGAGCATCTGTGAGCTAGCTGTGGTCCAGCCCATTTGGGAGGACCTCAATTAAGTCAGTGACTGCCCTTCCCACCCCTCACCCCCGCCAAAGGGTTAAGTTTCACGAGATCCGGGTTCAGGTGCCTGTTTCTCTCCACCCGCGCCCTGTTTACTCTTCCCTTCATCACCGTCGTCGTCGCTGTTATCGTTGTCTAAGAGAAAGTTGACTCATTTTTAACATTTCACAAGCCGCCTCCTCCCACGAGTAGGTGTGCGAGCAGCTGGGGATTTTGCCATCTGCAAACCCTCCACATGCCCCGCAGGTTCTCTTTCTACCTCCGCGGTGCTGTGCAGCCCGCCCAAGCCACGCACCTTCTCTGTGTCCCATCTCCGCATCTCTCTGAAATCAGGAATTGAGCACCCTGGTGATGAGCATGGGATGATCTCAAAAAGACGCACACTCCCTTTGCTTCCTTCCAGAAAAGAGTGCCAGGCATTTAGTGTCAGGGACGCAGAAGTGAATACACAGGGTTCCTGCCTCCAAGTAACTCATGAATTGAGGAGTGGCAATAATAAGGACATTAATAATTGCTCCTGTGTATTAGATCTCAGGATGTGCAAGGCACCGTGCTTTGCCTGAATGCTACTGAATCCTCACAATAGCCCTGTGAGCTTCGGAATTCTTCTTCTCATCTTAGAGATGAGGAACTGGCAGAGAGGACAGGTTAATTGGCTGAGGTCACATAGCTAGCAGGTGGTGGATTCAGCGGTTTGTCTTCAGAGGACAAACAATATTATTATTAGTAATAGCATTGACTGAATGCCTGCCACGTCCTGCGGATCAGGGCTCACTCACACGTGCTGTCTTCAGCGTCCATGAATTGCTATGAGGATGATTTGATCAGAGAGGGTCGTGACTTGCTGATGATCACACAGTAGGAAGTGTCCGCTTGGGACTGACACTAAAGTTTGATTCTAGAACTTTCTGGTTCCTAAAGCCTGGGCGATATCACCTCTTGTCAGAACGGTGCAAGATTTATCATCAAACCCAGCCACTTGTTAGAGCTATTAAAAATGACTCTGGGACCACAGACATAAACCGGGATGACCCTAGGGTGAGGGGGTTTTATGTTCGATGCAGTCAACGTGTATTTTCTGAGTGCCTGCTGTATGCTAGACTCGCCGTGAACAGAAGAGGCCCCGGGAGCTTGGCATTCTCGGGGTGTGGGCAGCGCTCTGAGGAAACACTCGCCGTGTGACGAGGGGTGAGCCAGGAACGTCTCCCCGGCCCGTGTTGATCTGGGTGTAGGGGGTCTTGGCTGAGGCAACCGAAAAGGCAGAGAAAGGCCTGGAAGCAGGAACGCCTTGGCCGTTCGAAAGAACAGAAATTCCTGGGTGTGTTCTGAGACCTGTGAGTGGTTGTGTGTGGCCGCAAGCCGACATTCTGTGGGGTCAGGGATAGCGCGTCTGCAGCCCGGCCCCCGTGGGCTGGCCGGCTGGACAAGGGACACCGAGCCACCGCGCGGGTCCCCGATGAGGGAGGCCGTCTGCGCGCAGCAGGGTTGGAGCCCTGCTCTGTCAGAAGGGCCTGCGTGCCCTTCCCTCCCTCAGCCGTGCTCTGTCGTTGTTTATTGAGGTGTCCCTTGGCCTCAACTCGTAGTTGAAATAACAGGGTTGGCTCCTCTAAAATTCATTCTTGTCACCTTGAAGCCAAAGGGCCATGCTTTGTAGTCACAGGGTGGACATCCTGCGTGCACATGCTTTGGTCTTTACTAATTAAAGTGTGAAAGCTGCCGTTTCTTAGATTCTTCCCTCCCGAGTACAGCACGTCCCGCGCTCCCAAGCACGGTGGCGGCTGACGTGCATTGCGCGCTCACCGCGTGCCTCTCCGGGGCTTGAGCGCTCTTCCTGCATCGGTCCGTTTGGTCCTCACGAGAGCTCTGTGAGCCAAGTACTGTTTTCATTCCCACGCTGGAGATGTGGACGCTCAGACTCAGAGAGGTGAAACATAAAGAGCCCGGGGTCACACGGGTGGGAGAACGGGGCTGGAATCCATGACACTCACGGCAGCCCTCAAGGCAGGCGGGGCAGGTGTCATCAGCCCATTTTGCAGAGCGGGAAGCCTGAGGTGTGGGATGAAAAGCGTGTGGAGGCGGGTTGGGCCTGGAATCTGGGTGTTCTGGTTCTGACTGATGGTCCGCTGGGATGGGAAAGGTGGCAGAACGGCTTATGTGTGTCTGGCTGTCACCAGTTCAAGGATTCGGTCAGGGGCCACCGTAAAGTTGGAGTAGAGCAGCGGGCACCTGAAATGGAGGGCAGAGCAGCCACTGTGGCCACCCCTCGGGCCATTTCCGAAGCCTGTGCAAGGGCTGTGTCTGGTTCATCCACCCCTCTGTTCAGCCCGCTGTCCCCAGGCCCTTTAATGCATCCCAGATACCCCAAATCACCTGGAACACTTTAAAAAGGGCAGATTTCTAGGCTCCAAGATAGGTCTAGTGAATCAGGATCTTGATTCTGGGGTGAGGAATCTGCACTGACATCACCCCATCACCCTGGGCTGTCCTGGGGGCACTCATTTTGGAGAACCACTGGTCTAGACCTCAGCACTCGGGCCCCGAGAGGGTGGCAGTGGCGGTGGATTCAGCCTAAGGCTCCGGATGTGATGCTTAAACAGAGACCATGGTTACCTCCGCGCCAGGGGAGAGGTTATTATCATCAGCCCCAGACACTGGGGACGTGCTGGAAATATCTCACCGACCGGCTGTTTCTATTTTGCATCAGTGTGATTGTTGTGTCTGGGGGCTGCAGCCCATTTTTAAAAAAAATGTGGTAAAATATACATAACATAGCATTGACCATTTTAACCTTTTTTAGGTGTCCCATTGAATGACATGAAGTACAGTCACGTTGTTGTATGTGCAGCCCAAGCTTGAGGGCTCCTTTTGGAAAACTCCAGGAAGGAGTGCCTGTGTATATATTGGGCGCTGAATAACTGCTTTCAGATGACAGTGGAGTGGTGGGATTGTTGGGGTGATGGGGTGCATTATTATGTGTTAAGTAAGTGTTCCCACCCCAGACTTTCTGAGGAGCAACTTAACCTCAGCCTGAGACACTGGTGAGCTATGTTTAACGCTCAATTTCTATTTCTGGGCGAAGCAGGATGATGAGTTCATTGTCTGGTCAATGCCAAGGGCAACTTCGCCTGCCTCCCCCGGGCTCCCAGGGCAGACTAGAGCATATCTCTGAAAAAGCCAAGTTCTCCTCCCGCGTGTGTGTCGGGGAAGGGCAGCCCACGGTTAGGCTGGAGCTGGAGTTTCAAATGCTGCTGACTCAAGGCCGACCTGGTTGAGAACTGAACAAATGGGCCTTTTTATATCTAAGAGGAGATTTTTCTTACCACATGTCAACAAAAGATCTGTAGACAATCTTGTTATACATTTCACACTGCTGACTTCATAAGTGAAGCAGCACTCGCGACCCATTTACATTTTTGGGTGTATTTGGGTTTATTTCTGTGGTTACCATGCGCTGAGGGAAGCCCACAAAAGCTGGCCTGTTCGGGGCTGCAGCATGTTGCCAGTGGAATTTTGGTGAGCTTCGCTGCGGTGGAGGGGGGGCATTCAATCTGCGAATGGATCGAGAGGCACCGAAGTATTGGATTCTGCAGCTGGAAGAGGTCTTATATAGACTTATTTATGGACGAGGATATCCAGACCCAGAAAGGAAGGTGGTCCTTACCCAAGGTCACATTGCCAGTTAGGAACGCAGCCCATCACTGGCTTCCTGGTCTCTGGGCACATAGACTTTCCACTGCCTCAGACCTTCCTCATCCTTGAACTCTGAGTTCCGTCAAACTAGATGGCTTGCAGCATAATAAACCTGAAGATAAGTTTTCCTGAATCGAGTGTCCTCTCCAGATTCTTTTATACGTTTGGTGACTCCTCCGTTACTCATTTCCTGTGTTTGGGTAGGATCGATCTTTGCTTCTAAGCAGACCTTTCTGTCTGAGTCTCTTTCCCAAGATCGTTATCTTTCTGATTGCATTTTCGGAACCCCCTGCCTCTACCCGGATGAGCGCTCTGGGTATGTTGGCTAGCTCTCCCTCCAGGATGGCAGCACAGTGGGTTGAAAAGTGGAGAATTGAGTCATCAGCTTTCTGGCATGCTTTATCCTGTCCCGGAATTCTGGTATTATTTAGTCCTTGTCCTTGCAGTCTGGGAATTGCTTTGGATGTAAGCTACAGAACAAACTTAGCAGAGCTATCTGTAAACACTAGGAAAGTTTAAGGCACTTGTGACATGCAATTGTCTCAGCTTCAAGGCTGGATTCATTAATTCACCAAATATGAAATGTTTATTGAGGGCCTAGTCAAAATAGGAGATACCAAAAGAAACATGATAAGGTCTCTGATGGGAAGAGGCAAGTAAGTGCCCAGATACTTCTCAAGGGGTTTGGTTACAATCTCCTGTTTCCTTGTTACCCTTAAAGAATGAGAGAGGTGCTTGAAGAAGAGCAGAAGCCCTGCTTGCCCCTGAAGCTCAGCGAGGGCTGGGTCCCTTGTACTCCTTCGTGCCTGTGCTCACAGTACCATATGGATGCTCAAGGAATAGTTTTTTCTATGCATGCCCCATCTTTTTTTTTTTTTTTTTAACCTTCATTTAGGAGGCAACTATTGTATAGAGGGGGTAGACCTAGATTTGGGTCTAATTTACCTGGGCTTGAGTCTCACCCCACTCACTCAGCTCTTGCCCTTGGACAAGTCACGTGATGTCGCTGAGCCTTCCTTTTTGCATGGATAGAGTGGAGATGCCAGTGATTCATCTTGTGACCTGGGGTGCAGCACTTAACCTCTCTGACCTTGGATTGCTCATCTTTAAAATGAGAGGCAGTGAAGGTGAGTGTGGAACACACACTGGAACAGGCAGACAGCTAAACAGGTATCCGTTGTTATCATGCCCACGTCAGGAATGGGCTGCTCTCGTACTGTTTTATCTCAAATGAAGAGAATGAATAGATTCTAGCATGGGTAACTTTTGATTACCAGGGTGTGGATGCTCCCCACTGGCCTACATCCTCCACACTCCCAGCCCTAATTCTACTGCCTGACTACCTACCCCCAGCCAGCCTGTACCCCAGAGGTGCAAGGTCATTTGCATAACTTTAATGGCCAAACATAATTGGAAATAAAAGCTAAATGTCTGAGAATCCTATCCAGTAGCACCAAGCTGAGCAGAAGGGATGTTTTGGGCCATCTGCTGCTTTTGAGTCATCTAGATCAATCAACACACTCTCTACCAGCTTTGATCATCAAAGGATACGTGAAACCATTATTTATAATTGAAGACCACGGACAGCGATCACATAGATCAGCCCTAAGTAACCAGTCTCTTTTATTCTAATGGACATTTGGAGAAAAAGCCCTGAACTTTCAATAAATCATTGCCTTTTTGTTTTCAAGGCCCTCTAGTTATTTCATTAAGGATTGAAGCCAGAAATCATTTATGACTTTTCCCCCTATGTTAGGGGTATGGAGGAGAAAATATCTTTTGTGGTTTCTGTTAACAAGAAAGAAGATTCCAGACGTAAGCCAGAGTATAAAAGAAAATCGAATCTAAAGATTGGTTTCTGGATTTGACTAAAGTTTCTACTATTGTTCAGCCACAGTAAAACCCAAAGTTTTCACTATATGTACAGGCTGATATAATAAAGTGTGGAGCATTTAAAAAGGGTTAGTAAGGTCAATTAGATTATATGTTTGTTAGGCTGTCTGTTTCAAAATACCATGGGATATAACTTCTTATTTTCAATTGGAGTTTTAAACCCTCATGCACCATAGACATGTAGATTGTGGATAAATTAAGGGAAGAAAAAATGAATACTCAGTATGTGAGACACAGTCAGAGAATGGTAGAAAACGATGAAGCTTAGCCTTTAACCTCTGCACCAGGGCTAGAATCGTGCCCCATTCAAAGCTTCCTGCAAGTTTGGGGAGCCCTATTCTTCTTTCCCTGTACATGTTATAATTTGCTTCTAGAATGTAGCTGGGCCAGGAGGATTTTTGTCAAGAAATGGGTGCTCAGCCCTCTGAGGCTCCCTACTTCATTGGAAGGAAGGGGGCTTTTCGTGTTTCTTAGTATTGTCTTTGTATGACTTACTTGAGCAAACAAGTTTCAGTCCCAACCCACTCACTGCAAAAAGCAAGTGAAGCCTGAAATATTTCCCTCTCTGAACAGTGACTTTGAATATCCATTTCCCCCACTAGCATTTTCCACGTAGACCCTCCGATAAACTGATGCTTCCAGCGCCCTCTCTCTCCTGGGCATTGGCACCTGCTCCCAGAGGTGTTGACCTCTTTTGCGTCTGCTGCAGGAACAGCCTCAGACTTGGTCAGGTGGCAGATCATCTGGAAGTGGTGATGACATTAATATTTGTTGAGACATTAGTATTATCTATGTTTATGTATATCTATCCATATATGATTCAAGCATACGTATGTTAACTGTTTAACAAAGTTGTTTTGGGGAGAAAGCTTGATAATTGAGAAAATTCTATCCCTAACTGTCTATTTTTGATGTTGTGGTTTTTCAGATTTTGAGAAAGCTGGTTATTATTTGATTTAGCAGCCAAATGTTGGAGAATTGCTAGAAGCCATTGATTTAAAGGAACACCGTGTGAGATTTCTGTCCTTAGCAAGGGCTGGGCAGTTGTTTGGAGGAGAGTCTTGTCATGGAGGGTTGTTCTTGATACTGCTGAAGACCCACTGCCTCAGTCCGCCCTGGCAGAGACTCCCCCTGCTGTTCGTCACACCCAGGGCAGGGACCTTGGCCTTGTGATGAGTGGCTTGGGCACAGGCTGTCTCAGAGGGCCTGTTAGCCTGGAGCTGCCTGTCCGCACCTCGGGGAGCTCTTCTCTTTGGGTGCACGCTCGTAGGGCGCGGTGCATTTTAATGCTGCGGCACTTTGCCATTTGGATTTGTGGATATTTGTCTTGGCTTGGAAAACAAAGCATGAAACTTGCAGCAAATTAAAAGAAAGAGGGAGGGTAAGAACAAGCTCATTTCATCCAGGAGTTTGGGCTTTGCGACAGGGCTGTGTGGGGAGGGAGGTCTAGGGATCTGTGAAGGCGGTCGGGGTGTGCTACGGCATCACTGTTAGATCCTGTCTATCACATCTAAGAGGGCTGTGATTATAAGGCGCATTCTGATTTCAGAGAAGTTAAAACATGGAAACATGTGCACCTTAAAATTGTGGCAGCCAATGTACCCCAGTGCTTTTATCTCTTGTCATCTTCTTAATAACCTTCTAAGGCAGGTTCGCTCATTATTCCCGTCTTACCAGTGAAAAGAGAATTGGGATGGGGGTGAAGAGGCTTGCAGAAGGTCCCTCAGCTACTTAGTGCAGAGGTCAGGATTTGGAGCAGGAATTCTGACACCCTTAGAGCCTGCCCTTGGCCTCCTTGCTCTGCTCCCTGGTGATGAAATCAGTGTTGGGGTATGTGTGTGTTTATGCGTGTGTATGCACGCGTGTGTGTGTATGTGAACACTTTGATGTCAACATTTTGACCCAGCTGTGTCAGACAGACTGATTGCCTCTGCTCCATTACTTCTACTAAGTAACTTAAACCCAGTCCCTGTTTTCATGTTATTACCCTTACTAAGGGGTGGGCCTGGCATTGTGTGTGTGTTTCGTCTCCCCCCTGCTCTCGCTCCCCTCCCACATCGGGCAGTCACTGTTGGTAGCGCTGAGCGATAACACGCATCTCCCTGCTGTCAGTTACCAGCTGCATGCCTGTGGCAAGAACCTCTCTGAGTTTGTTTCCTACTTGTGCATTAGAAATGACACATCTTGGGGTGGTAGCAAGGACGGGAGCGTTAAATAAGGTAACGTTGCTAAAGTGCCTGGCATTCAGCATGGCGTAGGGTCGGAACTCCGAATACGGTCTGCTCGTACCGTTTCCCTCCTTCCCAGGTCACCCAGATCATAGGTGACAGCAAGATCCCAAACGGGACTCTTTCCACCACATCTGGCCACTTCCCCTAGATACAGACAGCAGCTGGTCTCTTGTAGCTGTAACCATCTGCAGACACCTCCTTACTGTTTTACAGCTTTTCATTTGCCTGCACAAATAGAGCGGCCTGGCTGACTTTGGGGGAATTCTGATACCTAGCACGGCCTGCACGTGTGCGTTGCACGCGGGGAGTCAGGGCTTTTTGCTTCTCAAGGCAACAGGGCATCTTGTGCATGGTTTTCTTACTTTCTGGAGAGAGATGGCACTCTGTCTCTCCATTTTGTCACAGTGCTTTTTAATTTTTAAAGAAAAAAACATGTCTCAAAATGCTAAATATTAATATTTCCCTGGGGAGAATCACTGAAGCCGCTTCGGTTCTTTCTGCCCCCTCCTTGGGTTCGTTCCAACACCTTGCATGTCTTCAGAGGGACTGTGAGGTGGGGCTCAGCGTTGCATCTTGGATTCCAGAAGGGAAGGGGGGCGAGGGAGGTGGGGAGCGTGGGCATGTTTGATAGGGTGCAGCTGCAGTGGTCTTTTCCCGCTAACCGCATTTCAAGATGAATAACACTTAAGCATGGCCAAGCTTCCCCCAGAGCCCACGCGTGTGCTCTCTGTCCCCATCTGGGACCTCCTCCATCCGTTTTTGGATCTTTTCCGGCAGCTGCTTTTATCTCCCTCCCCCTTCAACAATTTCGGTGGCAGCAACTTCAGTTATACTTACGCATCTTGCAGTCCTGAGACGTGCAGAAATAAGCAAACTCCTTGTGCTCTCATTTTTCAAAGATCTCTTGGGTAAAAATAACCACATCAGTGGCTGCAGGTAATTTTTGGGTTTTCTTTGGGGAAATTCTAAGTCTTTGTTTTGAACTTCCCCGGTTTTCAGTAGCATCTCTGGCACTTAAAGTCTAGCATTTGGATCTAGCATTATGTTGAAGTCATCATTTTCAAGTGGGAAGAATAATATACAACATGGAGTAAAGCAGAAAAGCTACTCTAACAATCGTTTTCATGTTTATATGTTATCTTTTATATGTGTGTATATATTTATGTAGCCAAAATCCTGATCTTTAGAATATATTGAATTCTGCTGCTTCAACTTAAATCCTGTTTCCACATCTTTACAGTATTACTTTTAATAATAGTAGCATTTTTGACTAGTTAATATATTCTGATTTACTGCTGATGTGCCTAAGTGAACTATGATTTGTGAAATTATTCCTCTAATATTGGACATCTTAGAGTGTTTCCGGCCATTGGAAGGGAAATTTTATAGTAAACATCTTTGTGCGTAAGTCTTTAAGTTTCTGTTGAATTAGTCCCTTGGTGTAATTTTCCAAGAGGGAAATTGCTGGATTTGAAGGGTGTAAACATCTTCGTGGCTTCAGTGACGTAGCGCATATGGGGATATTTTTAAAATCAGTGTTCTCCCTGTTGGCATCTTGTGCCAGAAAAATGTCAGAAGCAAATAATGTACATGAACGACTGAAAAGATAACCCCCATCTTTAACCCATCTAGACATATGGACGTGAAAATAGAGGGTTGGGTAGACGGGTGCTGCCAGGGAAGGCTCTAGCTCTCTTGCTGTGCGCATGTCCTTCCTTGCGGGAGAGATCCTCTTTCTAGTCATCTTTTGCTCCTGCAGAAAAGATGCTCTTGCTGCCTGTTCAACAGCCCCACACCCACTGAGCAGAGCCCAGTGCGTAGACCTCCAGCACACGTCACCAACTCCTTCTGTCTGTTACTGTGTAATAGGTCCCCTCCGATTTGGGAAATGATTTAGTGTCCACAGATTAATGCGTATATATTATGTCCATAATAGTGAGTTTTTTTGGTTGGAATAGAAGAGGATTTGGAGGTGCTCTCTTGGGGGAATAATCAGAGAAAACAAGGTAGTGGACATCAGGAATGGTAACTAATTATAGTTTATTGAGCACTTACTCTGGGCCAGGTCCTGCTCCATGCCCTTGATGTGGATTAATTTATTTAGTCCTACTAGGTAGGCATGATCTCCTTCCCATTTTACAGATGAGGTAACTGAGGCCAGGGGATAGAGTGTCTTGTCAAGGATGTGAGCCCATGTGTATTCGTTTGCTAGGGCTGCCGTGACAAATTCTCACACATTGTGGCTTAAAACAACAGAGACTGGTTCTCCCACAGTTCTGGAGGGAGGCTAGAAGTCCGAAATCAAGGTGTTAGCAGGGCCATGGTCCCACCAAAGGCTCTAGGGAAGAATCCTTCCTTGCCTCTCCCTGGCTTCTGGCGGCCCTGGGCAGTCCTTGGTGTTCCTCAGCGCGTAGCTGCATCTGTCCAGTCTCTGCTTCCGTCTTCACGTGGTCTTCTTGCCTGTGTGTGTCTCTGTGCGTCCTTTCTGCCTCTTATAAGGACACCAGTCATGGGATTTAGGGCCCACCCTAATCACGTATGACCTCATCTTAATTTAACTCATTATATCCTAAAAGACTTTATTTCCAAATAAGATCACCTCTGAGGTTCCCAGTGGATACTGCTCCATGCTCTTAGCCAGCACCCCTTCCTGCCTTCTAGGAAGAGAGTGGAAAGAAAGGAAAGGGAGCAGAGCCTGGGTAGACGCAGAGTTTGCCACGTGCCTTGAGACAGACAGAGGATAGGCGACAATCCCCTTGTGCCTTTGAAGAGGCTGTGCGGCCTGGAGGGACCGGGGCCCTGAGAGAGACACCTGCCCGAGTGAGGTGGGGTTGCCGGGTGCAGCTTTCTGTCCTTGAGGGCAGAGGGGAGGCTTGGGGTTAAGGCCACAGTGTGCTTGAGTAGCTCAAATAAAGGCTACCTGGCCTGTTGCCTTTCTCAAGCGGCGCGTTGCTCTGTGTCTCTGAAGCTGGCGGGGGGAACCCCAGAAGCAGACGTCAACGGGTCCAAGTCGTAAAGTCAGACTTGGAGCCCCAGACAGGGAAGAAAGTATTTTGGCATGTTATCCGCATCGCTGCAAAATAAATTTGTAAGCATTCCAGGGAAACTGCAGGGGAGAAGGTAAAAATTCTCCAACAGGCAGGGAAGGGTAAATGAAAATTAACTGTACAAGGCTCATAATTACTTATTTAAAGTGTGTAAAATATAATTAATACGAGCTGTATTACAGTGCTGTCTCCCTTGTTTTATTTAAGTGAACATAAAATGTAATTTATAAGGGCTTCCCTAGGTTAACTGCCAATATCAATTCCCCGAACTGTGTTTTTCCACAGGGTCTTATGTTTCTCAACAATAAAGTTCGTCTGTCACTGCGGAGGTTTTCAGGGACAGAATTTGTGCTGAGGTTTGGAGTGGGGGCTGGTTCTTCTTCACCCCAGATACTCACACTCCCTACTTCTTAGGCCAGCGAGAAGGTACCAATTCCTGTTAATACTCTTCTCGGTTAATGTGGGTTTTTTCACGTCACCGAGAGTGTGATACTGTGTACAGAAAACACTTCTAAAGAAATTAAAGTCACAAATCTAAGAACCTGCCTTTGAGTTAAGAGTCTTACTCTTTTATTCATAAACCTAGTAAACTTTAAGAGTTACATTTAGGGGGCTTTTGATTAATACTTGGCCCTTTGATATACTTAACGTTCTTTTAGCCATTTAAATTCCACCTAAAATTTAATATATGTAAAGTCTTTTTTTAGTATTTCAGTTGCCTGGTTGATGAATAAGCAAGTACTTAATATAAGTATGATACCTCAAACTTACAAATATAGTGGATCTTTAGTTTTTTAAGTGCTCCAATATTATCTGTAAACCTAGAAGATTTCAACTTCTTGAGATTTCAAAATCTCAAGTCAAATAAATTGTTCAATTAAATCTTTCATATTGGTATTGCAAAGTAGATCTCCTACTCAACTAGGTCAAAAACTAAAAAATATTAATGTTATGGGTTTATTCTTAAACATTTCTATACTTATTTTTAAAAATTGCCTCATGAAAATATTGTTTACATGTGAAATCCACCCATTTTAAGTGTAGAATTCAATGAATTTTAGTATATTTACGGAGTTGTGCAGACATCACCACAATCTAATTTTAGAACATTTCCATCACCCTAAAAAGAAACTCTGTGTCCACTTATGGTCACTTGCCATTCCCGCCCTGGCCTTAGTCACCATAATCTACTTTCTGTGTCTATGTATTTGCCAGTTCAGGACATTTTCTGTACTTCATCTGAAATCATTCTGGGTTTTTAAGGAAATAATTTTGGCATCTCAGACAATTTCTGGGTCACAATTTCTCAAGCCATTTCCTGGACAACAGCCTCAGTGGCCTGAAGTTTCTTCTTCAGAGCTGAGCTGTGTGCTGAGGGGGGCTCTGCAGCCCCTGCCCAGACTCGGGTCACCACCTGCCTAACCCAGATGTCTCCCACAGAAGACCAGACCCCACCAGCCGGCTGCATTTCATCCTGATTCCTTGCCTGCCCTTGGGCTCACAAACAACTCTTCATCGAGTGGACTGAAGTCCTATTCCGCGATGTCTGACCCTGAGGCCACCGTTCTGAGGTTCTGCATGTGACAGCCGTACCCCAGTACCCACCCACCATCCCCACAGTGCCAGCTCTGAGGCCACCAGCGACTCTGCTCACTAGAGCAGCCTGGGGTTCCCGCCTAGGGCGGTGCTCCTTGTCCCAGCAAAATAGCTTACAAAGCAAAACCCTAGTAGCAGGGACTCGAACACATATCTGCACACCTGTGTTCATGGCAGCATTAGTCACCATGGCCAAGACAAAACAGATAAATGGATAAATTAAATGTGGTCTTTATGTGCAATGGAATATTATTCAGCCTCAAAAAAGAAGGGAATTCTGACACATCCTATAGCATGGGTGAACTTAGAAGACATTATGCTAAGTGAAATAAGCCAGGCTCCAAAGGGCAAATGTGTGGTCCCACTTGCACGGAGTACTTAGCGTTTCCAGATTCACAGAGACAGAAAGCAGAGGGTGGCTACCGTGGGCTGGGGAGGGGAATGGGGAGTGGTCATTTAAAGGGTACAGAGTTTTAGTTTGGGATGATAAAAATGTTCTGGAGACGGGTGGTTGGTGGTGGTTGCACAACAGTGAGAATGTGCTTAATGCCACTGAACTGGACACCAAAAAATGGTTAAAATGATCAATTTTATGTTATGTATATTTTACCATAATTTAGAAAAGCAAAATCTCAATCGTATTATTATTCCTTGCCTTGAAGATCGTATTCAGGGGTTTCAATTTGACTACAGAAGCAAATGCATGCTTTCCCAGTTTGGCCTCAAATCCTTTTTGGGGTTGATAAGGTATCAATGAAGAAATGAAGGTATGAATAAAGAAATAATGAAATGGCTGAGCCCAGTCGGCCTGTCCTTCATAGGTACCTACACCCCTCCCCTGACCTCGCCGGCCCCCTGGCATGAGTTTCTCCCTCTCCCCTTCTCCAGATGGCCCTTCGCGGCACTCTCTCTGTGTGCACCTGGTCCTCCTGGCTGGCCCAGCATCCCCAGACCTTTCCCAGATGCGAATGCCCTGGGGTGCTAAGCCAGCTTGGTGCCGCCCAGGCCCCTCTGCAGGAGCATCTGGTTCAGAGGGCTGGGAAGAGGCTGGGAATGTAGGTTTTTTAGTAAGTACCTTGGATGACTCTTATCAGGAAAGTTTAAAAGACCTTGGACTGGAGCAACTATATTTCGACAATACAGTTTTTTGGGAAAGGAGCTCTCATTCATTCATTAATTCATTCAGGCCCTGAATTTAGGTACTTTTAGGTACTGAGGATGTTGTGGTAGACGAGACAGTCCAAGTCTGTTGCTCCTGGAGCTACAGTCTCGTCGTAGCGATGGGCAGTGGCCAATAAAGCATGTACAGTAAAAAGTCAGGAGGGGATACATGCTTTGAAGAAGAATACAGCGAGACGGGGGAGGGAGAGGGAGAGAGAAAGAGAAGAGAGGCTGTGTGAGGCCGTGTGTCAGGGAAGTCCTCTCTGGGGAGGTGACAATGTGATCAGAGCCCAGAGTGAAGAGGAGAGCAGTCGGTGTCGGGACGGGTGTTCCAGGCTGGCAGGGCAGTGAGTGCAAAGGCCCTGAGGCCGATGCCTGGTATTTTTGAGAAACAGCAAGATGGCGGAGGCAGGGTGAGGGCAGGCAGGGGCCAGGTCCTAGGCCTTGGAAAGGACCTTGGATTTTGTTCTAAGAAGGTAGCAGGTCTTTGGCGCAGGGAGGATGTTGTGATCTGATTTACATATTTGGAAGATTATTCTGGCCACTGGTGGAGAATAGAGTAGGGAGGCCAAGGTGGCAGCAGGGAGACCAGTTAAGAGGTTTTTTATCATAGCCCAAGTGGGAGGTGATGGTGGCTGGTACCAGGGTGGTGAGGGTGGGGATGTTCTGATGGGTGGGGTACAGTGGAAGAGGAAAGAGGAGTCTAGAATGACCCCGGGTGTTCGGTCTGCACAGCTGGGGCATAGTGGTGGCACCTGCTATGAACATCCCGGGAGGGAAGTCTTAGGTGTGGAACTCATGAGTTCTCTTTATCAAGTTTAACATATCCTGTTCACAAGCAACCTCAAATTGAACCTAAAGGAACAATCTTATCCCCAACTTGACTCTTTGAAGATATCTAAATCAGGAGTTTTCAAACCATGCGTCACAACACATGGGTGTGTTATAAAATTAATGTAATGAGTTGTGACTAGTATTTTTAAAAAATAGAATAGAAAATTATCAGTTCATTGAACATGAAAAGGATGCATACTTTGTCATAAAACTTTTGTTTTGGTTTTATATGCATATTAATGTGTTAACTGGGTGCATAGGGGGAAAGGGATGAGGCCAGGAGTCAGGAGACTCTCGTTCTCGCTGCGGCTCTGCCCATAACTCGCTGTGTGGCCTTGGACAGATCACTTCTTCCCCTGCACGTCTGTTTCTCCACCTGCAGAATGAGTGTGGGTTCTACTGGATCAGGGTTTTCGAATCTTTGAATGCCTGGTACCTCTCCTCCTGCCTCCCCTCCACCCCCTCCCCTTTCCTCCACCTATTCCTCTCAACGCCCTTCCCCTTCCTGTCTCATTCTGCCTTTCTCTCTCTTCCCTTTTCCTCTCCCATGCTGTCTCAGGGGTGGACAGCATACCCCATTGGCCAGGAGGATCGTTTTTGAGCTTTGTGTCTTAGTCTATTCAGGCTGCCATTACAAAATACCATAAACCAGCTGGCTTATAGACAACAGAAACTTATTCCTCACAGTTCTGGAGGTTGAGAAATCCAAGATCTAGGTGCTGGCGGATTCAGTGTCTGGTGCGGGCCTGCTTCTGCTCCATGGACGGTGCCTTCTTGTTCGTGGACAGTGTCCTCACGTGGTGGAAGGGCCAAGGGGCTTTCTCAGGCACTAATCCCGTGCATGAGAGCTTCACCCCCTTGACCAAATCATCTCCCAAAGGCTGCACCTCCTGAAACTGTCACGTTGGGGGTTAGAATGTTGGGGGGACGCAAACATCCATACCATAGCACTTTGCATCCTGCCATTTCTCTTGCTCAATCAGAACCCTCTGTGAGGATACTCTTCCTCGACCCTACATATCCATTCTCTTTGCTGGTGTGAAAGTCATTGCACCTGATGACTTGTCCTAGACGTGCCTGATTCTGCTCTAACCTGTCAGAGTGACAGCTGGTTTGCACTTACGCAGGGACTTTGTGCTTTTGGAATTGGGCACAGCTCTCTGCACTGGGCACATTTCTGCAGATGGGCTAGAGTTCTCTAAAAGAGGGAGGGGGTTGATTGCAGAGGATACTGGTCTTGGTGAATCCATTTGGTGCCCAGATCTTCTCCTGGCAGGTAAAGGTTTTAACGTACACAGTACATTCCTCAAAGTTGAGTAGTAGAGCCCCCGCTGTATGGTGTCTATGTCAGTAAATCTCACGACTTTTAGAGGAAGTGGTGTCTTTTCTCTTACCAAGCTATACCCAACACATCCACCTAATTCTGAGATTTACACCCTTGACCTTCATCTGCGAAAATTTAATTCACTTAGTTCTGCAGCCACCTCCTACAGGCTGAACCTCAGGAGAGGTTTCTTGCTTTGAGGAGCTTGCAGTAGTAGGGGAGGCTGACATGGAATTGCCTATAATGAGGGTTCAGATCATTCCCAAATCAAATAAACCCCCAAATCACTCAGTATTCTTTAGCAATTTTGCATGTCGGGTCTCCAGGAAGGAGACGGGGATCTGGAAATGGTTTTAATGGCTGTGGGTCGTCGCTCTGGGAGGGACTGTATGAAGGAAGGAATGGGAAGTTGGAAAGCTTAAGTGTGATAATGCTATAAACGATAGCTTAGGCTGAACTCTATTCTCACCTCATTGTTTGGGGTCTCCCGAAAAGTCACCCGGAATACGGGTGTGCTGGATGTTTTGCAAAGCACCCAAAGGCCCTGCTTAGTGGGAGGACACTGGAGCAATGTTCAGGACTGCCTTTCTGCTTGGCCCCCTTTGGTCCCAAGCATCTATCGGCTGCGACATGTCTCATTTCAGACGTGAAATGGGGGGAAGTGTGAAAGGTTTGGGTCCAGAGAGATGTGGGTTCGAATCCCAGCTCAGCCACTCACTAGCTGTGTTACTGAGTACATTCTTAACTTCTCTGAGCCTCAGTTTGCTTGTCTGTAAAGTGGCTGTGAGAGCGCCTACCTCCTGCGTGGTGGTGGTGAGGCAGAGAGGAGAGACAGTAAGAAACGTTCATGTTTATTAGGAACTTGGAGAGCTCATTTCAGGCACACCACAGCAGCACAGAAGCATATTGTGTGAATTTTGCTTTATGATGTTGTGTGTTTGTTTTAACTACTCTGGCTAAGAAAGCCAGTGAAACCATTTTGAGAAAGAATGAGTACTTTGAGAAGAGTTTGTTAAGAATGAACCTGCTGCCTTACTTCTCCTCTTTGTTCTTTAGCTATTAGTAAGCGGTTTGGCCTGATGTTCTTTAGTAGAATAAATATCTTTGGTTAAGTCTTGAGGTCACTTGACCCGTTGTTTCGTATTCATTCATTTGACACAAATGTACCGAATACCTGCCCTGCAGGAAGCACTTGGGCAGTGGGCAGCCAGATGGGGTGGACACGACTGGCGAGGGGCGTGGCTCCCGTGAGGGGCGTGGCTCCCACGAGGGGCGTGGCTCCAGGGCCTTGTGGTGGGCGGGGCTCTGCCTGGGCCTGCTCTCCAGCCCTGCTCTGGGACTTCTGGCCACTCTGCCCCCTCCTGGCCCATTTTCTCCTCTGAAAATGGGCTGGAGTGACCAGATGAGGGCCAAGAACCCCTTAGACTCAACATGAGTTTGGATTCAAAGTGCTACGGATTCCTTGGGATAAAAGGAAATCTCGCAGAGATACAGATTCCCTAGTATTTTTCCATTTCTGAATGGTGAGCTACAGTTGTAGTTTTTGTGAGGACTCGTGGACCTCTGTTTGCCTCTGGACTTTAGGGAACTGCTGGGGACTGAGCAAGTCTAACCCAACCGCGCTGTGGAAGGAGCCTTCGTCACTCCCGCTCCCTTTTATTTCACTCTGTCTTCTCCGTCCTCCGGTTCTAAGTGTTCCTCCCAGACGTCTAGCCACAAGGACACATTTGGGTTCTAGTGTTGGTGAGTGACTCACAGGGAGTCTTCTCTTTGCGTTTAAAAGGAGAGTGGTGGCCCAAAGGACAATGTGAGCTGTCCCTAAGGAGAGCGTCACAGTGTGGGGTAGAGGCTGGATTCTCCTGCTCTGAGATCCCCTATGCCCGCTGTCCTCCTGGGACCAGTTCAGGCCGCAGCCCTGGTCACTGAGGCAAGAGGATCTCTTCTAAGGACTGGCCCTGGGGCTCAGGCTCCGGAGCTGCAGACCACCAGCTCTGCTTCTATATAAAGCTGCTTTTGTATTATTATTACTATAAGTAGTAGTGTTAGTAGTAGGTGGCACTTTCCATTTGAAAAACTTCCCCTCCCCCGACCAGGATCTGGGGTGGACTGTAAACCAGGCAGGAATTGGCTTCATGGCCAGGTATTGCTTTCACTCCCACAGCCTCTCCTGGCCCCATGTCCCTCTTGTCCCTCATTACTGCTTCACTGCCCCCACCCCTGCCCCTTCCACCCTGACTGCCCCACCCCCAGCAGTTCTAGGGCTTCTGCAAGCCCCAGTTCTCCAGGGAGATGTCCCACTGCTCTGTGCTTAGAAATTAGGAATTTCAAGTTGGAAGGCACTTAGCCATCACCGGGTTCAACCTCTTCACCTGACCAAGGAGAAGACCGAGGTCCAGGGAGACCTCGTTCACAGTGAGGCTCTTAGTTTGGTGGCAGAGCTAGAGTGGAATCCTGTATTGTACAGTTGAGTTCCAGAGATTAGGAAGTTGACCTAGGCCAAGGCTACTTATTGGGCAAAACCAGGCCTTGACTCTAGTTCTGACTGAACCTTTGGCACTGCCGGGTGGCCAACTCGTCCCAGATTGCCTGGGACTTGTCTAGTTTTAGCACTGAAAGTCCTTTGTCCTAGGGATCTCCTTGGCCCAGGCAGACCAGATTGGTTCGTCACTCTAGTTTCAGCACAGTGACCTCGGAAGGTGATAGGAGAGAGCTGGGAGACTTAGTGTCCTCTCAGGGCCGGCTGTGGATCTCCCAGTTGCAAAACAGAAGTGTCTGTCCTTAGAGGAATGGCTCCCCCAGGGAGCTGGGCATTGCTTACCCTTCCCACTTGATAGGGCTGAATCAGACACTGTCCTGTCCCGACAGATGGGCTGGACCGCACTGCACTAGGTTCCTCGGCATGAATTTGTGCATTTGGAGAAAACTTCTCTGCAACTGCATTGCTGCTCTGCACACTTAGAGCATGGAGTAGATGAGGAATCGTGCCCAGCCTGTTAGCAAATCAGATTTGGAAAGTGTCCGAAGTCAGTTGAGTGTTGGAGTTGTTTTGCCGGCGGGATGAGTGGAGACCCATTTGGTCTTGGGTGATTTAGTACAGAAGTGCTTCACTTTGAATGTTGAGGGAAGTGACTTCACAAAAACAGTGGGAGTTATAAGTGTAAAAGCATCTTTACTGCCTTTAGAGACAGCACAGCAGTGAGGAGCACCAGTTCTGGAAATAGAGCTGGGTTTGAATTTGCTACTTGTCCTGCCACTTGCTGGCTGTGTGATTTTGGACAAGTTACTTAACCTCTCTGGGCTTCAGTTTCCTCAACTGTAAAATGGGAATAAATGATATTATTATTATATCAAATGTACAGGGTTTTTATGAAACAATGCGAGAAAAGGGCTTAGCATTAGGTACATGGTAAATTCTCAGTAAATGGTAATTTACTGTGTTTTGTAAGATCTGACTTCCAGCCCTGGCTCTACTGCTAGCTACAGGGGAATTTGGACAAGCAGGTAAGCTCTCTGAGTTGCTTCTGCAAATTGAAGTTTTGGACTATATAATCCCTCGGAATTCCTGATGTCTTTGGTTTTATGACATGCATGAAAGGCAAGTTCCTACTCAGGGTCCTGCAGCATGTCAGTTTCATGTCCTCAGACCTGAGTCACCAGCCCAGGAAGTCCCTCCATTCCAGCAGCACGGGCAGGGTCTCCGGGAGCTGCTCGGAGAATGAGGAGGACTTGATTCCTCGGTGGTGAACTAACTTCCCGTGACCGCTGTCTGTTAGGAGGCCGGGGATGGAGTGTCCACTTGAAAACAATGTGCTCTCCGTCATCGTGAAACAAATACAAGCGGCTTGACTTTAATTTTAGCTTCATTTGTGTGTGAAGTTCTGAAATATGCAGGACTGTTCCCGGGTCCAAGAAGTCATACTGTAAATTGATTCTTAAAAAAACTGTCTTGAATCCCATTGATTCGAGTTTAGAAGGGAGAAAACAAGGGTTGTAACTAAATAAAACTCGCAGTGGGGTGGGCAGTGGAAGGCCACCGTTAGGTGCCCTCAGGGACTCCTTTCTTGGGGCTTTTTGATCATCAGACCTTTCATTTTCAAAGGAAAAAAAATAACCATAGGCCGACGCTTCTGGCAATTTCCTCTCTCTATATAGCAAGAATCAACCTCTCTGATGCTCTACAAAGAAGTGTTAAATCCTAGATTGTTCATAAGCCTTTTGAGGACCTACTGTGTGCCAAGCACCATGATTACGACAGAGTCTATAACCCCAAACCCAGTGCCTGGCAAGGTGCCGGCACATCATAGCTGCTTGATAAAAACTGTCGAATGAGTGTAATAACTGATCATTCATAGCTTGCCATCCCGGCATTTTGCTGAAGGCTATAACACTAGGTTACATTTTTGATCGCCTGTCGTAGAAGTGACCAGCCAACTAGGTCTCAGGCCAAGAGGAAACCATGAAGGTGTTTGGCTTACGTGGCACTTGAGCCATGGTCTAGTGTGGTGACAGAAGACAGCATGGTCTTCTGGGGTCAGAATCGTGTCTCCACCTCTTACTAGTCACGAGACCTGGGCAAGTTACCTTACCCCGCCGGGTCTCAGTGTTCTCGTCAGCAAAGTGGGGACGGTAGCGCAGAGCTCGAGTGCTCTCTAAATGCTAGCTGCCACCGCTGTCTGGGCGCTGGTTACTCAGCCTTCTCTGAGGCCACTGTTTGTAGGACACACATGGGGTAAATAGTCTCACGCTTATGTGAGTGTATTCCGGGCCCTTCCTTTGCCCCCCAGGCAACATGGGAGTTCCTCATTATTGTCATTTGGATGCGATATGTGACTAGCCCTATAATCAGTCGTGGTCCCTACAAACCAAAGGCCCCTGTGGTCTAGACCTGAGAAGGGGCACAGTGGGGCTCAGCTACTAGGGAGTATCTGTACCTTCACCCAACGCGGCACTGGGGACGTTCCGCAGCTCCTATTGTAAATGTCACGCTGTCTTTGGAGGTACACAGAGCCAGGTTGTGTGGGAATTAGTTATTCTGCAATCAGATTCTTAAGAACCAGAAGGCATAAAGTATGATGTGTCTCCCTCTTCCCCATGGGGAGGGGTGGAAACCTTATTAGGATGCAGATTCCTGGGCCTTAACCCCCATCTCCCCTCCTTCTGATTCGACCAAGGTGGAACAAAGCCAGTGACGTGCCCAGAAATCTGCCTTTTTAAACAAACCATCTGACGGAGGAAGTGAGTAGAGTGCACAGTTGAGAAACTCTAGGTTTTGGAGCGTGACATGAGAATTTGGGGGGACTTCAATCTGTTCTTGGTCTCTTTTGACTCTTATTTCCATGTCTCAGCAGATCACTGGGTCCCTTCTGAGTTATCTGGCTCTTACTGGCCTCGTAGGGGTGGGAGAAAAAGTGCGGACCTGAGCGTCCCACCCAGGTGGGCAGGGGTGGGCTGTGACTCGGTGGTCTGTTTCCTCCTGGCCCGCGGTCCGAGCAGGCGGTGGGGAGGTGGCCCTCGGCTCACCAGTCGGGCAGCGCCTGTCAGACTCGAGTCTCATCTTGCCAGCTTTCTATCGACATGGCCCTGGCTGTAGCCGAGTGACCGCAGTCACGGGAGGCGCAGAGAGGTTATCTGCAAAGTGCAGAGATTTCCTTCCCCGGGCGCCCGGCGCACCGCGCGTGCGTGTGCCATCGGCGGCAGGATTGTTATCTTTCCCATAAAAAGCGCACAAGGCCCCTTTGGCTTTCGTGGTCTGGGAGCCAAAGCGGGTTCACACGGCGCCCGCCCTGGGAAGTCGCGGGCAGGGCTGGACGGGGCGCTGGCGGCTGTAGGCAAACGCCCCGAGGTTGGGCCCCACACGGTCAAAGCATTTTAAAGGCCTTGTATTAGAAAAATAAGCCAATTAAATAATACTGCACCCCATAAAAGCAGACTTTTAATGGATTCCACGGTAGGGTTTTCACTGCGGCGGTGGCGCAGCCCTGGGCCTGGATGAGCCTGTCTGCCGCCATGGGGAGAATTTAATCTTGCACGGCCTGGGCATAATTTTACAAGTTTTATGGCTGTTTTTACTCCTCCGAAGTGTTGCTATGTCATTGTGCACCGAGGGCAACTTGCGTGCATTTAACAGTTTACCTCTTTTTTGGTGGAAATGAAAAATGAAGTAATAAATTAAAGAAAAACAGAATGTAGAATTCCCCCCCCCCCTTTTTAGGGGCACCCGTGGAGGAACAAAGAACCAGTGTTTCTGTGTGCGGCCTAATCAAACTCTAATGGCTTTTATGTATTGACATTGGCCTGCAGATCCCTCCTCCCCCGGGAGACTGCGGGCGTGTGGGGGTGTTTGGGGCTGGTACTGCTGACCCGGGAAGGCCGGGGCCAGTTCTCCAGGGCCGGGGTTAGCAAACTACAGCCCCAGGGCCAAGTCCAGCCCCACTGCCTTATTTTTGTTGAATGGTGGAGGAAGATACTCAAAAGAAGAATATTTCCTGACACATAAAAATTCGATGAAATTCAGATTTCCCCGTCTATACGTGACGTTTCGTTGGCGCTCCGCCATGCCCACTCGTTTCCATATTGTTTGTGGCCACTTTCACACGAGACATCCCGTGGCACAAAGCCTAAATGCCATCTGGCCCTTTAGGGAAGTCTGCTGACCCCTGCCCTAGGAAGTCAAGGAAAAGGAGAGAGAATACACATTCTCAGGTTTCCTGGGATTGACAGTTTACTTTCGGGGTTTCCATGTGGCTCAAAGTGACAAGTCAAAGGTGGATCACCTGAGAAGGAGATGATTCCCCTTGAGACCTTCCGGAAGGAATCAGTTGCTTGTGGGGATGACTGTCCTCGCTCTTCTGACCTCAGATTGACTTCTGAGCAGAGGGTCCTGGCTTCACCCCCTCCAGCCAGACCGCCCAGTCTTCTGAAATGCACCCTGCTGGAGGTCTGGTAGCTTCTTATCAGCCCACTTGGTAGCTCATGAATAGAGAAGTTCCCCCCTTCCTCCCAGGGGCCAAGCAAATTGCTGTGTGTAAACCTAGTGGACGATCTAGAATAGCTTCGGAAATTTATAGCCAATGCTTTGAAACTCTGGCTGTTTGCCAGGCACAGTTTTAAGGATTCTTCTGCATATGGTAGTAACTCATTTAATCCTCACATCCAACCCAGGGAATTAGATACTCTTCTTATCCCATCTTACAGATGAAGAAGCAGAGGCACAGAGAGGTTAGGTAATTTGCCGAAGGTCACACAGCTGGTAGAGTCAGAATTCAAACCAGGCCATCTGCTGCAGGGAATGTCCTCCTGTCTACTCTTCTGCCACTACAGAGCGGGTGAATTCTTTAGGTTTATGAAAGGATCTATATTCCTTGTTCCAGTCATGTTCCCATCACATTGCTCATTGAGAAAAGTGCCTCCTGTTTGAGAAGAAAGCACTTGTTCATTCATTCCTCTCCTATCCTACCCCCTTCCTCCTTCCTTCCCTCCCCTCCTTCCTTTCCTCCCTCCCTCCCTTCCTTCTTTTCTTCCCTCCCTTCCTCTCCTCCCTCCCTCCCCTCCCTCTCTTCCCTTCCCCCCTCCCTTCCCTCCCTCTCTTCCCTTCCC
>VBSM01003169.1:22400845-22471444 GCA_008086735.1 Cheirogaleus medius
CCCTCCCTCTCTTCCCTTCCCTTCCTTCTCTTCCCTTCCTCCTTCCCTTCCTCCTCCCTCTTCCCTTCAGCAGAGAATGATCAAGTGCATGACTATGTGTTAGCCACTGTGTGAGTGAGTGGCTGCACGGAGTGAAGGTGTTTTGTGCTCCTGAGCAAGAAGAATGAAAAAAGAAAGAATCCATTTCTATTGAAAAATAGTTCTTGGTGGCCTCCATGCTGGTGGGTTTTGAGGAGTTCACTTACTTCCCCCTCTTTTATTAATTGTAAGTGCCATCTCCATCTGCTTAGAACCATAAACTCTTGTCCTTTCTGCCTCAAACTGATATTTTAATTAAAAAATCACATAATTTACGAGAGGCTTTGAGAAGACTAGTCGTCTGCCTTATCCCGTGGGAGAAGCCTCCTAGGGAAGGACTTGCACCGTTCTTGGGAGACCAGGTTCCCAGGGACCAGGAATCAGAGGTCACTGATTGTTGAGGGAGAAGTCCGCGGAATCTTAAAATATGTCACCAAGCCTGGTGCTTGGTAGCACTTGCTCTTTTGGAACAACCTTTACACTGTCTTTTGTAAGTGGTTTCATTTCAGTGAATTTTAGATGCCCAACTTGTTTTCTTAAAAACTTGCTGGGAAGAATTTTTAGCATGATTTCTACCCTTTTGGATGTGGAGATGCCTGAAAGTTGGGAAGACAGAGTAGCAGCTGTACCACGGGATAAGGGAACGGAATTGGAAGTTGGAATTTGCTAGAAGCCGATGTTCTCTCTTCCTTTCCTATCTGTTTCTCCTTCTCTCCTCGGTGCCTTTTTCTTTGCCAGACAAGAAACCTTGGTTGCTCATTTCTGATGAGCCTTTACTTTCTTTCCTCAGTCATGCGGAGGAACCCCTTTGCTGTGGACATCTGCTGCCGGAAGGGGTCCCGAAGCCCCCTGCAGGAACTCTACAACCCGATCCAGGTAAGCCCTGGGGACTCTGTCAGCACATGTCAACTTTTTGGGGGTGGAGGATAACTTAAAAACTCTAAAATTGTGTTCTTTAGGAATTTAAAACTTCCTCCCACTGCCTGGCATTTTATCTTCAGTGGTTGCTTTCTTCGCCACCCTTTTTCTAATTCTAGCAAGAGATATTTAGAATTAGGGAAATGCCTAGGTTGAGTGTTAGACTAAGCATTCAGACCTGCCCAGAGTTTGGACCCCTGAGATCCACACAGTCGCAGGTCCCAGCAATGGGCCTCTGAAATTGGAGAGCTGGCAGGACTGTGTGTTCTCCCCTTTGACATCCCCACAGCAGGCTTGAGTGTGGGTGGACTCGCCACACAGCTCCCACATTGGATTATTAAAGCCCAGAGATGCCAAACATGCCACACCTCACTGCACCAGTTTGGCAAACTGCCTTGTGTACAAGGACTTATTGCTAAGTGACTGTCACAGTAAATCTGACTCGTCAGTTTAACAAGAGGGCAAACATGGCCTCTGTGCCATCAATTATGAAAAAGAATTCCTCTTTGAGCAAAGAAAACTCTAACCAAGAATAAGTGTCCTCTGTGGAAAGCTAGGTGCAAAGTTAACAGGCCTGGTCGCCATGGTGATGGCCTCAGTGGTGTGTGTGGGTCTTGACGTGCAAACTCCATGGCTGAGTCTACAACTAGCAGCAACATCAGTGGACCTTCAATAGAGAAAGAGGGATTAAAAAAGTACACTTTGGCTCCAGTCTCTAGATTGTATTTTGTATCAGATTCTTAATTTTGTATTTCTGTGTACCAAAGTGCTTGATGAAGGAAGATAATGCTTGAGCCTCATGGGTGCTGAATTCTTAGAACTCTTGCAAAGGGATGTGCCTGAGAACTTTCTCATCCCACCTCTGTTCCCAGTCTTGCACCAGCACTCCCTTCTGCAAAAATTGACTCCTGAGTTTGTGCATCATGGGTGGCCTAATCAGGTTAACTCACGCCCTGTCCCAAGGTGTGACTAGGGCACAGAGGAGGCCAGATTAGCCTGGTAACTGCCAACGCAGTATTGCCCGAGGCTTTCTGTACTGGGTTCTGTGGTGACTCAGCAGGGAATTTGATATTTGGGCTTCCTTTGGTGCCCAAACAATCTGCTTATTGTAGGCGAGTCTCCCACCCTGTCCAGACACCCCATCCTCAGGAAGAGGCAGGATTGGGCTTTGACAAAGGAGAGGGTTCTGATAACCCATGTTGAAAATAACCCAGGCTCCTCAGATGCAAACCATTCCCATCTTTTTTGTTGACATCCTCTGTTCTCAGATCATTTTCTCCTTCAAAACGAAACTGTGAAGCACTGCTGCAGATTGTCATGGGCAGCATATGGTGTCATGGGAAGAGCTATTTCTGAAGTAGCCGCCCCTCTGGACAGAAAGTCCATGGACTGTGTCTGTCCTGTTCTCTGTTGTCTCCCCAACAACTAACACAGAGCCTGGCCTAGTAGGGGTGCCTTCAAATACTTGTGATTGAAAGAATGAAAGTTTGGGTTCAAATTCCTATTTTACCTCTAACTTGTTGTGCAACCTTGAGTACATATGATGAGTTCCTCTTTAGGTATCAGTTTTCCCATCTAAAAAAATCTCTCTGGAATGTTTGGAAGATGGAATAATGCTGACGTTTCAGGGGCTCTGTAAGTATGATTTGTCATTTTTGTGGTCATGAGGGTGGCTTCAACATTGGAAGCCTTGACTTCAGAGTCAGACCTGGATTCGAAGCCTGGATTCATCATTTCCTAGTTACGTGAGTGTGGGCAGGTTACCTAACCCTCTGAGAATGCTTTCCCTCATTTACAGTACAGTGTGAACAATACCTACCTTGCAAGGTTGCACGTGGTGATGTGCTTTGCTCCGTGCCTCCTATGGAGTTTGCTCCTTCCTGGGCTCATTCACTCATTCAGTTCTTCATCTGCTGTTACGAGTGCCTACTGCATGCAGCTCAGAGCTAGGCACTGGGCACAAAAAGGGAAGAGACTTTGTGTGTTTAGCCTTTGGGTCTGGTTATTCTTGTTATCCCAGGGGTGACAGGAATGAGCTAACTGGTGAAGGAGACCCTGCTTGGTCCATTTGCAAACCAACCAAAGGAGAGATGACTCTCCCGGCCATCTCTTCCTTCCCATAGTGTTCCGAGCGTTGTCTGGGTGACAGGCTCATTTAGCAATAGCCTGGGACTCGGAGAGGCAGCTCTGGGAGGCATTCGTGAGGGCGTGGGCGGGTGAGTCACTGTCCTCCCTCAAGGATGTCTTCGGCAAGTTGTCTGGCCCTTTAGCTGGCAAGCAGGGAAACGTCCCTGCAGGAAAATCACCCCGTTTCCTCGGGATGTTGTCTTGGGATGTTTTTTCTTAGGCTGGCTTCCTTTACAAGCTGTGATTATGTTCCATTCCCACGCAAGTTCAGTAAGTGGCACTTTTCAGAGAAACTGTCTTGGTGATCATTTGGGCTGCTGTGGGCTGGGGAGTTAAGAGGAGAGAAGAGAGTGAGTGTCCTGTTGAGTTTAGTTAGTTTTGTGTCCACGAGACATTTGCACCCGATTTGGCTGGGTTGCAGTTTCTCATATTTCCCTACCAGCCAGGCTGTTGAAGCCACTGAGCCTGGGGGAAATGGTACCACTGAGGCAGGGGACAAACCCTTAATTGCTAGAAACCAAACTGCTCCCCGAGATGATGTTTTCCTTTTTCATATTGACCAGTTATGTGAGTTTGTTATATGATGGTGAAAACAGGGTCTGTTTATTTTAGATGATAAGAAACCAACATTATGGCAAGAAGGCATTACCTTAGTTACCAAATACAGTAGGCCAGATACTATCTAGATGCTTATAAACATCTCATCTGACCTTATAGTAAGCCCAGAGCTAGTAGTACACCCCCATTTTATGGATGAATAAGGTCGATGATTTTATACAACTTATCCAAGGCCACGTGGCTAGTAAGAAACAGAGTAAGAGTCAACCCCAAGACAAACTACAAATCTGGGTTTCTTTGCATCTAGGCTGGACTCACCGTCACTAGTAAAGTTCTCTTGGTGGGAATTACCCTATTCCTCCCTACAAAAAAAAAAAAGAGAGAGAGAGAGAGAGAGAGAGAGAGATATCAAACCCAAATGTACACTGGACAAAGGCTTAAACCTCCCCTGGGAAAATTGGCTATAATCTGATCTTAGTGTTCAGGATTTTCTTATTTTAGTGCCCTGCAAACCCCTAACCATTAAAACAACAATTGGTTAAAAAAAGTTTGTAGTTGATATTCTTAGAAAAACTGCACTCCGATGTCTTATAATTTTCTTGGTTCTCTGCTGTCTCCGTGGCCCCAAAATAAAACGTAATTGCCCATCAGATCAGCTGGCGTCAAGTCACCGAAAGTTCAGAGTTGCCAACTGCATATTTGTGGGCCGCGCACATCTGCGGGCCACCCTGGCTCAGCTCAGATGCAAGGGGCAGAGCTGCGTTGTCAGCCATTAATAGGGCGTAATTTCCCCTCGGTGCCAGGGAGGGCGAGACAGCTTGTCCTTCTGCCTCGCCCACCTCCTGATCCTCTCGTGGATTCCCTGAAATCTTCACGGCATCGCCCGTGTGGTTCAGCCCTGCCCTGCTTGGTTCTTTCTTTAGCATTTGCATTTGCTCTGTGACTACCACGTTCTAAGGAGAGCGTTGCACGGCGCTTGCCGATCGTGAGTGTGTGCGCGCTGAGCTAGGAGCTTTGCACAGGGCACATCCGGTGTCTGCGGCTTTCTTAGGGGTGTCTGAGGGCCAGTCAGTATTTGGGGATCTGGAGGTCTTCTGGGTGAATGGTTTGAGAGAGAGAAGGAAGGAAGGAAGGATAGAAGGAAAGGAGAGAGAAAGGAAGATAAATGACCATTCACCGACTGTGTAATATACAACAGTGACTAATGTACATCTTTTTTACACAAACCTCTGTGAATCTTCACAACAGCCCTCGTTGAATCTCCAGTAACCCCATTTTCCAGGTAAGTTAACTGAGGCCCACAATGTTGAGCAATGCGCCAACATCACACAGCTCCTAAGCGTTAGAGCTAGCCTTATCTAACCTAGCTAGATTGCAGGGTGAGAAGAGGCTAGTGTTTTATCTTTCCCCGGGTGGAAAAATGAGATCCTCTTTCCCAGTGACTGAAGCTCAGGACCCATTGTAAACTTCCCAGCGGCAGGAGCCAGGGCTGACGGAATGGTGTGGAGTGCACGGTAGATGTCCAGGAAACAACTGCAGACTTGGTTTTCACTTATTGCTGGAGTCACCCCAAGAACTCTGCCATGAGACAGCACAGCTTGGGGAAATTTGCAAGTAGGGGGTCACTGATTCATTTGAATGTTTTCAAATGAATAGCTTGTAATAATCCAAGCGGGTGGGGGACCTCTCCTAGCCCCAATCTAAACAGCTTTTATTAGCAATGCTTGCCAAAATGTGTTTCTTGTACAGACAGCCACTGAATAGAGGAAAGAGGCATGGAGAAGAGAGGCACCCAGGCAATGTAACCTGATAAGCGGTATATGATAGATGCTTTTCTCAAAGTTACGGAGAGAACCAGGAGTAATTAACCCTTCGAGGTGCAGCACCCATGGGAGCCTTTACCGAGGAGGTGGCATACATCAGACTTCCCCATGATAGAGAAGAGGGAGCAGCATCATGAGGGGGTGATGGGAGGGGACAGCAGGAGCGAAGTCCAGGTGGGACAGTCCATGCACATTCAGAGAACTGTGAGGGGTTTGTGGCTGCAGTGAGGGTGACCCTGGGGGCTGGCTGGAGAGGGGGAGGGAGAGGTAGGTTGGTACCAGGAGGAGAGTTTAGTCTTTACCCTCTGGCAGGGTTGGTGGTCACGTGGGGCCCACAGAATATGGTGTGCATCTTAGGAGCCAGCTTCTGTTCTGACTCAGCCCCTAACTCTGCGGCTCCTCCAAGGCAGGTAATGTCCCCTCCCTGACCTCAGCATCGCCATCTATGAAATGAAGGTGTTGGACTAGATCAGTGGTTCTCAAGCTTGGCTGCACATTAGGACCACTCGGGGAGCTTTTAAAAAATGACCAGTGCCCAAAGCTCACCCCCAGAGATTCTGATTTCCCTGGTCTAGGACAAGGGCTGGGGCATTTATAGTTTTTGAAGCTCCCTAGGTGAGCAGCCAGGGGCAGTCAGGGTTCCGGAGCTCTGGGTTGGAGGGTTCTTTAAGGGCCCCTCCAGTTCCAAAGATGTTTGATTCTTTGGTTCTAATATAACCCATAACCTGTCATGAGAAAAGTAACTCAAAGCATGAAGGCCTCGTGTCAGTTTTTACCACTGGGACACAGAGATAGATTATTTTCCCCAGTCTGCTCCTTTGAAAGTTTGTAGTTGGGTCTGATTCCTTGAGTGTTGGAGACTCAGCATTATGTGGGCAAATGCAAGACGCTGAGCCCCCAGGCAAAGTATTGAAAGGAGCCCTGCGAAAGGGACCCTTGAGCCCCTCTCCTCTGGAGTCAGTAAGAAGGAGAACCCAGCTTGTTCCAGGCCAGACATCAGACGGGGCTTTCTGCAGGATCAGTTACAATCCTACAAATAGGTACGGAGGGGAAAAAGCACCCTCTGCCTTTCGAACTGCTGTCCGGGGAGAATGATGCTGAGCGGTCGTGCAGGCCGGGGAATGCATGAAAGAGCAGACATTGTACAGTCCCCAACTCTGGTCAATTAATCCCTTCATTACCAACCACCTGGTAAGTGATGAGTCCGTCTAATTATTGTCTTTGACCCAACAGCTGTCTACCAGCCGAAGAGGGATTAATTGATTTGGTTGTAGACTGGCTCCTTATGGAAAGGTATTACTTACTGCCAGCCCCAGCAGCTGGCTGGCAACCATGAAATATTACATTAACCTGATCTTACACACAGCACTTAGGAGAATGCTTCATTATTAATCGCAAATTACAATAGATTAGCGAGGCCCATTGCAAAAAACCAAGGACAGTGAACTGCCTGTTTCACCATGACTAGTGGCTTCATTATTCTTAAACCAGCGAAGCTGCTCTGGTCAGATTTCCAGTTAAGCCAGGACAAATGGGGACACTGAGTCAGAGGAGAGGATTGGCTGCACGAAGGAACCAGGGAATCCCGGCCCAGCTGTGCACCCAGGGGCAATCACTTACCCTCCCCAAGCCTTGGGTTCCTTCTCTGTAAAACAGGAGCATGATACTAGTCTTCCAAGTGTGTGAAATTCAAGATCCTTTAGGATAGTGCCAGGGTCAGAGTTGGTGTTAATCAGTAGCCACCAATTGTCTGGGTGGAGTTAGGGGACCTGGGACTTTTCTCAGGGGGTCTGGGCCCGTGCCCTGTCCCTGTACTGCAGGCTCAGACATTTTACAGATGCACATTTGGAATTTTGTTGAATAATAATAAGATAGATGATTTCCTTTTGCCTGGAAGCTACTAGCTGTATTCATGGTGAGGACTTCCTAACAATTTTGATTTATGTTATATGTCTAGCAGACTCCACTGATTAGCATGCTTGATGCACTGATTTATAAGGCCACGAGTGCCACTGTGTGTGTGTGGTGTGTGTAGGTACATGTCCACTCCACCCATCTCCTAGAAAATGTGCAGATACAGCTTTTATGTTTTAAAAGTCTCCTGTGGTTGTGCTTGTTACACTCCCAGCAATCTAGTTAGGTACCTCAGTAATAGTTGTTAAATAAGACCCCATCTCTGGGGGGTGTCAGTGTGGTGCTAGTGGTCTCATCTGTTGGTTCACATTTAACTCAGGCTTTCTTTATGGGCAGAAGTTTCAGGAACAAGCCTCGCTTGACCCAGTATATTCAAATCCGGGTAGTAAGCTCAGTGCTCTAATGAGGTTTTTCTGTGTCAGTCTGTACGAATATAATGTGACATACTCAACTGGAGAGGGCCACATGAGTGACACAGTGACCTCGGCGATTTCCAAATGGTAACACAGCTGTGCAATCTGCCATTTTCAGAAAGTTATTTCCTGAATTACCCTCAATTATAAGAGGCCTCTACATAATTCGATTTTTCTGTAAATGACACAACTCAAATAGTTTCTCAGCCAACTGGATTTTAACCTTGTCAGAATGGATAGAGCCGAGAAACAAAGACCTGGCTTGTTCTCAAACTCTCCAGAGGACAGACACTTGGGGATGCTTCCCCGGGGAGTCTGGGGGTCACCCCACCTCCCCACTAGTTACTGTGAGGTCGGAGGCAAAGGGCTAAACTTTCTTGAGCACTGGAGACCTTGTTTGTAAAATAGGGATAAAATGCCAATGGTTCAGTTATTAAGGATTAAATTAGAAATATATAGAGTTCCAGGCTGCCCAGTCAATGATGACTTTTTTTTTTTATTCACTCAGAAGAAACCTCTACCAGGAAGTTTTCCCTGATTTCTCCCCTCCAAGCTCAAGTGAAATGTCCTTCTATAATAGAACAGTGCTGCCCGCTAGCAATGTAGTGTAAATCACGTGTCATTTGAAATTTTCTGATAGCCACATTTTGAAAAGTAAAAAGAAAACAGGTGAAATATATTTTAATAATATATTTTATTTAACCCGGTATATCCTTTCTTATCGAAAAGACAAAAGATAAGTATTGGTGAGGGTGTGGAGAAAAGGGAACCCTTGTACACTGTTGGTGGCAATGTAAATTGGTACAGTCATTATGGAAAATAGTATGGAGGGTCCTCAAAAAATTAAAACTAGTACTACTATATGGTCCAGAACATCCCACCTCTGGTTATATGCCCAAAGGAAGTGAAAGCAGTATCTCACAGAGATATCTGCACCCTCATTGCAGCGCCGCTCACGTAGTCCAGATATGGAATCAACCCAAGTGTCCATCGACAGATGAATGGGTAAAGAAAATGTGAAACGGGATGTTATTTTGCCTTAAAAAGGCAAAGGAAATCTTGCCCTTCGTGACAACATGCTGAACCTGGGGGGCATTACGCTAAGCGACATAAGCCAGACACAGAAAGACAAATACCACATGATCTCACTGACATGTGGGATCTAAAGAAGTCACCACCAGATGGGGGAAAGGGGGAGCTGTCGGTCAAAGGGTGCAGAGTTTCAGTTAGACAGAAAGAATAAGTTCTGGAGACCTAACGTGCAGCATGGTGACTGTGGTGAGTCATAATGTATTATGTACTTGAAATCTGCTGGGAAAGCAGATCTTACACATTCTTATACATAGAAAATGATAACCATGTCAAGTGATGGATATGTTAATTGGCTTGACTGTGGTAATCATTCCACAATGTATACATATATCAAAACATCATGTGGTACAGTATAAACATATGCAATTTTTATTTGTCAATTAAACCTCAATAAAGCTGGAGGAAAAAGATTAAAAAGTTTATTAGTTCATGGTCTAATAGGGGAGTCAGGCCAGTAAACTGACCGTTATAAACTCATGTCCTACGTGAGTTCAATACATGTAGGACACGTTGGAGGAGTGTAGAGATGGACCACAAGTGTGTGCATGCGTGTGTGCACATGCATGCTTGTGTGCTCGTGTGTGTGTGTGTGTGTGTGTGTGTGTGAAGGTGTGTACCCTTCATTGTCCCAGCTGAGCACAGGCACAGGAGAGGTGGCACACAGGAACAAGTGGCTCCATCCTGCCTTGTGCAGTGAAGATCTGGCCCAGGGGAGAGGAAGCACAGACCGTCAAGGGGTTGCAGCTTTGTCCCCCTGGGCAGGCGTCCCCCATTCATGCCCCTCTGGTTAGGACAAGCCTGCCAAGGATGTGTGAAAACCAAGTTGCAGCTCCCGAATTCTAGAAAAGTCAGCAGCTCCAGGGTCTCTAGCGGATCTTCCGCTGTCCGATGTCTACATTACCGCACTGGGAGATGCGGACAGGTTGGACCTGCCCCAGGCCTTGGCAGACTCTGGGCTGTCCTGGAACATGCCTCGGGTGTGATGCCCAGACTCCAGTGCTGCCCTAAATGCTGCCTTGTGCAACGTTTCCTTCTCTTCCTCTTAAACCAGGGCCTTCTGGCAGTCATTTTGAGTATTGGAGAAATCACTCTGGCCATCTGTTCTGTCTCCGGCATGTTCCTTAGGGAATACCGTGTGGATGCAACCACGGTATGACGGACGCACTGCCAACGGAGAGCTGGGCTTTCGGGAACTCGGCGAGTTCAGGGCTTGCTTGGATTCTGCCCTGATGTCCCCTCCCAGTGTTTGGGAGAAAGAGGAATGTCTGAGGCCACACAGCCCAGAAGTAGTCAAGAGTGCAGGCTCTAGAACTAGCCCACCTGGGCTGAAGTCTCCGTGTCACCACCTGCCAGCTGTGTGACACGAGAGAGCTTCTTACCTTCTTTGTGCCTCAGTTTCCTCACTTGTAAACGCGAGAGGATGATAATAGCATCTACCTTACAGCTTTCTGAGAAATGCTTAGGAGGGTGTCTGGCACCGTGCGAGGACTGTTTGCTGTCGTTACTGTCCTGCAGGCACAAAGCCAGGAGGAGCAGAGGGTCCCTGGGAGCAAACGAGTGGAGGCTGAGATCGCTTGGGTGACAGAGCACCACACAGGTCCCGCCTGTTGAAAGGAAATGCCAGCTTTTAGAGCAGGGGTTCTCAGCTTTGGCCGCACTCTAGAATCAAAAAGGAAATGTTGAAGATCCCGATGTCCAGGCCACACCTTCAGCAGTATTTTTTGCAAAGCTCTCAGGTGACTCCAGTATGCAGCCGAGTTTGGGAACCGCCGCTCTAGGTTTTTACTGCTCAGCCTCAGTCCAAGAGCAGCAGCAGCAGACGTCACCTGGGAACTTGTCGGAATGCAGAGCCTTGGCCCCCGCCCCAGCCTGCTGGTGGAACCTGGGGTTTTCACAGGGTCCAGGTGGTCTGCACAGGCAGTCACTGATGGGCTTCTTGGAGAACAGCCCGGGAACACCCGGAAGCAGCGGCCATCCAGTGTATTAGCTGACAAAGGGCAAGTGGCACCCGGCATTTGTGGATGGTTAAGATGGGGAAGTGGACAGAGGTCCTTACCTGTCCCAGAGCATGGCATGCTTTTGCTTCCTGAAACCTTGGAAAATAAAAGCTGTGTTTGCACAGCCGTGGGGCGCTTGTCAGTGGCAGGGAGCAGGAAATATTTGTATGTTTAATATGAGATTCGACCCAGGGAGAAGAGATCTGTAGTATTGAACGGGTGCCCTGGAAGCAGAGGTCACTGCAATAACTCTAAAGGCAGCCTTATCCTTCCTGGGTACAGTGACCCTGGAGTAAAGGGGATTTGCGGGGTTAGAGGATGGGGTCCCTTGGGCGGCCACAGAGTCAGGTCTCATCATGAACCGGGCTGTTCCTGACCTCACTGTTGTCAAGAAACAAGAAGGAGGAGCCCAAGGTGGGTCCTCCACGCCCCCCACCTTCACTCCAGCCTTTATCTCCAAAAGACACTTTGAGGTGTCACCCCCTCCTCCTCCCATCCCCCTGCACTGCCCCCAAGTGCCTGGTGCAGCAGATCTCGAACAATGCAGTTTAATGGGAAGAGAATGGAATTTAGTCTTGAGTCCTCTTCTGATTACTATAATAGCAGCGGGATCTTGGACAAATAACTCAACTTCTCGGGGCTTCAATTTCCTCATCTGGAAAGTGAGAATAACATATTTGACTTCAGCTAATAAGGCCATATAGTTTAACAGTTAAAACTGGAGGTTCTCACAATCAGGCTGCCTGGGTTCAAATCCACGCTTACTGGTAGAGCAACTTTGGGTCTCTCTGCTAATCGTCTGTGCCTCAGTTTCTTTATCTGTAAAATGGGGATAACAGCAGTACCTGGGTCTTTGGATTATTATGAAAATTGAGTGAGTTGATTTGTGTAAAGCACCTATTAATAGAGTAGAGCAGTGGCTGGCAGCACATGGTCAAATTGTCAGTATCTTTTTTTTTTTTTTCTTTACTTTTATGTTGTCACCCTTAAAACTTCCCACCATTCTCCCTTCAAAAAAAAAAATTGTAATCGCAACTTAGGTCCTAGTAACTGCCTCTCAAGAGAAGCTGCTTTTGCCCCATGGCTTTTTTAGTTCCTCACATTCGAACAACCTCTTACTGCTTTTCAAATACATCATTCTCCATTTTACAGATTAGTAAACTGAGGCAGGGAGAAATATTTTGTTGTAGACATTCAAGGCCATCCAACTCAGTTGGGGAACTGCAGAATCGTGATTGAATCCGGCTCTGGACCCCGTTCTTTGCTCTTGGGACCAGGCGAGGCCACCTGCACCAGCTTAGCTGGGGTAGGGATGTGTTGAATGAATGAGTGACCTGAACTCCTGTGATTCTCAATTCACTGGTCTTTCCATGGGGATGAAACTCCCTCCCACTCCAGTGGTTTCTGGGAGGAGGACACAGAGCTTATAGGTGGGCTGACTCCATGCCAGCCCTGGGGTGGGTGGTCAGCTGGAATTAAATGCAGGGTGAAGACCACCCACGGCTACTGCAGGCACAGCTGGGTGGAGGGTCCTGAAGATCGCTCTGCCCCAGCAGGTAGGATTCAGTGACATGGGAGCAAAGCATGGTGGGATGTGTGTCCACCTGCACCCTGTTCTGGGAACTTCTCTCAGCTCCCTGGCCTGTTGATCTGTCCTGAAAACTCGCTCAGACCTCTCATGAGTCAGACAGAGCGTCCTTGAACCAGGGACAAGTTTGCCCAGGCCGGAGACTGTGCCTGAAACAGGGACGATTCAGGAAAGTACTTGTGTGGGTTTGGAATATTCTTTTATTTGCGCACACACACACACACAAAGATGTTAGGAGGCTGCTTTTAGATGTTCCTCTTTTGAGCTCTTCCCTTCCTAGGCACAGTAACCATGTGTAATTTCCTTCCCAGTTCACTCCTCTTGTCAGGAGGGGCCTGTTTGTAGTCCCTCCACTGGGTTCTGTGTTGAGCTCGGTGGAGACGCTGTTTGGGCGCCATCTTTCTTCCACTTTTGCCGAGGCCCCAGCCAAGAATTGGTGTTCAAAGAGGAATCAGGATGATTCTGGGTCTTTTTCCTAATTAACAGGAAGCCCAAAGCCAGGGGAAGCAAGCCTCGAACAGGCAGCTGGGAAAGGCTGTCTGGGGGCTGCTCATTTGGGGGCTGCCCATTTCGGAGAGGGTTGCCTACGCTGACCTGCCAAGCCCTGGTCCCACAGCCTTGCATGGACGCCACCAGTAGCTGGTCGAAGGAATGACAGGAAAGGATTCATCCATCACCCACACCCATTCATCACTAAGGGTGAAGAATTAAATCCACCCTCAGCCCATGGTTTTTGCAGATGGATCATTCTGAGCTACCTGAAAGTTCATTAACAAGGAGCAACTTGTAATCTTTGCAGAGGGACAAATTTGAATTATAGAAAGCTCCTCCTCAGCTAATAAGCCACTCCCAGCCAGCCACACAGCGTGGCGACTTTGTGATTCCATCCTTGTCATTCCCCGAAGAACCTTCATTCCAGGTCTGATGGGGCTGCTTGAAAATTTTAGTGCATTTTGTAGGAAAATAGCATGCTAGCGTGACATTTGGAAATTAGGAGGCTTGAAGGCTGTCTTGGGCCATGTCCCTCAAAAGTATTTTGTCACCGCCCAGACTAATTCACAAAGCGTGCCCCCCACTTTCTCTGTCTCGCCACATTTGGGTTTCTCTCATCCATAGAATAGTTAATCTTAGTTTAGAATCTCAGCTTCTGCCTGAGGTAGGTTTTCCTTCATTTTGCAGGATAAATGAGCTGGTGTCTGAAAAGAAGTGTGACTTCTTTAGGGAATTGGCAGATACTAAGGGAGTTCAGAAGCAGCTGACATCCAATTATTCACGGTCATGGGGAAAGGGATTGAATGAGAAATAGAAATCCGCAGACGATCTCCAAACCTCATGCTAATCAATAGCCTTCTCTTCCAGCTCGCCCTTCACAGGACCAGGAAATGGGCTGATTTATTGCTGTCTTCAAAACTGAGGTCCTGAGAGATCATCAGCACAATAAAATTAATTTGCCAACCCTCTTCCTAATGAGAAGCATCTAAAGGAACTGAAATTCTCTTTTAATTAATTTATTTTTATTACTCATCCAGAGTAAAGTGTCATTTTTCTTGAGCAAGTGGCAAAATGAGCTTCTTTTGTTGGCTGGTTTGTTCCTTGTTTGTCTTATCAGAGAACAGCATATAACATTGTGATTTTCTTTTTGCTGAAAATAGAACAAAACAAAAATAATTGGGATTCAGGCCTAGATGATCTTGAAATAAAAACCAGGAGCTAGGACAACGTGAGTCGATTGCAATTGATAATTGAGTCTCCTTCCCCGGGATATTATAGGGTAACTAAATCAGAGGGGAAGAAGTGATAAGTATCTTGTTAAGATAGGGCTTTGCCAAAAACAGCCGGTGGCAAATTGCTGCCATTTGTTTTCCCGTTTGAGCCTGAGAAATGCTGTCTTTATCAGTTCGGTTGTTCCAGTTTAACTTGCTGAGTATCATTGTCCAAATCCAGTGCAAACCTTAATAGGCGGTTTTGGTGCTGATCTCGAGCTTTAGCCAGTGGGGTTCCGGGGAGTCCCACGGACCACAGCCACCAGTTTGGGGGGCTCCTTACTCAAGGCCTAGGCAAAGGATCTATTTGGGGCATCAAAGCCAAGCCAGTACCAAAGGTGAGCGTGTGCGGCACAGCCTGGGAAACCCCGGTGAGGAGACGGGCTGCAGGCGTCCCTTCTTCCTCTCTGATGCCGTCCTTGCCCTTGCTCTTGACCCCAGGGTCATTCACAACCCAATAGCTACAGTTCCTGGCCTCCCAAAGCCACGTGTATATGTTACCTTATGTGGCAAAAAGGACCTTGCAGAGGTGATTTCGGTTAAGGGCCTTAAGATGGGAAGATCATCTGGGATTATCCGGGCGGGTCCAGTGTAGTCATAAGTATGTCGGGGGAGAGGCTGGAGTGTCAGAGCCAGAAAAGGAGATGTGAGGTTGCAGAGGTTGCAATGAGGTGAAGAAGGGGCCACGAGCCAAGGAACGTAAGTGGCCTCTAAGAGCTGGAAAGGGAACATAACAGATTTTCCCTCATAGGAGTGGGGACCCCGTGGCCTTCTGATTTCAAGACTGTTCATTTTAAGCACCAAAGGAGGCAATAAAAGCTTCATCTTTCTCTGCCGCACCCCTTGAATAAAAGGATTTGTTCTGTAAAATTTGGATTCGGTCAAAAGGTGGTACTTAAGGACCTAGAAGGTCACATGTGGCCTTAAGGCTGCAGATTCCCCACCCCTGCTGGACGGAACTCCAGACGGAGCGCAAGCCTGCCTACACCTCGACTTTAGGACGTGTGGCCTCCAGAACCGTAAGAGTATAAATCTGTGTTGCCTTCAGCCACTGAGTTTGTGGTGCTTTGTTGTAGCAGCAATACAAAACTAATACATACACGTATCTTTTTGGTTAGAGCTTCCCTCGTGCACGACCAGGGTGCAGGGGAGGCCTGGGAGGTGCTGGGTCTGTGGCGTCAGGCCAGCGGCAGCGTGGCGAATCTGGAAAATGGGCACACTGGGGATGGTGGCATTGATAGCGCCTTATTCAGAGTTGTCTAAGGATCAGGTGAGGAACTGTGAAAATGCCTAACAAATCTAAGTATAAGCCAGCAGCCCGGGGACCCCCACTGGCTCGGGGTGGCTCACACACCTGCAGGGAATAGGCCAGGAGCCTTCTACGTCTTTGTAAGAACTCCTTGACAATCACACACACCACCTGAAATTTACACCAGATCACACTTTTGTGCATGGGATCCTATAGGCAGGACATACTACTGCTGTTTTTAGCCAGTACATTAAAAAAAAAAAAGACTGAATAAATATTTGCAGTTAATGGTGTTAGAGTTGTCAAGATTTTCCTTCACGATTATGTGGTGCTTACAGTGTTCTCAAAGTACTATCTCGTAGGCTGGCGTCATTGAAACTTAACGATTCTCTGCACGTAGGCAAGGCAGGTATCCTCTTCCCATTTGATAGACGCCCGGGGAAGGAAGCTCAGAGATACTAAATAATGCTCCAGAGGGAAGCTCTTCCTAACCGACAGGGGAGGCTGACCTTGAACCTCTAGACTAGAGAGGGGCATAGAGCATGCTGGTTCCGAGCAGACGACCCTGCCGGTCAGTAGCTGAGTGACCTTGGGCAAGTTACTTGACTTTCCTGTGCCTCAGTTTCCTCATCTGCCAATGTAAGGGTAATAATGGTACCTACCTCATAGGTTTATTGTAGAGACCAAAGGAAGATAATGCAATAAAAGACTTAAAACCATGCTAGGCACAGAGTAAGGGTGTGCAATTGTGTGTCAGCACAATGACCCCAGCCAAGCGTCAGTGGACTCCCAGTTCAGTGTTCAGTCCACGATTGCCCACAAACTAGAGCCAAAGCACCCCCCAAAGCCATCTCGCTCTGCTAGAATATTCTGAAGTGCTAAACTAAGCCAGTGCATTCATCTCTAGACTGGCCATCAGTGGACCTTTTCTATAAAAGAGCCAAATAGCAAATATTTTAGGTCTCTGTTGCAACTACTCAGATTTGCCCTTAAGAATGAAAGCAGCCCAAGAGGATACGTGAATGACGGGGTGTGGCCGGATTTGGTGCCCACGTGGTCCTGCTGTAGACAATGCTGAGAGCCAGAGGTCCTGAGTTCAGGACCCAGCTTCACCTCACTGCAAGGATGTTCTTGAGCAAGTCAGACTCCGTGCCTCTAAAATTGGGACGAGCAATGCCTCCCTCAAGAGCTGATGAGGCAGTGAGAGCTATCTGTAAACTGTAGAGTGCTGTGCCTCATTTGGTTATTAGTATTCTGATGTACAGTTGTGGTCCAGGCCACCTGGGGTGGATAAAATGTGCACGTGCACTTGGTATAAACTACTGGGGTCTGGCCAGCCATCTCTGCTGTCTGCGGTTGTGTTATGAAATCAGGAAAGAGTTATTTAATTTCAATTCATTTCATCTTGTTTTGGGATATGAGGAACGCACCAGCTTCTGAGAGCTTCCTTTTGCTGCCATGAGTTGTTTCCTAAGCAACGATGCCTTTGGTGTACTCTGTTGATCTTCATTCTGAAAATGGCCAAGGAGCAGCATGGTCACAATGAGTGGGGGCTCCTGAGAAACACAGCGCTCGTTCTCAGTGTCTCAGGCCACAGGAGTGAAACCTGCAGCCTTTTCCAAGGGAAGATGGGTGGAAAGTGAATTGCCGAGCTGAATCACAGAATGGCTGGTGAATAAAAGCATTGCTCTGAGCAATTATGCATCTCATTAAGATGCACTCCATTCCAGCCTCTGATACTAAGGGAATTGTCAGCGCAATTATGTGCAAACCTCAATTTTGAGGTTTGAAAAGGGGTCAGTACGTACTTGGCAGGAGAAGAAAAAGAAGGGAGATGGTTTTATACAATAGGTATTTAATGGAAGTTACAGCAAGGAAGACAGGGATGGAAGGGGCAGACACCCCAAGTCCCTAAAGACTAAACGTGTGTGGTCGCAGGACTGCATACAGGCCACGTGTACAGTGCGTTCGGCACCTTTAATAGGCCTTCTTGCAGTCACAGTGATTTGCTCTGTAGAAAGTTGTAAGCGTGGTGCTTGGGGCATATTTTTTGCATGAATGAATGAATGATTGGTACTGGCCACATGTTTATCAAATGAATGAATGAAGGAGGGAGAGAATGAATGAACAAGAGGATAATATGGTAAGAAATCATGTAAAAGGATGAATAATCATACCTATTTTGTACAGGTAGTGCGAGAATTAGGTGGGATCATGCACATAAAACTGTCAGCACTGAGCCCGACACTCGATTTTAGCTCGTGTTAAATTTCCCCCAGGTACGTGAGTCAGCTCGGACTGCCGGAACAAGATACCACACGCTGCGTGGCTTAAACAACAGACATTTTTTTACTCGAAGTTCTGGGGGCTGGAAGTCCAAGATCAGGCGCCAGCAGGGTTGGTTTCTGGTGAGCCTCTCCTTCTGGTTTGCAGATGGCCACCTTTTTGCTGTGTCCTCGTGTAGCCTTTCCTCGGTACAGTCGTATGCCTGGTGTCTCTTCTTCTTACAAGGACAGCAGTCCTATCCGGTTAGGGTCCCACCTTTGTGACCTCATTTAACCTTAATTACTTCCTTAAAGGCCCTACCTCCACGTACAGCTACATTGGAGGGGAGAGCTTCAACATGTGAATTTTGAGGGACACAACTCAGTCTGTAACACCAGGTAAAGAATCAGACTTTGCTTTTGTGGTTATTAGGTCTGACCTGGTTATTAATACTAAGCAGCTACTAAAAAACCCTTTGAAACCACTAGAATAATCTTTTCCTGGGATGAGAAACTGGAGATGCCCCAGGGTTGTGCAGAATTGGATGTCCTTTTGTGTGTTAGCTCCTGATTCTGCTCTTCAAGGCAGGCTACGTGACCTATCATCCTAAGGATTCCGAAAAACAGATGCCCTGGGAATTGAAATCGATCGTGTGAACCTGTGAGTCTGTGTCAGAGTGAGCACCTCGAAACCTCATTTATATTTCTGTCTTCTTTTTTATCTCCAAATCTGCCTAGGAGACAGTAAAAGCTCATTAATTCGAACCCTGCTAATTTAGAATACGTAACATTTCCTGCGAGTTCGCCGTGAAGAAGGAATTTGTGAAGCAAATTAATAGCGTGAACGTAATGAGGAAAGACGAGCCTTGTAGTGCTGGGAGGTACCTGGAGATGGTCCAGTCCTTTCCCTTGGTGGCTCGTTTCTGTTGGGATGAAGAAATCGAGGCCCAGTGAGGTTATACGACTCCTCCAAACTCACACAGTGGGACCATTTAACCTCCTTAAGGACACCGGCCTAATCCACGGAGTCTTATTTGTTTGTGAAAGACACAGGCTCTTTCTTAGCCTTGAGTTCCTTTTACTATGTGGACTTCAAGTATTAAAAGTGCATTTTTAAAGAAATATTCTGCATTTCAAGTTCCCCACTAATTATGACTGGCCTTTTCCCAAGTTAGTTTGAGCTATTTTGGTGAGGTTTTATAGTGATTTAATAAGAAAAGCTTTTTACAAACCTCATAAAACCTTCTGTACAATCTATTCTGACCAGCTTACAATTATGTCATTAACAACTTCTTTTTAAAAGACCAAGAACTTTTTGTCTATTCATGTTAACCTTAAAAGCAGCATTCACCGAACCCCTGAGAAACAAGGAGACCTGTAATACTTTATAGGATTGGGGCAGAAAAAATGAAATCGTGTGTGTGAAAGAGTTCTGTACGTTTGGGAAGCACATATACAAATGCTTTATGTTTTCCTTAATTGCCGTCTCTGGCTTGGGCAGCCCCCAAAGTGTGGTCAAAATATATTTGTGGATGCAAATGCAGTACTTCCTGGGCGACTCCCCAGGGAATGGCCTATTTTTCCGTGTGACTTGTTTTTTAATAGACTATTTTTTTTTTAGAGCAGTTTTAGGTTCACAGCAGAATTGAGCAGGAGGCAGAGATTTCCCACACACCCCCTGATGCCCCGTCACACGGGTTCCCCATTATCGGCAACCCCCGTCCCCAGAGTGGTACATTTGTCACAACTGATGAACCTACGTTGACAGGTCATTGTCACCCATTGTCACAGACCTGGGTGGGGGAAGAATTGTTTCGGGATGATTCAAGCACATTGCATTTATTGTGCACTCAAACCTCTCTGCTGATGATTATCTGTCTGCAGCCGCTCCTCAGCACTAGCATCACCGCCTCAGCTCCACCTCACACCATCAGGCATTAGATTCTCTTGAGCACGCAACCTAGATCCCTCGCATGCACAGTTTACAGTAGGGTTCGTGCTCCTGTGAGAATCTAATGCCGCAGCTGATCGACAGGAGGCGGAGCTTGTGCAGTGATGTGAGTGATGGGGACCGGCTGTAAATACAGATGAAGCTTCACCGGCTGGCCCTCCGCTCGCCTCCTGCTGTGCAGCGTGGTTCCTAACAGGCTGTGGACCTGGTACTGGTCCGCGGCCCGGGGGTTGGGGACCACAGCTTTAGGGGATTTATCTCCAGCCTCCCACATGCTGGCAGGTGGCCCCTCACCCACAGGGCCCACTCACCACACATGCCCAGACTGTGTCTTTAGGGTTTAGTTTTTTACATTCAAGAAAAGAAAAAGGGCAAAAGATTTCTATTTTCAGCTGTCAGCCACAACATGAGCCTATCAAGGCTTGTTGAGCTTGGAAGCATTTTTAGTTTCTTTCTCAGATAGCAGGAATTTTGACTTTGGGCCATTGATGCTCAGTGCAATGTGTTTCCGTTGTCCGGGGTAACGCTGCTTTAAGCTTCTCTGACGAACAGGCCCAGCATCGTCTATAATGAGCGGCAGCATTCCAGTAGAGCTGGCCCCTTCCTCCCTCCCTCTTCAGCTTTAGTCAGGGCCCCTCTTTCCCTCCCAGCCCTGCAGGCCTTGGTTTAGTTCCTCTGCTTTACTTGCTTGCTCCTGCCACTGGGCCTTTGCACATGCTATTCCCCCTGTCTCACCCCTGCTTGGCTGACTCCTGCTGAGCCCGAGACCAAATGTTCTCTAGGGCCTGGTATCTGTTGCCCTAGTAGTACCCTTGCCTCTCCTTTATAGCCCTTTTCCTGTTGCAATTATTTTATTACTTTTCGGGTATTTGTTTATTGCCATCTTCCCCATTGGATGCTAAGGTCCATGCCGGCAGTCTCTGTGCCGGCTTTGTGCCTAATGTAGTACCTGAGATTAGGGGGAGTGGGATGGATGAACAAGCTGATAGCCTCGGGGTGAGGATCAGGGCACCACAGTGCTCCTGAGAGCTGAGTCTTCTGACCAATCTACTCAATAACCCATTTTTAAAGATCTAGAGTAGCAAATTACACAGGGATTAAGAGCAAGAATCCTAGAATCAGGATACCTGGGTTTGTATCCCAGCCCTGCCTCTTACTAGCTGTTTTTGTTTCGATTGCTGTGTAACAAATCACACACATGTAGCAGTTTATAACAACACATTTTGTTTTATACTACGGTTTCAACGAGCCAGGAGTCTGGGTATCACTTAGCTGGGTCCTCAGCTCCGGGTCTCACCAGGCTGCAGTCGCGTGTGAAGCTAAGGGCCTTCCAAGTTCACGTAGCTGTGGGCAGAGTGCATTTCCTTGTGGCTGTAGAACTCACAGGGGCGTGCTTCTTCTAGGCCAGGAGGACAGTCTTTCTGAGTTCAGAGAAGACTAAGCCGTCTTTAAAACACAGATGCTCCTTGACTTACAATGGGGTTATGTCTTGATAAACCCATTGTAAATTGAAACTATCTTAGGTAGAAATACATCTAATACACCTCACCGACCAAACACCATAGCTTAGTTCAGCCTACCTTAAATATGCTCAGAACACTAGCACTAGCCTACAGTTGGTCAAAATCATTGAACACAAAGCCTATTTTATAGTAAATTTATTATAAAGAATTTTGAATCAACATTTAAAATTTGAAATACAGTTTCTACTGACTATAAGTCAAAAGTCATAAGTCGTGGATCATCTATACTTCTTGCCAGATTAGGTTAGGCCCATTCAGGTTAATTTCCCTTTTGATTAAAACCTAGTTAGCTGATTAAGGATCTTAGTTATATCTGCCAAATCCCTTCAGCTTTGCTGTGTGATGTAACATAATCATGGAATCGATAACCCATCATATTCCTGGGTCCTGCCTACACTCAAGGGGAGAGGCTTATACAGGGCATGTATGCCAGCAGCAGGAATCACAGGGACTGTCTTAGAATTCTGCCTGTGACACTAGCTGTGTGGCTCTGGGAAGTTGTCTAACCTCTCTGTGCCTCTGTTGCCTCCTCTGTAGAGTAGTACTCACTTTATAGAGTTTGTTGTAGAGATTAAATGAGTTCATTTATGGAAAGTGCTTAAGACAATTCCTGGCAGGTGGTGAGTACTGAATAAATGTTAGCTGAGTACTAAATAAAGATGAGGATAATCCTCACCCGAGCCAGTGGGGTCGAAGCGTAGAAATACAGTCCGTCCCCTGGCTGGAAAATGAAATCTGAGGAGGCGGGCTGATGGGGAAAGAAGAGACTGGAGAATATCAATGACTTGGTAAATTGGCCGTTGCGAAAGGGAAGCTGACAGCTTCCACTCCACCGGGTGAGAACGGCTGAAGCCCCTGGAAAGCTGTATCGGGTTACTAAGGCAAATTGGATGTAAGTGGGTGCACGTGCCCCTATTTCAGTTCCTTTCATTAAAACATCTCAAGGCAAAGAGTCATGTTCTCGTCTCAGCAGAAAGCGTAGAAATCCCTTACATCAGGGAGTCTGATCAAGATGGACACCCCACATGTGCAGAAATGAGCCTAGCTGCGTATCTGGGCAGCTCTTGCAAGCAGCTGCACCCCAGAGTGTTGTCTGGCCTGAGGGGAGGTTTTCTCCTGAAACAGGATCCAGCTGGCTCAGTTTACAAATAAGGGTCCCTCGTTACCCTGGTGGGATCCCTAATGATGCGAGCCAGGCCCTGCGCAGGGTGGCCGGCGGAGGCCTGCCCGGAATGCGCTGCGTGGTGCGTGCGTTTTGCTGGAGAGGGTTAAGAATTGATTTGCTGCTCAATCTGGGATGCTGTCGACCAAATGTGGGAAGACAGAGCGAGGTGGGTCAGTGAAGCGAGTTCACGGGCGTATTTATGAATACCAGCTGGCAGGGGGAGAAGGCTGGCGCAGCTTCTTTCTTTGGAAGGGACCCACGTTATTGAAATCCTTTTCAGCTGGGTCGCCCAGGGCAGGTCATTCACTCTTCCTCAGACCTCATATTTTGCGTCTGATAATCCAACTCAAGGAGTCTTATTGACGGTGGCAGTGGACGCTGTTGGTGCTCTCCCCAGACCCCCCGCCAATCCCACCCCACCCCTGCGCATCCTTTTAGGGTTTCTGGGCTTCCGTCCTCCATCATCGCTGTGCTTTGCTTCCAATGGCTGCACCTGCGACTTGCTTCTGAGGCCGCCTCTGGGCTACTAGAGCTGCTACTTCCAGGCCCAGAGGTGGGGAAGAGCTTGGGAAGTTGCCTCAAGTCAGGACAAATTCAGAGGAGTAAACTTATGCTCCCGGGCCCCCCGGGGGATCAGGTTTAAGACTGGCATGGAGCCTGAAATGACATCCTCGCTGGGCCTCTCCACCTCCCTGTGCTGCTCTCGGGACTGGCTGTGTGATTTGCAGGGCCGGGTGCTGAATGAAAATGGGAGTCCCTTGTTAAAAAATGATTAAGAATTTTAAGACAGTGACAGCAGAGCGTAAAACCAAGCGTAAGACCCTCTGATTGCACAAGGCCAAGTGCAGCTGCACAGGTTGCACACCCACGGAGCCGGCCCGGCCTGCTCGCCCCAGTTCCTGGGAGCTCTCTCTTGTTAAACCGCTCGCATGTGAATTTTTGTCTTGCACTCCACTCCCATGAACCCGGGTGAAGGCCGCTGCCGCGGCACAGCGCTGAAGGGATGGATTCTGAGACGAACACAGCGCCAACCTTCCCTCGAGGAGTCGACTCTTTAGCAGGGGAGACAGACGAAGGCACAGACCGTCACGTCACGCTGCAGACTGTGAAGCAGAGCCCCGTCCGGGAAGTGCCCGCAGTGTGCAGCATGGGGAGGGGACGCTGCCGGGCCAGGGTTCGTTCTTCTGCCCCAGACGACGGGCGAATAGAATTGGGGTTGACGGTGTGGGAGCAGGAGCGGGGACTGCTCCAGAAAGGGCACAGCGTGAGCCGGTGCAGAGGGGGGACTGCTGTTTACGTAGCAGGTGCTCCCTTGTGCGCGTGCAGCAGACTCGCATTCGAAGAGACCGAGCTTTTCTGCCCCAGGTTGCTCCCCGGAGATGCGACCGGCTCAGGTCGAATCCCGTGCAAGGGAAGGGCTGAGCTGAGGGCATGACAGGAGGGGGGACAAGAGGAGTCTGGCCTTGCAAGAAGTGGCCATGAGGCGTTAGGAGTCCTAGAGCCTCACATCAAAGAAAAGATTCCCAGACTGTGGCATTTCGGAAATGGGCAAGTTGCGGGGTTGATTTGGGGGAGGGCGCCTCCAGAAATCACTGGTTTGATGTGTCCCCTAGTTTAGGTGAAGGTGTTAAGTCCTTCCCAAGTTTGCTTGGCTGTTATCTGAAATGACCCCGGGTCCCTCAGCCCTTCAGCTGCGCCCCAACGTGGGCTGGCGACGCTGCCCGCGGGCCGCGCCCACTCTTTGTCGCTCCCCTCCGGAGCCCACAAACCGCCCGCTGGCTTCCTGGAACACTGAGGCTGTCACTGACATTAAGGAGCCGCCTTCAATGCTGGGCAGTGGCAGTTGGCCGTGGTCCTCCTAAGAGGGCCGAGGGCCGGTGGCGTTGACACGCCGCTGCTTCCCAGGGGCCCTGGAAGACTCTCTCCTTTATCGTCGACTTTGTCAGGCTGAGGCCATCGCTCACGGTTCAAAGGGTGCTCCTGGGCGGGGAGGGTGACGGCTATTCCATCCGGGAATCAGTGAATGAGCCACCAGGGCCGCGGGCTTTGCCGGGAAGCAGGACGCAGGGCGCCTGGGCTCTCTGTTGCGTTCTTTTTCTAATGCGAAACATTCGGCTGCGCCTGGACTCGAGATGAGCACCAGCTAGCACTGGCTCATAATTCTTCCTTGACAAATGTCCCATTTGGGGCAATAATTCATGATTTCTTCACTGCCTTCTATTAAGCAATTAAAAGAAGGCATACATTATTCTATGAATATATACACACTCAAATGACTTTAATTAGTGGTGTTGGAACAGGGAAGAGAACAGTGCGGGAAAGAGCCACACATGCTCCTCTTCCTCTGTCTTATTGTAGAATCTTATTTGATTTTTTGGTCGGGCATCAGAAGGATCCCGGAACGTGGTTCAGCGTGATTTGGCCACTGCCCACCTCTGGCTTGTCCCTCCGTCCCACAGGGGCATCTTCCTTCCTCTGAGCACCACCCCCACACACTCACTATTCCCTGTGCCCGGAGCACCCTCCACGCTCCTCCCCGGGGACCCCCGTGCCCCCAGCTAGCTTAGGTCCCCTTGTGTGCTCTCCCCCGCCCTCCGCTTTTCTCGTGTGGCACTTCATTCATGAGCACCTACTATGCGCTGGGCTCTGTTGGGGCGCTTGTGACAAGACAAACACACATCCCTGTCCTCGTGGAGCTTGTCATCTACATTCAAGCTGTGATGATGAGTAATTTTTCAGCGAATGATTTGTTAACATTTCTTCCCTACTAGACCGGAAGTCCCACGAGGACAGGGTGGAATCTCTCTCATCCACATACCATGAATCCCGGCGCATAGTAGGCACTTGGTAGGTGCTTGGGAAATGAATGGCAGTTTGTGATTGGCGGCTGCCATTTGACGGTCTAGGCTCTCTGAGGCAGCTCATCTTTCCTGGGAATCCAGAGGTCATCGTGTGGAATCAGCCCCTGGGGACTGGATTTCAGCCTGTGAGAGGGGACACAGGGGACGCGGGACTGGCGCAGCCACAGGTCTCCCAGGCCCTGAGCTGCTCCCAAGATGACTCAGGGGCTCCTCGGGGGACCGCATGCTCATTGTCCGTCCCCTGCCATGCGCCCTGCATATCTTGCACCATTTCCAAACCACTCCTCGGAGTCTCTCCTCTATTCAGCTTCTGTGTACTTTCGCTCTTACAGCTTCTTGGGGTCATTTTGTTTTATGTCAAATATATATTTGCTGGGTGATTGCGACAGGGCCCTTTACTTGCCCCGAGGCCACCTCATTCCGGTGTCCAGAGGGGTCTCCCCTATTTTGGGACTGGTTGGGCAACTTCTCTTTCGCCACTCTTGTTTTTAACCCTGGCCTGTCCGCTTCCTCCTGATTTGTCTTAGACGAGGCGTTAGCCTCTTGAAAACCCACACCTTAGGATGAAAACCAGATCGCCACCCTCCTCAGCAAGATGCTTTGGCTCTATTTGTTTCCTGAGGTTGTGCATGTGACCACCCTTTCATTTATTCAGTCATTCATGGAGCCACGGGGGAGGGAGGGAGGGGACGGGCAGGACTAGGGTACAGCGAGGAGGCCCCTCGGCTGCAGAATTTAAGGCGCGTTCCCTGTCGGGGCTGGGCACGTGTGGGGTTGGCAGTCCTGTCCCTGGGAGGTAAGGGGGGAGAGAGAGAGATGGAAGAGAGCAAGCAGGGAAGGAAGGGCATGTGGGTGGGCGTGAAGGAACAAGTGAAAGCCGGAAGGCCTTTTTCTGGAGAGCCAGAGCAAAACGGAAGTGAAGACTTGTCCTGCCTCTGTACCCAACTCCGCTCCCCTTTGAAGTTTCATTTGTCACAAAAGCCTTCCGTTAGGTGATAACTGAGCTCCAGATGTCCTCCCAGGGTAACCCATGGAGGGCCCTCCACGTCTGCACTTTGCATGTAGCAAAAGTCTATAAAAGACAGCGTGGAGAGGGGGGTGAGGATCTACACATTTTCAGGAATGAAAAGTACATTTTGACCCCTACGTGATTATTTAGAGCCCCTTCCATTACAAATGCTACCTGGTCATCTGGTGGCACGAGTTCAAGGCTTCTGATCTTTTAATTTATGCTCAGACTCTGAAAAGGATGTAATTGCCAGTTGTCTTACAAGCAATCATCTCATCACGGGGGGGGGGCGGGGGGGGGGCGGGAAGAGGGTTCAGGAGGCAGACAGCAGCGGGAACACCTGGCAAATCCAATTCAGCTGGATAATGTCTTTGAACAAGACTGAAAATGACTGTGTTGACTGCGCCACGGTTTCCCGACATTTGGTGGAATGACACTGCCGTAGGACACGGCTCTGGCCACATCTGCTATCCCCGATCTCAGCTGAGTTTTATTAATCCCCATTTCTCTCTTTTAATGGGGGAAGAGTTCGCCAGCACCGGCTTCATCTGCAGATGTGAATTAGGGAGGGTGCGGCTTGGTAATCATTCAGCAGAGAAGCAGCTGCCGGTGATCAAGTCCTCTGTGTTCAATAGCTCCCCGTACGTACGACGATTATGCATCCATAATAATTAAAAATAAAAAACTGAAAAACAGCTCCCAGGCCAACGCAACACTGCCTTAGTGAACATCATTGTTGTTAGACCCATGTGGTTTTCGTTCCGGGTGGGATGGGCTGCTGAACCCAGCACAATTTAATAATAGTAATAATAGAGTTAACTGAGTGTATATTCTGTGCCAAGAGCTTGCCGGAAGGTTCTATTGATTGCGACCCTGATCATCCCCATTTTACAGATGTGGTCACTGAGGCCTAGAGAGCTCTGATCCATGTTGTCCTGTGGGGCAGTGGTGGAGGTGGTGCCCAGATCCAGGCCATTGGCCTCTGTGGTGGTCAGTTGTCTTTAGGGATCCTGCTCTGCTTCTTCCCCCAACCCTTCTGCCGTGGCCAGACTGTGTCATTTTCTGACTTGAAACATCGTGTGCCCCCTTTGCTTTCCAGGGAAGAACAGAGGAGGCCTGCAGCCAAAAGGCTGAACCAGAGAAACTTCCCTGGTCTCAGCCCTTTACACATTCCCTGCGTTTGTTCTCCATGTTCTCTCCGCCAGCCTGTAAGGGACTCGATGCTCTTCTGAAAGTCCTTGTCCCCTTAGGTGTTCTCTGGCACCCTCTCTCTGATGCCTTTCGGGGCCAATTTAGGTAAAATGTCAAGAAGAACCATCCCCTTCTGTAGCACTTGGTTTTTGTGCTATTTACTTATTTAGTGGTACTGTATAGTGTTTAAGAGCCTGAATCTGAATCTTGGCACTGCCATTGACCAGCTGTGTGACCTTGGACAAGTCACTTAACCTCTCTGTGCCTCAGTTTATTCATCTGTAAAATTGGCTAATAGTATCTAGCTCATGGAATTGTCATAAGAATTTAATGAGGTAATCAGGGTAGGGCACTTAGAACGTGACCAATATATAGGAGGCGCACAGCAAAGTCTGTTATTACTGCAACTTCTATTCTCCCTATTGCAATATCTTTTCTTTTTAAAAAGAAGTATTTTTATTTTTGCTTGGCTGTCCTGGACTAGCTGGTCCTGGGCCTGGTTTCTATAAGAAACACTGTAATCCCCTGTAAGCCTAAGTACTTAGTGACTAAACTTAATCTTGCTTTTTAAAAAGTCCCTTGGCTACACAATGCCCAAACTGTATCCAGATTCAAATCCATTTAAGACCTTCCTATAGCTTCCTTCCTGTTGCGCTTAGAATAAAATGCAAAATCTCTGACAATATCCATGAGCCCCCCCCCAGCTAGCCCCTGCCTGCCCTCCGCCCTGGCTCTCAAAGCAGCTTCTTCCCAGCCCTCACTGTGACTTGCATCTTCTTAACTCAGAGGCTTTGCATCTGCCGTTCCTTGTGAGTGGAATTCTTTTCCCTCTGACCTTCAACTCACCCAATCATGGACATCTTACTTGGTCTGCCTGGTTTCTGCCCAGCAGGGCTCTGCAAAACTGTCACTTCCTCCCTCTCCCCTGTCTTTCCACGCTCCCCCTCCCTGCAGATCCTTGTGTCCTTGTCACAAGCTCCCTGCGCTTCTCTTCCTAGGTCTGGGTCTTGCCAGACTGGAACCTGCATGCGGACAGGGACTCCTTGCAGGGTTCGCCACCGTCTCCTTGGTGCCTGTCACATAGGTCCTGGCATACGGCAGGTTCTCAGCATGATTCGAGGAGGCACCGTGGCCCCAGGGCAGTGACTGACCAGCTGTGTGCTGTGGCCCACCAGGAGGTCGTCACATCAGTCTAGCGGGTCCAAACCAGCTTTGTAAGAAGGGAGGAAGGAAGAAAAGGAGGAAGGGAGAAGAAAAATGAGAAGGAGCTAGAGGAGGAGGAGAGAAAGAAAGAGAACAATGTAGAAAATATAAGAAGACATTGCATGTGGAAGGATAAAAGTATTGTCTCATAAAACTTTTTGTTTCATTTTGCAGGGGTGTGTGTGTGTGTGTGTGTGTGTGAAGTTGTACAGTGTATTCTTACCATAGATTGAAGTAGAAAAGAGTGGGAACATTACCTGACTCAAGCGTGGTGACGTTGGCAGCAGGTATGGGACCAGGTCGACCTTATGTCCCAGCCTGGACACAGCCCTCCCTGCCGGAGCCGGGGTGGGAAGGGCAGGCAGCACCCACCACGCTCCTGGTAAAGGGAAATGTGGGGGGCTTGGGGGATGGGTAAGTTAGGGTGTGTGTGAGGTCAGGCTCACATTTCTGCCAGGAATCGCCTTGTTTGGGCCTAGTCACTCTGAAGAGGAACGGGCGTGGGGCATTTGTCTCAAGTTCCTCATCCGGTGTCGCTTTGGTGGAAATCACTGAATACGTGCCGCCCATCTATGGAAAGAAGTTTCTTTATCTGAACGAGTCCAAGTCCTGCAACTCCTTTCGTTGGCCGTAATTTTAGTTTTCAGTTGGTTTTTTCTGCTTCCTGAAACCCGAAAGGTACAGGCAGTTTTCAAAGAGCAGTGGCTTTTGAGTTTAACAAATCCCAAATACCAGTGGCAGGCACGGATCCCAAAAGCGGCATACATGACTTTTCTTCTGGCACTCAAGCTGAGCATGTCTTTTCTAGAAATGTCAGTCTGGGAGTGGGAAGCTTGGAAATGTCAGTGTAAAGTGCATTTCCTGGTCTTGTTCCTCCGTGGCTTGGTGGCTTCCAGGGACTGGGGTTCTCAGAATTGCATGTGTCTTTCTAGGACCTTTGTTGAAATTGTATGCCATCCTGCAGTCTACAGAGCATGCGGCGGGAACTTCTGACTGATGGGCTTCGAAATACAGGTCTGGAGCCATGTACCCCATATCGACATTTTTGGTATCGGTTCACACACCTTGGACTATAACAGGACATACTTGTATATTACAGGTCGAATACATGGCAAAATACTTTAAAACAGCTCATCACAGCTCAAAGACTGTACAGGAATATTCATTATTCATAAAGGCCCAAAACTAGAAACAACCCAAATGTCCACAGACTTGTGAATGGATACTTAAAATGTGGTATATCCCTACAATAGCTTACTGCTCAGGAGTTAAAAAGGCATAACTATTGATACATGTAGAAATTAAGGATGAACCTCAGTAACATTCTGCTAAATGAGAGAAAGGCAGACCCCAGAAACTACAAACCGTGGAACTCCATTTACGTGGAATTTTGGACAAGGCAAAGCCATGGTGACAACAGGTCAGTGGCTGCCTGGGCCTGGGGCAGGCAATGATTGGCCGCAGGGACATGATGGAAAAGATCTTAAAACTTGGACGTGGTGGTAGTTGCAGTGATTACTGTACTTTACTCCCTACTTACTACCTTACTTTACTAAAGCTCATCAAACTGTACACCTAAAATGGGTAAAATTTATTGTATGTAAATTATACCTCAATATATTGGTAAAAACAAATTTTAAATGACAAAAGAAAATGTAGTTAGCTGGTTGTGAACAGCACGATAGAAAAGCAAAGAACACACCAAGGCAATTTAGGGGAGAAGACAAAAGATGAAGAGGCCCAACCTTGCTAGTAATTTTTTAAAAGTAGGAAATTTTAAGAATGAACCTGGACACAGACCTTATACCTTTCACAAAATTAACTCAAAATGGATCATAGACCCAAACATAAAATGTAAAACTATAAAACTCCTGGAAGTTAACATTGGAGAAAATGTAGGTGACATTGTGCATGGTGATAAGTGTTTAGATACAGCGTAAAAGCACAATCCATGAAAGAAAAATTGATGTTAGACTTACTGAAATTAAAAAAATGTATGCTCTTCAAAAGACACTGTTCAGAGAAAAGACAAACCATAGAATGGGAGAATATATTTACAAAACATATCTGATAAAGGACTGGTATCCAAAATATATAGAGAACTCTTAAAATTCAACAATAAGAAAACAACACAATGAAAAGTGGGCAAAAGTTTTGAAAAGACATCTCACCAAAGGAGATATATAGATGGCAAATAAGGGATGTGGAGCAACAGGAATCTCATTCATTGCTGGTGGGAATACAGAAAGGTACAGCCACTTTGGAAGGCAGTTTGGCGATTTCTTATAAAACGTACCATATGATCCAGCAATTGCACTCCTTAGTATTTACTCAAATGAGCTAAAACCTTACATACACACAAAAATCTGCACACAAATGTGTATAGCAGGTTTATTCCTAATTGCCAAAACTTGGAAGCAATTAAGGTGTCTTTCAATAGGTGAATGGATAAAGAAACTATGCTACATCCATAAATGGAATATTATTCAGAAATTAAAAAGAAATGTGCTATCAAGCCACATTAAGATATTAGAGGAACCTTAAATGCATATTACTAAGTGCAAGAAGCCAATCTGAAAAGGCGACATACTGTGTGATTCCAACTATATGACATTCTATAAAAGGCAGTCTATGGGGACAGTCTACTGTCTATGGGGACAATAGAAAGATGAGTGTTTGCCAGGGTTTCTGGGGGTGGGGAGAGGGATGAAAGCCAGAGCACAGGGGACTTTTAGGGCAGCCAAACTATGCTGTATGATACTGTAATGGTGGATACATGACATTACATAAAAAGTGAACTTTAGTTAATAATATCATTATTGGCTCACCAATTATTATAAATGTATCATACCAATGCAAGATGTTAATAGGGGAAACGGGGGGTAAGGGGTGAGTGGGCATATGGGAACACTCCTCAATTTTTCTATAAACCTAGAACTGCTAAAAAAAAATCTGTTTCATTAAAAAACAAAACTCAGCTGACCCTACTCACCTTCATAGAAGCAAAAATGAAGAGGAAGGTGGCTCCCCAGTGCTGGGCTGGGGCACTCAGCCTTCTGGAGGGCAATTTAGCCACGGGTAACAGATGAAAAGTCTGGAATCCCCTCGATCTGGCATTTCCACTTCTAGGAGTTTATCCTAAAGCGGTGGTCCTCAACCAGGGAGTGTTTTGCACCCCACCCACCCCAGGGAAGGGCATTTGGTGATTTGGTTGTTACAGCTGGGGAGCTGCTCCTGGCATCTAGTGGGTAGGGGTCAGGGATGCTGCCAAACATCCTATAATGTACAGGACAGCCCCACAACAAAGAATTATCTGGTCCTACCTGTCATTAGTGCCGCTGCTGAGAAACCCTGCTGGGAAAGTGTACAGGTACGTAGATACTCAGCTCAGTGTTATTTGTAGTCAAGAGAAATTAGAAATAACCAAAATATCATATGGCAACAATTAGTTAAACAGAGGATGGTATATCCATACTGTGGAATCCTGTGCAGCCTTTGGAATGTGGAGCTATGTGTGGAGCTATGATCTTTAATATGAAAACATGCTCATAAGACATAAATGAAAAAAGATTACAAAGCAACATGCATAGAATAATTCTATCATTGTGAAGACAGAGAGAGTGCCTATGCATTTCTTAAGATCTCTGGGAAGATACGGAAAAAAATCTCAAATCTGTGTCCGGGTGATTGGAAGATAGGTGATTTTTACCTTTCAAAATTATTTTGGAGATTTAGAATTATTTTTACAATGAATATTGATTACTTTTATAATTAAAACAATAAAGCAAAAATACATTTTTAGAAATTGAGAAATTATGCAACTAGATTTGTAGTCAAGTTAAGGTTGCGTAAATATTAAGGTTTATTTTCAACTATTAATAACATTCAAAAGCATTTTATGGAAAAAATTATCATACCAATTAGGTGCCCACTACATGCAAGTTTTTTGTTTTTGTTTTGTGTGTTGTTCACATTATATCTTTTGTATTTCTTTATTTGTATGGTGCTCATTATATATATTTGTGGGGTACATGTGATATTTTGATATAAGCATACAATGTGTAATGATAAAATCAGGGTAATTGGGCTATCCATCACTTAAAAAAATTATCATTTCTTTTTTGGGGGAGCATTCCAAATCTCCTCAAGTTATTTTAAAATATACAATAAATTATTGTTAACTATAGTCACTATTGTGCTACCAAATACTATATCTGATTCATTCTAAGTGTATTTTTGTATCCATTAACCAACCTCTCTTCATCCCCCCCTCCCCACTCCCCTTCCCAACCTCTGGTAACCACCAGTCTACTCTCTATCTTCGTAAGATCCACTCTTTTAGCTCCCACATATGAGTGAGAACATGAGATATTTGTCTTTCTGTACCTGGCTTATTTCACTTAGCACAATGTCCTCCAGTTCCATCCATGTTGTTCCAAATGATAGGATTCTATTCATTTTTATGGCTGCATAATATTCCACTGTGTGTATATACCACATTTTCTTTATCCATTCATCCATTGATGGACACTGAGGTTGATTGCACATCTTGGCTATTGTGCATGGTGCTGCAAGGAGCATGGGAGTGCAGAGACCTCTTCAATGCAGGATTCTCTTTCCTTTGGATATATACCCAGTGGGATTGCAGGGTCATATGGCAGTTCAATGTTTAGTTTTTTGAGAAACCTCCCTACTGTTCTCCATAGTGGCTGCACTAATTTACATTCCCACCAGGAGTTATACGAGGGTTCCCCTTTATCCAAATCCTCGCCAGCATTCATTATTTTTTGGGGTTTTTTTTTATATAAAAGCCATTTTAACAGGTGTGAGACGATATGTCATGAAGGTTTTGATTTGCATTTGATGTGTCTATATGCAGGTTTTGATGCATTTCATTTGCTTCTCAGAAAATCCTACTGTGCCTCACTGCCCACCCATTGTCTAGAGGAGGAAGCAGAAGTTCGGAGGTCACCTGGGCCAGCAGCAGAAATGGGATTCTTCCCCACGCTTCTAAATCCAAGTCTCTCCTTCTGTACTGCAGGAGGGCACATGTGCCAGCGTATGGGTTAGCATGCTGATGTGGGATTACCAGGAACAAGTTGGATTTCTTTCCATATGCTTTTTTGAAGAACCTGAGATGTTTAGGGAATTTCCATTTTGGGAACTTAGAGAGCATTCTGAGACTTTCTATTAACATACACACAAAGTTTGTGTGACTTGTTGTTGTTGTTAATGGTACTTGGAGAACTTTTTCTTATCTAGAAAATTTCTTTGTCTGAAATAGCTTATTCTAGATCGGGGATGGAAATGTCAGTTGTGCCCAAGGATCTGGTCTGAGTCTCTTGAATGAGTTGACTGGCTCCCAGAAACCCAGACTTCACCTTTTCAACCCAGGGCAAGAAGGGAGCAGTTCGGACCATTTCTCGGCTATCATCTGATAATCAGACCGTCTGGAATTCCAGACCTCTGGAATTGCAAGAGGAAGCAACTTGACTTTTCTTATTTCCCCTGGAGGTTAGGGGTACAGTTAGCGAAGAAGGAGAACCCTTAGATATCCTCGCCTTTGCCACCTGCTAGCGGAGGCTGCTTGCCTTGGAGGGTTTCTGCACGGAGCTGTCTGGCAGGAGTTGGAATGGCTCACAGAACGGAGAGCTGCTTCCTCCTGAGAAAGGCTTCCCTGCAGCTACCACCCCCCCCCCCCGCAGTATACCCCCTGAATATGTCCATGGAAGTTTCTAGACACCCCCCACCTTTCATGCACCTGGGCGGGCCCCCACATGCTCCTGCTGCATTTCGTCTCAGACTGCCTTTCGACTCTCCACGCCTTACGATGACATGCAAGAACCTCCCCACTCACGTCTTCCCTCAGTCATCTTTTATGTGGTTTCTCCTTGGTTCCATCCTTCACCAAGGCCAGATTCTATTTCCTGCCTCCAGTCTAAAGTGTGGCCAAGCCTCTCCCTTCATAAGCGGGGCGGCTTCGCTCCCATCTGCCGGCAAGACACACCTGGGCTCCCTGCAGCTGGCGTGGCGCTGCCCGGGCATCCCTCCAAGCCAGTGTGCCCCCCTTCCTGAGGGACTTCCCTGCTTCAGGTTTTAAAGGCTCCCAGCAGCTTTGGGGAGGGGAGGGAAAAGCCTGGGCTCGGAATCTGGGTCTGAATCCTGGACCTCCGTACGCAGCAAAGCAGTGTGGCCCTGGCAGGCAAACTCCTGGGGTGGTTCTGGCTTGGAGTACGGTGGCAGGGGAAGAATACTTGGACCACCGACCGAGATCTGGCTCTTGAAAGTAGGGTTGGGGTTAGACCCCCTAGAGGCGGGCGACAGAGTGGGGCAGATTGGTAGCCTTTGCAGAGACCAGCCCTGGGTGCTGGAACAGGCCCCAGGCTTAGCTGCGTGAATACTCGAGGACAGATCCACTGCAGCAAGCCTTAGTCTACTTTAAATTACTAATTATCGTTGCCATGGTTTGAGCATGCTCACTCTATGCCAGGTACTTGCAATAATCCTCTGATGTGGACTCTCTGATTGTCACCCCATCACACAGGTGAGGCCACAGGCTCAGGAAGTTAAAGAACTGGCCCAACACAGAGCCCCGGGGCTGGGCTAGGCCTGGAGCTCAGGCCTCCTGCCTCTTCCTTGGAAGCGATGTTTGTGTTGGAAGCACGGCTGGGCTCGCAGGACAAGTGACCCGCAGGTGGGGGTGGGCACCGCAGTTGTCTTTACTTTGGCCCCTCCTGAGTTTGCTGTCTGTCTGCCTGGGCCCTGGGGGCCCTTCCCCAGCCCTTGCCCCCTCACCACCTGGGCCCGGCCTCCAGTGGCCCCAGAGCCGGCCTTCCACCCCGCCCCTGGCTTAGCTGCGGACTAATCCCTTTTCCCATTAGGTGAGCCAAGACAAGATTAGAGCTTTATTAAAAGGAAATTAAACTAGGAAATGAAAGGATAAACAAACCCCAAACGACAAAAAGCAAGAGCACTGGAGCAGATGAGTTGACAGGGCAGGTTCTTTGCCCTAAAGGGGCACAGGGCTTCTTGCAGATCAGGGTGTCCCCCAGCAAGGCCACCGCCTCTTGCCTTCACTCTGCCGCCGTCACGCTGGTCGTCACGGTGGCTTCCGCAGACGTGTTCTTTGGGGCCCTGATGGTAGCGCCAGGCCCACCTGACCCGTTTCTGAGTCCCAAGTTCGGGACGCTGCCAGCACAGCCAGCTGGTGAGAAGACCCTGGAGCTCACCTTCATCACAGTGGTGACGGCACAGCCATTTCCTGTGTGCCTATCTCCCTGCCAGACTCCGAGCTCAGTGAAGGCCGGGACAGCATGTGTCAGACTCAGCGCTGAATTCCCAGATCCTAAAGGGCCTGGCAAGTGCTGTTTATTCATTCGTCAATTCATTTATTCAATCATTCATTCAACACGTATTTCTTGAGTATCTACTCCGTGCTGGGCACCGTGCTAGGTGCTAAGGACACAGCAGTGAACAAGGCAGAGTGTCTGCTGCCATGGAGCTCGCAGACCAATTACTCATTCCGTGTGTGTTACATAAGTTTCAGCAGGAAGAAGAACACCCATTCATCCTCACTGAGACATTTCTTTCTTTCTTTTTTTCTTTTTTTTTGAGACAGAGTCTTGCTCTGTCACTCCAGGTAGAGTGCAGTGGCTTGATCATAGCTCACTGCAGCCTCAAATGCCTGGGCTCAAGCTATTCTCCTTCCTCAGCCTCCCAAGTAGCTGGGACTACAGGCTTGCACCATGAAAGCCAGCTAGTTTTTCTATTTTTAGTAGAGACGGGGTCTTGCTTATGCTCAGGCTGGTCTCAAACTCCTGAGCTCAAGCAATCCTCCCACCTCAGCCTCATAGTGTACTAAGATTACAGATGTGAGCCACCACACCTGGCCTCACTGAGACATTTCGAACTCTGAGTTGCTGTCCAACAGATGTGCTGCCTCGTATGGAGGTGAGCTCCCCGTCACAGGAAGTTTTCAATAAGAACCCATTGTCATGATGGTGCAAGTGGAGCCTCTTGAAGCAAGATGAGATAGGAAAAGAGCCCGGGGTAGCCTGCGGGGTAGGCGTTGTCTTTGTGTTTCCTGATGGAAATCAACAGGCTCCTCCTGAAAACCAGAACTAAACATTTTCACTCAATGTAAAACAAATTTTCATTTTTAAAAATATACCAGGAAAGCTATTTTTTAAGTATACTTTTTTCAGATGAAAGTGATCATTTTGGAAAACACAAAAAGACTGACAGAAAATTAGGAGGATTTTAATTCCTCTATAATTATTGTAAACATTTAAATTTATCTTCTTAGAGTCTTTTTTGATGAATATATAAAAATATGCATTTCTCAAAAATAGAATCACATCTTGTATCTTGTTTGTGCTTAATAGATGGTGAACATTTTTTTTTTTACTTTGCAAAGTATTGTTTCAAAATAAGATGTTTACTTCTATGTGATGTTTCCATGTATATGTTACCTATTGATATAACAAATCACCCTAAAACTTAGTGGCTTAAAATAATGCTAATAATTATCTCTCACGATTTCTGTGGGTCAGGGATTTGGGAGTTGGCTTGGTTGGACAATTCTGGTCTGGGGTCTCCAGTTTGGGCTGCAATAGGATGTTTGGCTGGGGATGCTGCCGTCACCAAAGGCTGGACTGAAGCCGGAGCACCCACTTCCAAGGTGGAGCTCGCGTGGTTGTCAAAGCCTTGCTTTTGCACATGGCCCTTGCGCTAAACTGCTTGAGTGTCCTCACAATGTGGTGGCTGGCTTTCCCCAGAGTGAACGGTCTGGGAGAGAGAGTGAGGCTGAGGCTGTGTCTTTTCTATGAGCTGGCCTTGGAAGCCCCATGTTGTCACTTGGGCAGTCACATAGGTTGGCCCTGTTCTGTTGCGGGGACTATATAAGGTGTGAATACAAGGAGATGAAATTCGCTTGGAGCCATGTTGGTGGCCAGCTACTACGCCATCCTGTGCCCGCAGCATTGCTTCTTAACTAGTCGCCTGTTGTTGGGCATCTATGTTGATACGCCATTTTGCTCTTATAGGGAACGTACAGTCCTGAAAGCCTTAGGCACCTCATGTGGGACAAGTGCCTGGTCTGCATTTGATTTCACTTCGTCCAGCCAGGGTTTCAACTTAGGACAAAGTCATTTGGGGCCATAGTCCAGGCCAGCTCCCCTTTGGACCATTCCCTTTAAGCGTTTTCGTACATCATCCCCCGAGGGGGTTGTCATAGTGATTCAGTGAGTTACCAGGCTCTGGCAGGAAACAAAATTCAACTCCGAGACTCCAGTGAAGGGCCCACTTATAAAAATGTGAACAGAGACTAGGGAACCAGCAGGATTTGAGGCCCCCTGAGATTAGCGACAGAGATAAGCCATTGCCACCCTGAGGCTGAAGGGTCAGGGCGACAGAGCTGCCTGAACTGCAGTGGCAGCAGGAACAACGCACTCTGTCCCCAACCAGTCCTACCCTTCTCCCCTCTGCCCTCCCGGTGGCTCCCCATGTTGGCCAGACTGGAACAGAGGTGGCCGGCGGCCAGCACAGAGCCCTGCCGATGTAGGTGGGATCAGCCTCCAGGGTCGAAGGCCCAGCAGAGAAGGGTGGAGAATGGATGGGGGCTAGAGGGAAGGGGGAGCAGAGGCTAATCACCACCTCTGTCGTCAGTATTTTTGTCACATCAGTAGGGCACAGAGAGGTCACTAACCCTTGCTATGCTGTAGATGAGGCGGAGTTTTATTAGCAATAATCACAGCAGCAGGATTAGCTATCATGTGTTAAGTATGTCCCAAGTACAGGGCAGTGTGTCACATTACAGAGCGTTTTACACATACTGTTTCTAATTTTTATAGCCAATCTGTTAGGCACATGTTATCATGAGTTTCTTTCAGCCAAGGAAGAATGGATTTGGAAAGGCTCAGTATGGACCTGCGGTCACAAAATTACTAGCAGAGCTAGGGTTAGACACCTGGGTGGGGGTTGCTGATGTAGTTTCCATAAAAAGCTTTCTCAGTGATGACTTCTATTGTGGTGCAATAATTTTTAAAAAGAAGAAGGAAAAGAAGAAAATCTTCAAACACTAACTCATCCGAACAATGGCCCAGGAGTTAGAGCATCGTGTGTTTGGCAAATGATGAGTTTTGTGTCAGTGCATACAAAGTAGGCAAGACGGGGGAAAACGAACCCTTGAAATAATGGAAGGAGGAACACAGCGCTCGGCACGGTGAGCTCACATAATAGAGGTCACCTTGAGATCTCAGCAAATTATTGTGCAGGGCTGCTGCTAACGTAGAGGCACACTGACATCCATAAGGTCCCCAACGGCCCTGAAACAGTGTCCTGGCAGCCCTGGACACCCAAGGGGAACTCTGCCAATTACTTAGTTCTAGAAGAAAATTTCCCGCACCGCAGATGGATGGGCATGAGGAGGATTGGCAAGAGAACAGGGGAGAGGAAGAGAGTTGCAACGTAATGACGTTACTTTGTTACTTTGCACTCAGCATTTTGCAATGATGAAAATTACTCACTCTGTCTTCAGTGCCCGACACCCGGTAAAAAATTTAGCAACTTTCTCTGGTTTGTTTTGTTTATATCCTTCGGATGCTCCTAACAAGAGGGGTGTGGTGTTGATGACATTGTGCTGGGGAGGTTGCATAGGTGGAGGAGGGGCTCGAGCAGCCGAGATCCCATTCTCCGGAAGACTCTGGTCCAACTCTTGGGTCAAGTTCTCCCTGAGCTGCAGCCAGAACATGGTGGGTCTGGTGGATTTGTTCTGCATTTCTCTTCTAGATAGAGATTTCTCTATTTATATTTTCTAACTCTAGGTGCCATGATTGGAACACCTAATCAACCCTGCCATGCTCAGATGCCTGCCAAGTTAATCTCACTGATTGGAACCTAGGAGGGGTCTCCAGGAGGGTCACCCAAACACTCTGCTTGTTCACTTTGGAGACGCAGGCACAGTGCAAGGGAGAGGGGGACATAGGAGAGACGAGATGACAGGAGGGGTGGGTAGCCCACGTGTTCACAAAGTCTCCAGGGCAGTAAAGAGGGGACCAAGACCCATGCAAGCCTTTGCCATCCAATGCACAATTCCACATGGGCTGGAATCGGAAATGCAGCTTGGTCTGAGCCTAAAATGTGGGAGCCACAGTAGTGCTTGGTGAACTTTGACCCAGGGTCCTGCACACAGTAGGCGCTTCCCCAGTCAGCACTGCTGAGTTAAGAACAGGGTCTGGGGAGCCAGATGGTCTGGATTTGCATCCTGTACTCTGTGATCCTGGGCAAGTCACAAATAGTAATTATCCTACTTCACGAGGTTGTTATATTGAACCAAGTGAAATGATTTAGTACTTATGTAGAGCTTAACACATAGTATTAATTAGTCATTATTGTTCCTAATTTTTAGCTCCATTTTCAAATAGCCAAGCTGGCCTTTGAGACCTTGGATTTTTTCCTGTCTGGTGGCCCAGTTGCCGATTTACCTTCTGGTTCAAAGCCATCCAGCATACACCCTCCGATTCATTTCTTAATTCATCCAAAGCGTTGTGTTCATTGTTTATTTCATTAAAAAAATTAACATCGGATGTATGAGACCTGATTTGCAATCTGGCATGGGTTCGCGTGAAAATGATCTTCGGGTTCTCCCTGAAAAAGTTTAATGTGAGCCGAGAACGTGACACTCTGGTGTGTTCCTTCTGACGTGGAGGATGCTGGGGTGCGTGGAATTCAGGTAACGTGTGTTGGACACCTCCTCTGCCCCGCGCCGTGCCGCCATCGCCGCACACCTCAACGGTTTGCCCTACCCCTGCCCGCCACTGTTTTTGAGAAGAAAAACACTTTCTAAACAAAATATTGCCTTGGAACCCCTGATAAAAAAGAACATTTCCAGGCTGGGTACAGGTGGAGAAGCAAGTGGAGATCCCGCATCCCAGTCTCTCCCTCCCCACCCTGAGGGCCAGTCCTGTTTGAGATTCCCTGGCCGTGGCCCCAGGTCACTCTTTCTTTGTGCCTGGGGGAGAACTGATCGGAAGTGACCCACCCAAGGCCATTCTGGAAGGTTCTAATGAAACAAAACCAGAGCTCACAACTCCTAGCTTAGCAGTACCCTTACTCCTTTTTTTCTTGTTTTTTTATTGCTCTTTGCCCTTAATTTAAAAAATAACTTGTTCTTCCTACTGCATCTTGATTCCTCGCAGTCCCGGCTCTTGCTAACATGACCCATTTTCTTTTCTCGGGCATGGATTTTGCTCCCAAGATCTCCCAGTCAGTGAGTTTTGGAGGATCCCCTGGCATGGTGCCTTTACCTCACCCTCACCTAAAGTGGAGTTAACATTTCTCTCTCTCTCGCTCTCGCTCTCTCTTTCTGTCTGTGAGCGAGGCCACTGAATCCTGGACGTACTTGCTAGGGGACATCAGACAGGGAGGTAGTTTTCCTGAGCCTCAGCTTCCTTATCTGGAGAGAAGGGATAAGTGTAACCCCGCGGCAGGTTGGTAACCAACACCGTCCCCAGCCCACGCTAGGTTCTGTCCTCCCCACTCACCTCCAACTCTGCAAGATTCACGTGGAGATCTTTCAGTGTTGTTTAACAGTCATTTACATTTTCAGTGCAATCAAACTTGGAGTTTGATTTAGATGAGAAGAATCACTGCCAAATAAACTAAAAATGGCACTGGGCAATGACAGTAATTGTCAGCAGTGGGATAATTGATCTAATTACACAAAGGAAAGCAGCTCCCTCACAGGTCAGGCCTGTCGGCCCCTGCAGGCAGCAGCTGAGGCCGTGTCCCGAGGCCAGAGTGGCTACAGGAAGAATGGGAGGTCCGAGGGGAGGTGGGGGCACAGTCTGGGGCACAGCTCGTCTCCAGGGGGGAGATGCTCCCAGTTTGCCAGCAAGTGATGACCAATGTGCATTTTGCTGGGCTGCCTCTGGAGAACAGAGCAGGCAGGCGTTCGGGATCACTTAGGAAATATTTCATGACTGCTGTATTTACGGTTTGCTTGCCCAGCCATGGCAGGGAAATTGTTAAATTCCCAAGGCCCAGGGCAGAGGACGTGATTTACAAAGCCAGCCCAGGAAGGGCCAGCCCGTTCCTCTTGGGGGAAGAACCGAAGCCCCAACAACTGACGCTCCCAGGTTGAAATGACGCTGCTGATGGATGAGTCTTATTTGTTTGATCCTGAGCTGTGACCCCCTCTGGAAGCAGGCACAGAGGGCCAGTGGCTTTGTTCAGGCAGCCTGTCCTAGCTGGTGAGGAGGGGTGGCCGCCCTGCTTGGACTGTGCCCCTGCCCACACCATGGGGAATGGGCCCCTTTTTCTCATCTTGGCCAAACTGCCCTGCCCTGGGCATAAGGACCACTCACTCCACCTAGGGAGACAGTTACCTTTTTTTCCTTTTAATTGTACTAAAAAAACACATAATCTAAAATTTACCATCGTAACCATTTTTAAATGTACAGTTTGTAGCATTAAGTATAGTCACATCGTTGTGTGACGGATCTCCAGAACTTTTTCATGTTGTAAAACCGAAACTCTGTACCCATTGAACAGTCACTACCCTGGTGACCGCCATTCTACTTTCTGTTTCCAGGAGTTTGATTCCTGTAGACACCGCACATAAGTGGAATCACATAGGATTGTCCTTTGGTGACTGGTTCATTTCGCTTCGCCTAAATGTCCTCAAGGTTCATCCATGTCGTAGCATGTGATAGCATTTTTGTCTTTTTAAGGTTGAATAATGTTCCACTGTGTGTATATACCACATTTTCTTTATCCATGACACTTGAATTGCTTCCACCTGAGTCTACCCTCCTTAAATAAATAGTGACAGAGCACCTTCTACATGGTAGACACCGTGTCAGCTTCCACCCTCAGCATCCCTTTCTCCGTGTGCCAAAACGTGTCCTAGTGGGAGGGTGGTGTGTGCGAGTCCCAGAGCCTGAGAAGAAGGAAAATGACGTCTCCCATTGCATGAGAGCTAAACAGGGGCCACTGTCTCAGCAACTGTTCAGTGTGACACCCCACGTCTGTTGGGCTCTTACCACATGCCAGACACTGGTCTAAGGTTTGTATCTGTGTCGCTGTTTTTAGGTGATCTCATTTAATCCTATCAACAACTCCATAAAGTAGCTGCTGCCATTATCGCCAGTGAGGAATGGAGGCTCAGAGAGATCAAGTGACGTGCCCACGGTCATGTAGCAGGTCCAGGATTTGAACGTGGGCAGCCTGGCCCTGGGCCTGCCGTTCTTAAGCAGCAGACGCAGAGTTGGACTGAAAAACCTCAGGAGGGTGATATTCGTGTATTTCAGTGCCCTTTGCACCCAGCGTTCAGAATCATCCGGGCTTCTCCCAGCACTTGGTGGAACCCAAAGACTTTTCCATCGGCTCCTCCTCAGAGTTTTATAAAAAGGCACAGGGCCGGGAGAATGAGAGAAGCTGCTTGGTGTCACAACAGGATGGTGATGAGATCAAGAGAAAGACGCCCACAGACACAGTGGCAAGTGGCCAAGGACGTGGACACGTGGGAGGGGGTTGTGAAATGAGGATGACACGCTGCGCTCTTGGCTGGGGCAGCTCCCCGGTCCCCGGATCCCCTGTGGGGATAATAGGCAGCAAAGAGGCAGGGCCCAGAGGAGCAGTCCGCATGGCAGGGACACCTCCTTCGCCATTCCTATGGGGGGTTATACCTCCTGCGCCACCCCCAGGTCCCAACCCAGAGCTCTGCAGACCTTGGCCTGTCCAATCACCAGGAGCAACGAACTGGTACCCGACAACCCCGCGCGTTGCTGAGGCCAGATGATGCAAGGTCACGTCCGGAAGGATGCCGGCCTCTAGCCTTGTGCAGAAGTGAACCAAGATAACCATGGGCCCCTCCACCCCCACTTTCTATTCCTGTCCGCTGCCACCTTCCCCCAAGTATGGAACTCATCTGCAGATCACTAGCCCCTGCATCTTCGAAATAGAGGTGATCATAGTTCCACATCATAAAGACTGGATGGAATAAACGTGAGGCATTTGGCCCAGAGACTGGCACAAGAGGAGCATGCAGTTAGCTGTCATTTCTCTCATCCTTTGGCTGTTTTCATGTGTCTTGGATCTCTGTCTGTGTGTCTGTCTGTCTGTCTCTCTCTCTCATCCCTTCATGTAATGCTGGGCAATGCTCAGAAGGGGGGAGGGGAGCAGTAAAAATGCATTTGTGCCCAGTGATACTTGGAGGAAATGGCAGGGGGCTTTGTCAAGTTGACGGGGACGGTTTCTGCATGCCTTGCTTCTGGCGGAGGGGGGAGCAACCTCGCCGAGCTCAGACAGGCTCCCAGCTGCGCAGTACAATTCCCCCCCCTCCCCGCCCTTCGAGCTGGAGCTGCAGGCAGGTATTTTCCACCTCGCGGCATTTCTTTTAATTCTTTCAGGACTGATGTAAGAGATGCCAGTGTGGAGGCAGCTCTGCCCTTCAGCCTCAGCAGGGCGGCTCGGCATGTATTCCTCCTCTGCTCTCACTCCCCCGAAGATCCCTTTAGTCCTGGGGTTTCTGAGCAGAGGCTGGACGCATCTGACTTTCATTTTGGGAGCAGGAGCCCTCAGGAGATGGGGAAGGTGTGTGGGAGGCCGGGGCCAGCCTCCTCCTTGCTTTTTGTTGCTGGAGTTTACTAGCAAAGGCCAGGCCGTCTTGCCTCACTCCTTCTTGCTCAGCCAGAAGATACCAGAGAGTCACTTTAACAGGGAAACAGCGTCACATGACGTGGATAAGAGATTTGGTTTTAAAAACAAAAAGGAAAAGGAGTGGAAATGGAATTGTTTTGACCCCAAGGAACATGTTTGGGTTAAAGAGTTCCAGAGTGTAATGGGGGGTGCTGTGCTCTGCATTAAACCAGAGTGGGCCCATGCAGATGTAAGTGACGGAGACACCCTCCCATATGGTGGCTTTTGTAAATTCAGAGGTTCTTTTCTCTCTTCTCAGAAGAAGTGCAGAATTGGAGTTACTCTTGTGTCAGCAGCTCATAAATAGCAGAGCTGAAGTGTCTATGATTCTCTTAGTTTTTCCCTTATGGTTGCAAGATAGCTGCTGTAGCACCCATCATCATGTCTGAATTCCAGGCAGCTGAAAGGAATAAGGCATACAGCACAAAAGGGGCAGTGTCTCGACCTGGAAAGCAAAACTTTGTGAACAGACCCCGGTTTCTGGTTACAGAAGATTTCTGGTTACAGTTCGTTGGATAGAACTATGTCAATTGGCCACCACTAGAGAGATTAGGAAATTTAGTGACTGCTTCCCTCAATCAAATCAGATTCTTTTTGTTGAGGAACAGAGGGGAAATTAGATGTTGGGTGGGTAACTAAAACCCTGCTGTAGCACTTCTCTCGAATTGAATCAAATTCTAGCCCCTTCTCTCACCTCCATCCAGTTTTCCTCTTTTCTCCTATTCATTTTCCATCCAAGTCATGCATCAGGCTCCCCAGCACTGGGGCAGAGTGGTCAGCCTAGGGCTGAGGCCCTGGGTCTGTCTTCACAGACTGAAGACAGTGCCTTGACCCAGGCATGGCTCACAGTTCCAGCCCCAAGTGACCACAGTAACTTTGTGTAGATCCAGCGCCATCGTCTCGTGTCACCCGCCATGAGGCCAACCGTAATGTGTCGGTGGGGGTCGGGGGCACATGACGACTCTTCGCCGTGGTCTGTGCAATCTGAACCACAGCACAACCTCAGCGCCAGGCTCGGTATGGCTGGTCTAACTAACGCACAAGTGACCCCTGCGAGCCCTGCTCCTGGGGCATTGCACGCTGTCCCCAGCAAGTGGGACAGAGAGTAAAACACACACGAACCGTCGTCACGGCCACGGAGGGTTGTCGGGTTGAAGGGGGAGACACGGTGGAGGTGAAAGGAAGACCAAGTCCTTATTTAGTTTGTCCTTGTTTACTGTCTTTCTGTTCAATAGGCATTTATTGGCCCCTTCAAGGTGCTGGGAGTACAGAGGTGACCATCCTGGGTCCCTGCCTTCAGTTCATACTTGGGGGATTTCAGTGTCTGATATTTGACGTTTCTCTCAAAAGGACAAAATGCTAAGACCTTGAATCATTTCCTGATCAAATGTCATCTTTGTTTTAATTGGTGTAGAAAGCGTGGCACGGAGAAATTAGGTGACTTGCTTAAGGCCACATAGCTTGTGAGCCGTGAAGCCAGCCTCCGCGCTGGGTCTCTGGGCTGTCAGCCTGCACCCATGCCGCCGTGCCAATGTGTCTGGCGGAGTCACCTTCCCTGGTCTAGGAAGTGTCTCTAACTCACGATTTGCAGGTCTTTCTCATCTCTGGGAGAGAAACAAAAAGAATAAACTTTAAAGGTTTCATATCCTTTGTCCTGAGTGACCATTTACCCACATTTTAAGTCATTGTCAGCGATCTATGTTTAAAACACAAGACTTGCTATGTTTAGCTAATTCTCCGGGATGAAAGGCATGATTGATTGGAAACTCACAAGCTGCTCCTGGAGAGGAATTTGAGGGCTTTCAGGATCCCGCCTCTCACACAGCAGTTTGCAGGAGCAGAGAATTGATCTGGGAGTCACAGCCCCCTTCTTTCTTCCAGGGCAGATGGAAAAAAAAAAAAAAACCTCGGGATCATCTGCAGGCCGGCTCCCCTCCCATGTCTTTTCTGTGAGTAGCACGTGAGGAATAATGCACGTTGCATTTCACAGCTTGGAAAATTAGCAGTAATTGTCTCAAATGGCTGGGATGTTGGCCGGATTTTCCTTCTAAATTTCTAGGTGCCTCATGTGTTTGAATAAGCAGGTAATGGTGGGCACCAGTGACCTGGACAGCTTCTGCCACCTTCACCCGCGGGCTCCGGTGGACGGCCGCGCATTCCTGAGGGTCCCCAGGCTCCGGTGCCGTGTGTCGGGAACACGCAGAGAACCTTGCTCAATGAGCATCTGTGTCTGTCTTGGCTTCAGCTGGAGCATGGTGTCCAAGGGAGCCCGGCCCTGAATAAAGACACGCTTTCTTTCCCTTTCAGTGGACAGAGGGGGATTTGAAGGTAGCGGGGGAAACAGAGTGAGCAGTGTTCAGGGACGCGGCCCACCTTCCTGGGTAGTTTTCCACTGTGACAGGCGGCTGAAGCCAGCCGGCCGAGGAGACTCCGATTTTTACAAGCGTGCTGTGTGGACTGGGGCTGGGGCTGGCTCTGAGTGCCCTGGGCAGACCCCCTCCCCGCGCGGCCTCTTGGTCAAGGCGCAGAGCAGGGGGAGTGTGTGCGTGTGGATTAGTCTGCTGGAGCTGCCATGACAAAGTCCCACTGACTGGGGGCTTAAAGAACAGGAGTGTATTTGCTCATGATTCTGGAGCCTGAGATCAGGGTGTGGGCAGAGGTGGTTCCTTCCGAAGGTGGTGAAGGGAGGTGCCATCCCAGGCCTCTCTCCTTGGTGTGTAGACGGCCGTCTTCACGTCCCCACGGCGTTCTCCCTGCAGAGCTGTCCCTGTGTAAGCTTCTACCCTCCTACTAGGACACCAAGCATATTGGATTGGAGCCCAGCCTAGGGACCTCATTTAAACTGCACCTTTGTGAAGACCCTGTCTCCAAATAAGGTCGTAATCCGAAGTACTGGGAGTTAGGCCGTAAGCATGGGACTTTTGGAGGGACACAGTTCAACACATGACAGCATGTGCCTTACCTGCCATCTCGTTTATCTGGAGGTGGGGAGGCGGCTCTGGGGTGCACGACTCTGGCACTTCCCAGAGCACTGACGATTGCCCTTTCTGACCCTCTGCTCTCCCAGACGCGCGGACCCACAGCATTTGCGCCCCGTTTGCACTTTAATGATGACAGCTCCTCCCTGTTGGTTGCTCCTTAGGTACCAAGCAAAGTGGTCGGCATTTTATTTTTATTAACTCATGTAATCTTCATGCTGACCCTTGAAGTAGGCGCCATTATACTATTAGTCCCATTGTACAGACAAGAGAACCGAGGCACAGAGAGATTGATTAACTTGCCCAAGGGCACACAGCTAGTGAGTGGTGGAGCCAGGATTTGAACCCAGGCAGTCTGGCCGCAGAGGGTGCTTTTTAAACCACTTCCACTTCACTTAATTCACTTAATATTTGACACGAAGCCCTTCCCAGCTTACGGAGGGCTCCAGATACATTGTCTCATTTGATCTCCATCATAAGGAGCAACAAAGTTGGAGGAGCCGGGGAGGAATGGGTTCTAATTTGAGATCTGTCTGGTTCTGTGCTCAGGAGTTGGGAGGATGCAGCGGGCAAAACGAGTACAGGCTCTGGGCTCCGCACTCACATGCCATCAGTTACCAGCTGTGTGACTTCAGTGCAAAGTGGGGGTGACAGTTTCTCAGTGTTGTTTAAGGATTGCTGGAGTGGCTGGCACATGGCAACTGCTCGATAAATGTCATCATAGGTGGTGACGTTATTTCGCCGTACCCCTCTGAGTGCCTCCGGGAGCCTCTAAGAGCTGTCACTGCCCCTCCTCCGTCTCCATGGTCCAGAGCTGCGCTGTCCAGTGCGGGAACCCTGAGCCCCAAACAGCTGTTCAGCACTGGAGATATGGCTGGCATGAACTCAGAATAAATACATACCATATTTTGAAGGCTTCCAACAAAAAAAAGAATGATTAATTAATGATCTCATTAATAATTTTTATATGGATTGCATGTTGAAATGCTAATAATGTTTTAGATATGTTGGGTTACATAAAGTATATTAAAATTAATTTCATCTTCTTTTTTCATGTTGCAATTAGAAAGTTTTCAATTGCATACATAGCTCACATTGCACTTTGTAGTAGACTGTACGGGACTAGACTAGAGACGCTGTGCTCCGGGACCACATCTCTTTTGCTTCCTGCTATATTTCAGCACCTAACTGAGATCCTGGCCTTACAGTTGGTGTTCAAAAAATAGTTGTCGATGCCGTTTTGATTATACAGATGCTCTGTTTTTAGCTCCAGGAAGGTCTCCTGAGTACCAAACCGGGACCAGAGGAAAGCCCTTGGTCCCCAGAGCTCGGGGAAAGCCCTGCAGGCTGGGTTTCTAGCTCCTGGGCCTCGGTGGTATTGTCGTGACCTTGGGCTGCGCAGGTGGGCCCCCACTGAATGGCTGGGTTTGATGGTCCAGCCACCGCCTGGCTCTTCAGCCCAAGGGAAAACACGGGTCTGGAAGTTTCTTCTATTTTCAGCACATGAGAGAAACCAACCTTCTACAGAGGACATGAAAGCTCATTTCATAGGCCAGAGGAGCCCCGTGAAAGAGAACTCTGTGCACAAAGAGTAGGAGAGGAAGGCCTGGGGGAAATTTCCACCCGGTCTGAGGTCCCCTTCTGGACTGGGCTGCTCACATTGAGCCTTGTGAACGTAGAAAAGGGAATCCTGCTACCTCTGTCCCTGCTCCACACCCCCGGCTTCCCAGAAGAAAACCCCACACCCAGCTCTTGTAACGGGGTGTGTCTCTGATTTTCCTCTTTGACCTCACGTCTTATGAGTCCAGCTTTACCCGCGGTCCTGCCCAGCTCCAAGATTGGAGGCCAGCGGGAGGCAGCTGCAGTGGGTCTTTATCCAAACGTCTCACACTTTGGATCTCTGTGGTTCTTGTCCTTCTGGGACATCTCTACTGCTGGTGAGGGCTCAGCGTGCAAGGGGAGTGGGCCTGTGACCATGGCTTGGGCTGTCCTGGTCTCTCTTCTGTGGGGCAGGGTGAGGAAGCGGAATTGCAGGAACAGCAATTCACCTACACCCAAATCTTCCTGACATAGCTTTGCTTGAGTCACGTGTCTCTGAGCAAGTGACAACTTCTCTGAGACTCTGGTTCCTCATCCCTAAGAATGGAAAGAGTAGCTCCCACCTAACTTGTCAGTGAGGTTAAATGAGACAAGATGTAAAAAGCAAAAAGCAGCACCCGGCGTGCGGTAGACATTTCAGCAGTGTGAGTGTCCCTTCCCCACTGGTTCCCAAGGGTTTGCTTTTTCATCCCGCCCTCCTCTGCCTTCTGGAACATAGCGGGAGGAAGCCAGGTGCTCTTTTCCCCTGACCGGGACACTCGAGGGCAGGGGTGCCTGGTTTCCCAGCACCCACGTGATTTTCACCTCAATCTCATGACGTCCAGTGAAGAAATCTCTTCCATGGCAGATACGTAATTTGGATAAAGTATTCTGGAAGTTGGAGATTACTAGTATTTCCACCTTCTTGCTTTTCAGAAAACACCTGCTCTTTCTATTTGTGTCAGGATTAGAACATGGAATTTTGGCAAAAAGGAGACATTACTTTTAATTAAACATCCTGAGCCTTGTTTCTCATTTTGGGATGAGTCAGCGAGCTCCAGATGGGTGTAGGTGAAGGACAGCAGGAAGTCATTTTTAATAGAAATATAAACTCACATGGTCACAGGATTAACGAAAGTGAAGGATCCACATTAGTAACATGGGACGTGGCACGCGGTAGGATCTTGGTGTGTGTTAGTCTCTTGTCCTTGGTGTCATGCCTGAAGCAGGCTGTAGAGCAAAGGAAATGGACTTGCAGTCCAAGGTCTGCAAGTTCAGCACTTTCTCACGTTAGCTGTGCGCCTTCAGGTAAGCCACTTAACATCTCTGAGCCCGAGGTTTCTCATCTTAAAAATTGGAAATAATTGTAACTCTACCTACTTAATGGGGTAGTTGTGAGGCTTGAATAACTAAATGAAAGGACTTTGTAAATGACAAAACTCCATAGAATGGTAGTTTCCCACTCCTTATTGCTGTGGTTAATAATAATAATTGTGCATCCTTTTCATTTGATTTGGGTAAATGTGGGTCAAATCCCAGTAATGATTCAAACTAGATTTTTTTTAAGTGATACTGATAGTTTCTAGGCCATTTCCTAACTCACAATCAAATATTGATCACATTTGCTTTCTGGAGTCCACCCTTTATTCCTTTTTACCTGATGTGCAAGTGATCCTCACCAAGGTACCAAATGGGAGGTCAGGAGCTCTTTGGAGAAGAAAGAAAAAGCTCTTTGTAAAACTGCTGATATGGAATGTTTATTTAATTTCGGAGGAGGAGGGTCTGTTTTTGTTTTCCAGGGGTAATGCAAGTAGAGTTTATTGCCATTTGAGCTTTTAATTGGTTTACTAATATTTTTTATAGCTTCTTATTTTAATGTTTATGGGTCCCCAGATGCTGAGATTTACTGACATCCGTGAAGGGATTGATAAATGATTTAGTTGAAACAGCAAAACTGGAGGCATTGTATGAATTAGAAATTGTGCCACGGAGCCCACTCAGGAGCCACTAATTTATTTAATGTGATTTGAGTCGCACAGCTGTTCCTACCACAGCCGAAGGAAAAACAAACATCGACTGTTCCCCCAGCAAATCAAGGGGTGCCCAAGGGTTGGGGCAGACACCCTGGAGGGCACCAGGGAAGACCTGGCAGGCCGGCCCACGTTGTGTCAGCGTGGTGAGGCCTTCTGGAAGCCTCGGTGAGCCCTTGATAATCCACTCCGCCCTCGCCACTGTGCGACTTCTGACTCCAATGCTGTATTCAATCTGCAATTTTGCTAAGACTGATTACAGTGGGTTTGTTTTGCTATTACTTTTTCTTCTCTGGGGCACTCAGAGATTTCTTGCAATTTATAAAATTACTTTTTTTCTGGTATGAAAGAGATACTTGTTTAGTACAGAAAATGGAGAAAATACATATAAGTCAAAGGAATAAACTAGAAGTCACCAGCAAATTCACCACACAGAGATAATCATTGTTAACAATTTGGATAAATACGATTCCAGACTTTTTTCTCTGATATACATTTTTATATTTTTAAAAAATGGACACACTTAGCTTATATTGTTTGGTAACCTGTTTTATTCATATACCATTTTTGAGCTGTTTTTCTCTGTAATATTCAGCTGCTTTGCTTGAACTGGCTTGTGTAGATGGACCCTGATAAATGGTATCTCACTGGGAATGGTTTGCCCAAGTGCATCATGTCCTTGCAGAGAGGTGAGGTTGGCTGCTGTGCTTTTCTGTTTGAGTTGCTTCAATGTCATTTCAAGGGCACTGACATAATATGGATGCCCCTCCTCCTTCCTTTAGTCCATTTAAGGTACTATCCTTAACTAATTCCTATGGGTGACTTTGTTATCCTTGTCTCCTTTCTTTCCTCCTTCTATCCACCCATCATCCATCCACCCATAGCAACCAGGCTATCCCAGGCATGTGTTTGGGAGTAAGGATGCCGAGATACATGATGTAGGCAGCCCCTGTCCACTAGGGTACCGGTCTCTGTCCAGAACTTCCATCTGCTCTGGACATGAGATGACAACCTCCATCTCATTTCTCCACCATGAAATCCATCTCCTCCAGCTGACGACCTGGCTGAACACTCCTCCTTTACAATGGAAGCATCTCAAGAGTAGAAACTCTATATCACCTCTCTTCTGTAAATCCCCAAACACTAACCATGCCCGTGGCCCAGTACTCGGTGAGACCATGAGATAAACTCAGTATTAGAACCGAGAGTGAAGCATCAGCAACATTTTTAAAAAGCTGTTTCTCAACACAACTGTTATGTATCTCATATATCGAAAAAAAAAATGAGGATGGTGGCAAACATTTTTTTATTATTATTTAAGGATTTATTTTTCTTAAGTGTGGTCTTCTTAGGTCTTTGAGAAGATAGCAAGGCTATTCTGTTTAGGTTTTAAATAGCATTTTCCCTTTCTCTTGGTTGGTTCTAGAGAAGCACGGCTCTGTGTAAAAAGGTAAGATTTATTTTTGCCAGTAAAGTACAAGGCCCAGCCCAGCCCAGCAACGGCAGGAGGAAGTACCTCGCTGGATGCTGGCAGCAGTTACTGTAAAATGTTATAAGTATGAACAGCCCAGCCACTCCTCAGACAGAGTATACTGCACTCTTTCCAGGGAAATGGGGTTGTTGCTTTTTATGGTGCCATTTTGACTTCCTAAGACACCATAGATTTATAAGGAAATAATTCCTCCAATGGGCCTCAGCGACATCCTAAAGTTTTACATGAGCCATTTATGAAATTGCAAGAACTGCTTCATGGAAACATTTCCATGCCGCTAACTTAGGCCCATTTGTTACATTTATGGAACTGTGCTCTATGTGCTTTTTTTAAAAAGATACCAAAATATATTTAATAACCCCAACCCTGAGGCAAACCTTGAAGGTTAATTATAATAATGAATGTGGCCGACACCCTTGCCATGCAGAAAGAGACGGTGGCCCCCGGCTCTGCACGAGCGTCTCAGACACGTTCCACCAGTGCACGGCAAACCCGGGGTGTTATCTCTGGGAACTCTCAAATCTTTGTCTTCTTCCCTGCTCCCCTCTGTCTAGGAGGTCTGGCTGCTGTTGGATCGGTAGCAGATGTATAGGAACAAGCTTGAGATTTGGGGTCAAAAGGCCTGACTCTGAGGTCTGGCTCCACCCCATTTATTATTAGCTGTGTGGCTTTGGTTAAGTTACTATCCTACTCTGGGCTTGTTTTTACATGTGTAAAAGGCAGGCATAGTAAGGACACTCATCTCAGGAATTTGGGGAAAATAGAACTTTGGGAGGAACAAGGAAGGGAAGAAGATAGTACCACCTTAAAAACATTTTTAAATGTATCATAGCCTGGAAAATCTCCAAACTGTGCCGTCTATGTAGGGGTGATTGAGCGTAGCAGTTACAAGTTACAAGATTCTGGGGTCACACTGCCCGGGTGTGAATCGTAGCTGAATCTCCAGTTCCTCATCTATAAACATGGGAAAATAATAGTAATGACACTCTTGGGGAGGTGATGAGGATTCACTTAGGTAACCAACCTAATGGTGCCGTGCACATCATGCTCAATCAACGTGAGTAGTCATATTCCTAATATTCCAACTATTTTATGCCTACTGAGAATTCTGCATCTAAATGTGAAACATCATATTTGGAATTTTCTCTGGAAGCAAAGCAAATGCCCATGTTTCATGGTTTTTTTTCTGTCTTTCTCTCTTTTTCTTATGATATTTAGACCAATTTATACAGAATTAGGATTGGGATATTTTATTTAAATTGCCACTGATCACAAATTCTATTGGGTAGGAGTTAAAATATGCTTAACATTTGAAATTGTGACAAGGTTTGGTTCTCTCTCCCTGAAAAACACCTGAACTATTTCCTTCAAACTTTCCAAAACAATTCAATCTTGGTTTGAAGCAAGAATAGAGAAATGTAATAAAGGAAGATTTTTGTTTGTTTTCCAAAATGCAGTGCGGGAGACCAGGGGTTATTGTGAAACGTGAGCAGGTTTCTCGGCCCCCTCTGCCTTAAATTCTGCTTTGCCAAAGTAAGATTTTATTAAGATAAGACTATCCAATTTCCTCCCTTTGTTCTGGGGACTCTGCATTTTGTAACTCGTTTGCATCTGTCTGCATGTTGAATTCTAGAGGGTGCAATTATGGGAGAATAAAATGGGATGAAATATTATGGGTGTCCTGCTACGTTGGTATTCAAATTCAGTATTCAAGGCTCAACATGCCTGAAATACAGATTTTGCTCTGAGATACAATGGCTGGCCAACAAATGTTTCTTGATTTAAAAAAGGTGGAAGGGAAGGAAAGGGAGTGCAGGGGAGGATAGGGAAGTGCAGTGTGCAGCAGTGGGGGTAGCGGGGCAGGGACCCTCATCAGAGAGGCGGGGAGAGGTCTGCTGACCCAGCATTCCCGGTTCTGTAGTACCTTGTGTGCTGGGGTCTGGAGTGAGCCAGAACAGACCAGTCATTGCCCCATGCCTGTGGGCCCCCAAAACTGTGCCAGGGGTCACTGGCAAGGACTCTGTCTTGGTCATACTCCTGCCAGCATGTGGCATGGGACCTGGCAAATAGGAAGTGCCTTAAAAATGCTTGTTGAGTAGAACATTCCAGTTGACTTGACAATTTCTTAATGAGCATAGCCATTTTCATTTACAGAACTCATATTACATGATATGAATATATTTTGAGAGGTGAGTGGCCCTGACCTTGTCAACAGGAATCATTCAGTTCGGTGGATTGGGTCTAGCAGAGGCTCTGGTTTTTAACAGTCATTTGGCCTGAGCTCTTGACTGCAGACATTAAACGTCCTCCAGATTCTCTCGTAAGAAGTTGACAGCATCTTGGTGCCGTGGAGACCTGCTGTTTCTCCCTTCACTCTCGGTAATAAGATGTGAAAGTCATCCAGCCTCGGCCCCGTGACTTTGTGCTCCAGATTGCACAGGAGGCTGTGTCTTCCACAGGGTTTGCTGGAACACTGGTCTGGCTCCAGATAAATGTCATGTGATAATATAACACATATGCTCTTGAAAACTCCAGCCCTTGGAGTTTCCTACCAGCCCTTACCTTGCATCTCAATCAGGGACAGAATTTTGCCCTTTGTTGGGAAGGGATCCAGTGGAGACAAAGGGTGGTTTGGGACGAGTGGCCCTAACCTCTTCATCCGGGTTTCCATCCAAAGTAAGATGTCGGAGCTAGAAGGACTTCAGCATTCATCCAGGGTCTGCTTTCTGCTCATTTTGTGACCTTGGGCAAGTCATGAATTCCTCCGGGCCTCAGTTTCTTCATCTGTAAATTGGGGACAGTCATGGTCCTACCTCAAAGGATTGTGAGGATCAAATAAGGTCCTAGCACCACCTGAGCTGTCAGGTGAGGTTGGGTATTGCAGTTGCACCCCCAAACCACCTGCAAGGCTTTTCAGACACCTGAGATGCCCAGACCTACCGAATCGGAGTCTTTGGAGGTTGGGGCCCAGGAGTTCATGTTTTTTAAAATCGCCAGCATGCCCAGCCAGGGTTGAAATTACCAATGCTAAAGGAACTGGATTCATGGGGTCTTCTTTCAGGGAGGCAGTGTGGCCAGTAGAGCCAACCCATCAAAGCTGGAGTCAGAATACTTGGGTTCCAATCCCAGGACCACCACTGCCGTTTACCCAGGTCACCACTGCCAGGTCACCTTGAGCCAGTGACCTGACTACCCTGGAAGTCAGCTCACTCAACAAGAAAGTGAGGACAATACTTATTAGCACCCTCACAGGGTCACATGGGGATGAAATGAGATCATCCAAGCCAAGTCTGATAAAGTGCCTGCCACAAAGAAGCCTCCATAAGCCACGAGCACTTTATACCTGTCCACTCATTCAGTCTTCATAACAACCCTGGGTAGCAGATAATGTCATCATCCACGGTGTACCATTGTGGAGCACTTATGTGACGTCTGTCAGGTCACAGGTGTTTAAACCCACTCCCGAGACACCATGACACGGCACAGAACACGCCATATTGAGCTGTCAGCTAGTCAGTGAGAGGGCCTGCGACCGCCTGTTCCGTGAGCTACAGCTGACCATACAAGTGGGCAACTGAATACATTCTCCGTAAATGATGTTTACCTTATCTGGGGCTGGAGATTAGCTGTGTTGTGCCGAAAGGAAGAGGCATTCCAGGTCCTTCCATCTGTTTTGCCTGTGAGCGTTCATCGCCCGCCTGGTTCTGACACTTGGTATCTTCTGGGGCGGACAGTGCTAATTCCTACCAGTCTGGTGGCAGCAGCCCCATAGATATACGGGTCATGGTGGAAGAGGGATTTTTGGAGGGAATTGGATTCTGGGGATTGGCAGCCCTCAGCAAACTCTTCTTCTCTGGAATCAATACGGTCGTTTTCCTGCAAGAACACAGAGAAGCCCCGGGCAATGCTGGGTTCCAGAAATGCAGTCATCCTCAGGCAGACACTTCAGCCCTGACATTTCTCTCTCCCCGTTTCTATGGGCAAGGAATACGCGCCCCCCCCACCCCCCAGGAACCGAGGAAGTCCCTCGCTCCAGTGCACCCTAGACACACGCACCCCTCTGCAAGCACAATTGCCCGCTGTGTCCCGCCGGCCAGCTGGGTGAACGTCCCTGGACGGCAGAGCGTTGCTTCTCCCCTCCTCACGCTCCCTCCCCTTCCCGTCGGTCCCACGTCCTCCTGAACGTTCCTTTCTAAACAGCCACAATCAGGAGCCTGTTTCTGCACTGGGAAGGAGAGCGGCATGCAGGCTTTAAACTTGCTGGGTGATTTAAGGTATTTATCGCTATTTGGAGAAGCTTTGCTTGTTTTGAATCCGTTCCCCCTCCAGCTTTCAGGAATGGTGCAAATGATCCCCGCCCCCCCCCCCCAAGGATGCTTCTGGGTTCTTCCGCTATTCGTAAGGCCGGATTCTGAATGCAGGCCTCCAGACCTGGGTGCATTGGCTGAGGTTTTGTTCCTTTTGTTCCTTTTGGCTGTGCATAAACATTAATTGGGCACCTCCCTGTCCCAGGCCCACACTGTGCAGACTGCTCCCCCTTTCTGCACCGACTGTGAGTTTTTCTAGCACATGCAGCAGCAAACCAGAGGTCAGACAGCCTGGGTTATGGATGCACGCTGATCTGAGGTCAAGCCATGCTCTGCCACTTAGCTGTGTGACTCAGCGCAGTTCTAAGCTTCTCTGGAACTTAGTTTTTCATCTGCAAATGGGTAATGATTACAGCTCCTCCCTTACTTGCTTTAGAGGCCAGCCTGCCAGCTCTGCCACTTCCTCATGCTGGGATCTGAGCTTCTTTTTCCTTAATGAACTTACCTTTCAGTTGGGAGTAATAGTGACTCCCTCAAAAGGTAGTGAGCGGGCTGAGTTAATGCACAGACAGTGCTCGTGCCTGGCACACTGGAAGTGCTCCGCTCAGCAAATGTTAGTTAAGAAGAGACCCTTGAGAAATTTAAGTTCCCTTTCCCCCTCCCTCTTTTCCCAAAGCCTGACCCAAGCCAACAGCTGGACAGCGGTGGGAGCTGGCCAGGAAGGGTCAGAGGAATCTGTATCCCCCACGCAGCTTGCTAATGGGGAGCGGGAAGGGAAAGGTCCACCCCGGCCAGATCCACTCTAGCCAGGACAACCCACAGAAGGCCCCTGGTCTGCTGACTTCCCTCTGTCCTTGGGACGCTCCAGAGGCCTGTGGATGAGCCAGTTCTCAAAACCAAGGGGCTTTTCCGTCATTCAGAGGTCACCGGCCACGTCTGCCCCCACACAGCCCTGGGCAGTCTGCTCCTTCCTCCCTTTTCCATTCCAGACCCCCCATGAACTGCTTCCATTCCACCCACCCCCAACTCAGCCTCCTTCATGGACCCCCCACACACATACACAAACCCCTCACTCTGTGTTTCTGCTTTTGCCTTTCCAGTTACTTTGATTTCCCAAAAAACCAAAAGCGGTTTTCCTGACCTCCCTCCTGAGAATGATGGACAAGTGAAAAAGCTGGAAGATCATGCGTGGAGATGAAAATGCAATCACCCGATTGGGAGGCTCTAGTTAGAACAGTGGAGAATGGCCAGTTTTAGCTCTTCTCATTGCCATGGGGTGGGAGCAGATGACCTTCTCCTTTCAGCTCACATCTGGTCTGCTGGCCGTGGGCACGCCTCCTCCGGGAAGCCTCTCATGATCTGTCTCCCATCTCTCTGCTCCGACAATCCTAACAAGGATGTAGGGTGGCAGGACAGAGCACTGGAGCCAGGCTGCTCGGTCAAACTCCTGACTCTAAATAGTTCAGCTTTGCTCTGCCTCAGTTTCTTCATTTGCAGAATGGGGCCAGTATTAGCCCCTCTTTCATAGGATTGCTAAAGATATTCAATGAGGTGAGCCTTACCCAGTGCTTAGAATGTCTGGCCACTGGTCACTACTGCTGCTGTGTGGTCTTGGTCTCCATCGTAGGAGCACTTGGGAGAGGGCACTCTGGTAAGTCTTGGCTTCCCCCAGGGTGGAGCCAGGACAGTGTCTCATGCAACACTGGAAAATGGCTGTCATGTGGGGAAAGCCACGGTTACAAGTGAGGAGATATTTTGTTCACAAAAGATTCCTTTACTTTCAAAAGTGCTCCCTTTAGCTTCTGATTTGATTTTTAGGCCGAAACAGACACACACACACACACACACACACACAATCTCTCTCTCTCTCATTGTCTTGCATAAAGTGAGGAGAGTCTTTCAACAGCGCAGTGGAAAGCCCCTGTGTCCCCTTGTAGGCATGTCACATTGGGACACCGAAGTTAGCAAACTGGACAATGAGTCATCAGTTTCCTCTCTGTGACCGGGGGGAGGGGTGGAGCAGAACTGGCCCTTGGCAGGAGGCTTTGGCGCAGTTCCCAGCCAGCCAGCCAGCACCGGCCTGGTCAGCGACCGTGTGCTGCCCATTAGGAAATACTGTCATTATCAGCCTTGGAGGAAGGAGTGCTAAGACTCCGCCCTGACTTTAGATCTGTGGGTACAATTTAGGTAGCCCGGCTTTTCCACCCCTGACAGCGGACATGCCCAGGACTGCCAGGGAAGTGTGTTTTCCGGAAACATGGTGCCTGCAGCCTCCCCGAGACCCCCCGTCCGGACCTCACCGTGTCTGGGGTGGGGTGAGAGGGCGTGGAATCTCCAAGGTCAGCGCTGGCACACAGAGTGACAGGTCGTGTGAGTGACATGTGTGTGCGACTCTACTCAGGGGCCGGGCTGCCTGGTGGCAGGTGTCCGTGCAGAGAGGGACGGAAGGAGCAGATAGCTCCAGAAATGCAGAATAAAGAGGCCATTGCTTTCTGCTTCCTGGCAGATTCCGCCGAAATACTACGGTGAATGAAAAACTGAAAGGAAAACCCTTTTATGAGCTGCGCGTGCCTGTGCCCATTGATTCCGTGAGCAAGTGTTTGTGGGAGCTGGCCGTGGCCGCCTTGGGGAGGAGAAGGAGGACTTGTGAGTGTGGTTGGCTTCAGATGCTAACCTACCAGTCCCACCTCCAAAGAGACCTCAGAAGGAATGACCTCCCCGCAGGGTGAGATTACTCTCCGTGACAGGCAGCTCAGCACATGGCGAGAAGCGTGTGCACTGCCGGGCAGCTCTCCTGGCTGGAGACTGGCTCTGGACGCTGACTGCGGGTCTCCCTCCTCCCACACCTTCCAGCGCTGAGCCTCCCCCAGGCCTCACATGCCACATGCATGGCACCCCTGTTTTCCCACAGCCACCACCCAGACACCCAGGCATGAAGCGTGGCCTGGAGGCCTGAAACTCAGCCATACCTTCCCATTATATTCTTTCTGAGGTTGCCCTAACAAATTCAAACAGTCCGGGTGGCTTGAAACAACAGAAATGTATTCTCTCACCGTTCTGGAGGCCAGAAGTTCAAAGTCAAGGTGTCGGCAGGGCCGCACTCCCTCTGGAGGCTGCCGGGGAGAATTTGTTCTTTGCCTCTCCCGGCTTCTGGGGGTTGCCAGTTCTTCCTTGGCTGGGGCCACAAATCTCTACTGTGTCTTCTCCTTTTCTGCCTCTTATGAGGACGCTTGTCACTGGATTTAGGGCCCACCCACGGACTCCAAGATAATCTCTTTATTTGAAGATCCTTAACTTAATCACATCTGCCCAGACCCTTTTTCCAAATAAGATAACATTCAGAGGTTCCAGGAATTTGGACTTGGACATATCTTTCGAGGAGCTACCATTCAGCCTACTGCACCTGTTCACAGAATGGTTAGTTAGTTAGTTAGATTAATACCTACTCAAAGAGGTTTTCTAGGGTGAGCCTAGAACATTTTCTCATGAATAAACACCCGGTGATATCTATTTCTAGCTGTTTGACTTGGACAAGTTTCTTAACCTCTTTGGGCCTCAGTTTCTTCACCTGTAAAATGGGAACAATACTAGTACCTACCCGTAGGCTTGTTGTGCGGATTCAGTGAGTTCATATAAGCACAGGGCTTTGAGCGCTGTCTGGCATGTAGCAAGCACTCCCGAAATACCAGCCATTCTTATGGTGATTATCATCACAACATCATAATCATCATTGGAACCTACCCCAGACAATGAGACTGTCCTAAACAACTCATTTAACATTTAACACAGTGGTGTTTTTCTAGTGTGCAGCCCTTTTATGTCTTGATTTCTTGGCTTAGTAAAAATAGCCTGGACTTGGTTGCTGTGTGACCTTGGGCAAGTTCCTTAACCTCTCCGAGTCTGGTAGAACATCCCTTGGAAAGGCTGCTAAAAGATTCAATGTGATCAGCCTCGTGACACATGGTTTACTTCAATCCACGTTGGCTGAGCAGTGAGAAAGCAGCATGTTATGGTCCGTTGGCACTCCTAAATGTTGGTGGCATCTTTCTTCCCTGCCTGTGTCTTTATGGCTGCTTGGTCTTTCCCTGCTGTCAGCTCTCCGGGCCTGAACTGAATGGCTTGCAGTTAGTTTTAGTCGATTTCCTCCCTCGAGTCCAATTTCTCTTCGGCTTCCAGCACAGATAGGGCTGTGCATTCCAGACTGCTGTCCCGGAACAGGTTTTTTGCTGGCATGTTTGGGGAAGAAGCGTGTTAATATCGACTCAAACCTTAGCTGTTCTATTAGTTAAAAGGTTTCCCCGTAAATTCTGACTTTGTAGGTTTAAAACTCCTAGCCTTTCGTTAAAATACTGCATCATTTCTCTTGGTAGTCTGTTGTAGGCAGTGACCAGATCATAAATCCTACAGTAGCTAGTATTTCTATGATGGTAGCTACCCTTCCATAGCACTCACTCTGTTCCAGGTATTGTTCTGAAGACTTTATATTTAATCCTCACATCCTGATGCGGACCATCCTGTTACGATCCACATTTCACAAAGGAGGAAATAAATGAGGCCCCCCCAAATTTGGTAACTTCTTGCCCAGTGTCACCCAGTTTATAAATGATGGATCTGGGGTTCAAACTCAGGCCCTCATGAGTCCAGCAGCTGTTCTTTGAGCCACCACACAGGACTGGCCCTCAATAAATGCCTGAACAATTTCTAGGAGTCAGAGTTCCACAAATGTTTTAAAGAATTAATTGAATGTTGAATGGCTTTTCCTGTTAAAAGAGGAACCGCAGTCCGTCTTTGCTAGCACATTGGAACATTTCCTTTGGCCCCTCGCTTGAGACAAGAGCAAGTTTTGCTCTCATTGGATTTCCAATCCCAAATCTAGGATACAATGCCCTTGCCTTCTCACCTGTGCATGGTAGGAAAAAGATGGTATTTCAAACCTATATGCTGTGTGACCTGGGCAAGTCACATAACTTCTCTGAGCCTCAATTTTCTGGGGTTCATAACATTTAACACATTAAATACTTTAATGTAATGAAGTGCCAGGCATAACAGCAGATCTCAATATACATTAACTTGAGAAATAAACTATAAAATACTTTGCATTTTTCCTGAAGTTATATTTTTTTTACTATATTTTCCTTGCTCAGATCAATCTAGTATAGCTATCTCTACTATAATAATGTTTTAGTGGTGATCACTCTAATCAGTTATTTATATTGAAATATTCTGGCCAAATGAAAGGTTTATAAAGAAATATTAATACTTTCAAAGTCGAACCAGAAATAGATGATGATAGTCATCATTATTCATGAAACAGAATAATTTACCATTGAAATGGATGGAACTAATTAAGAAGCTATAATTGACATGAATTACTTGAGCTTCATTTGTGCTCACATCCTGATGGGAGCAGCGCACACGCTCACGTCCCTCCTGCACGGCGAGGATGGCATCGGATTGCCTCAGTCACAGTCTTGCCCTTTTCCCCTGGGTGACACGGCGTCCTCGCTGTCCGATCTCTGTTTTTCTTCCCCTCTTTTCTCTTAGCGATGTAATATGAGCGGGATGCATTGCTGTCTCCAGTCCACACGATCCGAGAAGTTAACTTGAGACCGTAATAAACAAATACGTAGATGAATTGATTCATTAACGAATTACACCAACAATAGCAACCACTGTTCCGAGCTGAGCGCTTACTCAGTGCCAGACGCCACGTTAGGACTTCACTTGATGTGTGGTGGTTGAAGCACTACCAGCTCTGGAGTCAGACTCCCGGTCCTGAACGTGTACTTGAGCAGTTACCTCTCTGTGCCTCAGTTTCCTCTCCTGTAGAATGGGATTGGTAGCATTGCTCTTCTTCTAGGGCTGTTTTTTTGAGGCGTAAGTGACGTATATATGTAAAGTCCATCGCGAGCTTTCTGGCAGAGTGTAAGCGCTCAGTCGCGTTCCTTCAGGAACTCTCTGGCAGAGGTACACCCCCGTTTTGTGGATGAGGACGTGGGCTCAGAGGCTTGGGGGCTTCCTCAGGCAGGAAGTGTGAGCTAAGCCCAGGTCTGATTCCAGAGCCGGGGCTCACGACCTGCACCCTCACGTGCCTCAGCTGCTCATCTCTGGTCATCTTGTCTGCACAGGAGGGACCTGTTCGATGATTAGCTTTGTACTGTTTTGATTTTTGAGCCATTTATGTCATTTGGGCAAGAGACTGACCTTCAGTTTGTGGGAATTAGTTTCCTATCACCGCTGTAACACATTGCCACAAATGAGGGGCTTACACAACACAAGTGTAGTATTTCACCGTCCTGGAGATCAGGACTGAATTGGATCTTATGGGGCTAAAATCAAGATGTCAGCAGATCTGAGTTCCTTCTGGAGGTTCTAGCAGAGAATCTGTTCCTTGCCTTTTCCAGCTTCTAGAAGCCACCTGTGTTCCATGGCTCACGGCCACATCCCTCCAACCTCTTCTTCCGTCCTCACATGCCCTCTTACCCTCCTGCTTCCTTCTTATAAGGGCCTCGTGATGACACTGGGCTCACCTGGGTAACCCAAGATGATCTTCCCAGGAGCCTTCACTCCATCAAGCTGCAAGATCTCCTTGTGCCGTGAACAGTAATAGCCGCAGGTTCCAAGGATTAGGACGCGGCCCTCTTTTGGGGGCATCATTCAGCCTAGCACAGATGTTCATTCTCATCTTGCCAGGATGCCGACCGCGTTCTTGCTTCTAGAGGGGCTGCATGGTGGGCTCAGCCCCTGCCCTCCTGCCCATGAGCCGAGGCCAAGCCGGCATTTCATTCCTTGCACACACGCCCCGTCATTTCCTCCTTTCCTCCTCTGGAAAATGGAGGTTTCTGCGCTGGTTCTGCGTGGCTGTCGTGAGCACAACATGCAGTAATCTGTGCAAAGCGCCTGGTCCTAATTGGCCCTCCAGAATGGGAGCTGTTATTCTCACAAAAATTACTTTTCAATTATGTTAAATGCTCCTGTAACAGCAAACAGAGCCCAGTGTCTTGGCTTGGTCAGAGTGAACAAGGGTCTTAGCGTGCGGAGCGAGGGGTCCCCTAATAATGGTCTACAAAAAGCAGGAAGAACAAAACGTGGTTCCAACTAGCCAGAACTGGACTCGGTTGGGAACAAAAGCGTCATTGAGCTGACCAGAGGATAGGTGTGAACGAGAGGGGGAAGGCAAGTGGAGATTAGCTTGTCAAACAGTATTTTCTTGTGAATGCTGCAGATCAAGGTGGTCTTTTGTGACAGCGTTTATATTAAGAGTCACAAGATATTTATAGCCCCTATCGAGGCCCAGAGCCTAAATAGCAACCCTGTTTGATCAGCCTTTCACGGGTTATGTGATGTTTCCAGGAGGAATTAGGTATAAATCTTTCAAGGTGTCCATGTGAGAGTTGGAGGAACGACTGGGAACTTGAGGGGAGTAGAGCAGAAGCGAGAGAGAAATGCAGTCCCTTTGCACGTTCACACAAGCTCAAATCTGGCATGTAGCTGTGCGTGGTTTTCCTTCTCAGGTGCCACCACGGGCAGTTGGAGATTTGGTGGCAAAGGGCGAGGTGATCGATTCTTTGTGTCCGGAGGGCCCTGCTCTCCTTCCAGCCTCATCCTGCATCACCTCGCCCCTTGGTCACCGCCCCAGCCCCGGGCCCGTGTTCCTCAACCGTGGCAAACTGCTTCCGCCCTAGGACTTTCGCATTTGCTGTTCCCGCTCCTGGAACATACTTCCCAAAGAGTTTCCGTGGCTGGAGCCTTCTCGTCAAGTCTCAGATGAAACATCACCTCCCTCAAGAGGCTTTCCCCAACCCGGGCATTCCTCGTTGCACCGTCTTTCTTACTGTCTTTACAGCACTTGTCACCGTCAGAAATGATCTTGCTCATTTATTTATTTGTCTGGTGTCTCTCTCGCCACCTCTGGAATATAACCTCTAAGGGAGCAGGGACCTTGGCTCTCCCTGGCTGCCATAACCCCAGCGCTGGGACATTGCCCAACATACACAGAACATTTATGATTATGATCGCTAACATGTTGCGCTTATTATGGGCTGCATTCTGTTCTAAATGTTTCACAAGCATTAATTCATGTAGTCTTCTCAACTAATCCGTTTTACAGATGAAACTAAGGCATGGGATGAAAAATGAAAAAAAATCAAATCAGTACAGTACTCTGGTATATTCGAGGTATCACTGCTTGATTGAGCGACTGTATCCAGTAGTCTGTTACTATGATGATTCCGTGTAACCAAACACCCTGTTTCTTCATGTTAGTTGTTAAGGGTGCCAAGGAATGGAAAGAACAAGGTTTTTATTTTTCTGTCCGTGGAGGGGGAGTTAGAAACTGCATTTTGTATTTTCAGAGAGTTGCAACAGACATTACTTGAGCACCCATCATGTGCCGGGCACTCTGCTGTATTTTATTATTAAATACTCAAAGTGGTGCTAAGAAGGCTGGCATTGGCCCCATTTCATTCGGTTTGGGAAGCAGACACTGAGGGAGGTAAAATAACTTACTCGAGCTCACTCAGTCTCAATTCTATTTTTATTTCTCCTGAAGAGTCTCCAGATAAAAGCTCTACCCCATGGTAGGGTGCCTGAGATGTAGTAGGTGCTCAGTAAACATCGGCTGAATGAATGAAGGAGGAGGAAAGGACACTAACCGACCCATGAGAGTGGTTATTCATCTTATACAGAGGAGGAAACTGAAATTTAGAGAGATTCAGCCCAAGGTCCCCCTGCTAGTAAATGACAGAGTCCAGATTCCAGCCCAGACAGGTCCACCTCCTGAAGCCAGTGCTGTCTGCACGAGGTGGCACTTAGCAGCGAGGACTTTGGGACCCTCCAATGTCTTCTCCACAGTTTAGGGCCCCCACCAGGAGAGAGGCAAGGGGAGCACAGGGGTGTATACATTTGTTTGAAAACCCCCCAAGCGGCCTGGAATCATCTCTGGCCCTAGAGCAGCTGTATCACCCCCATTTCTCACAGGGCCGCCGTCACTGGGTCAGAGATCCTGCTCTGGCCTGTGTGGTCCAGGCAGGAAGGGCTGGGGATGGAGAGGGCCATTTCCCGGCGGGCCCTCAGTGACCGGTAAGGCAAGTGCCACATGGATGTTGGGTGGGATTCGAGGCTTTACTGTAGTGTGGCCACCGAGTCCCAGCTGCAGGGACACCCAGCCCTGACACCTGCTGGGAAGAGAGCAGAGAGCGGGCACCTTTCTTTGTCTTTTGGAAACCACACACGTGCGTAATTCATGGCAGAGCACAGGAGATGAACTGGAGCCCCGCCCTGCGGAAAATCCTCATTAGCTCCCAGTGCAGTGCCGGAGTCATCGCTGGCTCATCCCGGCCATCGCTGGCTCCTGTCACAGGCGGCTCTGACTCTGCAGAGGAAGAGGCCCCCCCACAACAGACCCCCTCTGGTTTGTTTGTGTTGTTGTTTTATTGCCCTGGGAATCAGGGTTATCTGCTGGGCCGCCTTATAACTGGCAAAGCCCCGACCAACTGGTCTGCGTTCATCGAGTGACTTGAATCTTGTTCAGCGTTCAGCCACTCCCCAGGCATTGATTGGCCCTGCTACGTGCTGGGTTTTGTGCCCGGCCCCAGGGAGATAGCCGTGCACGAGGCTGTCTGGTTCCTGTTCTCAGGGGAGATACATTCTGGTTGGGGGGAGACAAGCCACAGCGAACAGAGGAGTGAGAAATAGGAGGTCGGAATAGAATTCAGTGAAGGAAACAAAGGCAGGGGACGGGGCAGGGGCGTGGGTGGTCAGGGAAGGCCTCGCTGAGGTAGGCACGTTTGCGTTGGGTGAGATACGAATGCCTTGGGCACGTTTGGGGGCCATATTCAGCAGAGGGAAGAGCAAGTGCAAAGGCCCCGCAGTGGAAGCAAGCCTGGCGATTTGAAGAACCCAACACAAAGGCAGTGCGGTGAAGTAAGGAGAGTTTGCTTTGCACTGCTGGGCAGGGGTGTGGAACCTCCCACTGGTCCTCTCGTTCGAGGCTTTATTTCTGCTTATTGGGTCAATGATTCAGCTCCTGCACCTGCTCCAGGTGGGAGGAAATGCAGGTTCTCTCTCAATTTCTGTGCAATAAGCAACGTCAGTCCCTCTCAATCTTTTCTCTGGCTTGTGCCCACCCAGACTAATTTGGAAATCGTTAAGTCAGTGCAGCCTTGAGCTGATACTGTACTCCTTTGTGTTCTTCCAGCGGAGGCAAAGCTTGACTAGCAGGGCCCACGGTTCTGAGTGCCACAGCCCCAGGCCCTGCTGGGGTGGAGGATGCAGGTGCAAAGGGCACAGGTGTGAGGGGTCGGCAGATCTAGGTTGAATCTCGATCTTGCTACTTAGTGGCTGTGGAATCTCAGACACATCCCTTAAAGTCGCCGAACCTCAATAACAATGGGAATAATAATATCTGCTTCAAAAGGTTGTTGTGAAGATGAATTGAGCTAATAGGTGAAAACACCTAGCACAAGGTAAATGCTTAATGAATCTAAAGGTTCCCTCTTCTCACAGTCTCTTACCAGTCTGCTGCGTAGTACTTGGAAGCAAAGGTACAAGGCCTCTCTAGGAACACATCACTGAGCAACAGTGAGTAGGGCTGGCCCATCTAATGAGTTTATAATGACTTTGTGCGTTACGATAGTATACGTAGAAAGAAACCATCAATAAAAAGGAATGCGGTGTGAATGCGTGTGACAAAATGGGTGAACCTTAGAAACATTATGCTGAGTGAAAGAAGCCACTCACGAAAGACCACATAGTCTATGATTCCATGAATGTAAACTGTCCAGAATAGGTTAATCCGTAGAGACGAAAGCAGATTGGTGGTTGCATAAGGCTTGGGGGTCAGAGCGGATGGAGTTTCTTTTGGGGGTGATAAGTATGTTCTAAAATTGGATTATGGTGAGGGTTGCACAACTCTGCAAATACACTAAAAACAATTATATTGTACATTTTAGATGGGTGACTTTTAGGGTGTATAAATTATATCAATAAAGCTGTTTTTTAAAAAGAGATATATTTCTTTCAGAAATAGCAGAAATTTATAAATAAGACTTATTAGGTATGAATACAAAAAAATGCATCAATTATCTGAGATTACCATTTAAGGTTCACCTCTGTTCCCTTCTAACAGGGCATTAAAGTCAGTGAAAAAATCCTTGATTCTGTGAGGGCTGGATTTCTAGTCCTTTTCAGAGTATGACCCTATGCAGTCACAGAAATAGAAATGATTCCTAATTCTATATTAAATTTCATTATCGTCTGTTCAAGCATGCATGTTAAGAACCCATTAGAACCACTGCCCTAAACGCTGAACCAGGACTAGGTATGGTGACTGTCTTCAAAGAGTTCCAGTCTGGCCCTGTAAAGCCCCAAGGGTGTTCCTTGCGCACTAGCTGCGTTAGTCAGGGTTCTCCAGAGAGACAGAACCGACAAGATATATATAGGAGGAGATTTATTATAAGTAACTGGCTCGTGTGATTTTGGAGGCCTACAAGTCCCAAGCTGAGACCCAGGAGAGCCGGTGGTGTAGGTCTAGTCCAAGGCCAGCAGGCTCAAGACCCAGGGAGAGCTGGCATTTCAACTCGAGTCCAAAAGCAGGAAAAGCTGATGTCCCCGCTCAAAGCAGTCAGGCAGGAGGAGTTCCTCTTACTCTCTGGAGTGTCAGCACTTTTGTCCTAGTCAGGCCTTCAACTGATTGGATGGGGCCCACCCACGTAAGGGAGGGCAATCTGCTTTACTCAGTCTACCAATTCCACTGTTAAGCCCACCCAGAAACACCTTCATAGGCACACCCGCAATGATTTTCGACCAAATGTCTGGGCACCCCACCAAGTTGACACATAAAATGAACCGTCACACCAGCTCAGCGAAATGTTGTGGCCCCGGCCCACTCCAACCAGAGTTCCTGGGAGAGTTGGGAAGTTCTGCATTCTATAGTCCCTAAGAATTCAAAGTGCACACTGGTAAGCCAAAGATCCTGACAAGTCCTGCAGTGAAAGGAAACCTATTTACCTTCACAAACCCGCTGTTTCTCACCCTGACTAGTCTAGAAACACTCATACACCCATTTTTCTTTTTTTTTCTTTTTGATTTTTGAAAAAGAAACTGGCATGTCACACAGAATAATTTGACAAATGCTGAAATAATATAATGTGGGATTGGGCTGTACTTGAAGTATATATGTTGTATAGCACTGGGAATAGCAAATTCGGCCCAGGTAGGACAAAGCGAGAGTGTAAGAGTATCAGGAAGGTTTTCTAAAGGAGGTTACATGGGAGCGTGCTGTTGAGGAACAAAGGTGTTCGTCTGGCCAGCTGAGATGATCTGGATTCATGACCTACAGCAGCATGCAGAAAGATCTATAATACTCTGTTGGCTTTTCCCTGCCTGAAGAAACAGCAATAGCATTTGTTGTGGTTGTATTTGGCTCTGTCACTGGTGACAAGAAGTCCTCACTGACCACCAGACACAAGTGGGTCATTGTGACAGTGGACTACTGGTTACCCCAATTTTGGTAACACCCGGAGTGTCTTGGTCTGGATCTTGGTACTGAAAGTTTCCATCTCTCTGGAGTTCATGGTCTTGTTTTTCACCAAACTGTCATTGAGAGAGACAGAGACAGACTAGAGATAGTAATAGTGTCCTCTCTCTGGTCTAAGGACTTAAGCTTTATGGCATCTGTTTCTCAGGTGAAGCTACCCCATCAGGGAATGAAGACAGCCCGGTGGCAATAGATGCTCAATCCCAGTGTCAGCAGCATAATCTAGCAGGAAGCACTGAGAACTGTGTTCTGGATTTGAACACAACTAACGAGCCAGATGCTGTAACCGTAGCCACTGAACACTGAGTGCCACCTCTGTGCCCAGCCCTGCCTCGATCTCCACATTTGCCTAGTGGGTATAAACTGTACCTGTCTTCACAGGTGTTTTATGCATTCAAAGACAAAAGTAAATCCACTTTAAAAGATGTGCTGTGAACCTCAAAAGGGCAACTAACATTTAACAGGAGGGAAGAGAGTAGGGGAGAGCCAAGGGAGGGTCCTGAGCAGGAGGAGGAATGGAAGTTAATTAGGGGGTGGGAGAATATCACCAAGGGGCAGGTTGACATTTTCAGGCTCAATACCGCCCTGCTCAGTGCAGGGTGACCCAGCAGACAGATAACACCAATGCGGAGGCTTCAGCAAAGCTGGAAGCGTGCCCCCTCCACACCCCAAACAAAAGAGAGAGGGAAATAGAAATTTTCATATTTATAAAAATCGTCACTGTAGTAGTCATCATGGGAACAGTCAGAAATCAATGGGCTTATAATTACTTTATGGTTTAAGATTATTTTTACTTTGAATCACATTTTGGAGGTGGCCCTATGGTTTTGTTAGGGCTTCAGGCCTTGAAAGGTCTAAATCCAGTTCTCACATATCAGAACATGTGGTATGCATTGCCACACAGATAGGCACATGGGTGAATGGATGGATAAATGGATGGATGGATAGACGGATGGATAGGTGGATGGGTGAATAGATGGATCAATAGGCAGATGGGTGAATGGATGGATAGATAGGTGGATGGGTAGGTAGATGGTTGAATAGATGGGTGGATAGGTGGATGGATAGGCAGATGGGTGAATAGACAAATGGATAGGTGGATGGGTGGATAGGTAGATGGGTGAATAGATAGATCAATAGGCAGATGGGTAAATGGATGGATAGATAGGTGGATGGGTAGGTAGATGGGTGGATAGGTGGATGGGTGAATAGATGAATGGTAGGTGGATGGATAGATGGATGGGTGAATAGATGGGTGGATAGGTGGATGGGTGAATAGATGGGTGGATA
>VBSM01003169.1:22471544-22494200 GCA_008086735.1 Cheirogaleus medius
ATGGGTGGATAGGTGGATGGGTAGGTGGATGGGTGAATAGATGGATGGATAGGTAGATGGATAAATGGGCAGCAACATGGAGTAGTGAAAACATCATTGATCTCGAATGGCAGAGCTACTTAGCCTGTCCAAGCCCAGCTCTGTCATCTGTAAAAAGGGAACGATAAACCCTGCCACTCCCTAGCTCCAGGGGCCATCAGAAAGCTCAAAATAAAAGCCAGACACCTTTGTTCAGTCAAGATGCTCTGCAGCTATGAGGAATTATTTTCTATGTAACCTCTTCCCTCCAAAGACTGCCTCTAATCCCCCACACTGCAAATATATTATGATTAAAGTGCAAGAGTAAGTCAAAATCTTAGTAAACTCTGTGATCGCTTTGGATTTCCTCCAACAAACTCTGCATGGATTTTTCCTCCTCTTGGCTCCAAAGCAATTTTTCTTATGTTGGAGGTTGCCAAGATTTTATGGCTATTTGGTTATCTTATCCATCCAGATGGTTAGCATTAATTTATGCTGAAATAAATCTGCAAAACCTCATCTGTCTTACTGCTCCAGAAGCATTAGGTGTACGGCCTAAAAAAATCTTAATATATAGCCTCCCAACAGGGCCGAGGTATGATGTTACTGCATGCCTTTTATTCAATTTGGCTTGAAATTCTGCTTTCCTATCCCTTGATATTTATATATAAGCAAATTGGGTTGTTTGGTATAAGAAACTCAAACTTATTTTATGACTTTTAATACATAAGCTTGTCTCGAGTTACTTAGTTACTTTTTATTGAGAAACATTAAGCTGTGATTTATGACCCAATGATAAATTTTGAACACCTTTTCTCCATTTCTAAATGTTAATCATTAAGGCATAATGTACGAGTTGGTGGCTAGGGATTCAGCTACTTATTATATGTGTGACCTCTGGCAAGGCTTTGGGCCTAGCCGAGCTACATTTCCATCACCTAAGTGTGTGTTTGCAGGACTACCATGAAGATTAAATGCCATAACGCATACGGGATTCTTGGCATATAGTGGCACTTAATAAATGTTGTTAGGTAGCATTGTTGTTATGGTTGAGCTGATGAAGGATTTCGTGTGAGAGATGGTGCCTGGACTGTTATTTGGAGCAAGTGAGACCAAAATAACCGCTCCTGGCACCGCGGGTGCTGTGTGTTCTCTGCGGGCACACTCGCTGAGACACGGGTCGTGGCACATCATTAACTGTGGTGCTATTCGGAGAAGTCTCAAGCAGACACTGCTCTTTTCTGATAGCTTCTGAAATTCGTTCAAAATATTTCTATAGAGTGATTCACAGGGTTGACCTGACTTTTTGTCACCCTCTCTGGTGTGGCCCAGGGCTGGCTGGCTGTCTCCCAAGTGCCTGACTATGGGGCAGCGGTGCTCTAAGAGACAGTCCTCTGCGTGTCCCCGCTCACTCAGATACGGAAGACGCTAAAGACTAGGTAGTTGGTTGATGATTCTGGTACTAGGAGCACACAAATTCAGTTACGACGTGTCACTTCCTGTGGGCTCTTTATTTAAAACTTTAGAACTTCTGCACAAGACTTGCAAATGTGGGTGCTACCGTATCAAAAGAAAACGGCTGCGAAGTAGAACCTTTTGGTTTTTTGTTGTTCCTGTTTATTTTTGTTTTGTTTTAAGGTTTTGTATTTTGAATCAGTTTCCATCTCTCCCTCTCTCTGAGGAGGTGGTTTGAGCATTGTGGTCCCAATTGTAGGTCCCAGCTTCCAAGGCACATGGTCCTTCTCCTGTATACATGCCACAAACCTACATTTAATGCAGCAACCTTTCTGCCAGCACCAGGTACTAAGAGTGGCTGTGATAGAGCACTGGATTCAGCAGTTGTGTTGCGAAGTCAGCAAACACTTACTAGATGTATGACCTCAGGCAGGGGCCCATGCAAGGTACCAGCACTCCTAGGGCTATTTTTTTTTTTTTTTTAAGTATTCAAGTGCTTTATACCTTGCCTTCTTCTCATTCAGGTACTCAAGCCAATAGTTGTTGACTGAATTCTTAAAAGCATCTTGCACATCAGAAGCACTAAGTAAATGTATATAAATCCTAGACAGCACAGCAGTAGTAGTGGTTAGTGGTAATGGTTTACATTTATTGAGCACTTACTATGCACCACACACCGTGATAAGTACCTTATTCTAATTATCTCCTTTCACCCTCCAACCACCTCATTAATGAGATGCTGGGACAGTCTCCGTTTTACAGATGAAGGAACTGAGGTCAAAGAGCTTAAGAACTTGCCCTTAGTCTTAGCTAGAAGGCAAGAGGCAAGGATTTGATCCCAGGGTAGGTCTTTAGACAACGTCTAAGAAGCGAACAGGTACTATGAGTTGAGATAGGAAGATGGATGTCAAGGTCAATTTAGCTCAAGATTCCCTTTAAAGAAATGGCCTTTTCTACCCACAACGATCATATTCCAAATGGCACCAAAGAAATGTTTTCTTTTGCAACTTTGGATTTTAGTAGCACCAACAGTATTTCCTGGAGAAATACTCCCAGTGCAGTCTTCTGGTGCACAAGCCACTGTTTTCATACCATGCCCACATTTCCTGCTGCTTAACGCTGTTGGGTGAGGGGGTGGGGGTTGTGATTCTGTATTTCCTGCTCTCGGAGGGCGTGTGGAGGGGCCAGTGTTCACACTTGAATTTGGCAAACGTGTGGTCATGTTTTCTGTGCATCACTTCCCTGCATGGTGTCAGATGAACCTTAGAATTCTCAGAAAACACCAAGATGTGGTTATTTGTGTGGCTGTGAATTGGGGTCCCCATGTATGCTTTCAGAACCCCCGACTGTTACAGCAGAGGGAAACCTCAGAGACCCACTGGTCCTGTTCCACCATTTTTAAATGAGATGCAAGCATTCAAGTGACTATTGCCATGGACTTTAACTGTGGATAAATCATTTGCTGTCAGGAAAGTGGGTTCAGACAAATTCCTGGAGGTCTTTCCCTGATCATGAGTGCTTTCCATGTGTATTAACAAGTTTAATTCTCACAATAACCCCATTCAATGGGCGCTATTCTGTCCATTTTATAGATGGGAAAATTGAGTAAGTTAAGTAACTTTTTAAATATACTCAAGATCATCTTCAGACATACGTGTGCAAAAATTGAGGATCCTTGAAGATGTTCAATCAGGTATTATTTATAATAACAAGAAATTGCAAGTAGACAATACAAAAAATAGGGGCTTGGCTAAGTGTATTTTTTCACAGCCATGTAAGGAAAACTTAGCCCTTAGGAAGATGTTGTAGAATAAAACTTATAGATATGGGAAGATGCTAACAAGCTATTGCTAAATAAAAATCGTGGGCTTTTTAGTGTAGGTGTTATATGATACAATTCTTGGTATACACATAAGTGCCTAGAAGAACATTTCTAGAAGAATATACATCAAAATGTTAATGGTATTTCCTTTGGCTGTCTATTGCGATTTGGGCTTCATTCTTTTGTAACTTTCCTCATTTTCCCCCCAAGTTTTCTGCAATAAGCATGGATTAGGAAAAGAAATTTTTTAACATCAAAACAAACCTTTGCCTCAGCCAAAGTCCCTTCCTACCCAACCTGAAACCTCAGGTCCATAAATCACCTGCCGCCTCCTGGAGTGAACATGCTTCCTTCTGATAGAACCACAATGGAAGCTTTTTCTGTTGCCGAGGGTGGAGCCCAGTGACTGTTCTGTCTCATAGCAAGCTGACCCATGAGACCCTCTCGTGTGTGTTGTGCTCTGGGTAAGAGTGGGGCAAGACTCACCTCCCAGCATCTATGAAGCGGAGGGGAGGTGAGCATGGTCTTTTGAGGCCCTCTTTTGTGCATTCATTCAACAACCTTTTAATGAGCATGTACTATAATTATAATTAATGAATGTAACTACATTTATTTGATGCTTCTCTGTGCCAGGCACTGTGTTAGGTGCTGCTTATAACAGTGCCCAAGACAGACAGCAGCATACCTGCACACAGTTAGAGGCTCGGAGGGGGGAGACACCTGGCCTTCAACACAGAGGAAAGGTCAGGGCTGCCTGGGAGAGACAAAGCCCCATGAAGACCATCATGGGGAAATAGAGCCCAACACAGCTACCATCTGCTTAACCCGGGAGGAAACCCCAGTTCCCCTCTCCCCCAGCCCCGTCCCCAGCTCTGCTTCCACATACCTGTCCCCATCACCCTCTCCCGTGGTCTCTCCCCTTTCCTCCCTTTCCTGTCTCTTGCACACACCCCTCTTTCACAAAATGCCAGTGTATATTTTTTTAATTTAAAACCACTGTGCAGAAATTGTAATTTCCGTCAAAACTGGGTCGATTCAACATGGAAAGCTCGAGGAGTTGGCAAGACATCCTCAAGAGAGTTTTCAATTTGTCTAATAGTAATTGTCTCCCCATTCAGGTGGGCTCAGGCTGTCGTGACGGAGGTAAGGATTTAAAAATAAATTATTCCGTCTAGCCACAGGAAATCAATGGGGCAGAGAAAGGATTGAGAAGAGCGAGTGAGATTTAGTTTTCAGTACAATGACACGGTTCCTATAAATAAGGTGAGGGTCTGGCTAATAGCTTTCTGTGACAGTGTGGCTGACAGGGACAACTGTACGGGGGTCCTCGAGGATTAGACATCCCCTTCCAATCCCCACGCCGCTCTGCATCCCGAAGGTCGAGTGGCTTCGTTTGTATTTCTCTTTTCAATCTGCTCAAATTATTCTTTTTCTTAAAACTGACTTCATTTGTCATTTCGTGATGGGGAGGAATAAAAGTTGACTTGTGACCCCAACTCACATGAAAAATGAATGCGTCGGGCCCAACACGCCAGGCCTTCGTCTGCCCAGTCACAGAGAAAGCGACGACAGGCCGCTTGACAAGAGATGCGAGCCAGAGAATAAAAGCAGACTGATTAGACAATGTTAATATCCAAACAGGATTTTTATAAGAGCGGTTTATCTCACTGTGATTACTGCATGCTAGAATCTTCTTAGCCAACATCAAAGAGCGGTTTTTTCTTGTCTGAAGAATCCTTTCTTGGCTGTGCTGAAAAAATCAGGGAATGCACACAGAGACTGCTACTGTTTTCTTTCCTCCCAGCTCTCACCAGGTCTGGAGTCAGAAGATGTGGATTCCAGGCCCAGTTCTGCCCCTGAGGAATGGGTGGCCTTAGACAGGTCTCTAGGGTCTCAGTTTCCCAACTAGGGAAATGTGCCCAGCGAACCTCGGGAGGGGTTGGCCCAGCTCGTCCTGAACTCCTTTCAGCTCTGGCTGTGCCGCGAGGATGCGGTGATCTGGGTGCTGTCGTGTTTCTCCGGGGAGGGGTTCCTAGAGCGAGCCCAGGTGGTTCTAGAAGGAGAACTGGACTCTCAGCTCAGCCATAGCTACTGGATGAGCACACGCTAGCGTTCCCCAAAGTGTGGCCCCGGAACCACCAACTTTTATCTTTATTGTGATATGTCTATTTTAAAGAATATTAGGAAAAAACAGGTGCATTAGAGTTACACTTTTGCAGGTATAGTCACCTAAGGACAGGACAAGGGACACCAGGCTGTGGCAAGCAGCTTTGTGCAGACCAAATGAATTCCAGGTGTGGGGGTTGATACACAGACGTGGCTGAAAGTGTGACAACATGGTGAGTGGCTGCCACAGGGTGAGTGACTGCCATCGTCGGGGAGTCACTGCCTTAAGCAAGCCCTTTCTGTCTCTTTGCTGCACATTCCCTGCAGAGCAGCGTCCTGCCTCCTTCCTTGACTTTATCATCACTTTTACATACATAGGTTTTTGAATATTGAGAGCACGGTAATGAACTTGCTCGAGGATTTCATTGCTTTCTGAGTGGAACACCTGGTTCTGCATATGCAGTGACGTCCCCGCAGGTGGCTCGGGCGCCGTCTCTGCAGTTACACCATGGAGCGAGCCCCGGTCCTCGGGTCCTCAGAGCGCTCAAGTGCAGCTGCTCCCACAGGTGCTCTCGGAGCGGAGGCCTGTCCTGTCCTGCCTCTGCAGTCAGGTGCTGTCTGTCCAGGCAGAGCGTGTGACTGCCTGCCACGCGAGATATCGCATCAGGCACCGGGGAGTCAGTGTGACCGTCAAAACTAGCTAACCTTTCCTAGCGCTTGCAGTTTGCCAAGTGGAGTTTTAAGCACTGCACATGTATTAACTCACCGAATCCTCACGACAAACCTGTGAGCTGAACGCTATTATTCTATTACAGAGGCGAGAACTGAGGCACAGAGAGGTTAAGTAGCTTGCTGTATTAGTCCGCTCAGGCTGCCGTAACAAAGCACCGCACACCGAGGGACTTAAACAGAGGACATGTATTGCCTCTCAGTTCTGGAGGCTGGAAGTGCAGGATCGACGTGGTGGCAGGTCTGGTTTCTTCTGAGGCCCCTGTTCTTGGCTTGCGGATGGCTGCCTTCTCCCCGTGTCCTCACCCGGCCACCCCTCTGTGCACACGTCTGGCGTCCCCATTTCCTCTTCTCATAAGAACACCGGTCAGCTTGGATGAAGGCCCACCCTAGAGACCTTGTTGTGACTTAATTATATTTTTCAAGACCTTATCTCCAAATACAGTCACATTCTGAGGTACTGGGTGTTAGGACTTCAACATAGGCATTTGGAGGGGCTCAAGCCAGCACACTCACCCAGTGTGACACCACTAGAGAATGGAGGGACTGACATTGGAACCCAGAGCCCACGCTCTCAAAGCTACTCTTCAATACATAGGATGACAATACTATATAATTTATCCTTTAAATGGCAACATCTTGAGAGGGAAGGGGACCTTGTTAATATTTATGCTGGGTCAACAGCCATGAGATGGGGCTGTCTCGGGCAAACTAGGGTGTGTGGTCACCTAAATTATACGGCTTCTCCACTCTGGTAGAATGGCCCTGCCCTCGTGGAGTCCACAGTCCACTGGGTGGGAGACAAGAAAGTGGCAATGCTAGTGCCACATGCCAAGTGCCCGGGCGTGGGGGTTTTAGGGGATGATGAAAAGATAGGAACACAGAGAAGGGCCCCTGATTTGGTCTCTGAGGGTCAGGAGGACTTCCTGGAGGAAGCAACAACTAAGATGAGATTGATGGACAAGTAGGAGTTAGCCAAAGTGGCTTAGGTAGTCGATGAAGGGATACCGAGGCCTGAGTCCAGCTAGGAGGTCTCTGGCCTCTGGCTTCGGGCACTCCCCTACTCTCTGGGACCTCCTTAATAAAATGACATATAGTTTTTATCAAGGGTCTGCAGACATTTCTTAATGGGCCAGATGGTAGATATTTTAGGCTTTGTGGACAAAATCAAGGATATTATACAGAACTTATATAATCACTTAAAAGGTAACCATCAAAAAATATGAAAATCATTCTTAGCTCCAGGACCATAAAAACATAGGCAGCTAATTAGATTCGGCCTGTGGGTTTGTATTAATAACAAAGGTTACCGTCTTGTCCAGCTCTAACTGGCATACCTAATCATCAGAAAGCCTTGCCAGGTACAGACATGGGGAGGCAGCTCAGTATTGTGGACATACCAAGGTCAAAGTCAAACGCCCAGCAAAAACCATATTCAAACCTACTACAGCTACTCAGCAGCCGTGGGGAGCTGAATCTCAGGGTCCTCGCCCTGTGGAATGTGGACAAGACCTACTTCTCAGGGCCACCGTGAAGACCAAGTGGGAATTCATTCGATGGCTACCTTCCCATTCCTCTTATTCAACGTTCATCAAACAGGTAGTTATTCTGCACCCAGCCCTGGAGTTCATGGGTAGCCAGGATGCCACTCATAGGTATTTTTTGAATGTGTTTTGTTGTGGTCATTTCCTTGAAAAAGCTGGGCCCGTGGTCAGGACACAGCCCCCTGGTTTGCCGCTGTGCTGGTGGAGGGAGGGGGTTTGATGAACAGGTGTCTTCACCTGGGCCACCTGCCAGGCTCCTATCCCGGGTCACGGTTACTTCAGTAAAGTGAAGCATGAACGGGCAGAGGGGTGTGAGCTTTTGTGAGAATGTACGATTGAAGTTCTTTGAACTTCTGGGATAAAAAGGCCAAGCTGTCACTGGAGCTGTTCCCGATGGGTGAGTGATTAAAGCCCCTTGGAGTTTCCACTGTCTTCTTTTGGCACCAGAACTTTCTGCCTCCTCTGCGAGCTTAGCCAGAGCAACTTTGAGTCCTCCGCTTTGATGTGGGAATTAGAGTTCCCCGGGCCTGAGTCACGTTCCGGGCCCTGATGCCGCAGGACAAGTCAGTAGCTTCCATTTGGTGGAGGGGGTTCCCACCAGACCCTTTGCTGGGTGGGAAACAAAGCAGCCAGAGAAGAATCTGGAAGTTGGTCCTTGAGTCAGCTATTGAGAAATGGCAGCCACAAGGGGCATCGGGCAGTTCTTTGAAGCTCGATGCACTGCCTTCAAATCTGGGCATTGTCATTTGCTGGTAACATGTGTGGCCTTGAACAAGTAACAAGACTTCTTTCAGCCTCCACTTTCCCATCTGTAAAATGGACGTGGTATTGCCTGTCCAGCTGACAATTCTGTGAAAATTGCCAACATATGTAGCAAGTGCTTCTTATGGGCCAGCCATGTTGCTGAGGGCCTCATCTTCACCCCCTTCAAGACCCTGCATGGTGAAGACACTGAGGCAAAGAGAGGTTTTGCATTTGTTCCAAGAATGAGGCTGTTTGGTTCTAGAATCAACATCCTTAACCATTAGGTAACACTGTGACTTAAGAGAGACAAGACTCAAAAAAATATCATTCTTCACAATGTGTGTGTGTGATAGAGAGAGAGAGAGAGAGAGAGAGGGAGGGAGGGAGGGAGACCTTGTGGTTTGCAAACTGAATAAGCATTTCCTGAGCACCTACTTCAGACAAAGCCCCAGAGACAGTAAGATGACTAAGGCACAGTTCCTGGCTGCAGGGGGAGCTTCCAGACAGACATTTCTGTCTGTCTGCAGAGCTGGTGATAAGAATAGGTTTCCTCGCTCTCAATTCCACCCATCCTGTGCTTTAGCTTACAATGAAATAGGTTTCTTATTCTGTGACCTCAGACCTCTCTTGGCCAGAACTGGGGGAGGAACTCCACTACCCAGAAGCGGCCCCGCTCGCCCGGGCACAGGCCTCCTTTCTTGCACGTAGCTGGCGTTGCCACGTACAGAGGCAACTCGCATGTGGCGCTTGGCAGTGAAGTCATGCTCCGGGTCTGCCGGGAACCGTGGGGCGGCCCGGGAGGAGCCGACCAGATGAATGGCGTTATTGGAGGCGCACATATAAAGAGGACCTTGTGTAAATACGTGATGGGACCCCCCACCCCCACCTTGGCAGGGGTGCAGGGCTGAGAAAGGGAAGCACAGGAAATGTGTTTATTTTGCCTCTGCCTGAGCAGTCACCCAGTGTACACAATGCCACGGCAGGTCCCCGGGGACCTCCCAGGTATGTTAAATAGCCATCTGCACGCTCCTTTTGCTCCGCGAAGACGCTGGCTGGCAAACGGTTTCCAAGCCTTCTGTCGGGCTCCCACTCACCCTACCTTTTTTCTTTTTATCTTTTTTCTATTTGGGAAATTTTTGAAGATAAAGGGAAATGCAGCGAATGATACAATAAACACTTTTGACTACTCACCATCCCAAATGAACAAAGGTAACATTTTGGCATATTTGCTTCAGATCTTTTATAGGTCTGCATATATGCTAGAAATAAACCATCACCAAGGTAGAAATTGTGTTTGAATATCCCCTTCTCCTCCCTCCTCTCAACCTCATATTATAAATTTACTATAAAAATTCTAGTCTTTGTTTTTATACTGTTACTTCCTACATCCGTACGTGTATACAACATACAACACAGGTTTGTGTTTTCATAATTCACATCATACTGAAAATATTATTCTTTGATTTGCCTGTTGCCCTGAACCATGTGTTGTGAGATCCAGCCCTGGGAATTCCTCAGTTCATTTTAGTTACAGTATCATATTCTATCCTATGACTATACCACATGTTATTTATCCATCTCTCTACAGATAGACACGTAAGTTGCTCCCAATTGTTTTTGTCATTACAAATAACATTGATCAGGACGTTCTGGTGCATGTCAACCTCCAGATGCACAGGTGTAAGTTTCCCTACTTTGCGTGTCCCACGACACCCACTGGCAGTGGGCAAGGGTTTCCCTGTTTCTTCCCAGCCACTTCATATTGTGATGGTTAATTTCGTGTGACAACTTAACTGGGTGAAGGGATGCCCAGATGGTTGGTAAAACATTATTTCTGGGTGTGTCTGTGAGGTTGTTTCCAGAAGAGATTAGCATTTGGATCAGCAGACTGAGTCAAGAAGATGCGCCCTCCCCAGTAGGGGTGGGCATCGTCTAATCTGTTGCGCACCTGGATAGAACAGAAAGGTGGACAAAGGGTGAATTCTTTTCTTGATCTGGGACGTTCATCTTCTACTGCTCTCAGGCATCAGAGCTCCTGGTCCTCAGGCCCCTCAGATTCAGACTGAGCTGTACCCCAGCTTTCCTGGTCCTCCAGCCCTTCGTGGGGCTCCTCAGCTTCCATAATCCCAGGAGCCAGTTCCCATAATAAATCTCCTGTTTTATCTATATATGTATCTATATATATCCTATTGGTTCTGTTTCTCTGGAGAACTCTGACTAATATGCAGATGTCTTGCATTTCTTCCCAATTGAGTGGCTTCTCCATTGAAAAAATAAAAATAATAAAAAATGGAAAATGAGGATCTTGCTCGGAAGTGTTATAGCCTGCCCAGGAAGAGGAACACTTTGTAAATCCCAGGGTTCAACATCTCCCTTCCCCAGGGCTCCTGGCGATCCTGCCCTCCTGAGCCTCTTCTCTTCCTTTCCTGGGACCTTTCAGCTTCTCATGGCAGCACCCCATTTCAGCCGTAGCCAAGTGAGGGGTGACTCCCTCTGGCAATTTTACCAAGTCCCGACTTCCGCACTCTGGGTCGTTTAAGAACATCTGTGCCTCATCCCCCACCTGCAGTCAGCACCTGGTCCGGGCCTCATTCCCCACCTCTCCCCTGGGCAGGTGCGGTGTATCCTCACTGGTCTCCTGGCTGCAGTGCCTGGCTTTAATGCATCTATGATTTCATGCATTCACTAATCAAGCCACTTACTCCTCCATGATGGACTGAGCCCTGCTCTGTGCATCTCTGTAGCTGCAGTTACAGCCCCCCATTACCTGCAGGACCCAAATTCCTTAGCCTGGACTTCATTTCCCCTTCCCAACTCCAGCCCGTTTCTCCAGCATCAGCTCAGGCCCCCAGTCTCCTCGCCCACAGCTCCCCAAGCACTCGGTGACAATGTTCTTGCTCCCTCTGCCAATGTTCCCTGTCTCTACGTGTGAAACATTTTCTTGTCACTTGAGGCTCAGCTCGGTTCTTATCTGAGGAGCTTCTCACCCCCCAACCCAGCTCCAGGACAGGATTGTCTGTTCCCTTCTCTGCTTCCTTAGAGCTTCACCTGTCGTCACCTATTTCTCCGGCTACAGTGCAAACCCTTCCAGAGCTCTCACCCATCTCTGTAGTCTTGGGGCTGATGGCTGTGTCTGGCATACAGAAGGTGTTTAATTAAAGCATGTTGGTGAATGTCTACTGATTCCGCTGCTGCACTTAACCAGCTCAGCACAGGCGGTGCTACCACCCTACTGTCCGTTATCTGTTAGAAAGATTTTCTCTTGAGCAAATTAGTGCTGGAGACACGATTGAAGGTTTGTTTAATCTGAAGAAAATAAACTGGTGTTTCAAGAGTGTGTGCAAATGAATATTCTTTAGTATTAACCAAGAAGTCTTATCGGCTTACTAAATCAAGCACTGTTTACTTGGAAGTGCTTTTGAGTTTACTCTTTCTACTTAAAAGTAATTCCACTGAATGTGATTGAATGTTGTCTTTAATTCAGACTTTGCTAGTTAAAATCAAGCTATTCCTAATCGATATGAATTACGGAAGAGTCCTCACTGGCTATCTGGCCAGTCTCTATGAAGCACAATAAATGACAGGGCTGCGTTTTCTCAGCTCACTGCTTCCAAAATGGCCAGCTGCATCAGAATCCCCTGGAATACTGATTAAAATACAGATTCCCAGGCTGCATCCTACATCTAATGAATTGAATCTTAGGGCGGAGGCTGGAAAGCTCTATCTTGAAGAAGTTCCACATAGTGACATTGAGCACCATACATCCAGCTCTGTGCTTTCCAGCGTGGTAGCCACCAAGTCACAGAGGTTATCGATCTCTTAAGATGTAGCTAGTCTGAATTGAGACGTGCCGTAAGTATAATTACACACCAAATTTCAAAGACTTAATATTAACACAAAATACACACCAAATTTCAAAGACTTAATACAGAATACACACCAAATTTAAAAGACTTAGTACCAAAAAAAGGTAAAATGTTTCATTTATTAATATTTATTAAATATCGATTACATGTTAAAATCATAATATTTTGGACATATTAAGTAAATGATTAGAATTCACTCCACCTGTTTGTTTTTACTTTTGAATGTGGCTGCTAGAACATCTTAACAGAGAAGTGTGACTTGCATTGTGTCTCTCCCCATGGGACAGCGCCGGTGTCAGTTGTTGGGACACTGAGAAGATGGTGCTTCTCTTCTCGTGAATTTCAGGCAGTCAGTGTTCATTAAGTGTCTGTTGAACGGATGAATGAATGAACGAATGAATGATGTCGATGAGTAACACATGGCTTCCACTTACCCACTATGGGACTTAGAGAAGCTGCTGCACCTCCCTGGGCCTCAGTTTCTCATCTGTAACATAAGCAGAAGAACTGGAGGCCTTTGATTTTCTTCCAGTTGGATCTCAGTGGTTCAGGGAAAGGATCTTAGGCCTCTACTTGCAGTGACTGCAAAGCATCACGCAGCAGGGGCAGGAAATGATGCCGTCTCCTGCTTGGGAGCAGTGAGGCTGAGGCCTCCTGGGAATCCTGTATAATTGCATCTTCTTTTGCAATCCTTCCCCGCATCTCCTGGTTTCCCTCAGAACTAGGAACAGTCCTGCCCACTCTCGCGGGCGGTGGTGCCCATCTCTCTTACAGCTGTGCCCACAGAGCTACTGTAATTACTCACTGTTATCCCATTGCCTGTAATTCATGACTCAACTCTAGAAATTCCAGATGCAACATTGTTTTTTTTTTTTTACATTTAAAATCCTGGCTTTATTTGAATACTACTCATCTGTTAAAAAAGAAAAGCAGATTAGAAGTTTTATTTTTCCAACTGAATTTCAGTACTACAAGGGCAGTAAAATAATGATACAGTGGAAAAAACGCAGCAATAAACGTTTGTTAAAAATACTGACTGAGTAGATAAAAACTACCAAAAATATAAAAAGAAAGTTACATGAACCCATTCAGAAAATGCCATGAAGTCCCGGAATACAGAAATGCCTCCCTCCATTAATATTTCATAGGAAGCATCGTAGGCTATTTGCTTAAATTGCTCTGAAAATTACATATTCACGAGGCAGTATGGCGGTCAAAAGGGAAATTTCCAAAGTCCAATCATCTGGGCTCAAATCCCATCCCTACATCTTACTAGCTATGTGGCTGAGCAAATTAACTCAGTACCTCAGTTTCCTCGTCTGTAAAATGGGATGATACTAGAATTAACTCACCTGTAAGACGGGAGGGTTACATGAGAATAACGTATGCAAAGCAATTAGCACAGTGTCTGGCACCTGCTACTACGTTAGTGTTGTTATTGTTCCTGGCCAACATTTCAAAAACTTTTGTTCCGTACCCACTGTATGCCAGGTGTTATTGGGATTTACCCAATATCCCAGAGAAGGGCACCTTTTCCTCCCTCTTACAGAAGTGTTTAGGGAAAATGGCACAGGCTTAAGACATAAGCAGCCAGAAGATTCAAGAAGGAAAAGTCGCAGGAGCTGGACGGGCAAAAGTAACAAGAACATCAGTAACAGTAATAACACGAAATGCCTCGTAGTGCAGTCCCATGACACGTTACACACATGGTCTCATCGCCGCCTTATAACGCTCTATTCGACACAGACGAGAGGTGGAGTAACTGGTCCAAGGCTAACCTGCTGCTCAGTGGCTGAGCTGAACCCATACCCAGGTCTTTCTGCTGACTCATGGTTCTCTCCATTAAACTGATAGAATCAATCCTTTTGATGTATCTGAAAATCTGTTCCTATGATAAGACATCTTTCATCTCCAACATTATTGGAGACCAGGCAAAAAAAAAAAAAAAAAGAAAGAAATCATTGAGGTTACAATCAGAAGGTGCATGCTTTCTGTGAGCCCAGACTGTAGGTCTGGGCATGAAGCCCACCCGTCGGGCACACTGTGTGGGGTGGGCTGTCGTGGGGGGTCAAGAGAGAGGCCTGTGCTGATTAGAGCTGGGACGGTGGGGTGGGCTGCCTGGGACTGCAGAGGTCCCTGTCACGTGAGCAGTCAAACAGAGGCCAAAACCTCGGTGTTCAGGACTGTTCGGCATTGGGCGGAGCGGCACGGTGCCCCCAGGTGAGACTTCAGGATGTGGGAGGCGGGGATGGAGTCGGCCAGGAATTAGACAGGAAGCTGGCTGCCAAGATCACCTCGGGTTCTAGAGGCTCATGTTTTTATTCATTCGACAAGTGGGCCGAGAAACTGTATTTCATTTTCAAAGACCCTCGGAGAGAGCATCTCTGCCTTGGCGACTCATGGTGTCTCATTCACCTGCCACCTTACCACCTATCCGTTGCCATTTCAAAGAAATCCCTAACGCCAGCATATTCTGGGTGATTGATAAATAATCATACTAGCTAATAATTGGCGAGTACTCTTCTAAGCCAGACGTCACTGAGCATGACGCTGTTCCATGACATGCTCGGTGCTATTTCATTCAATCCTCTCAGTTCTGAGAGATGTATATGTGGAAACTGAGGCACGGGGAGGTTAAGTGATTTGCTCAAGGTCCACAGCTAGCGAGGCTGGGATCCCAGGAGGCCTGAGCCCATGCTCTGATGCAGACCCATGAGACTGTGCCCAGGTGGTTCCTCGGGGTCCCTTAGGAAGCTTCAGGAAGGGAACAGATGGCCCTTCGTCTCAGTGGTGGACAACCCCCCTCGCACTGGGACAGACCCCCTGTCCCTCCCCACTCCCTGGGCTCCCTCCCAGATCCCACCCTGCCCCCAGCAGTGGCTTAAAGCACGTTGGAAACATTAACTTGTCCCCTGCTATTCATCTTGGCCGACGTTGGCTCCGCTGGCCCCGACAGTGCAGCTTTGACGTTTCTCCAAGGGCAGACAGCGGGTCGGCAGAAGTCGATAATGGATTCCAGCAGATTGGATGCCGTTCAGATCTAACGCGAGCCTGGCGCCCTCCGCAGACTCTAGAGTCCAAGTCCTCCTCACACATCCACGGCTCACACCGCCCCAGCCTGCAGGGGACAGCAGGCGGGTGGTCACTGCTGGCCTCCTGGCCCCTCAGCCCCACACCCATGCCCCCTGGGACTAACCAGCGCGGTGCTGGCTTCCCGGTTCCTCCCAGCAAAGTCCCCTGGCATCATGCCCGCCCATGCCTGCTGGCTCACAAGAACTCACCAGGGTCAGGACTTTGTGTCTTTGTTCCCTGCTCTGTCCTCTGCACCTGGAACAGTGCCTGGCACACAGCAGAGTAGGTGCCAGATGCATGTGTCCACACTGCCTGTTCACAGTGTCACGAGCTAACACCTCAGCCTCCCGGACGCCAGACTTCTCTCCCCAGCTGCCTCCTGGTGTTGCAAATTTGCCGTGTCTGAAACAGCTCGTGTCTCCCACCCCAGCAAATGCAACCCAGTCCTCCCAGCTGCTCACAGGCCTCTCCGACACCCCCCTTTGCCTTGCCACGTGTTTGGCTCTACGCAAGTCCTCTCGGCTCTACCTTCAAAACAGATCAAGAACTCGGCCACTTCCCTGCAGCCTCGCTGCCCTCGCTCCTGCAGTCTCGCCTGGGTGAGCCCTGCCTCCACCCCCTCCCACCAGAGAACATTCTACCGCGGCAGCCAGCTCTGTGCCAGGGCGTGCGTCGGACCGTGCCCCTCCTGCACTCACGTCACCAAGGGCTCCCAGCTCAGAGTGAAGGCCCAGGGCCTCCCCACGGCCCGTGAGGCCTGGCGCTGCTCCGCCCCCCCCCAAATTCCAGGCGCCTTACGGCACACGCCAGGCACACGCCTTCCCCTTGCCGTCCCCTCTGCCTGGGACACCCTCCCCGGGTTAGTCCCCTCACTTCCTCCAGGCCTCTGCTGAAAAGTCACTGCCCTATCAGCAAGGCCGGGTTCTGAGGATGGATGCGCTCACTGTGGAAAGCGTTTAGCGCGGCGCCCAGCTCAAGGGCTGCTGGTTATGGCCACATTCTCACAACGGACCCTCAGGGCCTAATTCACAGCAGATCCTCAGTTGCTTGAATGGGGTGCACATGGCCAGGGCCTGGCCCGATGCCTGGCACCAAGTGGGGACTCTAGTGTTTGTCACACCGAAGACGGAGAGGTGGCCCTGTGAGGCCACACACAGCCTGCCTAGTACAGGCCCCGGGAACCTTACAGTCGGAGGAAAAGATGACAGCCCGTCACTTCCACTCACTCTGGGACCACAGCCCTGCCTGTGTCACCTCTCGGGGCCCTCACCCTTGCTTCCTGGGTCCGTGCTGGGGGGGGGGGTGCTCCGGGAGGGCCAGGGCTGTGGTCCCCTGAAGGGGTTGAGCTCTGGGCCAGGCTGTGGGGGTGCTGTGGGACGGGGCAGCATCCCCCGCAGAGGTGACACCACTGTGCCAGGCTCTCTCGCCCTCCCCTGTGGCGCTCGGGTTCTGCCTGGACAACCGGGAGCTGCCGCGGGTCAGGGAAGGGGTTGGGACCCAGCGGTCGCGCTCCTGACGTCACTGCTCGTGGGCTTTCCTTCTCTGCCTCACAGCTGGAGGCTTTAATCCAGAAGAGTCCGAGGATGAAGGCTGTAGGCTAAGTCTCTTGGTCTCTTCCCAGAGCAGAAAAACCCTGTTAATCTGCTGTTTAGAGTAGCTCAAAATTCGAAGCAGCTGCCGTCCCTAAGCGCGATCACTGTTGTTGTCCCAGAACCCAGGCTTCAGAAGTCTCAGATGCCTGGCTAATTCGCCCTGGCCATTCGGCCCCGAGGGAAGTAGGAGGTTGTTGTGGTCCGTATCAGTGGGCCACCTTGGCCCCCAGTCCCTGTCCTGCAGCACTTAGGAGTTGTGCACCCAGCTGCAACCTCGGGGGGCTTGGCAAAGGGTATTTAGTGGTGTAAATTTCTGCCTGTTTATGTTCCGTGTGCCTCTGTGTGTTGAAAACGAAAAGCGTGGAAACTCCTTATGAGTTATACGACGACATGAAACGCTCCTTCCCCTCAGAGAGGACGAGCCGGCTGTTCGGCAGAGACGCATCTCTGCTGAGTAACAACACCCCCTCTGCCCTTCTGTAGGCAAAGCAAAGAGAAGTGCTCTGTGCCTGCCGAGCTGGCCTCGGGGAGGGTCTCGGTTCGGGTCACCTGTTTACACAGCGTTGCTGTTTTCTGAGTAGCAGCATCATGTCCTGGCCGGTTTGGAGTCCGGGAGACCCAGGCTTCAGCTCCAAATCCACCCCTGGCTCACTGTGTTGACTCTCCCTCTCCGAGCCTCCGTTGTATGGTCTCTAGGGTGGGACCGATAATAACCACCTTGCAGGGTTTGGGTGGGGACGAGGGGGGATGTATGCACAGGGCTCAGTGCTCACCAGGTGCTCCGTAGACGGGGGCTGCTGTTCACCGACCCATACAACAGCTACTTATTGACAGCAGCGTGTCTTGGGCACAAAACAAAGATCCCTGCCCCTGTGCAGTCAACGCTCTGGATGTCCAGCCAGACGGTAAACAGATGAGCGAGTGCAGTGGGTAGCCAGTCAGGCGCGAGGGCTGCAGGTGAAGCAGTGTGGTCGGGGGCTCGCTGGGTAGATGGCATTGAAGCAAGGACCCATGGTAAGCAGTGAGGGGGCCGGCCACACCGACACCAGTGGGCATGCATTTTACGTCTCAGGAGCAGCGGCGCCCGCTCTGAGGGCCGAGGTCTCCTTTCTCTGCCTTTGCCCCTCTTGGCGCGGGTCCCCAACGCCCGGCGCTCACCCCACCCGCCGGCTTCTCCCTTCTTTCTGAGCCTCATCGATTAACCGAATCACCCTCCATAAAATCGGCTATGTCTTCAGAGAGCGTGACTTAGTACCAAAATCAATCAGACCCACCAAATGTTATTTTTAAATGTCCTAGGGGAAAAAAACGAGTGAGAGCCAGGGCAGGGCTGCCACATTTCAGTGTGGAGGACTTGGGCGAAACGTGGCTGAAAGGGAAGAGGACGGGACGGCCGGGGAGGAGAGCGGGGTCACAGCGGCTCTGGATCAAGGTCCCTTTCCATCCTTTGGTGGCAGAGACTGGAGACAAAATACAGGACGATCCTCCTCCCTGACACTTGCCCAGGCCAGCTCGTCACTCGGGCCTCAGTGCAAATGTCACCTCCTCAGAGAAGTCCTCCCTGACCAGCCCCCGCGTCACCTTCCTCGACCTGAAATTATTTGTTTCTGCGTTTGTGTTTCGTGTTCTCCTCTAGAATCTAAGTGTCAAGAAGGCAGAAGACTTGTTTCCCAAGAACCTAGCAAAGTAGTTGGCACAAAGTGACTGCCTGGTGTTCGTTTGCTGACTGGATGGCCGAAATCCCTTCCCGGAGAGGCGGGGCAGGGGTCAGCCCAGCCAGTGTTTGTCAAAGTGCAGGTCGCCTCCCTCACGTGGGCCACGACATCAGTTTAGTGGCTCATAGCTAGCATTTTTTAAAAATGAAATAGGAAAGAATTTAAAAAATCAGAGCACATTACACATGGTAAGGGTAAGTATTGTTTTGAGAAATATATATATGAAATAATATATTTTATTTCCTGCTGTGGAGTAAATATATTTGAGACTCAGCAATGAATTCTAAGTTTTCTCAGTCTAGATCTTCAAAAGGAACATTCTTCCCTTGGAAACTATAAACCCAGTCTCATAAAGTTTACATTCTGGGGCCCCAAAGCAGAACTTCAAGAAAAGATTCCTTTGTTTTCTATTAGCTGAAAAAAATGAATAACTTTCCAGTGTAGAGGGGACCCAATCTCATAAGTCTCCACTGACAGGCATGGGATTGTTTACACGCTCACAAATACACACAAACACACACAGATACACATGTATATACTCGTACACCCGCTGACACAAGCCCACACAGACACACACATGCAGGCAGATACGTCCACACTCATACAGACATGCACAGACACAAACATAGTAATACACTCACAAATACATACCTATACATACAAACACGTGTACACACAGACATGCATACACTAATGCACACAGATACTTACAGATACATGCTCACAAACGTATACATGTATACATAGACACACAGTTACAGACACACATGTGTGCACGCACACACGTCACAAGGACATCCTCATTCCATCTCACACACTGTCACCTCCCCTCCCCTGGGAGACTCCCAGGCCAGGTTCAGCTCTGTGCACTGTCCGGGGGACCTTGGAACACAGCGTCTCTACTAACCATAGTCAGCTGGGGGCAGGGGTGGACGTGTCCACAGGCCTTGCAGGCAGCTGACTTGGGTTCAAATTTCCACCGACTGACTGAGCGACCTCGGTCAGGTACTTTGCTGCACGGAGCCCGAGTCCTCACCTGAGAAGTGGCGCTGACGACAGTCATGCCGGGAGGTGGTGGGGACAAGCTGACAGCTTGGCTGTTGAAGGCACCAGCTGTCCCCACAGATGTGTCGGGACCCACCTGCCCCTCCCTAGCTGTGTGGCGTTGGACCGGCCCCCGCCCCAGGTTCTTCCTGTATAAAGTGGGACTCTCCTGGCCTGGCAGGCCCTGTCGAGGAGGAAGCCGACTCTGTGTGAGCAGTGTGGGCACAGAGGCTGGGGGGCTGGGAGGGGCTCGGAGGGTCACTGCTCCACTCCCCAAGGCCGTGTCTTCCCCCACGTGCCTACTCCTAGCCTACCCCGCCCCATGTCCTCACCATCCCTGAGGACACCTGGAAGCCAGGCTGGGCTCTCCTCCCTAGGGGACTCTCCCTAGAAAACCGCTGTCTGGGCCGTTTAGAGACGTCCCTTTGAGATGCCATCTGTGTGTGATTTCTCAGCGGGGTCTACTCCTGCTCCCCCATCTCCAGCAGGCTCTGGTACAATGACCCTGGATTACCTGTGTCACCTGCATTAGGGCACAGGCCCTTTGGGCATCCCTGGGGTATCCTAGTGAGCATCAGTTGAGAGATTTTTCATTTTCACCTTGGTAGTTTCTTGCTGTCTGGCCTTAAGGGCAGGAAAGTGAAAGGTCACAGGGCAGGGAGTGGGGGTCAGAGGTCCTGGGTCCAAGGACAGGGCACGTTCAAATAGGGCACCCGGGATGGGGAGGAACAAAGCACCCAAGACATGTTCTCTGCTTTACATTTGCCTCCAGAACAATACACGGCAGCAGATGTCAGTGACAAAGAAACTGCACAGCAAAGAAAGGCGTAAACTTAACCAGAGAGCAACAGAGTTTGTCTGCCATCTGGCGCTGCCTGCTGCCCCCTGCGGGACACCCAGGAGCCCACTGCGCCGGGGTTGGCTCGGGGCCTTCTCTTTCTCCCCTGCTTCCTCCCGCCCTTGGCCGGCAAGCAAACATTAATCAAGGCTTGGTAGGAGGCAGGCGCGGCCCTCATGGGGGTCTCATCTGGTGGAGGGACAGACCTTACGCAAAGAATGACGCCCACCGCGGCGAGGCGTGCTGGACATTTCTCTGCCAGCGCTGGGCAAAGCCAGGGAGCTCGGTGAGCTTGTTCCAATGAAGCTGTTGACTGGGGATGTCTCGTTGAATCGTCACCACTGCCCTTTGAAGAAGGAACTTCTGTGACCTTCTGAAGAACCCAGGAATTGGAAGTTGCAGGGTCCGGCCAACACTAACGGTGCTTTCATTGGGAAAGAGGTCACAGAGCACCGCATACTATGCGGAGCAGTTTCTTTGACGTGTCCGGAATAGGGACAGCCATAGAAGCAGAGAGCAGGAGAGTGATTGCTTAGGGCAAGGGGCACGGGGACAGAGGGTGGCAGCCAACGGGCGTGATGGGTACAGGGTTTCTCTTCAAAGTAACAAAAACTGAAAACCATTGAACAGCGCACTTTAAACGGGTCAAGGGCATGGATGTGAATTCCATCAGGAAAGCTGTCTTAAAAATGTCGTGTGAAGTTGAACCTCTTCTCCGGGTCTCTTTCTTCTCTCCTTCTCTGCTTTGGGTTTCTACCTCTCCTCCCACCAGCAGGCTTTGGGCTCCTCTGGATTGCAGAGCGAGGAGGCTAGGAGGGAAGGAAGTGATGTAAGAAAACTCTTGCACCCCTGTCGCAGTCTTGAGTTGTCACTGGCTTCTCCAGACCAGGCTGATGTTCCCAGTGGGCTCGCTCTTCGGTGGCACTCTCGTGGCTCTCTGGAGACTCCTCGGTCCCTGGGGAGAGCTCCCCATCAGTTTTCTTAAGGAGGCTTTGTTCCGGCTTGTGGCTCCCACCTCATTTCTCTGCCTCCATACTCCTCTAGGCAGCCCCTCTCGGACACGCCCAAGGATGACCCTGGCTGGCCCTCCCTTGAGCAAGACCCTCTCTGGCCCACGGGAAGCCACGTCCCTCCTCCTCGCAAGGTCTGAGAGGGCGGGCTGCGCTCCGGCTCAGCAGCAGCCTTGCCTTTGTTGCCAGAGTTGCTAGTAAGGCGCAGGGTTGAGCCCTCGACAATGGGTATATGTGGCCCCTCGAATTGTAGGGACACATGTATTCAATTCTTCAATAATTTTAAAACTCCCTCTCTGACTTGATTTAAGGTGAAGGAACCTCCCAGCCTTCTCCCTCGGGTGTATGGGCAGGTGGGACTTCCAGCAAACCTCTCTAACATCTTCTTCCCCATCTCCTGCAACCCAGCCGTTTGGTGCTCGATGTGGGCACAGCTGAGTGGGACTGTGGTCAGGTTAAGAGTTGGCTGTTAGCTGTTGGCACCTCTTTTGTAAAGTCTGTATAGGGTCCAGTACCGCCGCCAGTGGACTGTGCCATCTAACATAGTTTGGTGCCTCGGCAGAAACTTCCATGCTAACACCCTGTTGCAATTATCAAATATTTAAGCCTGGGATGCATATTCTTCCTTCTTCCCCGGAGCAACTGTGTGGTGTCATGTTCAGTAAAACCGTATTTATGCCAAGATGGGCTTGTCCGCAGAACACATTTCCCGAGATGCCTTGTGAATGCTTCTTTAAATGTCCCTTTCAAAACAGTGCCCGAAGTTCCCAGGTAGATTTGATTTTCCCACTAGTTTACAGACGGGCTTCCCTTCATAGATGGGCCCAGCACTTTCTTGCGCCACCAAGACACCTTTTGAATAGGTTATATATATAAATAAATAACACATGCTTAGAAAAAAAAAGAAAGAAAGAAAAGTTGACATTGTAGAGTTACACTGAGTTTTGATCTGTTCTCTGAAGCCTCTGCTGAGGGTGTCGCGTGGAGATGGGAGGAAAGAGCCTAGAAATGACCCTCCTTTCCTTCCACTGTGAATAAACAGCCAGGCTCATTTAAAAAAAAAAAGTCCTTAATGTTGATTTCCCAGTTAATCTTGGGAAG
>VBSM01003169.1:22494300-22543017 GCA_008086735.1 Cheirogaleus medius
TAGTCCCAGCTACTCGGGAGGCTGAGGCAGAAGGATCAATTGAGCCCAGGAGTTGGAGGCTGCAATGAGCTATGATGATGCCATGGCACTCCAGCCTGGGCAACAGAGCGAGACCCTGTCTCAAAAAAAACAAAACAAAAAACACAAAACTTTGAAAGAAAATAACCAACACACAGTACCTGGATGAGCCTTGCAGCACGTGGCTCTAGGTCCACGCTGGGCTCCTTGTTTCACAGGCTTGCACTGTCTCATTCCGACAAGGAAAAATGAGAGGCCACCAAGACAGAAAAAGCTTTCTTGACATTCCAGCCTGGTCCGCCTGGTGCCATCTCTGACCACAAAGAATTGCTTCACGAAGGGATGGGGCAGTAGGCCCAGATGCAGGTAGGAAAGGAATGTTCTCATGAAAAGCTGAGTCTCACTGGGATGTGTTGATTGGGTGAGAGCAAAAAGGTCGGGCTTGGGCGGGATCAGGAATGAGTTGTTAGGACGGAAGAGTCACGCTGGAAGCTCATATTTATCAAGCGTCCGCTACGTGTAAGGTCCAGAGTGAGCACTTTACATAAACTGTGTCATCTGGTTTCTAAGAGTCGGGTACTGTTATTCCCACCTGACACCTGGGAAACCAAGGCACAGAGAAGTGCAGCGTCTTTCCCTGGGTGCACAGCCAGTTGAGAGGTGGAACTAGACTTTGGAGTCTGCTCTCAGAGACCCACCTTCACTCCTCGTCTTCGGCGGTGAGGGAACAGGCAAAAGGAGCACGGGGGTGACTGCGATTGTGCGTTTTCTCTGTGCCTGATAGAAAGCTCCGCACAGCAGCTTCACCCCTTGGCTCAACTCCCTATTTACAGATGAGCAAATTAGGACCCAGAGAGGTTAAGGAACATGTCCAAGGTCACATGGTGTGGAGGCAAGGTCAAAATCCAGGTCTGTCTGGTTCCAAAGTCCACCTTCTCCGGGCCAGTGGACTCTGTGGAAAGCGTTTGGCGCGAAGAAGCCGGCCCCGTCTACACTGATCAGCTGATAACCCTCAGAACTGCCGTGCAGGAGAAGTCCTGGTCAGACAGAGCCCCACTCCCCACACAGTCCCCATGACGTGGCGTGTAAGTTCTTAAAGCGGACGTCATCGTCCTTGAAGCCTCCCCTCCCTCCTCACCAGCATAAATGCCCTTTTCTTCTGGACTGAATGAATGGAAGCTATTTCTCCCAATTTATGGGGTGATGCCAATTGGGCTGGGTGGTTCTCATCAGCCCTGACCCTGGCAACTTAAAGTCTTCCCTTATTTGGCTGGGGGCAGGGGGATTGTTATTTTAGGGGACAATCTTCTATTGTTCTGTGCAAGCAAACCTCCCCCCCTCCCCCCTGTCCCCTCCAGCACCCCCGAGATAAATGAGAAAATGCACTCACTAAGCAGCTCCAGCTCCTAGCTCGTGTGGCTCTCTGTGAGGACATGGGGAGCGTGGGTAGCACACAGTAGACGTTCTTGGGGACCTACCTGCTGGTAGCTGCAAGGGAGAAATAATGAACGCCTTGTAACCAGCCTGGCCGCGGCGTTCTGGGAGCTAAGCCTGGTCAGACATGGGGCGGCTGTGGCTATTTCCACCCAGCCCTCCTCAGAGCTCCCGCAGGCATTGGAGGATGCAGCCGACCGCGTTTCTCCTGCTTGGGATGCCTGCCATGGCGGGACTTCCCCGCACTCTTTAGCCAAGGTAACACAGTGGGCACATGTACGTTTGTGAAATGGAGCCCTCAGCATGGAAATCAGCCACGTTAAGGCAGTACCCTGGGAATGGGGCGATTTACCTGGCCTCGCCCACTCTGAGAATTGTGGGCATGTCTACAAAACCCAGGGAGGAGCCACCTGTGTCAGATGCACATGGCCAAATGTAAAGGGACTTTTAAACTCAGCTTTGTATGCAGGTAAGAGCTCTGAACCCATGCTCTGTACAGCCTGCTCTGCATGGGTCTCCAGTGGCAGGCGAGGGGCAGGTGACAAGTGCTGATACTTTGCTCTGGACCTCCTCCCTAAGGAGCCCTGCAGGTGAAGGACGCCATGCTGGGCCACTTTTCCGTGTGTCGCAGGTGGCTGATTCCTGACGTCTGGTCCGCACCAGGTGTTTGTTTCCTGACTTGGGGCCGTGCATCCTAATCACCCCGTGATGCTGCAGCTCAGCCTCTGTCATTGCAGGGCTTGCTTATAGGTGTCCTCTTGCACACCAGCTCCTGTGGACGGGCAGAGGCTGCCGGAAGATCCCAGTTGGAGCAGCAGGCGAGGCTAGCGAGTAGAGACATGTGGGTTGCATTTTTGCCAACCCACCTGTAGCAGGCCTTTTGTGTTCCTTCTGGCAGGGGGTTCTTTTTAGGGTCACGATACCATGCTCTCTGGGAAGTGGGCAGAAGAGGCTGCTTCAGATGCTTCCTGGGCAGCACAATCACCCCTCCCTCCCACCCGAGCATAGCTTGGAGCATTATGGTGTGAACATTTCATGTCCAATATTGTGGGATGCATATGCAACATGAATGTTTTTATATACTTCAAAGGTCAAAGTACACAAAGTGCACAAAGTGCACAAAGAAGAGGCACAGAGAGAGACCCACTAAGGGGACCCTACTCCTGCAAACAAACTCATCCATGTCCCATCACTGAGGCACCTGCTTCCTTTTTGGGGGTAGTGGGGGAAGCTTCCTCCTTCCTTCCCGCAAATGCCAAAGGATGCACAGATCGAGGTGCTGGGGAGAAAGTTCCCAGCCAGAGGCTGTGAGGCTGAGTGCAAAACCTCAGCTGCTAGAGAACCGCGGGGCCTTGGGCAGCTTCACCGTCTGCAGACGGGGCTTATTTTCCCTGCCGTGGTGGCTGTCTGTCGGGGCTGGCGTGAAGGTCAGAGGTCTGATGGATGGGAAAGGGCTTTGAAATACAAGAAATGCCTGATAAATGTGAGGGATCAGGGATTGCTTTGGTGGTGATGATGATGATGACAGTGACGACTGTGAGCTCAGCCAGACACAGCTGCTGCTTGACGCTGACCCGGGCACAGCACGCGAGGCTCCTCTTCAAAGTGAGCTCTGCGGTGGTGGAGGCTACTTTGTATACAGTATACAGCTACGTCGTATACAGTAGGTAGCCAGGCATACCATAGGATCTGTATTAGATGTGGCACAGTGTAGAGATTAAAAGACTACCTGGGTTCCAAATCTGGGTCCACCACCCAGCTCTGTGACTTTGGGCAGGTCATTTAAACTCGTTGTGCCTCAGTTTCCTTATCTGTAAAATGGGATGATAACCTTACCTCTCTCATAGAGAGCTCAGTTTCAAAAACCGTGGACTGGACCTTCAGACCTGGTGTTCAAATCCAGACCTGGAGCAAGCTCGGGGATTCTGACTTAAGGCAGAGCTGTGGGAGAGCCCACTCTTGACCTGGGCACAAACCCTCGACTTGCCAGGAGTCTGTGGGCCGTTTCTGGCCCCTCTGGGAGCCGTAGATTCCTCATCTGTAAAATGGAGACAGTAACAGTGACTTGTCTCAGAGCCATCGCGAGGGATTAAATAAGACTCTGCGTGACGTAATCCTGTGGTTCGTCATCAGCGCCAGCCACCGAGCGAAACACTTTATATTGCCTCACTTCATCCTCCCAACAACCCCGTCGGGTGGGTACTGTTATCATTCCCTACTCGCTACTCTATCGCTGTGGACACTCGGCACCAGGAGGTGAAGGAGCGTGCTGAAGGCGACCCAGCTAGAGAGCTGCAGAGGGAGGGAATGCATCCAGGCCTGCACCGTCTCCCGTGAGGCCTGCACATTCGCTGGTCCCCTGCCTGCACAGGCTCCTGTGAGTCACCTCCCGTCCCCCCAACAGGAAGCCTTGCCATCCTGCTGCCCCTGTCCCAGGGGAGCAATGTTCAGGGTGATCGGGTTCTGGGATAGCAGGCTGCGGAGGGAGTAACGAGCTCACATGTGTCGCGCCTGTCCCTCCTCGAACGGGCATCGCCCTGGGAATTCCTGATGCGCTCACCTAACGTACAGCGATCTGGGCAGCATCTCACTGGACGGCCCCATGCCCACTGAGAACGAACAGTCGGTGCAGGCCTGGTGGCCGTCAGCCGGTGTGGCCTGGCTCGGCTCGGCTCGGGCCTGGGGTCTGTGCCAAGCCTGGAGAAAGGTGGAGGCCAGGCCCCGGACTCGGATGGTGGGGCTGCTTTTGTATGGGGGCTCCAAGAGCTCTGTGATCATACTTAGCATTTCCTTTCACACACGCCCTTCAGAATCAGCCCCCAGAGCCAGCATCACAGACACCTGCTTTAATGGGGACGTCCCAGCCTCTAGGCTAGAGAGAAGCCATGGAGGCCAAAGTCATACCTTCCGGCTTCTCTGGGACTGTCCTCTGCCTTTGTAATTTTATTTTATTTATTTATTTTTTATTTTAGCATATTATGGGGGTACAAATATTACAGTTACGTATATTGCCCATGCCTAGCATAGTGACAAAAACACTGCCCGGGTTCCAAATCTGGGTCCACCCCCACCCAGCTGTGAGCCCTTAGACATATCACTCGAACACTCTATGCCTCAGTTTCCTCATCTGTAAAATGGGGATGATAACGGTATTCCCTCATGAGTATGGAGAGTAAACGAGTTATGATACGTAAAGGGCTGGAGCATTGTGGCGCACATAGTAGGCACCGTGGCAATGTTTCTGTCGTCATCCTTTGTAAACTCTGCCATAGGTCAGTGTCCACTCTTGGCATGAGCGCCGTGAGGCCAGGGTCCTCTTCATCACTGTGTCCCCAGTACCTAGTGCTAGGACTGACATAAGGGAAGTTCTCGGAAAGGTTTGCTGACTGTGATGGGTGGGTAAATGCAGGCGACTGCTCCAGCTGTGACTGGGGGGCGGGGGAGGTGGTCTACGGATGCTTCTAGGGGTTCACAGGCCCAGAAGGTGACCTTAGAAGATGAAGGAGACATCTAGGACTGTTTTAGTTTCCTAGAACTGCTGTAACGAGTTACTACAGACTTCATAGCTTAAAACAACACAAATTTACATCTTCTGGTTCTAGAGGTCAGAAATCTGACATGGATCTCACTTGGCTAAAATCAGGGAGATGTTTGCTTCTAGGGGCCACCTGCATTCTTTGGCTAATGGCTGGCTTCCGTCCTCAGAGCCAGCAAGGGCCATCAAGTCCTTCTCACATCTCATCGCTGAGTCCTCTGCCTCCCTCTTCCACATTTAGAGCAGTGGTCCCCAATCTTTTTGGCACCAGGGACAGGTTTCATGGAAGACAATTTTTCCATGTACCCCAGCAGGGTGGGGGGTGGTTTCAGGATGATTCAAACACATTGCATTTATTGTGCACATGTTCACAGTTTCAGGGATTAGGACCTGGGCATCTTTGGCGGCAGGCACATTATTCTGCCAAGTGCCAGGATTTTCAGTTATTCAGGAAGGTAGGAAGGTAATGCAGGAATTCTCTATTTAACTGCCCCCAAACCATTTGTGGGGGTGGGGGAGAGACTTAGAACCTTCCTTCAGTAGTCTTGATGGTATCTCTTCCTAAAGCTCCTGGCTCCGGGCTTCTGTGCCTCCTGGAAGGTTTTCAGCCTTTCTCTGGGGAGGGTCATAGGAGCCAGGATGACAAGCCTCTGTAAAGGACAGTAGCCCAGATTCAGAGTCAGGAATTGCTGCCAGGGCCTCCCGTGGGCCAGTGTTAGTTGCGCTCAGCAGCATCCCTACTACTTAGAGCCCGTCTTTATTGAGCACTTACTATGTGAAAGGTACTTTACCAGGCATGCCGTGGGATGCCCATTGCCTCACGGAATTCTCAGGATGGCCCCTTGAAGTAGATTCAGTTGTCACCCTCATTTGACAGATGAGGAAACTGTGGCACAGAGAGGTTTAGTGACTTGCCTGAAGTCACACAGCCCCTCAGTGGCAGAACTGGGATTTGAACCCAGGGAGTTGCACTCCAAAATCCCTGCTCTTCCCTGGCTTGCTCTTCTGCTTCTCTTCCTTTCATGCACATTATCAGATTTCAGTTGCACAACCGCCACAGGATTTCTTTTTAATCCCCATTGCTTGGACAAGGACACTGAGGCCGAGAGTGACTGTGTGGGCCAGCCCAATGTCACCCAGCCCGCTGAGTGACCTGCCTAGACTCTTTCTCTGCATCACACTGCCATGCCATGTGTGACTAATGAAGAATCAAGTTTTAGAAAATGAGTATTTTCAAAACACTGCCTGCCTGCCGCAGTCCCTTTCAGGAGTATTGGCTGTTTGTAGTCCCCCCCCCGCCCCAAACCCCCCCACAGGTAAGTAATCACTGCTATTTCAGAACGGAAACGGAGGCGTCTCCTTCCTGCCACCCGGGACTTTCCTTTAGCCAGCCGGCCTGAAGACTGCAGAAAGCAGCAGATGCCGTGCTTGGAAGAGCAGTGAGGGTGTTCTCCTAGTGACTAGGAACTCCTTAATGAAAAACTTCAGTCCTGTGGATGAGAGTGGAATAGACACGGCTCTCGTTGCTACCCACGTCTGAATTAAACCAGACAAGGGAGGCACTTGACGAACAAGGCAGAAGTTACTGGAAGCTTGAACCACAAGCTGCAGGAGAACTTCTGTCTGACTTCCCAGGGTACGTGGAACCCCCAGCGCATTTCTCCTTTGGAGGATCAACTTTCCCCAAGGTCAAGGGTACAGAATGGGGCACCATTGTAAACCCAGCCTCCTCTTCCTGCCCGGCCTTGCCGGGTGAGGGCTGGGCTGCGCAGGCCTGGTCCCGGGACTCGGCCTTGGCTGCAGTGGTTCCAGAATGGGGATGTCCCAGTACCAGGCACCCGCAGGGCACTGTCTTCAAGGCCTGTGGCTCTTGCACTCCCAGCTTGAATGCACACTTCATGGGCCACGGTTGAGATCTGAGGTCCCCACGTCCCTTTGTAGTGACATGCGGCATCATCTCTTTCCAAATGAGGGCTTGAGAAGAAATGCCATGTTGGCTTAGTGTGACATCGTGTCCCTTCCCATCAGTTGGATCTCTGGGTGACCACCTGAGAGCCAGAGTTCTAGAAGTCAACACACCAACCGCCTTCCCACTGTCCCCTTGCCCACCAAGGGGCATGTACACACACACACACACACACACACACACACGGCACTGGCTACAGTGTGGCAGGAACATGGCCTTCCTGCCATTAATTGGAGGGTCCGGACTGCAGACACAGCATAACCGTCTATTCATAGTTCTTTTTTTAATTGTAGGAAATGCTACTCTAGCTAATCCCTACTTCAGGGCAAATGACTGGCCGGCATATCAGCACTTTTCCGGTTCTGAACACCGCCTTTGAGCTGGGACACCTTGTTTAGCTTAAGTATTCTGCAGAATAAAGAGTTAAGGAGTGGCTTGCAGCCCGGGCCTGGCACAGAGGATGAGCTGGCCCTGGAGGCGCTCAGGGAGGGGCTGCTGGGCTGCACCCCCAGGGCTGGGGGACGTTCCAGGCTCCACTGCCTCCAGAGGTCCTAGAGACCACTGGGCCCAGCCACTTCTACATGACATTCTGGCCGCAGCTTTCCTTGCTTTGTACCCTTTCTTGGAGAAAAAGTAGAAATGGTTTAGGAATTGGTCCCTGCTGCATAGCTTCTGAGAATAAACCCCTCTCTCCAGCCTTCCGCTGCTGTTCAGATTCTTCTCTGCCTCTGGGTTCAAGGCTGTGGAGGTCTTGTAAGCCTGTTGCTTTTTATAAATTGAGCAAGTGGACTTTTCTGGTTCCCTAAGGACATGTGGGGCCCCAGGAAGCATGCTTCCTCCTGAAACATGCATCGCGCGGGCAGGACAGCGCCCAGGCCGTGGTATGTGCTCGCATTTCTTGAGCGCCTACTGCATGCCGGACATTTTACCTGCATGATCCGGTTTGATCCTCCCAACAACCTTATGCAGTGGATACTAGAATTTTCCCCTTTGTACAGATGGAGAAAACAGAACTGAGGAAGGTTAAGCAGCTTGTACCCAGCCTCACAATAGTGGGGGGCTGGGCCAGGACCCAGGATGTCTAAGGCCGGAACAAACACTCGACCCAAGTTTGGGAGGAGCTTGGGCCGGCTTTGCTGCCCTGTTTCTGGGGAGCACGTTTGCCTTTGGTGCTGTGTCTTCTGGCCCCATGAGGGCTGCGATACAGCCTCCCCTTTCTGCAGGTCTCCCCAGAGTGCCCCCAGGACCACGGCCACGTAACATTCATTCCCCCTGCAGAAGAATGGTCACAGCGACTGAGCCCAGACATCAGGAAGTGCCGCCGTGGGCAGCCAAGACCCAGTGACGTCAACAGGCACTTGGTCTTTGAGGGAGAACATCACGAGCTTTCCTTTGCTTTGCTTTTGATTTGCTATTCAATTAGAGAAAGGAAAAAAACTGGAGAGAATCAGTGAGTAGAAATCTAATTTGAAAAACACAAAACAAGTTCACACAAACAGGAAATGGGGTGCGCTGTTAGCCGGTCTGTGCTGCTCCGGGACTTTTTAAAATGACAGCACGTATCGTAGGCTCCTCTCGCCTCTCTTGACGAGCGGGGGGTCTGAGGCCTGAGATTCTGGGATTGGAGGAGCCAGGCTGAGAGGCTGGGGGCGAGGCGGGCAGAAGAGACCATCTCGTGTGCGCTTCACCTTTGCCCAGGGCAGGGGCTGGTCCTCAGCTACTCCCGGTTCCTTGGTTTTACCATCCGTCCATTCGTGCGGGGGACATAAGCCCACCCTGTCCTGCTAAAACCTTCAGTGCCACCTCGTGGGAAAGAGACTCTGATTGGTCCATGTCTCTATGTGCCTCAGTTTCTCTCTTCTGCAAAATAGGACGCTGATGGTACTCAGAAGTGCCGTGCAGGTGAGGGGCTAGACAGTGTCGCCCAGCTCATTTGAGCTTCAGTGAGTGTAACTCTGCGCCTGAGAGATAATTAGTGCTCAAAATAGAGGTTGTTACTGCTGTCCTTCTTCTTATTCAGTGTCCCTGGTATAAGGAGTCATGTGACAAAACATTTCCAGAACTACCTCAGAGAGAACATCACCAGCACAGGAAAAAAAAAAAAGTTTATTTCACTTGAAGAACTACTATAAATACTTTGTGATAAGTAAGATTTGGGTGAGATATTTTATAATTTTCAAAGCACTGCCACATACATGTGTCGTGTGATTCCCCAAGTATTCTGAGATAGTATTAAGACTGGTTAATAAAGTAGGAAATAAGAGGTTAAGGTATTGGCTGAGGTCACATGGTCTGCAGGTGACAGAGCCCAAATTCACATCAAGGTCTCAGCTCTAAATTCTGTGTTTTCCACTTCCTCAGAGGTGGAAGGTTTTATAACCCATCATATTTCTCTTTATACCTTGGCTACTGGGAAGCTCAAACTAAGTGTGATGCCCAAACTCAGCACTGTCCTGATCGTGGTTGTTACAGTATGACGTTCCTTATATGTAATCAACTGCAGTACTTAGATAAGGTAGGCTGGCTTTATAAAACACTGTGTGTCAAATGGATAAATTATGTGTCTTTTCAGACATTCAGAAGTGGTAAGGCTGAATTTTCTTTCTAAAACGTCATCGTTTCTGTTTGTGGGCGGGGACAGCTCCATGGCTGCAGCCTGGCACCTCTGCCTTGCTGTCTGGAGTCTTTGCTGGAAAAAGGGTCCGTAGAAGAGACGCCCCCCGCCCCCTGCAGCCCCTCTGTCTGCTTCCTGCTGACATCTAGGAGGTGTTTCTCGAAGGCCGTGACAGTGAAACGTCGTCAGAGTTGGCCCAGACCTTTCCGAGGCCGTGATGGGGATAGCACCTTTCCAGAACTCTAGGCAGCATCAGCCCTGAGGTTTGGGACCTGCCAACACAAACCCACGTGTTTTACGGCAAGGGTTTCTGTGTTGGGGGAGAAGGCTAATGACTTTCTTGGCCTTCGTCCCTCCGTTCTCAGAGGGGTGACGCTGGGGTGCTGTGTCAGACCCGCTTACCCTAGACGGGAGCCTGGCACTCCTGGCCTGAGTCCAGCCTCTGGTCCTGTGCCTCAGTTTCCTTAGCTGTAATGAGAGGGTAGTATCACTTCCACTGGGGGTGTGGTAGCAGCCAACAGTATTAATAGCAAGGATAACAAGGGCAGCTGCCCCTGGAGGACTTCGCTTACGTGTGATAGTGCTTACAACATCCCAAGTATTATGGGAAGCTCTGTTTTATCTCATTAATGTCTCACAATAGCCAGTGAGAAAACAGAGAGGTTAACAACCTGCCCAAGATCACACAGCACGTGCACAGCAGAGCCAGGACTCCAAAATGAATGGGCGGCGGTAGCTCAGGCCATGGAGACACAGTCAGTGGGTCCTCAAGCAGCATGGGTTCTCTTTCCTTCCAGGGGATCACGAGGCAACAGCAGGCTGTCTTGCCTGTAGGGTAACAATCACGAGTAGGCGGTCCACGCCTCCCTGCCTCCCTGACCCTCCACCCTTCCTTTTTTCCTTCTGTGAGCGCCCAGGCCTGGCATGTCGCCGCCTGCATGAGGGACTGGTGCTGGAGCCAGAGGTGAGCTGGTCATCTCTGCCTCTGCTGCAGGTTGGGGCTGTGCCTTCTGACGGAGCCATGTGTGGTTGTGTTAAACACGTGCGCTTTGCTGCAAAAACCCAAAGTCCTCGGCGAATGCAACGCTCCTCTCCAGCTGGACGCTGATGTGGGGTTCGGCCTCTTAGAGGCTGGAGGCTTAGGGGGAGGGTGCCTGCCTGCTCAAGGCCCCAGGACCCCAGCACCCTCCTGGAGGGACTCAGAAAGTGGCCTGTGGGCCTCTTCCCAGGGAAAGCAGCCTGCAGGCAAGGGGCTTGTCTGACTGTCTGACTGTCCCTCTTTAGTAGTAGTAGCAGTAGCATTTTGCAAAATCGATCATTGAAATCTAAATGAAGTCTGTCCGCCAAATGCCACTGACAAAGGTCCCGACACACCCATCTCATCAGGGCTGTGTCTCCTGGGTACCGCCATGGCACCCCACGGCCGTCCCTGGTGAGCACCTGCTGTATGCTGGGGACTGTGCTACACATGTGACAAAGTCCTCCCACCACCCAGTGGGTACCGTAAGCCTGATAGGGGGCCACGCGCCACTGTCTGCCCTGACGGGCAGTGCAGGCATCCGGCACCCATGGGTCTTCTCCCGGCCTCTGCCTGTGCCACCCACTGACCCTGAAGGCCTGTTCAGTCTGTGGCCTTCGGTGAAGTGGGGATTTACTCCTCCCCTCCTCTGACACTCACTCCTGATAAATCACTCCCTGTTTTAGTTTTATTGTTAGAGCAAAAATAAAACCTCTGTGGAGTGTACCATATATATGCCTCTGGCTTATTTATAGGGCATATATTGGCATAGAGAGATGTGGCCCCAGGAGGCAGAGTCAGATGTGCCCTTTGGATGCCCAAATTAGACTCTAGGGTGAAGGGCTACCACCTTCGCCCGGCCCTGAGCATCACTGATTACTGTGGCCCTGGGCAGCCCTCCCTGGAAAGGCACCCCATCCCCTCCTGTCCCATCAGAGCCCGAAGGCCAAGTGAGTGTAGCGGGGTGTTTTCTGACCTCTTCCCAGAGGAAAACAGTCACTATAGAAAATGAACTCTGTCCAGCCTTTGAAAAGGAACGAAATTCCGATACATGCTACAACGTGGACGAATCTTGAGCACATTATGCTGAGTGAAATGAGCCAGACACAGGGACACACACAATGTACGATTCCACTTGAGTGGTCACATTCCGAGAAACAGAAAGTAGCGTGGTGGTTACGGGGCCCGAGGGAGAGGGCAGTGGGGAGCCGGTGTTTGGTGGGTACAGAGTTTCAGCTGGAGAAGATGAAAGAGTTCTGGCGATGAGTGGTTGGTGACGGTTGCACAACAGTGTGAATGTGCTTAATGCCACTGAACCGGACACTTGAAAGTGGTTAAAATGGTCAATGGCCTGAGTGTGGATTTCCTGGGCTGCTCTTTGCGCAGAACAGTCACTGGAGAACTCGCTCAGCCTTTCCCTCCTGCGGTGCAGTTGCAGTTACGTTATGGAGCCTTTGAGATCAACTGTGGTCAGTCTTTAGTCTTCCCTAAAGTAACACAGCATGTTAGAGTAGGGTTGACGGATAAAACACAAGACACCCAGTTAAAGTTGAATTTCAGACAATGAATAATTTTTTTAGTATAAGTCTATCCCATGCAGTATTTGGGATAGACTTATACTAAAATTATCTGAAATTCCGATTTAACTCCGGTATTTTCTTTGCTAAATCTAGCAAGCCTATGTGAGAGGCAACCTGGGGTCAGATTCTCCCCAGTATCCTGGTGCCTTGGGGCTGGGGGTTGGCAGTAGGGTGTCGGCATTGGGAGCCCAGGTGCTGGTGTAGACTCATGAGTCCAGGTCCCCCACTTTGTAGCTGTGTGACCTTGGGCAATTCCTTGGCTCTCTGAGCCCTGGTCTCCTTATTTAAAATGTGGATATTAATAGTACCTTCCTCGTGAAATGGCGAAGGATTAAGCGATAGTATTTGTAAAGCCCTTAGCTTGGTAAGTGTTCCATTAGCATTAGCTCTTCAGGTCACTCTTGTCATTTTCCTTCCTTTATGAATTAAAGATAACCATTTGCTTTATGAACATTAGGCCATGGTGCCAAAACAGAAAAACAACAGTATGAAGACCTGGTTCTTCGGCCTAGCCTTGCCAAATGGGCTGTGTGACCTCAAGCGAATCAGTTTACCTCTCTGGGTCTCAGTTTCCCCAGCTCTAAATTGGATTAAACAGTTCTAAGTTTCCTTCCAAATGCAAAAGTGTAAATGATCCCTCCATAAAGCCATCCATAATTTTTTTAAAATTCTGAACATGCCTCTCAGGTATCTCCCAGGCTCTGTACAAGGCACTCATGCATGTGTTCTCCCCTGACGCTTCCAACTGTGAGAAGTAGGTGTTATTTCCCCACAAAGGAGTCTCAGGACTCAGAAAAGTGAAGACTGTTACTCAGGGGCCCACAGCTATGGTGTGGCAGAGCCTGGATTGCATCCGTGGTCTCCCCGTACCCGAATGCTTCTCACTCTCTGCAGACCAGGGGTGATTTCTTTGGTGGTGGCGGAGAGTGGGCTGGTCTCAGCCCCAGGTCAAGTCTCCCTGGACAGGTCACCCGTGGGCAGGGGGGCAGTCTGCGTGGCTCCCAAAGGCCAGTGGGAACAGGGTGTGGATTATCTTCCCTGTGCCGCCGCCATCTTGAATAATCAAGATGTAGCCGGACAACAGGGCGCGCTTCGTCTTTCCGTCATCCGTCCCTTTTTGTCCGTCCCTTGAGCCCATGAAGCAGGGTTGGCAAGAACAGTGGCTGTGGGAAAGCCATCCTGAGCCAGGCCTCTTTTGACAAAAGGCAGGGGGGACAATGAATGTGCCTTCTCTTGCACAGCAGAGAGAAACATTTCGTATTTCGTAAGTGTCTAGTGTCTCCTTTGGCTTCAGCAAAATATACAACCAGAGACTCTTTAATCCTTTGCTTCAGGGCCAACTTTCAAAGTTCAAGGGTAATTTTTGTCCTTTTCATTTTCTGACAGACCATGGAGAGGTTGAGTTTGGGTGGTCTCTGCGGACCAGTGAAGACTGTATTGGTACATCCCCCGGGTGGGTGCAGGGTCCAAGCTTGAAGTAGACACTGGATCTGCCACTGAGCATGTTCAAAGAGAAGAACGAGGCAGCGAGATTACAATGGAAAACTAAGCGACTTGTCATTAAAAGGGTGTGGTATAAACCAGACGCCTGGAATTGATACCTGGTGCTGTAAGCTAAAAGTAGACCCTTTCCACAAAACAGGCAGGAAAGTGCCAGTGGTGGTGGACCATGGGGCGGTGGACAGAAGAGGCGGCATCTGCCTGCCCATCTCTCCCCACAGACAGAATTTTCTGGAAAGGGCCAGCTGGTCTATTGGCATAATAGGCTGGGACAGGGTGTGCTGGGATTCGAGGGGCATCAAAGGCTGCCATAAACCTGCTGTAGGGCCAAGACATTAGGGTGTACATCCTCCAGAATCTCCTAGACAGACATGTTAACGGGGCTTAGATATGGTGGTATTTGTGATGAGAAGACACTGCCTAATGAACCCATTAGCAAGGTCTGATGTATCTGAACAGTCTCCTCTGTCTAGCAGAATTCGGGGCCCTGAAAGAGTAGTATGTAAGGCAGATAAATTTTGGTGGATTGAATAAGAAAGACCTTAGGGACAAGTCTAGGACGTGTACAATGCTTCCTGCCATTGCAAAGGAGGATTTTGCCCACGTGGTAGTTTTGTCTGGTCTACCAAGCTGCCTGAGGTCACCAGTGTAATTGTGAACAGGTCAGTCTCTAAAGATCTACAAGGAAATAGGAACTTATTTGGCCACCCCTCTCCCAATGATGGTATAGTCATAACAATGATGAATTATATTTTTAAAACCTTCTAGAACAGTGACGATGTGGCTGAGCTGTTAAGGTGATGGAACACTAAAACCTTCTAGAAGGAATGGTGCCTACTGCTTGCCAATCACTGGGGGTTCCTAAGGTCTCGATTGATCAAAGTTTATATTGCACCCCTCAGGGTCCTACATTCAAGATCCTCTAAGGTCAAACCTTGCTCCAAGCTCATCCCATCCAGCCCTTGGAGGAGCAATGAAAGTGTTAACCTAGCCAAGAACAGGCAGTAAGGCAAAGGAAGTCATCCATCTGCCCAGGTACCTGAAGTTATACAAATGCAAACAGAAGTTCACTCCTCAAAGTCCATCGCTGTGGGCCATGGAGCGAAGGAGAGGGACGGTGGGAGTGGGCAGCCCCCCAGAGAGCAGGGCTCTGGGAAGACACATCCCCCATACCTGGGAGGAGGAGAGTCTTGGGCAGTGATGGAGTGGAAGGGTTGAGACTAGACCAACCAGTCCACCACACAGCACACTGTAGGTGTTCCTAAATGTTTATCAAATGAATGAGTTAATCCAGTGCTTTCGTAATCGAGTTTGGACAGGAATCTACACTCAGAACTCGAGGAGGAATTACTTCATTCTCCCATCCCCTTCAGTCACTCAGCAGGTATTTATTGAGCATCTACAATGTCCCAGGCAGTGTTCTAGGTGCTGAGGACACAGCCATGGAAATGGCTTCTTAACCACAGGGAGCTTATGGACTGGTAGGAGGACCCAGCAGGTGGTCACAGAACCATGAGACATGGTGCAAAGGAGAACAGCGACCCTAACCTGCTCAGGAAGGTCCCCCCAGGGGGTGACATTTTAGCCAAGGGCTGGCAGGCGAGTTAGAGTCAACCAGGCACCGGGGAGGGAGAAGCAGATCCAGACAGACAGCTGTGCCTTCCAGATGGCTGGGGGTAAAATCCAGTATTGAAAGAGTTGATGGCCCTCTAGACATGGCATGATTTTAAAGAACAGTAATAGTAATAATAATAATAATAACAATAACAATAGCTGCTATTTGTCACGACTCTCCATCAAGAGAATCCTCACTTCTCTGTCATGGGCTGTGGCTCTAATTAGTAAGTGGTTCCTTTAGAGACAATTACAGATTGTGATCAGTCGCTATTTGGACGTCTTCTGCAGAGACTGATTGGCAGGTCTCTTGCGTCTGGGCCTTAAAACCTCCCCAAAGCTGTGACTCCTCTGGGGCAAAGCCCTGAGAAACCGCGGTGGCTTTCAGGGGAAAGGAAAGGAGGGAGAAGTCAGACCAGCCCTCAGTCGGTGCACACCAGCACACACAGTTTTTTTCTCTATTCAGAAGCATCTGGAATGATGAGACTGTTTTCAACTCCAAACTCCTCTATTAAAAAAAAAAAAATTACTGAAGTCAATTTTCGTCACCTGTGAATTTGTTCTCCTTTAGCAGCAAGGAGCCGGAGGAGGACTCTCAGACAGAGCCGCCCATCCATGCGAGGTTGTGATGGATTTCGGGGTTCCCGCCGTGTTTTACAGCTCATTCCCCAAAGCGCCCCTGTGGGAGGTCCCGGCCTCTGGTCTTCACTGGCTGTGGGGTGCTCTGGTGGCTCTGGTTCAGCCCTGGGGACCCTTGACGTCCCGAACGCAGGGCCTCGATCGTCCTGAGGCCCCGCCCTGCCCTCCGTGGTCCCACCAACTCTTAGACTCAATGGCGGGCACAGGGCAGGGTGTGGGGGGCGAGGAAGGCAGTGGTGTCACATGGGCACAAAGGAGCCGGTCCCAGGTAGGCAGCCAGTGTCTTCGGCCTCCAGGGCCAGTTAGAGCAGAGCTGTCTTTGTTCCTGGCTAATTGTTGGATGGGAAAATGTGGGTTACAAAACAGTATAAGACGAATTAAAACATACGAAAAAAGCTGGGAAACCACACCAAAACTTGAATAATAATTACCTCTGGTTAATGGGAGTCTGGGGGATTTTTATTTTCCTCTTATTGTTTTCCTCTAATTATTACCATTAGTTCCGAGAATTGTTTTAAGCAAGCAAGGAAAAAAGAGAGACAGAAACAGAGACAGAGGGGCTGAGATAAACCGACAGAAACAGACGCAGGGCTGGAACGACTGGCAGACCAGAGGGGGCAAAACTGGCCCCCGTCCGACGCACAACGTCCCCTGAGCAAACCTCTCTGTGACTTTCAGCTTCCTCATCTGTGAGGTTGTGCCTGCACCTCCGGTCCCGATCATGTCATCAGTTGTGACGCTCAAGCGAGAGACAAGAGAGGATGTGGCAAACCGTGCAGAGGACAGTTGTCCAGTCATTAGGCACTAAGGACTTAAGCTGTGTTTCTTCATAGACGATTCACCGGATGATTTGTGAAGAATGCAGATTCCTGGGCCTGCGTCGCGGATTAGAGCTCTGGAATCTGCATTCTAACAGGCACATACCCTCGGATTCTTGTGTCATTAAAATTTGAAGTGCAGACGTTTTAGACAAACATGGAAGGATGGTTTTGTAGGTGCAATAATGACTACCGCAGCATAAGGTCTAGTTTATTGTCTTCTCACAACTTGAGCCTCACTGGAGAAATGAGAGACGGGTGTGCAGAGTCGTGCGGGGCGCAGATGGCTGAAAGTGAAATACTGTGTGTGCTTGGGAGTTCAGGGGGACCTTGGGGGTGCCAGGGAAGGACTTATGTAGGGTATTTGGGTGTGGAGAGACTAAGAGGGGGAGAGGCACAGGGCACTAGAGGGGATGGTGCCTGGTGAGCAGGGGCTGCGTGGTGGGAGGGCACGGCTCCCTCCCCGGCTGTGCGTGGCAGGCGGCTGGGTCCGTGGGGGGTCGTTTTGCACTGTCTGTTCCCTGATTTCCACCCGCCCCCAGGACCGGGGCTCTAAGTAGCACTAGACTGGCTGTGCAAGCAGGTGCCCTCGTCCCCTAACCTGGATTGGCTGATGTCACTAACAGCAGAGCCACCCTGAAAACAGCACCAGGGCCCACCTCACCTTTAGGGCTTTGTATTCGCCGGTTTGCTTCTAGAAGACTCTGAAAGCACCCCTTGGCTTCCTCTGAGGTTTCTTGGCTCATTGATTTGGGAGGAACCACCCCCCCCCCCGAGTGGGAATCCTGTCCTTGCCGCTTGTTCGCTGTGTGACGCGAGACCTGTTATGTAACCTCCTCTGCCCACATGGCCTCTTGTATCAAATGGGGAGCAGAATGGTTCCTGCCACAGAGGGTTGTTGCAAGGTCTGCCACTGAAATATCTGCACAAAACCCTTGTTGCAGGGCCTGGCACATAGCAGGGTCTAAATGAATGTTAGCTAGAGGCAGTGCATTGAACACCTACCCTGCTAGCTGCGAGGGTGGGGCTAGAAGCAGGAGGAGCTCATGGTGGGCTGGGACAGGTCTGAAGCAGCTTCCTGTGACACAGCGTGATGACAGCCGTATGTCAGATGCAGGTGGCACAAAGCGCAGAGAGGCCGGCTCAGCAATTGGCCCAGAGAAGGAGACGCTTGGGTTAGGTCTTGACAAAAGGAGGACAGAATGGGTGGGAGGACATTCCAGGTGAAGGGAAAAGCACGTGGGAAGTCCCAAGTCCAGGGTGTCACATCTTTACTCATTTTTGTCTTCTGCTTTGGGAAGACATGGGTAGAGGAGCGGCTCTGGCTCCTACATCGCTATGGGTAGCTGGCAGTTGAGTCCAAGGCCAGCTTGGAGTGGGCGGAAGGCACAGTACTTCCCCAGCACGGCTCTCCTCACTCCTGGGTTGCAGCTGCCAGAAGAGTCTGATCCCCCCGGCACCCGGGTCCCAGCTGTGGGGCAGTTAACCGCTCAGAGCACCTCTGCAGCTGCCTCAACGTCAACCCCAGCGCAAGGACTTGCATCTCATCTAACGCACTAGACTGCAGCAGCTGTTGTGTCCCGAATGTGGCCGTCTGCACTTCAGACTGCTTACAAACTGCCTTCCTAAGGCCTGTTGTTGCTGCCTACCCCATCTCATCCTGTTTATGTGTGCCTTGACGTTGGCTGCCTCCTCCCAACGAGCGCAGCCTAACCGAATCCCTGTCTGAGGGCTAATGCATGGCTCGCACAGGCTTGGAGGAGTGGAGGTGGACATGTCTGTCACCCTATCACAGCTGCCTCCGCCCTGGAAAACAAGTGCAACCCAAACACGGATACTCCCTCTGGCTAACTAAACAGGAAGTTCAGTCCGTAAGCAAACCAAAGCACAGAGGAGCGCACCCAAGAGACCTAATTATCCTGGAGCCCGCGCGGGTTGTGGCTCTCTATAATGCTGAGAGCTCAGAGGGTAAATCCTGCTCGGGCTGGAAGTGCAATGAAAACAGACCTGCGAGGCTTCTCCTGCTTTTATTTTAGGGGGATCAGGAGGAGAGGAGGGGGAACCTGGTGTCCCCTGTCCTATAAAATGGGCTCAACGGCTGAGACTCTGGGGCCACATTTTGTACTAGAAGGGCAAGCGAACTGGGCGTCAACCCCTGGGCCCTGCCCTGCTGGCCTGAGACTCGGAACCAAGAGCTCAAGCTCTGTGGGCCTCAGTGTGCTCATCTGTGGATCGGAGCTGAGCACATCCACCCCTCAGGATGGAAGGCCTTCCGGGACACAGTGTATCAGATTTCCAGCACCAAGTAAAACTTTCCCACTTGTCAGTTCCCTTCCCTTCCGGGGTGATGTCCATTCACGTAATGGTGCCAAAATGTGGTTTCCAATGAACGCAACAGTGGCCTTCCTCGAGGTACATTCATTCACTAAATAGCCTTGAAGTGCCTGGCACTGTGCTGGGCTTTGGGGATACAGCTGTGAGTGAGACAGATGTGGAGCCTGCCCCGTGGTCTGACCGCCCGGCAGATTAGCCCTGGCTGGAGTTTTCGGGGAGTCAGCAGCGATGGCAGGAAGTCTGCCTCATCATCCTCCCACCTGGCCAAGGGCAGGAGAAATGGGGACCCGCTCCACAGTTGTGTTTGGCTCCTCCAAGGAAGAGGACTGAACTGCTGGTGGCCAGAAGGTTTGTCCCCGTGCACTCACGCAGACGGTGGTGGGTTTGGGTTGTGCCCTGCTGTGGCCGGGCCTCCCAGGGGTCCGTGAGCTCTGCTGGCCCACGTGTCGTGGCCAGAACCCAGCAGGGCTTCTCCCGAAGACGTGGGTACTGGGGAAAGACGGGGAGCAGTGATGCCTGTGGCCCTAAGGGCCTCCCCAGCCCTTGACGGGGTCCCGGCCGGAAAGCTAGACTCATGGCGTGTTTTCACACGTGTTGACCACAGGGGCTGTATGTGTAGGTGGCCTGAAAACCAAGTCATTGGAGTTCACTTACTTTTTAAAAATTCACCTTTCATCGCATGCAAACTAGACCTTGTTGCCCTATCTCTGAGTCTCCCCATCTCTTCCCCCCTCCCCGACGCACTCCCCAAGGGTCTAGGGTTGGGTGGCTGGCGGGAGGACCGTCATGCACAGCACTGGGTAGTAAAGCACCTTTGGGGTTCAGCCACCTGGAAGCCCCGGTCCAAATGCCCCTCCTGTCAAAGTGGCCCTGTCACAACCTGAGCCCCGTCAGGTACCGGAGGGCGTCACTGTCACGGGGCATCTGCTATGCCCAGGCGGCTGACGTCGTCTGCGATAGCCTCAGCGTCCAGATCCTATTTGGCGTCTCCCTTCGCAGCGTCCTAACCACTCGGGAGACCAGGCGGCAAAGCCAATGCGGATTTATTTTGCAGTGATGTGGGAGCTGGAATCTTCCTTTCTTTCTAGAACTAAGCATGTATTGAGTGCTCTTGCGCACTTATTTCCTGACGGTCCTCACAGAGCGCATCAGCCTGTGCTCTGAGCTGGACGTGTCTCGTCTCGCTTAGTCCTCGCGCTGCACTCCTGTGTAGTGGGTACTGGGGAAACCGAGGCCCACACCAGTCACGTGACTTGTCCAAGGTCACAGCCCCTTGTCTCCAGAGTGTGTGATCGTGTTACGATGCTGTGCTGCGGCCGGCTTTAACCAGAGGGGACGGGATGAGAGTGTCTCGTGTGAGGCCAGGCTCTGACCTTGGCTTGATGTGAGATCTGGGGTCCAACCCCCCAGATCCCACAGGGAGAAGGTCTCCAAGCAGATCTGAGATGCCCCAGTGCGATGGAAGAAAGAAGAAAGGGGACATTTACGAGGCCTTTGTGGAAGGAGCTAACACTGTGACTGTGAGTGTCTCGAAAGGGCCTTGCCTGATTCTGGGGCCACCTTCAATCCCAGCAGGTTCCTCTGTGTCCGACCCAGGCCCCTGAGCCTGCCTGGCACACAGGACCAAACCCTGGAAACGAGGTCACTCGATGGGAACAACAGCCAGTGCAGTAGCACACACTTGTGTTCCAGGCCTTTGGAAGAATGCTTTATATGTTCTGTGAGGCCGGTACTACTGCTCTCCCCACCTTACAGATGAGGCAATTGAGGCACAGAGAGGGAAAGTAACTTGCCCGAGGTCACACAGTCAAGTAAGTGGCAGAGCCAAGATTCAAATGCTGGAAAATTGGTTGGCTCCACTGATCCTACCTGTCCTGCCCCTGAGGAGTGGAACTCTGCATTTGAGGCTTGGAGGTAGGAGGAGGTGGGTTTGGGGCTGGTTGATTTGCAAAGCCAGCTGGCGGGGATTTGAGCTCTCTGGCGGTGCCACGGTGGCCACCGCGCTCCCGCAGCCCAGCCCTGGGGAAGGTGAGCACCTGGTGTCAGCGCCTGTGGGGGCTGCCTGGGAACGTGGGCTCGTGTCCCCTCCCGGCCACCACCAGCTCTCTCCGCAGCCTGTGGCTGGGCCTCACTCCTCAGAAGAATGTGGCAGGGCTCCCCTGTGCCAGTGGCTCTGGGACAAACTGCAGAGAAGGCCGCGAGGGCCGGCTCCTGCCAGCAGTGCTGCCGCCGAGAGGCACCTGGGGGCACCGCTAGCGTCGCGCCTGGAGATGGGTGTTCAGGCCAGACCCACGCACGCCAGATGACTTCACACTTCTCTGCAGAAGCGACGTGACTTTCTATTTATTTTTATTATTTTGAAATTTTTATTTCAAGGTAGCTGGAGATATAGAGCTGCTTAAGGAAAATCCAGCCCCAAAATCCATAAGAAAGAAGATGGTTAGTCTCGAGATTGGTCCTGGTCCCTCCTGAAGGGCCAGCATTCCAGGCCCTGTGTAGACACGTGATGGATGGCGTTCATTTAAACCTCACCCTGGGCCCATTTTACAGGCGTAGAAACTGAGGCTCAGAGAGGTCAACTTGTCCGAGGTCATGCAGTGAACAAGGACAGAATTCGACCTCATGATGCTGTTCCTCCCACCACCCTAGTTCTGAATACAGCCACAGCTGGAAGTTGGGGTGGGGTGCGATACTCCAGTGCCATATTTCTTCCTCTGTGGGGGGCATGGGGAGGCGAGGACCTTGGGTGACCCCTCTCTGGTTCATTCTCTCCTGCACCCCTTGGGATCCTCAGTCAGCCACCTACAGCCTTACCTGCAGGTGCTCAGTGACCTGGCCTGGGGTAAGAAGGATGGGCGAGGCCGGCACCCTGCTCCCCGGGAGCTTTATGGCAAAGCGAAGGCAGGAAAATACAGACAAAGGCAGATGGTGTGAGATCCGGAGGAGGAAGATTCGGGGCCTCGGATAAGGGCGGGGTTGTGTGTTTGTCTGATAACTGCTGCAGTGATTCTGTGTCATAATCACTGTTGTTTACATGGCCCTGCTGGGCACCGCGTGGCCTAATCAGGGCAGACTGCAAAATCCCCAGGTTTGCTTTTGTTCTGCAAACAGTTGTTAAGCCCCTACTCTGGCAGGCCTGGTGCTCAGCATGGGGTTGGGGAGGGGTGCCAGGATGAGCCAGGCGCAGTCCCCGTGCTCAGGGAGCGGAGGTGGGGTCAGACGGGTAAACAGATGGTTACAGTATGTTGTGAGGAGAAAGTCAGCTCGAGTCTAACTGCCTGGGTTCGAATCCTGGCTCCACCACTTGCTTGCTTTGTGACTTAAATTAGTGCCTCTCTGGGCCAAGTGAGGTGGCTCCTGCCTGTAATCCCGGCACTTTGGGAGGCGAGAGGATCGCTTGAGGCCAGGAGTTCAAGACCAGCCTGGGCAACATAGAGAGACCCTCTCTCTATGAAAAAATTTAAAAAATTAGCTGGGCATGGTGGTGCACACCTTTAGTCCCAGCTACTCAGGAGGCTGAGGTGGGAGGATCACTTAAGCCTGGGAGTTCGAGGCTGCAGTGGGCTATGATTGCACCGCTGCACTCCAGCTGGGGTGGCAGAGCAAGACCCTGTCTCTAAAAAAAATAAAAGTTAGTGCCTCTCTGGACCTCAGCTGCCTTATGTATCAAATGAGGATAAGAAGTCCTACCTGGTAGGATTGATATGAGGACTAAATGTGTTATTATACAACAAGTGCTTGGAACGATGCTTGGCACATAGCACGCAAAATATATTAACTCTTCCGGTGGTGCCAGTGGCTGTGCTGTTAGTAATAATAGCAGCAATGGTGACAAGAAGAATAATGCCATGTGCTGTAAGACAGAGAAGCCCAGGTCACTGGCAGAGCGCCAGGGAAAGGGTGCTGACCTGAGCCCGGGGGCGGGGCTGGGTCAGCAGGGCCATCACTGTGCAGTGATGATACAGTGGGGTACTGGGGAAGTGGGGTACATGGACAGGCCCGAAAGCCCCGTAGGAGTTAGCAGGAGGAGGACAGTGGGCAAATCGAGGGAGACTCGGGACAGAGGACACAGGCCTGTGCAGGACCGTTGGGTGCAAGAAAATGCACCACTTCTGGAGAAACTGCAGGGGTCCGGCGTGCCCACCGGGTGTCCCTGCGTGGGACGGGGCTGCTGAGCGGTGGGCAGTGGCCGGGGCGAGCGGGCCTGTGCGCCTGGCTCAGGGGCCTGCACCTCCCACGGAAGGCAGTGGAGACCATTGAGGGTTTAAAGCACAGGAGTTAAAGCTCTGATCTGAGCATCTGCTCTGGTCTGGAGGGCACCCAGGCTTGGCGCCCAGAAACTAGGGGACTGACGCAGCAATCCAGGCTCAGAGTGATGTGGTTTGTACCAGGGTTACCAGGATGGGGGAAGTGGCCCGGCGGTGGCGAGTGGACGCCAGGTATCTGGCAGGGCGCCCGGGCAGGCAGCAGTGCCATTCCCCGAGACGGGACGCAGGAAGAGGCAGGGAAGGCTCGCTTTCAGACATTCTGAGTTTGACACGCTTCTCACCTCCCCTATGAATCCCGCCCTCCCCGAAGTCTTCCCTACGAAACAGCTGTCCTGGTGCCCCTGCACGGTCTGGGGGAAAGAGCATTCTATGGGGAGGAGCAGGGAGCTCAGCTGCCCTGCATGTCCGTGCTCGGTGCAAGGAAGGATGGAAGGGAGGGTGGACAAGGAGGGAGAGAAGGAAGGAGCGAGGGAGGGAGGAGGCCATTGTGTAGAGGATGACCCTGAGACAAAGGCAAGTGACTCACAAGTGGACACTTCGAGAGCCCAGCCTGGCTACGCTGGAGATTCACCCTGAGGCATCAGCTTAGTCTCATGTATTTCCAGATGTTTCTGGTTAGAAGTTCCTACAACACTCAGAGAAAATGCCCTGCCCTTCTGGATTCCGGCCCAGTTTGAAGAGCGCCCCGGGCTGACGGAGCTGCAGCGGAGCCCCAGAGAAGCAGGGACTGGGCTGGGCCCCGCCTCACGGGCGCCTCGGGAAGCCCACGAGCCCCCCCGGGAGCCTGGCCTGGGCTCAGAGATCACCCCTTTGAGGGGCTGGGTCAATTCTGGACTCCACCCTGGTGTCCCTGAAAGACGGGGGTAGTCTAAGTCCCTTTAAGTTCCCCAAACAGTGCTGCTGGTGTGCGAGACATCATGTGTAAACCACCCTGAGAGTCTGATGTATCAAAGCTCGGAAGAAATGAATGCACGTCCTGCTAGGCGAAGCAGCCTCGTTGTAAGTTCTAGAAACAAAATAGGGCTTTGGGGGACAAGGAGGCAAAGCTGTGCCCTGTGACTTACAGAATTGAGACCAGGAATAGCTCTGGAAAGAAAACTTGATTTCCTTTAACACCACTTACTGGTGATCTTTACGGGATATCTTGCCTAAGCAATCAGTTATGGGAATTTTCAAACTCCATAGCAACTCCAGGAAAAGAAGTTAATCAGAGCTTCCCTCCCACGAGTTGAATTCAGTAATCATTGCTCAAGGGTCTTCTATACACCCAAAAGCCACGATTGCCCCTGCGAGGTAGATCTGGGCTGTGGATCAACCTCTGGGCTGTTCCCAGTGGGAATGATGGTGGTCACATGGGTGGGTCAGCTGGAGGTCAGCGTGGGGGTGGCTGACCTGGGGCCAAAGGACCAGTATTTCAGAACTGCACAGCCAGGGTGGAGTCTGGGCCTCAGCACTTACAAGGTGTGGGCCTTGGGATGTGTAGTGAAGCTCTCAGAGCCTCGGTTTACTCATCTGTAAAATGAGGATCACACTTCTCAGGTTATTGAGGGGATAGACTGAGATGGTGGCTGCCAGGTGCTTAGCGGGATGCCTGGCACGGCCCAGGTGCCTGCAGGTGAATTTTTAGTTTTCTGTTGTTGGGCTGCCTTGGGGATTTGTTCATGAATGATCAGATGATCTAGAATCTTCCAGATCATTCTGTTTCACTCCAGACCTCACACTGACCTTTCGCCCTGTGCCTTCCTCAGGGCAGTCCAGTAGACGCAGAGGGAGGTGGTGGTGTTGCTTCCTATTGAGAGACAAGTTTTCATAGTTGTCAAAAGAAAACATCGATAGAGGAGGGAGAGTCCAGCCAGGCGGTTCTGCTCCAAGGGCCTGGCCTGAGGATGTGCTGGGCAGGGGGAGGTGAAAGGGGAGCTGTCCCCAACTGTCACCAGGTGCCTTTGTTCCCTGGAGCTGAGGGGCCTCCCTTGCAGGCTTCGGTTACCACAGAAAGTAGATTCATTCATGAAAACCTGCCCCCAGGCCCTGATCCCACTTGCTTTTCTGAACCCCTCTGTTCTTTGCTTTGGCTCAGAGAATGCCACTTAGTGTATAAAAAAAGATTCCCTGCGCCCTTCCGACCAGTGTAATTATGTCTGCGGAGCTTCCTTTCTGGAAGGCCAGGGTGGGGGCGTGCTGCAGCCTCCCAGCCCCGTGGGCACGTCCAGCTTCAGCGGACGGGCCTGCCCTGTGGCTTGGGCACACCGCCTGTGTGTGCAGGGACCGCCACGGAGCCCTTCTCAGCCGGCGTCCAGGTTGGCAGAGGCGCCGTGCCCTCTCCGGCCTGGCTCTGCTCCCCTGCCCTGTCACCTGCGAGGATGGCCTTCTCCTTTTTGCCCAGCTCACTCCTGCTTTGCATGAACGCTCCTTTCTTGGGACAGTCATTCCCTGCCGTCCCAAGCCGGACCGCACCCCTGCTCCGTGCGTGGGCAGCACCTGCGCGTCATGACGGCAACGGACAGTGACCGGACACCAAGGAGGGGGCGTGGCCTGGCCCGTCTGACTTACGGCATGTGCGGCTCCCTCCTGTCACCTGATCTTTGCAGCCGCCTTTGAGGCAGGCCGTACTGTTTGGCCCATTCTACAGATGAGGAAACAGAGGCTTGGTGGAAAGCCGCAGGCCTCACAGCTGGTAGGTGCTAGATCTGGGAGTCTGGCTCTCGGCCACTGAGCTACACTCCTCATCCCGGGGTCAGCGCTTGTTTGCTGCCACGCTGCGTTGTAATCTTGTCCTTCCGCATATACATCCCTGGTAGATGTGAGCTCCCTCCCTCAAATCCTGTCCTGCTTCCAGCCGGGCTCCCCCAGCGCCGCGGCCTGGGGCCTGGTTGCTTAACTGGAAGCAAACTGGCTGATGAAGGCCAAGCACGGAGCAGCCACCAGGTTGCCGTGTCCCTCCTGGGGATGTGGGAGGGACAGGGACGAGGGGCAAGCTGACCAACCCAGAGCCCCTCGAGGGCAAAGCGGCAGCTGCAGGTGGCAGGCACCTGGAGCAGGAGGCTGGAACCAACGTGCGCCAGGGGGGCCTGGACCAGTGGTGGGGGGCATAGGCCTGAGCTGTCTTTCTCTCTCCGCCCCAAAGTCCCTGAACTCATCCCTTTTTGGCCTCCAGCTGAAGGAGGCAGGGGAAGTGAAAGGAAAAATGCCATCAGCTACTCTCCCTCCTTATAGGCACCTTAGAGCAAAGTTCTGGCTGGAGGTGAATGTGGGGAATTCCCTCATTTTTGCATTACCACATTGGCCTGCATTTCTAGAAGATAGAGCAACTTTTCTGGGCCAGGGGTAGTCATCTGTGCACCCCCAATGCACTGGGCATACAGTCAGCTATTCTCACCCTCACATAAAACCGTAGGAGGTCAGTACTGTTATAATCCCCATTTTACAGATGACAATACTGAGGCCCAGATTGTTATGTATTTGTCCAAGGTCCATAGCCAGTACGTGGCAGAGCCAGATTTTAAGCACAGGTTGTCTGGCTACAGTGTCTGTGTTCTGAACCATTCTGCTCTGCTTCCCCTTGATGGAAACAGCCACATAGTAAAGATCTATATTTTTTCATGAGAAAGAACTTTTAACCATGAATATCACTTGCATGTCTGTTAAGAACGGCTCTGGGCCAGGCAATAGGCGAAGTTCTTTGCAGACTTTATCCCTTTAAACCTCATGACAGCTTGTGAGGCATGCGCTGTTGTCAAATCTCGCTGTACAGACAAGGAAACCGAGGCTAGGAGGGTGGAAATGACCGACTCCGGGTCATTCGGCCAGGCAGGGGTGTTGCCGGGATTCACATGCCCATGGGTCTGCCTGACTCCGTGGTCTGACCTCCACCCTGTGCCCAGTCGACTCGCAGAATCCCAGACATCCCAGGCAGGGTGAGCCTTTCTTCTCTCAAAGCAAATACTCTCGAGTTTTGTTCTGTATTTATTTAACGGGATCAGGGAGACACTGATCTCCTATAAAAATTATATCCTGAAATTAATTCATTAAGTTTTTTCCACCTAGTTCCAGCAGGGTCACCGCCTTTTACAAAAAAAAAATTTTTTTTTTTTTTTTTTTTTTGCGAAGACTTTTCCCATGTCTTGCTTCATTTTTCTTTAATGAGTTCCCAAATCAGGCCAGCCCGGGGGCCTATCCCATGTTCCTTCTTCCGGATGATAAAATAGGTCACCTGTGGCTGTTTGGTTTCAGAATTTCCACTGATCCTGACTCCACATGTGTTACAAAAGTACTCCCCTGAGGGTGGCGGAAGGAAGGATGTCTTCTTCCCCCCAGAAAGACGTTTCAGCACCACATAGATGGCACTGCAGCCACCACTTGGCTAGCCTGCCCCCCACTCCGTCCCAGGATCTGTCCCTGCACCCCGACAAGGGCTGCCGGGTGGGTGGAAGGAGGAAATCCCCTTTGCCGTACGATGCAGCAGGACGACAAAAAGGCGGAAGACTCAGGTTCCAGTTGTCCCGCTCCCGTCTCCTGGGGGTGGGGTGAGCTCCCCAAACTGACGGCCTCAGTTTTGCCTTCAGAAAATCAGAGTGTGGTGTCAGATGGCCGCAAAGGCATTGTCTAACTCTGAAGCTCTGTGTTCCAAGGACTTTGGGGTGGGAAATAATTCGAAAGCTCTAGAAACAGAAGAGTGTTTATACCTCTGATGCCATGAACTTGAGGGTGTCCTATGCATCACGGGGCCCCAAGTCAACCTCCATGACTTCGTGTGGACTCTGCTCTGTGTATCTGTTTGTCCTCAGGTGTGGCCTAAGCAGCAGCCCCGGTGCTTACAGTAAATAGCTGATGCATTTAGATGTGCTTGTCCCTGCAGCGGGACAGTGGACTTCCCGTTACACTTTCATTATGATTGCAGATGGGCCGCCCTTCTTGAGAAAGGGAAAAGGCAGTGAAATGACAGGAGACAAACAAAAAGATCTCAGGACTGCAAAGACATTGATGTGTTGCCACAAAGCTAATCACCCTTTTCTGAATCCTGCAAGTATCGGGCACGGAGTGCCTGGGATGCAAAGTGCCCAAGACCTGTCCCAGCAGCCCCGGAGCAGGGACATGAGCTGAGGGTGTCATTCATGGTGATGTAATTGTGATCAGGCTGGAGCAATTGAGATAAAGGGGTCCAGTGAACGTGGTGGAAATCGCTCCTTTGGGGCCCTGGCTTGTTGGCGATTGTTGTGGGGGAGGGGAGGGGGTGTCTTTTGGGCAGGGCTGGGACAAGGGCTTTTGGGTCCCCTCTGCAGAGCTGATTCTACCTCTCCTCTTGGTGAAAGACCAGGTTTATCCTCACTGGGGAACGGAACACACAATGTGCAGAAATGAGAGAATGGCTCATGCATACGGGGAACAATGGGGAAATGGGATATTGTTGAAACATGTTACTTGATGAGAAATAAATCAGCCTTTCTGAGTGTCTTCAATCCATAGTTCAGTTATTCTGAAATTCCATGCATACTTTATAGTCTCTTAATACATATTAATAGCTAATCTTTTCTATAGCTAGAAAATTGCTCTTTAGACCTCCAATTTGCTTAACAGCTGCCAATCCAAGTCGCCGCCGATTGCTTCTGTCGCTCTCCTTCCATGTCGGTGAGGTGTTGAACCACCGTGAGCCAGGCTTCTCGTGCAAATGACTAATGTGTTTGCAGTTAACTGCAGAACCTACTCATGCAAAAGCGATGCTAAATCAGCAGTTTGCAGATGAAACAGAGACCACCAGCGTCAGGATTGGCCCAGCAGAACCACCACGGGGCAGCGCTAAGAGCAGGTTCCCAGGCCGGCCAGACCCTCTGAGTCAGAATTTCCCAGGGTAGTGTCTGGGAACCCCCATTTCATCAAATGCCCTCTATGACACCGAAGATTGAGAAATGCTGTTTGGCAGAAGGTGGAGCAGTGTGCTTGCTGTACCAGGCACTTAGGGAACGGCCTGTGTCAGGTTCATAGTGACTCCTTCCCTACCGTGTGCCAGGAAACGTGCTGAGTGCTTTCCTTGCGGGCTCTCATTTAATCCTCGCAACAACCCTGAGAAGTAGGCAATAGTATTGTCCCCATTTTACAGATGGGAAAACTAAGGCCTGAAGGAGTCAAGTGATTGGGGGCAAAATATAAGTAGAATATTCTGGTGAATCTGGGGAGAGAATCAGGAAGAGAAGCAATGAAGTCATTGGTTCAGGGAGGGAGGGGCCGGGAGAGCCTTGAGGGTCATAACCCCTGCCTCCCAGAGCATCACCCCCTGGGAGCCCCATCTCAGTAGGTGGAGGCTGCCGGGCTCCTTGGCTGGGACAGGGATGAGCCATCCAAGGCTGCCCCGTGTAGCCCCCCCTTCTGCCCCTCCCTCCTGCCAGCAGTGACTTCCGTGGGCCCCAAAGCATCAGCCAGCAGGTGTGCAGTCCGCCTGCCTGACTGCAATTTCCCAGGGAATCCAGCCTCCCGGGCAGCGTGGGAGCCACGTCCCTTCCTCACCATTGTCCTTGTTCCGGGCCACCATTCATCGGAAGCCGGTCCAGCTTGGCAGCAGCCCCACTCCTATTCCTGCACCCCTCCGGCACCCTCCCCAGGCCTCCGGAAGCCCGACCAGCTGAGCTGAGATGTAAATAAGGCCCTTGCAGCTGCACCTGGCAGGGCTGAAAGGGAGCCCCGGGGACACGCAGCCTCGGGCCAAGCCCTCCCCGGGCAGCCCTTGGCACTCGCCCTCCGCAGCGTATTTGACTCTCCTCCTCCAGTTTCCTGGCCTCGCCAGACGAGTGGAGAGTGCCAGTGTGCTCCCTCAGCGAACGCTGTTGTCCCTGCTCTGTCCCTTGGCCTCCAGCCTCAGGGCCAAGGAGGAGCTCTGGTGCGGCAGCCGCGGGCCGAGCCAGAAGCCCACCGTGGGAAGACGGGGCAGCACTGCGGGGCTGGGCTCCAGGAAGCCCACAAAGCCTCATCCGCCATCTTGTGACCTTCATGACCCCTACTGTCTTGAGTCATTCATTCATTCACTCATTCATTCATTCAACAATGCTTTAAGCGTCTACTGTGTACCAGGCACTGAGGATACAAAACTGAACAAAAACTTGAAAAATAATCTAAGTTAACATTCTAGAAGGGAGAGACAAGCAAAATAAGTACATTGTGATAAGCACGTTAGAAGAGATGAGTTCCACAAAGAAAAGCGAAGCAGGGAAGAGGGAGGAGAGAACCGAGCTTCCAGTAGTTTCTCTTAATAACCGCCACTGATGTCTTTCCTGACTCTTCTGGGGGACTCACACCATCTGGCTGGCTCCACCTGGTTTTTCTTTTGCAGTTTCCTCCATTCCTGAGGCAGGGCTCAGAGCAGCCAGCAAGGGGCACCTTCTCCCCGCCCTCAAACACCTAGAGGAGGCACCACGGGCAACCCCTGCCCAAACAGGGATGGTTCAACCCACAGCAGTAAAGAAATTGTTTTGAATTGCAGCTAAGGTTTAAGGATATGGAGATTTCACATAAAATCTAGTATTCTGGCTTCTCTCAAGAAATTGAAACACCCTGAAGGACCAGGGCCTCATTCCCCCTAGACAGTATCAATGATATCTTTGTGGCATCTCCCACCTTCAGTGGCCCAGGGTCTCTGGTTAGGTTCAATCCCATGCAAGGGCCCTGCATCATTTATTCATATTTCCTGATGGCTCCAGAGGAAATCTGAGTGTGTGACCCTAATCCAGGTCACCAAATTTAAATTCTGCCTACCAAAGAAGTACTTTAACCACTGGCCTGAAACAACCCTTCCTCGCTGCTCAGCAAAGCCCGGGCTTCCCTTTCTGCTCCTGTGTTTCTGCCCACAGAGCTCCCAAGGTTAAAGTGGAGCTTGGAGACGTTGCTCACCCACGGCCAGTGTCGGCCGAGCCTGGCTGGGGCTGCACCCAGAGGCCAACGGGGAGCCCTCAGGCACCCAGCGCCTCCTGCCTCATCTCAGGGCTCAAAATGCTTCCCATTCATGGCGACTTTCCTTCTTCCTTTTGCTTTGAAAAGGTAGGAAAAGCTTCTGCAGAGATTCAGTCCTTGCTACTTGCAGTCAGACAGGTGTTTCCCTAGTGACGAGTTAACATCCTGAGAAACCACTTTCCCTGACAATGTTAATGTCAGTTAACATGAAATCACTGCTTTCCTAAACCCTTTACATTTTGCAACAGGTTCAGACCAGATTGTTTCTGTAAAGGCCCAATATTTTTCTCCTTCCTTTTCTAAGCGTAAGAGTTTTTAAGCATTATGTAATTCATAGTGGTTCCCTACGGATGTACCCAAAGATGTCTAAGAACTGTGGCCTTCTAGACCTTTGACTCCTGGACCTACCGAATGAAAAGCCCCTTGTCTTAAACCACCAGGACCGGGAAGGGGAAATTTGCACACGCAAGTCCAAGTCTCTGCTTCAGTTTATAGTTGCCGGCCTTGGAGCCCCTGAAGCACCGGTTCCCACACGCTGGTGACCTTAGAATCCCTGGAGCGCTGGCCACTCCAGAGCTAATGCCATGGGACCCAGGCCTCCATGATGTTTAAACCTCCCCTGGGATCCCAGGGAGCTGCCAGGGTTGGGAGCCCAGCAGGTAGTAACTGCCAGGTGGGTGTTCACACCCCACCCCGGGAGGCAGAACAGCGCAGGGCCTGGGGGCACAGTCTGCCCGATTCAAACCCCAGCCCCACTTCCTAGCTCCCTGACCTTGAGCAAGTTAATTATTCTCCCTGTGCCTCAGTTTCCTCATCCATAAATTGGGAATACAATGATACCTATCTCATAGAGTGTGAGGTTAACAGTGGCTGGTGTATAGTAAGTGCTCAATAAACAGTAGCTTGTATACATGTGTGCCTCTGTTTTTGCTGTGGAGGTGGTTTCCTCAGTGATTCCCTGTGACTAGCCCTTTTCGTGAGAGTCTAGGAATTCCTGTACCCCTAAGGAGATATACTAGAATCTGAGCCCCTCCACCGCTTTTAAAATAGGCAGATGATGGCATTGCAGCTGAGATGCTGGAAGGGGTTTGTGTTCAGATTCTTTTTTCAAGCAGAGAAACTGAGGCCTGGCCCTAGCTAACAACTGTTAAAGGCAGATTTGGACAATCCCCAGTCACTTGATGCACCCAAACTGACCTTGTTCTCTGGGTCCTTCTCCCTGCGTCCCCCCACCTGGAGCGGCCGGCTGGTCTCGTGTCTGGGGGAGGTTGCAAACACCACAGGAGATGCTTTAATTTAAGGGAAACCAGCTCTTCTTCCTTTTAAGATGAAACGTAGTAAAATTTTAAAGACTTTTTCAAACGGTCCCTAAATTTGGTACTTAAACTAATTATGGTTGCCTTTTAAAAATGTCCAAATTAAAAATAGACATCTAAACGAGAATGCAGGACACAGCCCCGAGCCTGGAGCCATGTTCCCGGTTTCCTAGAATCAGCCCTCCTCTGACCTAATTTATACTTTGGGCAGATCAAAGGGAGATGAAGGGAGTTGGAGGCTGGGGCCGGGGGCGGATCTAGGAGTCGCTCTGCAGCAGATGGTGAACCTGGGTTCTATGTTCTGTAATTAGGAAGAGCTGTGAATGGGTGAAAGATGTTAGATTACAGTCATCTCCACGTGGTATAAAGCTGCGGTTCTCAGCATCACCTGGTGTAATGGGTTGAACTGTGTCTCCCCCCAAAGGCATATGCTGAATGCTGAGGTACCCCCAGCACCTCAGAATATGACTATATTTGGAGATAGGGCCTTTAAAGAGGCAATTATGTAAAAATAGGGATGCTTGGGTAGGGCCCAAATGCCGCCTGACGGGATTCCTTATGAGAAGAGACCCCGGGGTGCGTGCACGGAGGAATGGCCTCGTGGAGAGGCAGCAGGACAGGCAGCATCTGCAGGCCAAGGAGGGACGCCTGGAGGACACCAACCCTGCCGTCACCTTGGTCTTGAGCTTCCAGCTTCCAGAACTGGGAGAAAATAAACTTCTGTTTTATAGGCCACCCAGTCTGTGGCATTTCTCTGTGGCAGCCCTAGCAAACTAACACACTTGGGAACTTGGCTAGACGTGCAAATTCTCAGGCCCTATCCCTGACCTGCTGAATCGGAAACTCTGGGGGTGGAACCCAGCAAACTGTTGTAACGAGCCCTCCAGGTGATGTTCATGTCTGCTAAGATTTGAGAACCACTGGACATAGAGTCTTATTAATAGTTGGGGGTAGCCAGCCCAAGAGAGAATGACACATGGTTGGGAGTAGGGACTGGTCTGATGAATATAAACATTCTTTTAGAAGGTTCTGGAAGTCTCTGGAAAAGTCCCAATGGGTTCCCTACATGAGAAGGTGTATGTTAAAGCGTTCTTTCTGTACATGCTGAAGCATCCTGCAGTCATTAGATGGAAGTGAGTTGTAACATTAGCATTCAGTCAGCTGAAGAATGCAGCCCTCTAAATACGCCAGCATCAGTGGACTGAGTCCAGGAACCTCCCCTCTTGACTGAATTTTCTGACTCCTTTAAAGTCTTATACATTTCCCACCCCAGACAACTGGAATGTTCTCTCTTCTGATAGAGCACGGAAATTTAATCACATGTCCCCTTTTGTCCTTGCTGCTAGGAAGCCCACAACCAAATGAGAGTCTTAATCCCAGCCCTCATAGTATATTCCCTTTCTCCAATTTCAATTTTATGTTGCACATATGTCCTTTGTTATGATCTCTTCCAACCCTTTTGAGAAAGAAGAAGAGGGGAGAGAAAGGGACGGTAAGAAGAAAGAGATTGATCTCACAGTTCAGATATTATAATTGTCAGATCAACAAATCCCTGCTCTGTATTAATAAAATTGGTAAAACTTGGTTGAGAAAGACCAATGTTCTCTTTCGGTGACAAGGAGACAAATTTTTCCTCATTAATGAGTCTTCCTCACTCCTCTATCTTCCTGATGTTCCAAAGCTGTTCCAAAGCTATTCAGGAACTACCCTTGGGTAGTTGCCCTGAACTGTGCTCAGGGGACATGTTAGTGCTGAAGGGTTATGATAGTTACGAAAGCTCCTCTGAGCCCCGGTTGGGGACAAGAATGTCACCCTGTAGACCAGGGGAGCATGGAAGTGATGTGACCAGGTTTGCATTTTTTAAGTTGAAAATCGCTATTTTCTTGATCACAATTTCTAACAAGCTGTTGATCCTATGAACAAACATGGAGATTTCTAGAACACCCCAGGCTACCATCAGAAATCTGTCCTGCCCCATCCTGACATTATGGCAAAGAATTCCCCTCTTTCTTCTGACCTGTTCAGAGCTGCCCTTAATCTAGGTTTCGTGAACCAAGGTTCAAGGAGTCCAGAGATAGAACCCTGAGGGGTCTAGAGTTCCGTGTAAGAATTTTATGAATTTTGTGTTTTTATCTTGGTGATAACGAATCAAGGCCTTTCTAGATTATGAGGCCTGCCCCGGAAAACCTAGTCCCGCCAAGTGAAATCATGGTGCGTGTGTTCTTTGATGGCCTTGGTGGCACCATGTAGCTCCATTTTCATTGTCTTGAGCTAATTAGAAATGAGCAGAGAAAGACTATATATAAATGATGAGCTTTTATTGATTAAAGGTCAAATGGGGTCACAGGGCACTGGGTTTTACAGTAACTAGGAACGAGGAAGTGGTGGGGAAACCGAGTCCTCACACAGCCTAGCAGAGGAGCAATGCTGTTCTCCAAAGAGCCCGCCCCACGCAGTCGGCGAGCATCCCGCGTTTCGGGCAGGGATTTAGTCCCAGTAAAACATCACCCTTTATGTTAATGCTGTTCATTTGCATATTTGCATTTGTTTTGGTCTCTTAGTCGTACACCTAGTTTTATTCTATTTGTGCATATTTTAGTCACATTTTATTTGAATGATTTAAATCCACACTAGTCTGAAATTATTTCAAAATGAAGATTTATGAAAACAAATTAAAATATATTTTTTACAAATTTAATGCTAGAGCTGAGGTAAATTTACTAGTGGCCCGGACACATCTCGGATTTGGGAAGCGTTCGTTCTCTCCGCCCGTGCTCCGAAGTCTTCCCGAGGGAAACTGTGTGCCTTGCTGGGGCAGGTGCACCACTTGGATCCTACACTGCTGTGGAGAAAGAAAGGAAGTGTAGGAAACCTCAAATACCACATTTTAAAGCGCCACTGAGTTAATTTCTGCCTCTGCAATTGGACGTAAAATGACACCGGGGTATCATTTCCATTTTTCCTGCCTTTGTGGTCCTGAACGCAGTATTAACTGGCGAGCGGCTTCCCTGCACATTCAGATGCCCAGGAAATTATCTGCAACTAAAAAGATGGTGGGGGGCGGGGGGCTGTTCCTGTGCTCATCTTACTAACGTATTGCCTTAAATTGTCCTTAGCAATTCAGATGACAAAATTGCCCGGCACTGTTTCCTTCTAAGTTCTTCCATTTCCTTTAGGACGCTTTTTTTCTTTTTTTAACGGCATTGCTTAATAGCCCAAGAGGTCCATGAAGGCTCCTCTTAAGGTGATGAATACATCTGCTAAGAAGTCATGAATTGCAAAGGTCAGAGATTTTCTATTCAAAATAAATATGAATCGAATTCGGTGACCTAGAACTGACCTGCAGCAAAATTAGAGAGCTGATGAAATTAATCTTTGCGACTGCAGGCCTTTTGTTTCCTCTTGTTTCATAAAAGAACATCTACATATTAGCCACCTGCTTTGTGCCATACCTTGTCCAAATCCTGTGCTGAACTTGATCTTATTTACTAAATGCTGAACCAACCGTGACTTATTTGACGTAATCACCACACCTGCAGGGTAGGTCGGACGATCCCATTTTGCAGATAAGGGAACTGAGGCTCAGAAGGTTGAGGCTGTTGCCCAAGATCAAGCCCTGGGCTTTGAATCTTCTGATTTTGAATCTCAGCCTCTCGTCTTTCTTACTAGTGCCTTGATATGCTTTCTTTATTCTTTTGGGTAAGAATATTCTTTTAAATAATGTTATCTTCTCTTATACATTTATGCTTTAGTATCCACTTGCTCAAAGTTATTGATTGAATGCCTGACTCCTGTTTTAGCTTCCTAAGACTGCTGTGATAAATCACCATAAACTGGGTGGCTTAAAACAACAGAAATTTATTCTCTCACAGTCCTAGAAGCTGGAAGTTTGAAATCAAGGTGTTGGGAGAGCTATATTCTCCCTGAAAGTTCTAGGCATCGATCCTTCCTGGCCTCTTTCTAGCTTCCGGTGGTGGCTGGAAATTTTTGGCATTCCTCACCTTATAGACATTGTTTTAATCGTGACTCTGTCCTCATGTGGCATTCACCTTTATGTCCCTACGTCTCTGCTTTCTCTTCTTTATGAGAACGCCAGTCATTGGATTGGGGCCCACCCCAATCCAGCATCACTCATGTTAACTAACTGTATCTGCAAAAACCCTATTTCCATACGATGTCACCATGTAGTCAAGAACTGTCTGGTATCTGTAGACAATTGGGAAATTTCTTTAGCCACAGAGGGGCCTTCCTACTTGCATATCAAGTTTCCCTAAAGAGATTATTAAGTCATTCATTCATTCGCTCAACAAATACCAATAAGTATCTTCTATGTGACAGGCACTTTTGCACGTGTGGTGATGCATCTGACAGAGCCCTAGCCATAAAGTGGCGGGTATAATAAAACCCACCCCTTGGGTTACTGATTGCATTAAAGAAATTAAGCCATGTAAAGCGTTTAGAACAGAACCTGGTACGCAATGAGCACTCACTCAGATAGATAGTAGAGGCTAGATAGTATCCTGATGTGTATTATGCATGAGGGAAAATTAGGAAATTCTGCAGCTTGTTTTCTACATTTCTTGGCATATGCATGGCGTCACTTGTACTTGGAGAACTGAAAAATAACATCACTAGATATTTGGATTGATGGAGTGCCCGTGGCTACTGGGCACTGAGACTTTGTGGCAAAATCTCAGCAAGACAAAGTAATGCCAGAGCCTAGGCAGTGAGGAAGAACATTCTGGAAGATTCTTTGTGGGACTCGGAACAGAATACATGGCCACCAGTTGGCCATCCTGGAAGGAATTAGGCCCTACCCAACAATAAAGGTGGCCAAGACCCTGACGATCAGCTAACCTGCTAACTGCCTCTTTCCACAGACAGGGCGGGTGAGGCCCAGAGAGGGAAGAGAGGGGGAAATAATATTGAGTGTCTGCCTGCTGTGTTCAGGCCTTTCCACACAGTTCCCTAGAACCCTCACACCAGCCCAGCAGGCACGGGCGTGATGCTCTCCATTGTACAGGCCAGGAAAATATGGCCAAGGGAGCCCCGGCCCCACACTGGGACCATAATGATTCAGAAATTAGACCCTTAATTCAGCAGCCCAGGCCTCTCTGCACATACGAGATTATTGCTCTGCCCTTTGTCGTGGAGATAAGCTTGCTGACTGGTGGCATTTGGCCCGTGAGTAACTGGGCCAGTAATTTGCAAATTATTCCCAATCCAGCAAACTCCTGCAGGCCAGCCCTGTTTTACCAAGTAGAAACTTAAAATCCCTATGGGGCCCTTGCTCCTCTGGGCTCTGGCTGACAGTCTCAGCGTCATGTCCCAGCTACCCTTTCCAGCTCTCCTGTTTCAGTTATTTATTGCTGGGTAACAAAGCACCTTGAAACAGCACTGATGTGTCACTTGCCACAATTCTGTGGGTAAGCAGTTGGGCAAGTCTGCTGCTCTCACCTGGGACCATTCACACAGCTGTGGTCACTGGATGTCCGGCAGTCGGTGCCAGCTGGGGTGCCACAGTCCCCGTCAGCCTCCAGGAGGCTGGACAGGGCTTTCCATGGCGAGACTGTCCCAGGGTAGCATTGCAAGAAAGTGAAGGGTAGGAACTGGGGGGCTTCGTAATAGGCCCAGAACTGTTCCCCATAGCTTCCCCCACATCCTACTCATCAGAGCAAGGCACGGCCGGCCCACACTCCAGGGGCTGGAGAAATAGACTGCAATTTTTGATGGGAGGAGTGTCAACGTCAGATTGCATAGGGGAAGGCACATCAGGCGGGTACTGACATCTTCCAGATTTCTGCCAGGTATTTGTGAGGGCGAAGCCACGAGAGAATCACCATACTGTTCCCGCACAGACTTGCAAAGCATTCGCACTCTGTCTTGGTTTGCTTCCTCCCTCGAATGTGAAAATTTTTAGTGGTGATTACATCTCGTTCAGAGTGTTGCTGGGAAGACTGGACATAATGTATTTAAATCGCCTGTGAAGGTGCCTGGTACAGAGCTCCTTGGTCACACTATCTGCTGTTGTCACTGTCACCATCATCACCATCATGTCATCACCCATGCACATCCTAACGAAGGGTGCAAGGGCTTCTCCCCAGTGGCTACCGGGAGATCCCTCAGGTCCCAGTAAACTCATTGGTATTTCTGATTTTTGCCCCATGCATATATTAGGATGCATTTTGCAGATTGTGGGTCAGAGTTGGAAGTGCAGGGCCAGATTCTTGGGTGACACCCAGACCCTGGGCTCCACTGACTCGGCTGTCCGGGTGGTTGGGGGGATTTCACTGACAGCTCTGCGTTCTCAGGACTCCAGGCCACCCACAGTCTGGACTGGAGGAGGCAGTTGCTTTGGGGCTCTGAGCCCCTGTGATGCCAGTGGCCACAGGACTTGAGGAAGCCCAGCACGAGCAGACGGGGGAGCTGTGCTGGACGGACGCTCGGCGCTGAGTGTGCTCAGGGGAGGAATGATTCTTCCACCTGTGTGGCAGGGGTGCATGGGGACTGCCAAGCGTGTACCAGCAGAGGGGGACGGGAGAGTCCCAGGTGGGCCAGCCCAAGGAATGCTGTGGCAAAAGGGAAAGAGTCAATCATTAGTGTCTCGAGAGCCCCCTTCGGTTATGAAGGGGCGAGGAGTAGGAATGAGGCTGGGAAGGTGCTCATGACGCTGGGCTATGGAGAGCCTCAAATGACCAGCGTATGAACAGGGGCTCTTGCAGCAAGGAGGCAACCAGGACACCGTGTCATCTGCAGCCCCAGAGCAACCATTCCGTAGCCCTGGTGGCCCCTACTTCTCCATAACTTTAACCACAATTGAAATGAATTCTCTTTATATTGAGAAGAAGGGCCACACTGCACCTTCATGAGGAGGAGGGGGAGGTATGGCACGAAGCCTCCACTCCATAAGGTCTCTGAGTGTCTGGGTGCTGGGCACCGGGGTGGCGGCAGAGCAGGGCAGAGTGGTCTCGGGTTTCCTATTCCAGATGGCCTGGGAGGGCTGGTTCAGACTGGGAGCGAGTGGCCTCTGCAGAGACACCTTTGCTCTTAGAATTTAGAGGAACACACACAGCTTCCCGCACGTTTCCCATTGGCCTCCGTCAAGGCTGCCAGCTCTCTGCCCTGGTACTTCCCAGACCCTGAGTGATCTGGGTCCCCTCCCCCATGGCGCTGAGCAGGGTGCCTTTTCCATCCCGAGCCCTCAATACATGTTCCGACAGGGGGCTTGAGGATCCCCTTGCAGCCGACAGAAATGTCCCAGACAAGTACTGAGTCCTTATCCCTCTTGTGTCCCCTCTGCAGCTGGAGCTCTCAAACACTGCCGTCCTCCACCAGATGCGGCGGGACCAGGTGACAGACACGTGCCGCGCCAACAGTGCCATGAGCCGCAAGCGGCGGGTGCTGACGCCCAGCGACCTGAAGCACTTGGTGGTGGATGAGGATCACGAGCTCATCTACTGCTACGTCCCCAAGGTGGCGTGCACCAACTGGAAGCGGCTCATGATGGTCCTGACCGGGCGGGGCAAGTACAGCGACCCCATGGAGATCCCGGCCAACGAGGCCCACGTCTCTGCCAACCTGAAGACCCTGAACCAGTACAGCATCCCGGAAATCAACCACCGCTTGAAAAGCTACATGAAATTCCTGTTTGTCCGGGAGCCCTTCGAGAGGCTGGTGTCGGCCTACCGCAACAAGTTCACGCAGAAGTACAACACCTCCTTCCACAAGCGCTACGGCACCAAGATCATCAAACGCCAGCGCAAGAACGCCACCCAGGAGGCACTGCGCAAAGGGGACGATGTCAAGTTCGAGGAATTCGTGGCCTATCTCATCGACCCACACACCCAGCGGGAGGAGCCCTTCAACGAACACTGGCAGACCGTCTACTCCCTCTGCCACCCCTGCCACATCCACTACGACCTCGTGGGCAAGTACGAGACACTGGAGGAGGATTCTAACTACGTCCTACAGCTGGCAGGAGTGGGCGGCTACCTGAAGTTCCCCACCTATGCAAAGTCTACGAGAACTACTGATGAAATGACCACAGAATTCTTCCAGAACATCAGCTCAGAGCACCAAACGCAGCTGTACGAAGTCTACAAACTCGACTTTTTAATGTTCAATTACTCAGTGCCAAGCTACCTGAAATTGGAATAAAGGGGGTGGGGAGAGGGAGAGAATCATGCTTTTTAATTTAAGATTTTTATTTGTCAAAAGAATTATATGGATATTGGGTTATTTTGTAAATTAATATTTCTTTGGGGGTGATGCTGCGAGCAGCATGGTGAGAATTATTTAAAATCCTTCGCAGGGAAGGACAGCTGTCTTTGCAGGGGAATAGGATGGGTTGTCCTTGTTTTTAGAAGTGAATACTGCAACACTGTCTCAAAAGTTTCCTTGTGTTCTGGTGAATTCCATGAATTGTGCATTCCATAAATTCTAATTAATATTATTTATAGTTATTTAAACATGGTCTCTATAGATTGCTTTGTGTAGCAGCAAAATTCTAATGTCTTTCCAGAAGAAATCTATGTTTCGTGCTTTGCTTGCTACAGCTCACTTGGGGGCATGAATGTTCTCCTTCCTGACCTTTTATGGAGTCACAGCCATGTGATAACAACCGGTGTCATGTGTATGAATGCCACCATTCTTGAATTTCTGCTAGAAATAAATAGGTTGCTATTGCACTTAGAGGCATCTTTGCAAGGAACTCATTCCAAACCATTTCCAAACTTGAAAGTCCCTTGCCCTAAAGAAATGTGATTTTTTTTTTTAACCCAAGGGGAGAGCTGACTGTAGCAAATTTTTCACCAGAATTAGTAGTCTGATAGAATAGACTTTTTTACAGAAATTTTGAACTGGCAGTGCCAGTTGTGGTGAAAGTGAAGTGGCTGTTACTTTATTTTCAACAAGTATTTATTGAGCACCTACTATATTCTAGGCCATGCAGATATAGCATTGAACAAACCCAATAGTCTTGGCCCTCAAGAAGCTTTACATGGACACAGAGCTTCCAGCTCAACAATTAGCAAACCCCTGGTATTCGTGGACTTTACATGGAGTCTGGACTATTCATGAGCAACCACAGAAGGTTCATGACCCCTACAAATTTGCATTTTTCTATGGCCCAAATTTGGAAACCACATGCTTGGAGCAGGCCACTTAAGTTGGTGAGTGATCTCACACTCATTACCCAACGCATGCGATGGGGAAAATGTTTCCTATCATGTACCCCTTCCAATTTATTGGTAGTGTCTGCCTTTAAGCCCTAGAATGGATTCTCCAGGCACAGCGTAGGAGAGTGCTGTGATTGATTAGCAATGTCTGCCTTGGGTGAGGGAGGGGAGTGTTCCTCAAGTGCCTCCCACTGCCTTCTCCAGCCGACATCCACGCCCCCGTGTACAAGTGCTGCCTTCTGCTTGCCGCGTACGAGAGCGAGTACGTGCGTTCAGGGGTTTGCAAGGGTGAAGGTTAGAGGTGAGCTATTTGTACACGAGCGCACACGCACACTCTCCTGCAGCCACCAGAGGCTGGGCTGAGCGACCATTGGCACCTTCGTGACCGCCATGCATGAGCAGCAAGGACAGCCTTCCGTGCTCTTAACCCATGCCCCCTCGCCTCTGGAAGGCTGGGAACCTTTCATTTCCTGTTCCTTGCTAATCAACATCTACACGCGCTTCTCACTTCCAGCCATTTCCGATGCTCCTCGGTTGACGTTTGAGCCACATCCCTCTCACAGCTAGTGAATGAGTCGGTAGCAGATACTGTATATAATAATGATAATAATAGTTCTAATAATAGGGGGGGTGGGATGGGGTTTTGCTTTTTGTTTTGTTTTCGATGCAGTCTATAGTGAAGGGGTGAGAATATTCTAAACAAACAAAAAATGAGTAATTTATTCACAGAAACTATGAAAGTTGTATTGTAAAGCTCACAGCAAGCTCGGTGAGCAGCAGCTGCAACATCTCACTGAGGAAATTATTTTATTTAATGCGAGTGAGATGTGCACCCGGGAAGGTCGCTGAAGCTATTTATAAAACGTTGTGTACCTTCTTCCGAGCTCTTTTCCCTTTGTGAAGGGCACAGCAACTATGCCCTTGATGGATAGAGATTTATGCATTGTGTTTTACCAAGTAGAGTGACAGACCTTGGCTGTCCCTGGAACCGAGAGTCTGGACCTTATTTCTAGGTGGGGACACTGTCCTCAGAAGGGCTCGTGCTAACGAAACAGATTGTGCAACATTTTCTAATACATGCTCTACAGAACACAGGTTAAGTCAAGTCAGTTTCCTCTCTGCAGGACTTTTCAGAGCCTTGAATATGTGCTGTGCATTGTGAATCCCCCAGGGCATCATTGAGTCAGTAGCATTTCCTGAACTTACGTGACCAGAGTACTCTCGTCTACAGATCATCTCACACAGAGAGTGTTCCACAGAATATACTTTGGTTAGGTTGATTTAGCTCATCTAAGGTCTTCAAGGATAAAAACTACCACCCCAACACCCCTCCAAAATAAGAACACCAAAAAAAACAAACAGCGCCACAGTCTCCATCTGGTTTATAGCAACAGAGGTACTTTACCAAATACATTAAACTTTTACTAAGGTGCAATGGTTCTAATCCTGGATACTGCCACAGACAACGACCCCATCCCTCCCGGCGGGCGTGGAGGGAAGCCTTGGGTGGTGTGGACAGCAGGCAGGGAGGGGAGAGCAGGGGCGTATATGGCCCAGAGTGGCTCCCTGCTCCTCAAGCTTTAAAGATGCTTCATGGGAGTGGTGATCTCTTGAAGAGAGCTTCTTAAGTTCCACGGCTTGGAATTGTTCACTGTGTGTGCTTTTTTGGTTTTTAAATGGAAATTCACATCGCTTTACGTTTCTGTGCCTGCCTTTGATCAGTTGTGCAAGCTTGCTCAGTGCTACGCGCAGACGGCCTTCTTTCATCCAGCTTCTCTCTCTTAGGTGAGAAAGATTGTCCTTCAAGGGACAACACATCAATAGGTTTCTGAAATGAGGGACTCCTTCTCCTCGTCTTTTGTTTTGGGTTCACATTTTATTTTCTAATGGCATAAAAACTTTTTTTAAAAAAATGGATTCAACTGTTTTGCAGAATGTAGAAAGTATTCTGTGTCCTTGGTTAAAGAAATCCATTGGCGAAGCGTGCCTGGGAAATGAAAGTTAGCGGTTTTTAAAGAAACATGTTTGAAACCGCTGTCTGTGCATGCTTAGCTGGAGAAAAGTACAGGCAGATGTCCCGTCTCCAAGCCGCTTTTCAAAGGTGATGCTGTGTTTTAAGGACCAGGTACAGTCAGGTAGTATTTACAAGGACATTCCTGCCTACCCTGTCCCTTTGGTTAGAAAACTCTCGATTATTCCTGTAGCTTCTCCAGACCCCCCTCGCTGCCCTCCCCAGCTGGTCTGGGAAGAAGGGCCATCTGCTGACCTGTGGTGGCTCAGAGGAGACTTTCCTCCTCCCCGTCCACAAGGTGAGCTTCCTCCTCCTGCTTGTTTGGGATATAGGTGCCACAGGAGAGCAGTGAGCTGTGGATACTTCAGTCAGACCAGTTCTCCTGGTGGCAAAGGCATGGAAGCACAAGGGTCTCATCCATGCTAGTAGAAAGCTCCAGAACAAAGTGTGCGAGTCCCTAGCACGCTGAGCTGGTGGGGTCTGGACCAGTGCTGAGTGTGTGATTGCAGAAGTCCCTGTTCTAACCTAGCAAGCACTCAGCCCTGTCCTCCCCTGCACGCGTACACACGCACACATGTGCACGTGCGTAATGCAAGCTGCCCCCTGTGTGCAACCCTGGTGACCAAACCCCTCCCTTGCCCACCTCTGTGTCAGCAGGACTGACCACATCACGTCCCCAAGTTCCTACCACCAGCATTTCCTCCAGCCTTTTCCCATCGCAGTCAATGGGACCCTACGAACAGGCCACAGGACCTTCCAGAACTAGGTTGACCCTTTTCCGTTCATAGGCGAATTTCAGTCTTCTGCTCTTTGTTAGGTACAGAAGGCGCTGCCCGTACTATTTTCTTACAAGCATGCTCAGTATGGCATATGGGCATATAATTTAACATCTCTGTGAGTGTTATTTTTTTTTTTACATATTTGTATGCAGTAGAGGGTCTGTTGTAGAAAACTCTCCCTGTATCTTGCTGTACTGTCAAAGAAAGCTGAATTCCACATTGCCAACAAAAGCGTGAAATGTTCATGAACCTTCCTCCAGGAAAAGCCATTCAAGCCTGATTATTTTTCTAAGTAACTTCAATTAAATTGAAGAAAAAAAGAAGCTGCTTTCCGTGTATGGTTTGTTCATGGCTCATTAACGAAAGACTGTAGGGGTGGGGTGGGCTGGGTCCCCGGCGTGTGGGGGGCCCTGCTCATGTGTGTCAGAGGATGGGGACGCACATGCGGCTGGTGGACTCAGCCCTGGAAAAGGCCACCGTGGATCCAAACTCTTTCTGTTTATTGAGTGCATGGGAGCTTTTCTTCATTGCATTTTTTCTATAAACTCTGTAGAGTAATGCATCGGAAGGCCCACTGTGATCATACAGCGCCACCACTGATGTGAAAAATCAGGTGATGGAGACTCCCAGAGGTCAAATGGCTCTAGTGGCCAGGCTGATGTGCCTTCAGAACCCCATGCTTTTGACACTAAACGACACCTCTCCAGATGACTGCCCGTTGTCCTGCTGCTAGCGAGGTGCAGGTCTGCACGCATGCCCCAATCTTCCAATTCCAAATCCGTTCCTTGCCCGATGCCGCACAAAGCTGCTGTCAGCTCCGTGCATGGGCATCTCTTAGCTTTAATGGCAAAAATGGTTTCTTTATATTTTTCCAAAGGAGAAATCATACCCAACATTGTTTCTCTATTTCATTGTATTCTGATTTCTTTAATTGCATTATTAAACATTGTAACAGAAGAATATTGAGTGAGAAAATATCCAAGTGTTCAACCACGCAGGTATGGTTTCTAATCTGTCCACTCACCAGCTGGCTTTCCCCACCGGTGACCTGGCTCCCGCCCCTGCCTGGCATCATCCCTGTCTGTCCTTGCTGTGGTCCCATCTGGTTGTGAAATGTCCAGACCATAGAGCTTCGTCATTTTAAATTAATCCATCCGTGAATAGATGTAACTTTGGTATAGCCCGTCCCTTCCTCACTGGGACACTGTAAATGTCAGTGGGAAACGAAGCTGGCCGAGGTCATCTCCCTACTCTTGGTTTGCGCCCCTCGGAGTGAGACCGAAATGCCCTCCTGTCAGCAGCCGGCTACTCAGGAGGCATTTGTGACTGTGCCACAGGGGCCCTCTGGCTGACACTGCAGAAGATACAGGACCCAAGGAGCCTGTGGCCCAGAACACTGCCCGGGCCAGGTCAGGGTGAGGTTACTACTGACCCCTCATCCAGTGAACAAAAATAGGGTGAGGCAGGAAAATTAGTGTAAGGTGTCAACATGTCCTTTCTTGGGAAAAGTCCTCTTCTCTCAAGTTATGTCTTTCCTACATTTTTGGCACGAGAATAATTTTTCTGTCGCGATAATAGACGTTAATTGATACTAAGAAATAAGTCAAATGTTGGCAACTTCAGGTGAGCACCCAATGTCACTTTAAATATTTTCTGAAAGTCACAATATCCAAAAAAAAAACCAGAAACCATTGGCCAAGAACGCATCTGAAGCATGAGGGGAGGGAGGGAAACCTCGCGTCCTGGTGGAGAACAGAACTCTGAGGAATCCCTCTGCAAGCACAGGTCTGAGCTTTGCACAGCTGGCACCCACATGGTGTCCAGCGGCCATGTCCCCTGGGTTCTGGGATGGCTTTAAAAGAAGCTGAACACTAGTCTACATTCGCCGTAGAGAGTTTATCAGACATCTTGGGTCTGGGTGATGGATCCCTGTGGTATGGTACAAACAAGGGACATTCCAGGTAAGGAAGAGGAAAATAAGGAGGTGTTCTCACCTTGGAAAACAGCAGCTGACACTGGAGCTATTAATGAAGGTCAGGTAATCAGGAGCAGAAACAGGTTTCTGGGAGGACTGTGACTTGAGTATGGGACAAGCCACATTAAGGTTCAGGTGGAACATCCACAAGTTGTTCTAGAACCTCACTACTCAAAGTGTGGCCCGTGGATCAGCATCGTGGATATTATTTAGGAGCTCGCTAGAAACCTAGTGTAAGGCAGGCCTCACACCAGCCCTCCTGCATTTTAAGAAGCTGCCCAGGTGATTCACATGCACATTCACATTTGAAAAGTGCTGGTCTAAGAGCACAAGAGACAGCCTGAGGTGCAGCTATGGCTTTGGGGGTTGGGGTCATCTTTCATTACTGCTTATTCTTCCAGCAACCCTGAGATGTATATCATCAGGGCCACTGTGCCCGGTTGCACAGGTTGTGCACTGCACAAAAGTAGGCCAAGAATAGGGCTGACGTTTGACATTTACCCTGAAGGAAGGAGTGCCTTTTTCCTACCCTGCTGGCCACGTTATGGGCCCAGGGGCTATGACCACCCAGGAAGTGCATTGTTCTAATTTACACAAAAGCTGGATGGCTTAGCACTGGCCCTGGATATAATGGTTTCACATCCCCCTCATCTGAAGTTCTGAAATCCAAAAAACACCCTGAAAAACAAAAGTTTTTTTCATAGATTTGCAGAAAGCTCACTTGGTAGCAAAACCTGACCTTAGCTAACATGAGACTAATTATAGTCTTTATTTATCTTGCTTGCTGTGAATATTCATGCGTTTTCCTGCAGAAATATTCATGTGTTTTATTACCAGAGTTCAGCCCCATACTCTACTGGGATATTAGGTAATACATGATATTTGCACAGTATTTTCTTTTTAATTTGAAAAATTCTGAATTCTCAAACATGTGATTCAAGAGTTTCAGATAAGAATTGTGAACGTGTATTACTCCAATTTTACAGATGGGGAAACTGAGGCTCAGAGAGGTTAAGTCACTGCAAAGCTAGGCCATGGGGGAGCCAAAGTGCTTTCTTGGCATGACACTAGCTCCAAGAGGCTTATTGAGTAAGACACAAATCAGCAGACTGTGGTCTTCACGAGCATTGTATATTTTCAGATAGAAACACGGTTAAGGAACACAGGGAGCATAGAATAAAGTAATCTGCCTTTTGTGGGGGTCTCCCATAACAGAACGCCAATCCCTACATCTGAGCCGCATTTTTCCAAGCAAGGCTCCGCATATTCTGACAGCGTTTAGCCCAAAGCCAGGAACCCCTGTGCTAGAAGCATCGGTCAACTCCGGCCTCATGGGCAGGCACAGAGAAGGCCAGCAATATTGCAGAAGAATGAAAGCAAGCGAGTGCTCGTTGGATCTGTGATTGAGATGAGACGAACTAGAGGAAAACAGCAGGATGATCTTCTGTTGTACTATTCTTATTCACCAGAGACAGAAGTCTCCATCAGCAGCAGCAGGATCCAAATGCCAAATTCCTTTTTTAAAAGACATTTGCGTGCTTTAGAGAACAATGCCTGTCATCTCTTCAGAACCAAGAGTTGCTCTAGCAAGAAATAATAGGCTTTATTCTCCTTACAGAAATAAATTTGGAGCTATAAATTATCAGCCAGATAAGAGTCAACGTGCCTTCCTCTTTGAAATGTTGCAAACTCTAAAATTATATCCATGTGATATACCCACGTCTGTATTCTTCCCTTTTGAGCTTACACGTTGGGGTGTTGCCACGAGGTGAATGTTGGAGATTTGGTATCTTGTCACCGAAATCAGTGATCATGCATTATTCATTTAAATGAATTTAAGCTTTCCTTAAAATATTTATGTAACAAAACCCCTTTATTTAAAAATAGTCCAGTGAATATTGAAGTCAAAATCATTTTGGGATCATTTCTGATTCTTTCCATTATGTATACGTGAATTACACATTTAGGTGTGTTTATCACTGTAGATTATTTTATGTACACATTCCCATATCCTCTTTGGGAAAGTGTGTATTCAGATCCTTTGCCCATTTAAAAAATTGGTTTGTCTTATTACTGAGTTGTATGTATTCTTTATAAATTTTAGATTAAAGTCCTTTATCAGAAATGTATTTTGCAAATATTTGCTCCCAGTCTGTGGCTTGCCTCTTCTTTTTTTTTTTTATTTCA
>VBSM01003169.1:22543117-22631898 GCA_008086735.1 Cheirogaleus medius
CAGCTTTGCAATTGTGAACTGTGCTGCTATAAACATTCGAGTGCAGGTGTCTTTCAAAGAGCAAGTGTTCTTAATTTTGATGAAGTCAAAATTAGTTTTTATTGTATGATTGGGTTTTTTTTCTGTCCTACGTAAGAAATCTTTGCCCAACCTAAGTCTCCAAGATTTTCTCTAATGTTTTCGTATAGAAGTGTTATAGTTTTAGCTTTTACATTTAAGCCTATGTCAATTTGGTTAATTTTGTATATGGTATGAAGTAAGGGTCATAGTTCAGACCATGTAAAGAGACAGTCATTCCATGACCATTTGTTGAAAGAGCTGTACTTTTTTCACATTGGCGCTTTTGTTAAAAATCAAGTGATTTTTCAAGTGAGCTTCTTCCTGGACTGCCTCTGTTGTTCTGTTGAGCCATATGTCTATCCTTATGCCAGTATCACACTGTCTTAATTACTATGACTTTATAGGAAACCTTGAAGTCAGGTACTGTCATTCCCCAAGTATGCTTTTATTTTTTCTTTATTGTTATACCAATGGCTATACCAAGTTTATTAAAAGTGGTTAGGAGGAAAAGCATTCAGTTTTTCACTATGAAGTATGATTCTAGCTGTAGGTTTTTGTAGATGTCCTTTATCAGATTGAGGTGGTCAATTTGCTAATATTTTATTTAAAATTTTTGCACTTACGTTCATGGGAAATATCACCCTATAGTTTTCCTTTCTTGTAATGACTTTGTCTGGTTTCGGTGTATGGTAATGTTGGCCTTATAACATGACTTGGAAAGTGTTCCTTCCTCAACTATTTTCTGGAAGAATTTGTGTAGAAATTGTATTATTTCTCCCATCAAATATTTGGTAGAATTCACTTGAGAAGCTTTCTGAGCCTGGAATTTTCACTATGGGAAGATTTTTAATTATAAATTAATTTTATTTGATAGATATGTGGCTACTTAAGTAATCTAGTTTTTCTTGAGTGAGCTTTGGAAACATATCTTTTAAGGAATGTGTCCATTTCCTCTAAGTTGCTGAATTTACTGACACAAAAAGTTGTTTATGATTTTTTGTTATTGTAATTTTAAGTCCTGTTGTACAAATAGGTAACTACATTCCTTTTTTCATTTCTGATATTTCTAGTTGGTGTCTTCTCTCTTTTCCTCAGTTGTTTACTTGGAAATGTATCAGTTTTATTGATTCTTTCTAAGAACAGTTTTTTGGTTTCATTGATTTTCTCTGTTGTTTTCTGTTTTCAGTTTCATTGATTTGTGCTCTCATTTTTATTATTTACTTCCTTCTGTTTGCCTTGTGATGAATTGAATTTGTTCTTCTTTTTATAGTTTATGCCAGAATCTTAGATTAATTTGAGTCCTTCTTTACTAACATAAGCACTTAGAGCTATAATATTTCTTCTAAGTATTACATTAGTTGCATCCCATAAATTTTGGTAAGTTATGTTTTCATTTTTATTCAGTTTAGAGTATTTTCTAGTTTTCCTTGTGATTATTTATATGTGGATTATTTAGAAGTGTGCTGGGGATTTTCCAGATATCTTTATTTCTAGTTTAATTCCATCATGGTCAAAGGATATACTTTGTATGATTTCAGTACTGTTAACTTTTCAGAGGCTTGTTTTAAGACCCAGAATAGGCTCTATTTTTGGTGTATATTCCCTGTGCACTTTTTCTTTTTCTTTTTTTTTTTTTTTTTTTCGAGACAAGGTCTCACTCTGTTGCTTGCTCTGGGGTACGGTGACATCATCATAGCTCACTATACCCTCAAACGCTGGGCTCAAGCTATTCTCCCACCTTATCCTCCCAAGTAGCTGGGACTACAGGTGTGCACCACCATGCCCAGCTAATTTTTCTAATTTTTTTGTAGAGATGAGGTCTTGCTATGTTGCTCAGGCTGGTCTTGAACTCCTAGCCTCAAGTGATCCTCCCACCTTGGCCTCCCAAAGTGCTGGAATTACAGGCATGAGCCACTGCACTGGACCCTCCCTGTGCACTTTAAAAGTATGTGTATTCTGCTATATGTTCGATGGAGGGTTCTATAACTGTCGGGGTCAAGTTGGCTGGTAATGTTGTTCAAGTCTTCTATATCTTTATTGATTTTCTGTCTGTTTATCAATTATTGACAAAATCAGTATTAAAATCTCCTATTATAATTGTGGATTGACATATTTCTCCATGAAAGTCTATCAATTTTTGTTTCATGAATTTTAGAACTTCTAAAAGTAGGTGCATACACATTTAGGGTTGTTATGTTCTCTTGATTAATTAATCTCTTTATCATAAGGAAATGTTCCTCTTTTTCCCAAGTAATATTCCTTTTCTGAAGTCTACTTTGTCTGATACTAATATAGCCACTCCAGATTTCTTTTTTTCAGTGTTTGCATTGTATATCTTTTCCTGATTTTTACTTTTAACTTATCTGTGTCTTTATGTTTAAAGTAGCTTTCTTTAAAATAACCCATAGTTGGGTCTTTTTAAAAAAAAGAAAATCTAATCTTATCACCTCTGCCTTTTAATTGGAGTATTTATTTTTTAATTGGAGTGTTTAGACCATTTACATTTAGTGTAATTATTGATATAGTTGGGTTTAAACCTATCATCTTGTCAATTGTCTTCTATTGTCTTATCTTTCTTCTTTTATTTCCTGCTTTCATTTCCTTTTCTTGGATTGAATGGGTTTATGATTCCATTTTTTAAATCTACATTTGGCTTATTAGCTTTCTTTGTTGTTTTATTTTTAGTGGTTGCCTTAGATTTATCATATGCATCTTTAAGCTTATTACAGTCTATCTTCAAAAAGATACTATATTTACATTTCGTATAAGAACTCCACAACAGATTACTTTCATGTACCCCTTCTTTTTGCTATTGTTGTCATACACTTTGTTCTACAGGGTAGAAACTGTAAAATAGATTGTAATTATTTTTGCTTTATCCATCAATTATCCTTTAAAGAAACAAAAGGTGAGGAAAACAATTTAAAGTTTACCCACATATTTATCATTTCTGGCACTTGTTCCTTTGTATAGCCTCAAATATCTGGTTTCATTTTCCATTAACCTGAAATATATCCTTAACATTTCTTGTATTGTAGGTCTTCTGGCAGTAAACTCTTTCATATTTTGTTTGACTAAAAACTGTTGGTCAAATTTGAAAATGGTGACTATTATTTTTTTAAATATTCTTTTCTGCCTCCACCCTCTTTCTAGGACTCCACTTATGTACCAGGCCACTTGATGTCCCATTCATCATGAATGCTTTGTTGATTTTTTTAAGTTTTCATTTTCTCTGTGTGATTCATTTTGTATAGTTTCTAATTGTCATGTCCTCGAGTTCACTGATTCTTAATCCTGCACTATCTTTTCTGCTTTTAATCCCATATCAGGGAAATTTTCACATTATATCTGTCATCTCTGTAAGTTCCATTTGGGTCTTTAAAAGTAATACATTTCTTTTTTATCATGATCATACTTTCCTTTGTATCCTTGAGAGTATATAAAGATTATATATAATCTTTTAATATCTGCTAATTCATTATCACTATCATTTTGGGGTTCTGTTTATATTGACTGATTTTTCTCTTGATTATTATTCATATTTTCTTGCCCTTTTTGTATGTCTAGCAACTTTTCATTTGATACTGGATATTTCATTTTACATGTTTAAGTGCTGGATTTTATTTTATTTCTTAAAGGGGTGTTGGACATTTTCTGGCAGGCAGTTACATTACTTGTGGATTAGGTTGATCTTTTTGAGGTTTGTTTTTAAATTCATTTAAGGTAAGGTCTAGAATAACCTTTAGTATAGAGCTAATTTAGCCTCACTTGTAAGGTATGGCCTTTCAGAGAATTCTACTTAATTCCATGAATATTCAGTGGACCTTTCACTCTGGCTAGAGGCAACTCAAATAATTCCTGGTACTGTGTAACTCCTGGGAATTATTTTTCATATAGTATTCTAACAATTGTACTTTTCTTGAAAGTTGTTCTTATCTGGCCTTGAGGGATTTTACTCTGTGCATGCCCTCATTGATATTCTGTCAAAGACTCAAAAGGACCTCTGTCCAAATTTCTGATGCTCTTTCTTAGGGAAGCTCTCCTCACTTGGGTAAAGTGGGTAAATGTTCTGTGTTTAATTCTAGCCACCTGGGCCTTTCAGAACTTCAATCTGTCTCCTCAGCTCAGACAGTATGGGATTCCTGTCTGTGAGCCACAGTCTGGGGAATACCCCAGACAGAAAGTCTTGGCAACGTAGACCTCATCTCCTTTGTTTCCTTTTCACAGGGGTCAAAGTTCATTTCTGCTTGCCGTCCAGTGTCTGGAAATAGTTGTTTCCTATATTTTGTCTATTTTTCTAATTTTTCATTGTGGGAAGTTAATTCTGAACTGTCTTACACCCTCATGGTCAGGTGCAGAAATCTACTTGTTTTAATAGCTATAATTAAACCAACATCTTATGGCTTATTTAATTAATCTCTCTAATTTAAAAAAATTATTTTTAATAATACTTTTTCTAATTATTTCTCTAATCTAAAATAAATTTTATATAGTGCTAATACAAACATTATTATTATAAATGGGGTTTTTTTCTTTAGAGGATGTTTCCTTAAGATTTAGAATTCCCAGAACAAAGGATAAGAACAATTTTTATAGTTCTCATTGCAGTAGTTCCTATTGTCTCCAGAAAGATAAAACCCATTTACAGTGCCTCTAGGAGTATGAATACATATTTCTCCTGATTGCTAGCATTGAACTTTATCACTTTAATTTATTTTTGGTAGTTGAAACTGTGAGTAATGGTGCCTAAAAGATGGTTCAATTTATTATTTTTTCTTACATTGCTAGGAAAATTGTGCCTTTCCCCATCAGATAATTAAATGTCTGAATTTTCTTTTGTATAAACTGTTCATCAATCTTGACGATGTATCAAGTGGAATGATGTATTTATATTGTAGACCTCATTACCTTTTGTTGTGTTTTTCACATAGCTTAATCCCCTCTCTTCATTTACATATGACTTTCATTTTTAAGTGTATCTCTCTAAACAACAGATTGTTGGGTGTTTTTCTTAATTCTGACAGTGGGTCTTCTTTTTCCAGAGGATTTTATATTTTTTGATACATTTGTATTTTTCACCACCTCCTAAATACATTTCAAATTGCTACTGTGGCTTGTTTTTTCTTTTTATTCCCATAGCTGCTGTAGTAAAGTTTAGCGTTTTGATTTCCCTTCATTCTGTACTTTCGATCTACTGGACTTTCAATTCCACAAACCGTGTCTGTGTTGTTACTGCCTGATTTCCAGTGTCTAGCTGAGTGCTGGGCATATTGATTTATTCATTTAAAAAATAATTATTGAAATCCTGCTATGAATGCCATGGAGACCAGGTGTGTGGATTAACCCAGTAATCTGAACTCTTTTCAAGAGTCATGTTTGTATCTTGTGCCTCTCATGGTTTATGGTCTCATTTATGGACATTAATGTTCCTCTGTTAATCATGCCCTCTGCGAATGTACTAGCTAATTTCTCTTTCAGAAGGGCCTTCATCCAATTCAAATCTGCATCGCCCCTTGTGGAATTTCTTGCCACTGTGGGGTTTGGGGGTGACAAATTGTTTCAGTACCTCTAACAAACCTCATTTTGGCTCATAAAAGAAAGGTCAATCTGGGCTAGGTTAAAGGTCAAGTGAAAGGTCAACCTAACCAGTCCTGCATGAACACTGACAACCCCATTTCTCTTAGCTTTGTATAAGTATTCCCCAAAGCCTTCCTTTTTTTATTCTCAATAGTTGAAGAGGTAAACTCCAAATTTGTTTTGTTCTCACATCTCTCAATGTTTCCTTTCTTCTTAAATCCTTGAAAGAGCCTGTCTTTAATCCTGATGTCTCAAACATCGACCAGAAACTTTCTTTGAATGTGGCTCCTGTGTGAATTTCTGTCATTCTCTCCCAGGGACTGAATTGAGATTGCCATTTGGGTTAGAATATCGATCTTTAATGATTTTGTTAGCCCTGGACTTTTCCCTGAAGCCCTAAACACCACTGGGACTCTGCTTGTTCTGCTCAGTTGATCGAGTTCCTGTCAGTTCCCCCAAGCTCTGTCCATTTTTCCTGCATCACAGTGCCCCCTTTTGTGATTCGGTCTCAATTCAGGTGGCCGCACACATGCACCTTCCACTTTATTGAGTGGCTTTTTGTGCAGAAGCAAGAGCCTTAATAGAAACTTTGCCAAACACTTGATTCAAATGAAACCCTATGCAGAACTCCAGCCTGGAACAGAGACACGCCCAGAGCTGCCTTGGTCTTCGGTGGTGGTGGGTGGGGATTAAGGAGATCTGGAACATTCCCGACCTCTCCATCCCCTAACCCCACAAGACCCCCGCCAAGTAGTTTTGCTCAAGCTGCTCTTGCATCAAATCTGTTTCCTCATCTCGGTTTTACTCCCTTGCCACATTCCTGCGCCTCAGCTCTGCCTTTCATGCTTGTTCCACTTTCCTTTTTAACAACATCATTTCTTACTGAATCTTTTGCATTAACCCACATCTTATTCTTTATGCTTCCTGAAGGGTCTGCAGACATCTAGGCAGATCTGGTTAATTTTTTTAAAAAATCTATTTACACTTAGAGATTGTGAAGAAGCCAGGAAAAGAGTGTTTTGGATTTCTAAAGTACACATATGGGCTTCTTTTTTATTTATTAACAGCTTTTATATATTTTCAATATTATTCCTTAAAGCAGCTGTTTCTTTGAGTTCTTTTTCACACCTGCCTGTCACTTGGGATTTCCATTTGTTAGTTTGCGAATCTGATTTAGACGTGATAAAAGCAAAGCACAAGGTAATTTTATTAATTTTAAATTTTACTTCTACATCTGAGGGTCATGTAGAAGCTTTGTGCACACCCAGCTGGGGTCACAGAAGAGCCACTGGCTATTCTGTATCCCTATAACAAGAGTTGTTATGGTGCATTTTTTATTTGTATTATTTGTATTGTTGTATTGGGTTATTTTTTGTTTGTTTTCTGAGTATTTTTGATCCATGGTTGATTGAAACCACGGATGCTGAACCCGAGAATACAGAGGGTGGACTGTAAATCCTCATCAGGCTTGGCTTTTCCATCCATTGGATGGAGCTCTTGGAAATTAAAAATAGTATAGGCCAAATAAATGTAATTGAAAGCCAGGGAGATAAAGTTGAAGAAACCTCACAGCAGAAAGAAGATAAAAAATGTACAAAGATAGAAAACAAGAGAAAAGAGAGAGGTGATTAAAATCTACCCAGGAGGTACAATTTCTAACTAATAGGGATTTCAGGAAGATAAAACAGTGTGTAGGAAATTATCAAAAAATACCTCCCAGAAGTAAAGGAGGAACTCTGTGTACTCAGCACAATGAATAAAAAACACCCACACCAAGAGGCTTATCGTTATAAAATTTCATAATACCAGGAACAAAATGCTTCTGGCAAAAGAAAACAAAGACAAGTAGATAAATAAAACTACTGTATAAATGGGGAAGGTAAGTAATAAAATTTCAATATAATGAGGTGTCTTCTGGTTAAAGATGACATACTGTGCAATTGAGTTTACCACCTTTTATTCCTGGAAACCCATCAAAACAATAACAAAGGGGAATTTAAGAGAATAATGTCACAAAATTGCTGAGAACAGAAAAGGGAGTGGGCATCTGTATCCTTAGTTGGTGAATACCAGGCAGATGGAAGTGAGTGGGGTAACACAAAAGAGCAGGGAAGGGCCCCACCCAAAACACACAGTAGAGAAGTCTTTCCCCCAGATGCCTCCAGAGTTAGCAGGTCCAAAGGATAAGTGTGGGACAAAGAGCAAACGTTGATGGAAATTGTAGAAAAACATCAAGTATCAGCTTCCCTCACCCCTACCAGTGATGGTGGCATTTGCCACCAGGCTGGAACCTGATAAATAGCCTCTAAAAAAATTGAACTAGGATTTAGGGATCCTCTAGTGGTGGTTGAGTCCTTAAAGTAGAGAAAACCATTCCCATTTGGCCATTTGGGAGAGAAACTCAGCATATCTGCCTGTTCCTAACCTGGACATGTTTTATTGAAATCTTTTAGTGACGCCTGCCATTGGGTGTGCCTAGCACACCTCACATGCACATGTGCACACACACGCACAGATACACACACACGGCATAGGCAGCCCTCTCATTCAGAAGAAAGGCCGGTAAAGACAGAGAAAATCATGCCAACTCCCTAAATCAATGAGTCCAGTATTTCATTATTAAATATAAATGGACAACCAAAGACCATAAGACATCCAAGGAAAAGCTACCACACAAAAGAGAAAAACCTAGGGGAACAGAGAAAACAAAGAACCCTGTGCACAGCATTAGCTGCAGAGCACAGTATCCACTCTACCTGGATTTATACATTTATTCAATGAATATTTAAAGACTTACTATGAGCCAGGTACTAGTCCAGGTGTTGGGGGAACAGCAATGATTAAAATAGACACAGCCCCTTCCCTTACAGTCAGGTGTGTTGAGGCCCCCTGGCTGATGCACAGCAAGGGCAAAGGCTCTGAGATGGGGCAGGCTTGCTCTGTCTGAGGAGCAGCAGGATAGCTTGGGCAGAGGGCAGAGGGAAGAATGGTAGGAGGCAGGGTGAGACCACACGGGGCCTTTCCAGTACACCATCTGTACTATGAGGGAGACAGAGAGCCACATTAAATTTATGATACCTGTATGTGTTATCTATTGCTGCATAACAAAACTTAGTGGCTGAAAGACAAACATTTATTATCTCACAGTTTCTGGGAGTCCAAAATCAGGTGCAGTTTAGTTGAGTACCTCTGGCTCAAAGTCTCTCATGAAGTCCGTGGGGTGTGGGCTGTGGTCTCATTTGAAAGTTCGACTGAGAGTGAGGGGATCTGCTTCCCAGCTCACTCATGTGGTTTTTGGCAGGTCTTGGTCCCTCACCACATCAGTTTCTCCGAGGGGCTGCCTGATGATATGGGAATTGGCTTTCCTCAAGGTGAGTCCAAGGGAGAGCTAGAGAGAGTGAGCGCCTAAGACGGAAGGCACAGCTTTTTTATTGCCTAATCTCAGAAGTGGCATCCATCACATCTACCATAGTGTACTAATTAGAAGGGAATCAATATGCCCAGGATTAACCACAAGCACAAATGCCAGGTAGTGGGATTCACTACATGACCATGTGGTCATACAGGGAGTAGGGAAATATCTGGAATTTGAGGGATAGGTCCAGGCTGGAAAGTCATCATCACGGACGTATTTATTATTGGACAATCTTTGACAGTACTGGAGGAATCGACTCCAGGCTGAGTCTCCAGGAACATCTCCCAGACCGGCCTGGTAAGAGATCTGCTGTGGCCCGTCTGCTACTGCCCCAGAGATGCTGTGCCTCTGCCTTCCCCCAGTGCCAGCAAAATAGGTGCCAGGGGTCCTAGCAGTTCCTTTGGTAGCTAACTTAGGATCAAAGTTCTCAAAGGAACATATGCTGATTGGCAGAAACAAAGTTTATATGCTATTAATAGTTACACGGAGCTGGAAAATGTCATTCTTTAAAATGTCCATTATAGGAAGATAGAATGGATATCATGAAGTATCAAAATATAGAGAGAGTGTTCAAAAGATTTGAGGCCTCTATAAATCACTCTGATTCTGGAAGGATGAGATAATTTAGCAGAAATCAGAGATCATAAAACAAATCAAATTAAGAGCCACAAAGAAATATGGATAGATATCATATCCATTTAAAACTTCAAAGTGCTAACAAAAAGAAGCAAAGAACAAGAAGTAGGTTGTGAAAATTAAAGATATAAACACAGAAATTAAGAATGTAAAAAATTGGGTGGAAAAAATACATGAGAAAATCTCTCTGAATGTAAGACAAAAAGACAAAGAAATGAGAAATCTGAGGAAAGAAAGATAAGAAACACATAAGATCAACCCAAGAGGGCCCAAATTTAATTAAGACATCCTAGAAAGAATAAGGGAGAAAATGGAAGGCATGGAATCTTTTTTTTTTTAATTTTAAAAATTTCCCAGCACTAAAGGAATATACTGGAAAAGGTTTCCTAAGTTCCAAGTTTGATGAGTACAAAATGACTATAGTATCATGAAATTTCAGAACACTGAGGATAAATATAAAGATAATAGTGAAATTGATAAAAAAAAAAATGGCTAACACTTTTTTTAGGAGTCACTGTGTGTGGGCAGCTGTTTTAAGCACTCAACAAAGATTAATTTAAACCTCACACTAGTCCTATGAGTTAGCTACCGTTACTATTACTACCACTGTGCAGATGAGAATACCAAGGACCTTACCCCTGGACACACAGCCAGTGAGTGGCGGAAGTGGAAGTGAAACCCAACAGTCTGGCTTAGTGCTCTTAACTACTACTGCCTCTGAGGGACACTGAATTCCAGAAAGCAGGAAAGAAATGCCTTCAAAGTTCTGAAGGAAAATTATTTTGAATATAGAACTACCCAAAATATTAATTGAGTATTAGGGAGTAGTATAATATAGTATCACACATGCAAAAATCTATTTTTTGACATTGTAAAAGCCTATATAAGTACTTTTTCTGAAAAAGCAACTTACAGATTTATAGCAGCAAAAGTAAAAAATAAATTGAAGAAAGACATGACATGACCTCCAAGAAGAGTAAACTCATTAAACAAAAAATAATTCCAGGATAAATTCTTTGCAAATGGGTTAGAGAGAAGTCAGTCTATATTTGTGTACTAAAAATGCATTAAACAGTGAGAGGATATTAATGATACTTTTTTCCTGTCAATAAGAAAGAAGATAACTCTAAAACATCGCGGAGGGTGGGGGAAAACTGTACAGGAGATTCTAAAAACAAAGCAAATTAAATAAACATAGTGCAATTCAAAGTATTTGATAGAGTTTAAAAGAAATTGATTTGACTTTGACTCTTGGAATATCCCCTTTAAGTGATAGGAATTTGACTGGCAGTGCCGTAAGTTTAGATCTCCTATTCTGTGCATCTAGTCAAACCATCTTGGCTCTTTATTAAACTCTGTTTTTATTTAGATAAACTCTGACAAAATAAAAACACAGCTAACAGCACTTGGGAAGAAGAGAGGGAGGATAAATGGAGGAATATTTCAGGGTGCAACTTTCTTTATCTTACATGTTGATAAGTAAAGAAACAATATCTAAAGATTATGGATCAAGAAACAGAAGCTTAAGCATATTATTTAAAGTTATAAAGGTAGCCCAAATAAGAATCAATCATTAAAGAAATATAAGGAACTAAATTAGGGCTGGAAAATGAGGTAGTGTAAGTGAATCGAATTTTTCAAACTTCACCATGATTATCAGAAGATATAGCATAAAACCAAGAAATTATGAAGCAGAGGTGTAAGCATAGTGTTTAGAGCTAGACAGGTGGCCATGCAAGGACTTAGAGACAGGAATAGCCAAAAGGGGTTAACTCAGCAATTGGCCTAGGAAGGGGGGCAAGACTTTATCTCCGTACTGTTTGCATTTTAATTTCCAGATGTATCTTAAAATAATCAAAAAAGGATGATCCTCTCACTCAAAAACCTGGGAAAATTTGGAACCACTGCCCTACAGTATTTATAAGCACTGTCTAGCTTGCCTCTATTTCTATACTTCTTTGGGTAAGAAACTCAATTCCAGGAGACAGATTTTTCAGTTTGGAGCCAATCTATATTCACCCTCTTGTACCAAGATGGATATGATGTCCGTTTCTCTGCCAGCCCATAGATTAGGCCTGGAGATGGGCTGCAGGAAAAATCTGATACCATTTCCCAAGAGATTTCAGCACAGAGAGCTGCCGAGATCTCCCACTGCTGTGTGGGACGTGCCATGGCTTCGGCTCAGAAAGGAACCCTGCCCTGACCTCCCAAGGGACACTGGGAGACTGTGCCTTTGGAGTGGACCCCAGGGCCATCAGGGCAGGTATGGCACCAATGGCAGTAACGCCCCTTGCCGGTGGTGTCTTGAGCTTTGAGCATGAACAAAGGCGACCCTGAGTTGGAGATCCTAAGAGGGCTCTTGTCAAAGTGAAGAGATCCTCGGAGACGCCTAGAAACAACTGAGTGAGGCTTCAAGACGGGGAGCTAGTGTTTCTGTGATATGCAAACAGAGTAATGAGCAGGAGAAATTCGAGTAATTGCTGTAAACATACTGTAAACATGAGACTTTATTTGCACTCAGAGATTGGGGCGGTCTGGAGAAACTTGAGTTATATTTATGCAGCTATAGAATTATCATTACCATCATCATTATCCTGTTCTGTACAAACTCAGCACAACAGCAGTTACGACTTATCTGAACTTCTTTTTGGATCCAAAATGATTTCAGTCTGTGTGTCCTAGCCCAATTTCACCAACAAAGCCTTGCCATTCGCTGTCTGGTCTATGGACCAGCAGCATCGCATCACCTGATAATGTCTTAGAAAGGCAGCATCGAAAGCCTCACCCCAGGCCTACTGAACCAGAATCTTCATTGTAACAAAATCTGCCAGTGATTTATACACACATCAAAGTTTGAGAGGTACTGCTCTTAAAGAGTGGCTGTTAACCTGGCCATACTTTAGAATCACCTGGAGACCTCAAAACATTTAAATGCCCAGGTCCTACCTCAATGCAATTAAATCAGAATCTCTAGGTATGGAACCAGGTGGCAGTAGTTTTAACATCTTCCCAGGTGATTCTAATGGTCAGGTAGGGCTGAAAACCATTGCTCAAAGGGTCAAGCCTGTTTGCATTTCAGGAAAGCTTTTTACCGTAACTGCTGTTGTCTTAGTCTGTTTTATGTTGTTATAACAGAACCCACAGAATGGGTAATTTATAATAGGAATTTACGGGGCTTGTGGTTCTGGAAGCTGGGAAGTCCAAGAGCATGGCACTACATCTGGCAGGGGCCTTCCTGCTGCATCATCCCATCACCAAGGTGCAGGGGCAAAAGTGGGCAAGAGCAAGACAGCCAGAGGAAGCCAAACCTGCTTTGGTAACAACCCACTTGTGATAACTAGCCCATTCCCGCAATAGCTGCATTAATCCATTTACAAGGGCAGGGCCCTCGTGACCTAATCACTTCTTATTAGGCCCCTCCTCCTAACATCATTGCGCTGGGAATTAAGTTTTCAACACATGAACTTTGGGGAACGCATTCAAACCATAGCAGCCCTCCTTACATATTCAAATATTATCTCTTCTTCTCTCTACCAAACACTTACCTATCTCTGGCTCCCTTTTTCTTAATAAATATACCTTTGTCCAGTGATTGACAGGCGTCAACCATGGAAAAAGTTTGGCGATAGGAGGAAATGAGCTCAGGCCTTGCGATGGATAATGAGGCGGCCAGCCCTGACAGCAGCCAAAGTGCACGACAAAGTGAAACAAGTGGTAGGGAGATTATGAAGGACCTTGTTGGTTGGGCAGAAGGGTCCATTTAATGTGGCCGGGGAGAGGAGGGCCACTGAAGATTGGAAATCAAGTGGAGAGAAAGGATATTGTGGAAGTTGAGTTTGATTTGGTAGACTGAATTTGTATCTGAAAGTACATAATTGCCCACTTAAAACCAGGCATTGAAATGATGGTCACTTAGGCATTCTTCTCAGAAAACTGCCCGCCAAGGTGTTTCCCATACAAATCTGCTCTGGAGCCAATAATGAAGTCCAATAAAGTCTTGCTAATTACGTTCTCTAATGAATTGTGAGACTTCCTAATCCACAGTCCAGAAATTTGTACAGTCAATAACTGTGTTAAATAGCCTCAATTACTTACATATGGTGACTAATTTTGGTGTTAATTGTACCCATTAACCCACACAGAATTGTTTTAAGTTCCTGCAGGATGGTTAATGTACTGATTCCTCTGAGGCCGCTAACCACATTTTCCTTTGCCCACATTCATCGTTGGGGCTTAATAAAGCTTCTTAATCTGAACTTAGCCTCTAGATAAACGACCAAGAAGTCTCAAATTCTTTCTCACGTGAAATACTTCATAGTATCTTTTAATTCAAACTCAAAATCAACCCTATTGGTGTTACCCCATTGTTTTAATTTGGGATCTTTAAGACAGAGAGTACCCCTTAGATGATTAGAAGAAACACAAGATAGAAATAAATATTATATTATTTACAGGTCCTGGGGCACACGGCACCTGGCAAGGCCACACATAGGCAGGTGAGAGAGTGCCAGCAGGGAGAGAAAAAAAGGGACTGATGGGTTCAATGCCTTTATTGGGTCCAGGGTGTTATCCAACCAAGCTTCCCATGAGGGTTTTAATTGGTGGGTTCAGAGCAAGCAGGCACAAGTTCCAGGAGGTCACTGTGACTGGGATATGGCCACTGTGGCTTACCTGCACTGTCCATGTGGGGTGTGAGGGCCAGCTGGGAAGGCTGCACCTAGTTGTCCCTTGGGGAAGTGGTTACCAGGGAGCTGCTATGTAAGGCAGATGTCTGGATTGACCATACTGAGGAACTCAGCATGGGGAGTCCAACTTATACTTAAAATGGATACCAAGGCAAAATAAAATTACATGCATTCACTACACCCATCAAAAAGTTGACTGAAAGATATACTAAAGAAAGGTGAATAGGCTTCCATCCTTCAGAGCTCCTTGAAGAAGGATGTTTATCTTTGGAGTTAGTAGTTCCAGGAACCAAGGTCTTCCCCAGCTGATCAAGTTACTCCCATTTACCAGGTTAACAGGGCTCAAAATGTCCCTATACTCAGCCCTTTACTTTTGTGGGCACCTATCATTAATATTCTTGAAGGCACTATCTTACTTCTGCCAGTGTATTTTAATAGATGTGGTTGGTTTGGATCCAAAGGATAATATACTCCAATAATCTGATTAATAGTAACATAACATTGCAATTAAAGTTGTATTTAGGGAGGTGGAGCAAGATGGCCAAATAGAAACCTCCAGTCCCTCTGCATGAACACCAAATTCAACAACTGTCCACACAAGCTAGCACCTTCAGAAGAACCAAAACTCAGGTGAGCTATCATACTACCTGGTTTTAATATCATATCAAGGAAAGAAGCACTGAAGAGGGCAGAAAAGACAGTCTTGCATTGCCTACACCTTCCCCTACCCCCACCCCTGGCAGTGCTATGCCAGCGTGCCAAGTGGAGAGAGATCCCATGTGCCCAGGGAGGGACAGTGAAGTGATCGTGGGACTATGCATGGATACTCAGGGCCACCTCGCACAGAGGAAGACAGCACAGGACAGAATTCTGCCATTGCCCATGGAGGGAGCATTAGGACAAGCCTGGCTAGAGGGAAATCCTCTACCCCCAAACCTTAGATCCAGCTAGCCCCATCACTGGCTGACAAAAAGTGGCCTGGGGCCTGGACTAAATTCATAAGGCAGTCAGGCCACAAAGCTGCAGTCCTTGGGCAATCCCTGCAGCTGTGCTGTCTCAGAGCCAGTGGAATTTGGATGCACGTGACCCAGTGAGACACCAGGGGTGGCAGCAAGCCAGTGGCTGTGTCACACCTCACCCAACTATAGGCAGCATGGCTCAGGGAGTCTTCTTCCACTTGGGGAAATGAAAGGGAAATGTTCAGAGGGTTTTATTTTGCAGCTTGGGTACCAGCTCAACCAGAGTAAAATATAGTACCAAGCAGACTCCTGAAGCCCCTGAGTCCAGACCTTAGTTCCTGAATGGCATTTCTGGACCCACCCTGAGCCAGAAGGAAACATGCTGCCCTGAAGGGAAGGACCCAGTCCTGGCAGGCTTCGCCACCTGCTGACTAAAGAGCCCTTGGGCTTTGAATGAACATCGGAGGTAGCCAGGCACCTCTGGCTCTGGGTGAGACTGGGCTGGTTTCAGGCGTGACCTGGGCTGGTGGCTATGAGGGAGAGCCCACGTCACTCCTTCCTCAACTCCAGCGGCCCAGCACAGAGAGTGAGAGACTTTGCCTGGTAAGCCAGGGAATTCTCCCATATCTTACCCACGCTCACCAAGGCAGTACCGCCAGGAGTCTGCAAGAGTCCCCGCATTTCTAGGCTGGGGGCACCCCCACTGCTGATACGGCTGCAGTGGCCAGAGACTGAGATCACAGCACTCAATTCCCTTTGAATATCTGGAAAGACTTCTCAAGAAGGAGGAGTTCAAACAAGCCAGAACAGTGAAGATAAAATAAGTACCTAATTCTTCAATGCCCAGACATTGATGAACATCCACAAGCATCAAGAACACCCAGGAAAGCATGACCTCACCAAACAAATAAATAAGGTCCCAGTGACCAATCCCAGAGTAATGCAGATAGGTAATCTTTCAGACAAGGAATTCAAAATAGCTGTCCTGAAGAAGCTCAATGAACTTTAAGACAACACAGAGAAGGAATTCAGAAGCTTATCAGAGAAATTTATCAAAGAGATTGAAATAATAAAAAAAAAATCAAGCAGAAATTCTGGAGCTGAAGAATTCAACTGACAAACGGAGAAATGCATCAAAGTCTCCCAACAGCAGGATTGACTAATTTTTCTATTTTGTGTAGAGATGGGGTCTCACTCTTGCTCAAGGTGGTCTGGAACTCCTGGCCTCAAGTGATCCTCCTGCCTCAGCCTCCCAAATGCTAGTATTACAGGTGTGTGCCACCACACCTGGCCTGGATGCATATATATTTAGAACTGTTATATCCTCTTGCCGACTTTACCCCTTTATCATTATATAATGACCTTATTTGTCTCTTTTTAGAGCTTTTGTCTTGAAATCTATTTTATCTGATAGAAGTATAGCTACTTCTCCTTTTTGGCTTCCATATGCATGGAATATCTTTTTCCATCCCTTTATTTTCAGTCTATGTGTGTCTTTATAGGTGAAGTGGGTTTCTTGCAGACAGAATATAGTTGGCTCTTGTTTTGTTTTTTTTTAATCCAATCCATTCAGCCACTCTATGTCTTTGGATTAGAGATTTTAGTCCATTCACATTTAATGTTGTTATTGATAGGTGAGGACTGACTACTGCCATGTTGTTATTTAATTTCTGGTTGTTTTGTGGTCTTCTCTTTCTTTTTTCCTTCCTGTTTTACTTTGTTAAAATTGATTTTCTCTGGTGGCGGGTTTTATTGTCTTGCTTTTTATTTTTTTATATCTATTGTAGGTTTTTTGAGGTTACCATGTGGCTTGCAAAAAAAATTTTATAACCAATTGTTTTAAGCATATGGTAACTCTGCTTACAAACAAACAAAAAAGCAAAGAGAAATCTAACAGAAATTCTACCCTTTAACTCCATCCCCCCAACTTTTTAACTTTTTGTTGTTTCCATCCATATCTTTTTATACTATCTCTCAAAAAGTTGTTATAGTTATTTTTGATGGGTTTGTCTTTTAGTCTTCCTACTGAAGATATAAGTGGTCTATACACCACAGTTACAGCGGTAGAGTATTCTGTATTGTGTACTTACAATATAGAACCGAAGCCCTTAGTGCTGGTGGTATAGTGGGGAGCAGAGCGGCCTTCCAAAGCTCTGCAGTGAATCATTCAGTGGTTGTGACAAAGTCATGCTGAATGGGGCGGGGCAGGAGCTGATGAGTGGCATCCCTTACATGCTGTACTTGTGCTGGACCGCCCTTTCCTTCTGTACTAGGTCCCTCGGGGGCCCAGGCTGAAGTGGGCTTCCAGCTATCTGTGTTTCTTTTAGGGATTCAGGCAACTCTAATGAACGCAGTGAGAAACACTGGCTAGGCCTTCAGGGCTGAGCCAGGTGGCCCTCATTTATATCCTAATTCTTCCCACTCCTCCCTTCTCCCCTGCCTCCTCCCTTCCCTTGAGCACACTTACCCAGGTAGACAGAGCTCACTACCTCCTGCTCCTAAATCCCACAGCCTGTGGGCTCTCAGTGGCTGCTGTCCCCTTTGCAGTTTCTGCCGACTCCATCACCAGTGAGTGGGGGGCTCAGAGACCAGACTCTGGCTTGTGGGTTTGAGCTGGGAAAGGTGAGTTCTGATGCTATTTTCCCTTAAATAAGGTCTGAAGTTATATATCTGACTTTTGTAAGGATTCATTTCCTTCCTGTGGCATTTACTTCTCCCAGTTTGGGTCATATTACAGTTTATTTGCTTTGATTCACCAGGAAAATTGATAAACCCAAGTGACTTTTTCTGCTTCTCTCTAATCCCTGGGTGGGGGATGGTGGAGGAAAATCCAGAGTGAGAGCAAACTGCACATGCCATGTTTTCACTTCCACGGTATTGGGAGAATCTTCCCCATGTCATTAAATGTTGAAAAATATGATTGTACACGATGATACATATTTTACATATACTTTGCAATATGTACCATAATTTTTTAACCATCTGTATTTTTGGACATTCAGTTTGTTTACAGTTTTTACTCTTACCAATAACTGTGATAAATTTTCTCATATATAAATCTTTGACCCTCTCATTTATGATTTATTGTGAACACTGGAAGTACCGTATTTTATCCTTTTGAACTCCTTTCAGTGTTAAGAGCAGAAGTGGTTTCACATATGGATGGCACTTAATTAAAACCTGTTAACTTCACTCATGGTCTAGATCAGCTTGCATTGGGGCCTTCTAAAACCTGTCTCTTTAATATTAAGCCATACGAAATCACAAGAGTATGCCAAATCCAATTAGCATCTATCATGAGCTATTCCCTCTATAAACAGGCATTTCATGTTTCGTTATATTCAACTTCTGAAATGCTATTAGCATAAAACATTAAGGTAGCAGAGAATCAAAATGCAAGTAATAATTTCTTAAAAACACTTTGCAATGAATGCATCACGCATATTTATTGATAGCTACAGCAACAGGGTTTCATATTCAGGGGATGTCTTTTCAAGAAGAACTAGGTAACAAAGCCAGGGCAGTACTTAGTTTAAGCTACCCACCTGGTGCTTTATATGATGTACACCATTGTGTGCAAATGATTAAGGCAAGTCCAGATTTGATGATCACACAATTACATGTATGACACTAATGATCCACCGACTGACATAAGCATCAACTATTGATTCATTACGAGACATAGGATGCCAAGATGGGGGAGACCCACATCCCCAAACTACCTGACTGCTGCCTTTGGGCAAAAGAAAAATCTTCTGGAAATCAGCTTTTAGACTTTAATTTTACCACGGCCATGAAGCAGGCTGAACCTCAGTGGAACTTCACTCTCTGCCCAATCCCGGGTCCAGAGTGGCTTATAGAATACAGTGTAACTGCACCAAGATTCAAATTGAATCCATTATTTTTCATTCTCCCAAATAGGTTTGGAGCTGGATCCAGTCTCTGATTTTGGCCTATAGACATTGTCATTTTGATCCAAGGGGCAGAAGGGATTCACTTAAGAGTGTACTATTTCCTAAACAATCTAGAAGAGACTTATCTTAAAAATCATTTATTGTTTGAAGAAACACTTTCCCCATATCTTCTATTCTCTCTCTCTCTCTGCACCCCCCTCCTCTTTGTGTATATATGTGTGTGTTTGTAGGCTGCCTTTAGGTTTCTATTATCTCTTTATGTTATATTACTTAACTTTGCAACTTTTACTTTCCTGAAAGCACCTAGATACAGTACTGTGTAAAGTGTAAGGCAAAGTTGTTTCGGGTCTGTTCTGAGCAGTTCATAAAATAACCTTTCAGGTCACCTTTCCTGTGGTCTGCCCTTTGTCTTGGTGCGTGCTCCAGAGATGCTCATCCTGCCTCCTCTGCTGGCTCCTCTCTGAGAGCACTTACAGCCCTGGGAGAGGCAATCCAATTACCATGTGATCCCTGCCCCGTAACTTGGCACAGCTGGTCAGAAGCCAGAGGCAAGATGAGTCAATTAGATTTTCTGCAGTGAGCAGTTGGAATTGGTGACTCAGGGACTGAGTCTGTTAGTTCTGTGGGTTTCTCTGTCTTGTGTTCCCCAAATAGCCTCAAGCCCTTCAGCCTTCTGCATCGTGTCTTCCTTGAATATCCAAATAAAATGCCTTAAGTCTTGTGGTGGAGGCAAATGCTATGTGTTCAACCAAATTCCATTTCCTTTTCCTCTACCTGGGCGCACACACAAGGACCCCATTTCCTGGCTCCCCTTGCTGTTACACTGGGCCACGGCTGTCAGGTGCTAAGCAGACAGGGAATGGGCAGGAAGAGGAGGCAGGAGTCTCCTGCAGGAGGAGAGCATGTGATTAAAGAGGAGAAGAGTAGAATGGTGCTGGCAAAGTTAGATGGAGACTTTTCCTTCCCAGGGAGGCTCATGCGGGTTATGGATCAGAGAACAGGCCCTTGGTGCTGAAGGGCGGAAGTACGGGGCAATGCGGTAGAAAGGGATGAGGGTGAGCTTGAAACAAGACAGAGATGTCAAGGGAGGGACAAGGAATTACTGGGAATGCTGTGCCGGAGGCCTCGCCCTTCTCCCTGGGGAGTCAGGACCACCTGCTGAGGACAGGGTGGGATAGAAGGGTGGGAACAAAGGTCTGAAACTGCCCTCTGCGCAAGTTTGTGGAGCTAGCCAGTATGGATTTGTAATGAGCCAGGCATGAAGGGTTTTGTGCCAAACCCCTGGCGTTTGGTGTGATCTGGGAGAAGGATCAGAAAAGGTTGTTTGTGGAAATTACCCAAAGTTAGAAGCCCATGCCTAAACAGCAGATGATGGGGAGGAAAATGTTCTTCTTCTAGGCCCACGCTTATCTGCTATTTCTTCTTACTAATACCCCAGTGTCATTAAGTACTAAAATGTTCCCATTTCCACAGAATATCTTCCCTCACCTACAAGAATAAAAAAGGTGTTCACTTTTTTTACACATTAAGTGCTCATTACTCAACAGAACAAAATCAATCTTTTTATTTTAAAGAGCCAAAACAATGAGTAACTACTAGTTTAATCTATTGTCTGGAAAAGTAGTAATTATCAAGCAATTCAAAAAAATAAATATGAAAGCAACACATTCATGGATGAAAATTTGGACAAAAGTGTTTTAAAAAGAAAAAATATTCTTAATCACATCATCCAGAGAAAAACATCTAAAATATTTTGGTGTTTTAAAAAATTGGTATCATTTCATATATAGTTTCGTATTCAGTGCTTTCCACACATTATGTTATGAATATTTTTCTAACTCATCAAGGGATCTTTATAAATTTGCTGACTATATAATATTCTATATTACAATTTTTTTTGAACTTGTCTGTTTTCAAATAAAAAATTTCAAGCTGAAAATTGCTGCAATGTATATTCTGATTATTAGGATGGATTTCTACAAGTAGGATCAATAGGTCAAAGAATATATTTTTCTTTAAAAATAAAAGTACTAAATTATTTTTGAATAAGTATTAGTCATACTTTGAACCATACATGGTTCAAAAATCAAAATGATCTGTAAAGCATAAGTCTTGTCCCCGTCCCTGTCCCCATGTACCTTATTGCTCCTTGTCACTTATAAGTAACCATTTTTCTTAGTTTCCTTTTTTCTTCCAGTGTTTCTTAAATGTTTATTTCCCAATGAGAGAAATATTCTTAAAAAGGAGAATATTTTATATACTCTTCCATGTCTTGCTTTTCCCCCCTAACTATATATCCTGGAGCTCTCACCAAATATGTTTGTAAAGACATTTCTTATTCCTTTTGTCTCCCAGTTGCATAATGTTCCATTGCATGAATGTACCACATTTCATTCCACTAGGACTCCTGGTTGTTTGCTTATCTTTTGCTATTGTGAACAAAGCTATAACAAATAACTTTGAATTATTCTATTACATATATGTTTGGGAATAGCTCTAGAATAGATACTAAAAAGTTGGATGCAGGGTGGCCCCTGGGATGTATAGAGCTCTAGGCAAATATTCTTTGCAGCGCCCCTGTCCTCATAAGCAACTTGACTTTAAATTGTTTTGCAAAATTCTTGAACCTATTTGAAGTATAGCAATTTATCAATGAAGATCTAGTATAACGGGTAGAAAAAAGTCACTTTCACATTTGATTATAGTCTAATAAACATGAATGAAGATTCTTCATAGTGTCCAGATACCAACTTTTTGTGTTTTTTCTTGATTGTCAAATGTGTCATTCCTGGCTAATTTTATATCTCCCACTGCAAGAAAAAGATACCGGCACTGCCATTACTTGCAACGCCGTGGCTATTGAGAACCTATTTGTATGGAAACAGTACAGATTTTCTTGCCTCTGCAGTTCCCTAATACCATTTATTTAATGCTGCTTACATCATCACTCGTGCTGCTACATCATTCATCTTGCCCCACTAAATACTGGCTTCCGATGAGTCTCTCAAATGTAGTTAACTGTGCTTTGTAAAGACTAGTCTTACCTGGCGTGTGCAGGAAAATATAAACGATAATTTGTTTTTCAGTCATGTTAAATTTGCCGTTTGGGATTTCATAGTGTAAATGTAGAACAACATATCTTCCAACCATGTCTTCTCTTGAACTTCTGGGCTGTGATTACCGCATTCCTAACTTGTGATCTCTTTCAATGGTGACTGCATCCCTGCCTTCCGCATGTTGTCACTAGTGGGGTGGGTAGGCAGGAGGCCCGGGAGCAGGGTGAGAATTGTCCCATCCACCCAGTGAGTGCCTGTTCCCTGTCCAGCACCACTTAAGACTGACCTGAGAAAGCTCAACATCACCACATCAACTGGACGCAAGAAGGACACCAATGGGAAGTGCCAATTGTGGAGCAGTGGTCTTGAATGCCTTTGGAAGAGAAGGGGACGGCCACCCCAGAGGACTGCCTGACATGTGGCATAGAGCCTGCAGAGGGGCTGGGGAGACCTTCCTGAGTGCAAGTGCCCGGGGATGCACAGGGTAAAGTGTGCCTGCCACCACCCTGCCCCCTCAGATGCTCTAGACCAGAGGCAATGCCACGGTCAGAATGCTGACAAAAGAGAGCTGAGGCTCAAGTCCAAAGGTCAACTATGGACTGTTAGTGGCCTAGAGCTCTGCACTTATCCTGTGTCTGACATGAGAGTTATCCCAAATCAACATGTCAGCACCATGCTATCCAATAGGAGTAATCAGTTCACCAAATTGCCTTCCTGGAACTACCCCCTAGCCATGAGTCTTTTGCATCTGGTTCACCCCATGCAAGAAGGTAAAGGGTTAAGGACCCTAAAGGGAAGAAACAGGAACTGGCACCCACTGCCAGCTCTGGCCAGTCCCGGGCTTTGGATGGCGACTTATGAAACTATGAGGTATTAATTAGATGCTTCTGGCAATTGGAGACCAAAAAGGACCAATTTCAGGTTGAGGTACCCACTCAGATGGTACTGTTGGCCCTAGCTAGTCTGGGTACCAGGGGGAGACTTAGAAATAAAATTCAAGGAATTCACTCTAAAGAAGGGGTGGGTGAATTTGTGTGTGTGTGTGTTTAAAAGACCAGGTAGTGAATACTTTATGCTTTGCAAGCTCTATGGTCTTTTTTTGTTGTTGTTGTTGAAGCTATTCAATTCTGTGTAGTGGAAAAGTAGTCATAGATCATATGTAAATGGATGCATTCTAATAAAACTTTATTTATAAATTTTATAAAGCAGCAAAGTGGATTTGGCCCGCTGGTTGGCCCACTGCTATAAATCATGTGGCAGAGGGCCTAGGGCAGGGGCTTCACTTGCCCGGTTCTACAGTTGATAATGGTGGGATTAGAGCATTTGCAATTTTGTTATACACAGCCAGATTCCCCTCTACAGAGCTTTTATCATTCTGTTCTACCACCAGCAATTTTGTCTGTCTCCCTACAACCTTGCCAAGAGAATGTTTAACCCAATTTTGAATTTTTGCCAGTCTGATAGGTAAGAAATAGTATCTCAGTGTGATTTTAATTAGCATTTATTTTGAGTGGTAGTAAACTTCTATTTTTTTCTATAAATAATATCTCCTTTGGTATTTTAATATTGGGTTGTTGAGCTTTTTTCCCCTGATTTATAGAAGTTCTTTATATATTAAGAAGATTATCCCTTAATGTGTATTCTGTAGTTATTGGATATAGTGGTCTATACATGTCAGTTAGGTCAAGGTGGATGAGAGTGTTCAAATGTTTGAGATATCTGGTAGTCATTCACGTGAAGTTGTCCCCCTGGCATTTGGAAATACAGATATGGAAAAAAGCTCAATCTTTAGAAATACTTATAAATAATTCCCTTCTAATCGTAGCCAACTTGATCACACAAAAAATTCCCTTCATAAATTCATCCTTCACAAACCTTATTATGACTTACACAGACCCTTGATGACATGCTTAGACTTTTTGCTTTGTCCCGTACTTGATTCTGTGTACTCTTGGCTTTTCTTGATGTGTCTGAATTGTTCCATGTAACAAGGAAACTTCCCATGCTGTTACCAAGAGCCATGTATTCTCCTCCTGAAGGTACTAGTTTTCTTTTTCCTTTCTTTTTTTTTTTGAGACAAAGTCTTATTTTGTTGCCCAGGCTAGAGTGCTGTGGCGTTAGCCCAGCTCACATCAACCTCCAACTCCTGGGCTCAAGCAATCCTCCTGCCTCAGCCTCCCTAGTAGCTGGGACTACAGGCATGCGCCACCATGCCCAGCTAATTTTTTCTATATATTTTTAGCTGTCCAAGTAATTTCTTTCTATTTTTAGTAGAGACGGGGTCTCGCTTTTGCTCAGGCTGGTCTCGAACTCCTCAGCTCAAATGATCCACCCACCTCGGCCTCCCAGAGTGCTAGGATTACAGGTGTGAGCTACCGCGCCCAGCAGCAACTAGTTTTCTTGTTTCTCTATTCCTCTATAATATGGTGTACACTCATAACCTTGGACATACTCTTCCTTTGATTAAATTTAGGTACCCTTTACATCAGGTTTGACTTCCAGGTTATCTAGATGGGTTTCCCATATGGAGAAGCAACCATACTGCAGGAGGCTTTTCTTTAACTTTTTGGTAACTGGCCTAAAAAATGATTTTACGTTTTATAATATCAAGATAATTTCCTGCATTATCTTTATTAGGTTTTTTATTACTTAGAAAAATTGAGTTCTGAAAGGGTTAAGGGTTTTTTTTGTTTGTTTTTGTTCTTTGTTTATATCTATGAAAATTTCTGTATTGCTTTTGAAATCATTTGATTATCCTGCTAGTTAAATAAATATTATTTCACAGTGACTTCTGGTCCTGTTTTGATCAAGTGTTTTGAAACTTTTGATATATTTGGCAGGCTTCATCTTTGGCCAGGATCAAAATTCTAAATTAAGTGTTTTTGACCTAGAATTAACTTTGGGATTTTCCAGTTGAGCCCCTCGAGGCCTCAAAGGAGGTATCTGTCATCTTGTAGCAAAATTAAATAATTAGGGTTGTTTAGTAAATTGTGTAGGATGTATTATCAAATGATTAAGTGATACTAGATTATGGGTATGTTATTGATATGAATGTCCCCAAATTGTGTAAAACCCTTAGAAATCTGGCCGGGCACGGTGGCTCATGCCTATAATCTTAGCACTCTGGAAGGCTGAGGCGGGAGGATAGCTTGAGCTCGGAGTTCAAAACCAGGCTGAGCAAGAGCGAGACCCTGTCTCTACTAAAAATAGAAAGAAATTAGCTGGAAACTAAAAATATATAGAAAAAATTAGCCAGGCATGGTAGCGCATGTCTGTAGTCCCAGCTACTCGGGAGGCTGAGGCAGAAGGATTGCTTGAGCCCAGGAATTTGAGGTTGATGTGAGCTAGGCTGACGCCACGGCACTCTAGCTTGGGCAACAGAGTGAGACTCTGTCTCAAAAAAAAAAAAAAAACTCTCAGAAATCTAATATATTATCAGTTATAATTATGGTTATTATATTATATGCCACAAAAATAACCAAATTTCCTTGTCAATTGCTGATTATAATGAATTTCCATCAGATTTTTAACCATGTCTATTTTAACTCTCTGTCATCCACAGTTATTATTTTTTTTCTTTTAGAGAAAAATGCTTTTAGCATTTGCAATCAGATTCATGAAAAATACTCTAAGAAGTACTCTTAAACACAGATTTCTAATAACTTTAAGATCAGTGAACTAAATACAATTTTTTCAGAATTCTAATGAAGAAACTGATGGGTTTATAAAACCAATAATCAAGATCAAGAAAAACAAAAATTAATTACATGAGATTAAGTAACTGATAATGTTTTTATGACTTTTATTTGAAAGATCATTGGTTCTTAAATATTTTATTTTCCAGATTTAAGAAAATTTTTTCTCTTAAGCTATCTATAGTTTACAGCAATTTGGTAAAGTATGCTTTTGTGAACAAAGGTAGAAGCATTTGCTTTTTCTGCCTACTCGATGCCTCCAAAATTTGGGAACTATTCATGAGTATTCTTATGACAATATGATTATTTGCCTAGGTTAAATTAAAATCTGTTCTCTTTTATAACATAAAATTTAAAAATTGGTTATATTTTCAAGGCTTTGACTGAAATGTCATATTTGAGAATGTGCATAGAATGCCTAGATTCAAGAGTTCCCAGGCTTATAGGAGTAAATAAAAGCTGTCACTCCCTGGCAAGTTCAGGAACCTTAAGACTGTAGGTAAAATCTAAAGTTTTCCTTAGTTTGGCTTTTTAGCCTCAAGAGGTTTTTAAATCTGAGATTCCTAATGTGTTCAATGTAGACAGAAAAAGTTATGTTTTCTAAAGAAAAGCTATAATACCTCTGTTACTAGATTGTAGCTCTGTGCATTGTTCCAAGTTCTTGTTATCTATGTACAGAATAGACTACATCCTGAATTCTTTTAGAATCCTCCAATCCAACTTTCTTCCATGGAATTGCTAAAAACAGGAACTGCTCTATTTCTTAAAATCCTATAACCTGAAAACAATGGGTTTTAAGAAATAAGTCTTGTGCCTGATGGATGGTCCACACAAAAAGTTCACCAAATTGCCCAGTGCCATAACCAGAGATATTCCAACTGCAAACCAGGACAAGAAGTTGATGTTTTCATGCTGGAGTCAGCTTTTCCCAAGGTGTCAAAACAAAATCCCCATATCATAATATGACTCACCCTTTCTAATGCTACCTTTTTTACTCAGCAAGATAATGGTATAACTGAAATTTCACAATCAGTAGCTTCTACTGGTAACTTGTCAGAACCTGACCTAAAAGATACTTTAGTTCACTTAGTGGGTGACTTTGGCAACATCCCTAATACAACTATTACTCACTCTCTGCTTTAATTCAACCCAATCATGGGATACTAGATGATGAAAATTGTTCTATATTATCTATTGGTTAAATAAGAAACTGTCTGTGCTATTGCTAATACTACATACTGTACCTGTACAAATTCCTTTGGGAAGTTGAGAAACATAAACATAAGAAAACAGGCCATATAGTTAAAACAGGTCTCACCCAATTCCCTATGGTTGTTTGATTTATTAAATTGGTTGCCCTTAAGCCTAGGTTCACAACTCAAAACCATTATGCAAACTGAAATTGTGATATTACTATTAATTTTGTGTTTTCCTTTTTAAACTTTTTACCTATTACTTGTTAAATTTTTGCAGAAGTACAACTCCTAACAGAGCAATGCTGCCCAAGCATTTTGAGATAATGGCAAAAGACTATGGAACAGACAAAATTGAATTTAATAATGGACTCCAGGTAGACTTAGCCTGAGAGCCACTCCCTTCAAACCTCCCTTGTTGCTCAAATGTGGTTAAAAGGGTTTTGACACTGACTCGTAGCTGCCATTCACTTTGTAGGCCATAGGACTAGGCCAGCAACCTGGGACAGGTTCATCCCGACACCAAGGGACATCACAACCTAACTACAGGATGATTGATCACCGATGCTTTTAGAGAATCATCCTGATCAAATGGGGAAAATGTGTAAGTTGTCAGAATCAAAATGGAGACATTTGTGTTAACAAAACCCTGACAGAGAGATCCAGGGAAGGCCGTGAATAGAAGGTTCTCATACATAAATGCCTAATAACAAAACCTATCACAAAAAACTCTGCAAAAACCACAGCTTGCCCAAAGGCCATTGCAACCTTACAGGAAAAAAAAAAAATACTTAGGGGATTTCCCCAGCCAATACCTGTACAATCTTGAACTTGTGTAACCCTTGTTATTTATCTTTTAGCCAAGAATAATTATCTCAAAACAATTATATAATTCTCCTCATTTCTCCTTTAAAAACCTTTGTGTTCCTTTACCTCCCTGAATACACACCTAGTTTACTATGGCACGTGTATTCCCATTGGATGCCCTATTCCGAAATAAATATAATTTTCTTTTAGAGAGGCTCTCTCTATTTATTATTTAGGCTGACAACAGGCATACTTTCAGTGAAGTGGTAGAAACAAAAGCCTGATCTCCTCGAAAAAGTGAAGTCATTAGAGAAATATAGTAGGCTGCTGGGCAGTTGAGAGTTAACTTGATATTTGAGGTTAAAAATTTAAAGATCTCTGAGAGCAGTCATGTGTTTTTCTAGAGCCATATTTAGCTGCTCAGGTACAGGCGAAACAGAGACAGAGAGCTGTATTTAACGGGAGCTGGTGTCCTGTCCCGCCAGTATGAAGCAGGCAGTTGCGGATGTATGGATTGGTGAACTCGGTAATGTAAGCTGGATAATGAGAGGAATGAGGAAATGAGGAGAGTACTTAGCAGTCAAAAAGTGGTAAAGCAATGGACTGGAGGTTTAGGTATGGCCAAATACCAATTTATTATACTACATAAATACAACATATACACATAAATTACCCCAGTCTCTTTTGGGAGACGTCCACACAAGTTTGATGTTCTTTAGTTCATCAAGAAGTAAACACAACAGGCTGGGTAACCATTCCTTAAATTTTATACTTATTTGAGTTTACAACAATTTGAAGATCTCAGAAGCCCATTATAAATAGGTACACTATACCATACATATATCTTAAGGCAAAGAAACCCAATTACTGAAAGACTTTTATAAACGTACTTCATTTGGCTACATCACTGATAGTCTGTGGTGTGGAATTTTTTGATGTCTCCCAGAAGAAACATTACCATAAGTTTCCATTTTATCAGGTTCTAAGAAACTTTATTTTTGAAAGAAAAAAAAATGGTTCGTGAGCAAGAATGAAAAATATGTTTTTTTAAAGGTTATCTGTATATAAATAAAGTACTAATAAATTAGTGAAAGGAAGAAGTTTAGAAAACAGGAGTTTTTATGTTGTATAAAAATAAATACCATGAATTTACATAAGACTGATAAATTATTTTTGTGGGTAAATAAAAGAAGTCATCTTATTAGTTGCACACTTATGTGAAAACTTTCAAAAGATCAGTAATAATTTTTTAAAGGATTTTACATCCCTTTTATAATTAACTAATTAAGGACTTATGTTTCCATTTTCCTCCCTATTACGTGTAATGCTTAGTTGCTCTAACCGAGGTTGGGTAACAAAAAAGAAAGGAGAACTCAAATCAGTCATACTAGTTATTCATTAGCATCTATGGCAAATGGCTAGGTCTGGGAAGGTTGTGGCAATTAAATGTTCTATGAACTAAAGCATTGTTCTTTATTTTTAAACTTTCATTTACCTGTATTTTCCTTGATCTTAGGAACATGAATAATTTAGAGTTGAATGTGCTCAGCATTAAGATATATATTAAGTGGAGGCTTCCCTGTCTGAAATCTAAAAGATGTAGCAATACTCCATTTTACTTTAGAAAATCCTCTTAATTAAGTTGGCTTCCTCTTAGCTAATTAGGTACTCTTGGTACATTTGGAGGATCATAGATGTGTAATAGGATGAGAACTGGCCTAGTAGATTGAAGACCTGAACATTAGGGACTTTACAATTTGCACACTGTGCAGCTGTGCCACCTTAATAATATAACTTCTCTGAGTTTCAGTTTCCTCTGCTGTAAAATAGAGGTAGGAATATCCATCTGACTTATTTCACAGGTACTGTTGTGAATACTAAATGATATAGTGTATTTGCATGTGCTTTGGAATATGTAATACATCAGACTAAAGTTGTTGGTTAATGCTTTAAAAAATGTAGCTTGCTCTGTATTTTTTGTGTGTTAAAAAAATCAAAATAGAAATCATGGGAAATGTAAACGCTTATGAATCACACAGCCCAAGCGTTAATAACTAATTTACAAATGCTTTACAATAATATCAAAGATATTATTCGTGGATTTTTTAAAATAAAATCTTTGCAGCTAAATATTCATCAACTTAACCATTCTCTCTTTTACAAGAATGTTCACTATGTGACATTATAACTCTCCAAAGGAGACATTCTATAATTAGTTCAGTTCTCTGCCTTAAAAGCTTCATTATAAGGCAGAAGAATAGAATAATTAAAGTTTAAAAATAAGCAAAAATATATAACTCTGAACCACAGCGTCCTCATTTAAAGAGCTTAAGAAGAATTACTTCTCCCAATATATTTATAAACAATGTACTATTTATATAATAATAACACTGATTCACAATTTAAACCATGATCAGAGTTTATGTGCATTTTGTATTCCCTTATCAGCTTCAATTATTAAATAGCTAATGGTCTTGAGAGATTGCACTGCATTTTGAAAAGTAAACTACATGTGATATAAACACGCTTGCCTATTGAATAAGTGGTGGTCAAGTATTTAGAATACAGTCCAGAGTTTTAGAAAAATATGAGAAATATAGCAATGTATGTGATAGGGTCCCATGTAGAAATAGGCCTGTACAAATTAATGATATGTGTAGGCATGAACAATAACCAAGGTAACCCACCAACTCACTTTTAAAGGGATATGTAATGAACCATTTGCTCATTCTAAATCTTATATTTTGATTATATTAAATAGTATAGCTTTTTTGATAAAAAGAAACAATTATAATGTAGGTAACAGATACTTAATTCTGGTCTGTAGCAAAATATTTGGACCAAATGACAAAAGCATATCAATAAAATGTGTTTAAGAATACATAGCGCTGAATCCAAGATTTAGTTCTCCATTAAAAGTGTCTCTGTCTCCCCCAACCTACACACACACACACACACACATACACAATTTCTCATACCATCCTGTCTCTACAAATACAGCCCAGGTTATCTTCTGTTTTTGACTATTAAGTTTTCCTTAAAAATCAACATTTTTTCAACAAATCAATGATCAAAAAATGACTCATTGCTTTCATTAAGGCTCTCTCAAGATCATTCTGTGCTTAAAGGTTAGCCTGCCAAGAACTTGCAGATTTGAAATTAAATCAACATTGGCACAGGGTAATTTTAGATGGAGGTAAAATTGAGTTTATCTTACGCTCAGCAGAACATATTTAGGTCAGTTTAGGAATAAGCAATTGGTAAATTTATCCTCAGCTAGCACAGAGGTAGACATAGTTAAAACTATTAAAAGCGTGGTTGTGCACCTTTCATTTTATAGTATGCCTTGCAATACAACGTGTCTGTGAGACAGGAAAGGCTGAGCTAGGGCTCTGTTTCCTCTAATCTTGCATTACAATTTAAACAATAATAAAGTACATTTCTGCGGTTTGTGGTTTTAAAATTATTCACTGTAAACCTCCTATATTCTTTCCTATTAATTAATTTCAGAGCTTGAGATTATAACCTATGTTTATGTCAAATTATCATTTATTCTACAAAAAGCAGCACAAATAATGTTCATTCTGGTTTTAACACAAATTCCTTAAAAAAATGTTAAGGCCATTTAATTGAATCAGGGCCAACTGAAGATTACCCTTGCAAAAGTCAAACTACTGATTTAAGAGTTTTGAAAAAGAGCCAGAAGTGGTTGTCTTGTGTTGTCCTCCTTGGTAGCTTGAGAGCAGTTTTTAGGATTTATTAGTCTCCAACATCTCCATCTCGATCTCCAATAAGCCAAAGAAAATGAAAACTTAAGGCCAACAAAGCTGTCCCGAGCAGATCACCCAATGCTGTTAGGTACGGGATGGAGAAACTATCTGGGTCCTTTCCTTTCCTCCAGAAGTGATGGACCATCCAGTCAGCGATCCACAGCAAGGTAAATACCTAGAAGAGAACATCAGAGATTATTCCTGTTGCCTGGACATTCCTAGCCATTAAGCATGGCTACAGACCTTAAACCACTGCTTTCTGCAAGGAACAGCAGGTGTCTAAGTCAAGAACCATGCTTGAAAAGAAGAAATGCTTAATTAACAAGAATATTTTCATTTCACAGGGAAATATAGCATATATGTTTGCAGTCATTAAAATTTTTCTTCAACTCTTGACATACAACGCATTTTCATCTAGCCTCCAACAACCACAATAATTCTTATATTTCTATAACATTATATAGTTTCCAAACCACTATTATGTTCCTACTTTTCTCTATGTGATAAAACTGTAAAGAAGGAAGATGACATATGAAGAAGGAAATAAAAATTGAAATAAATAATTAAATTTAAGTCTCCTATTGCAAGTATATGAAATGAAATAAAGTTGGAAAATTGACCATTTACTAATTATAAGGCCATTTGTGGCTTGTCAAGGAAAATTTCAGTACAATGGTAAGAACAATAACCAGAAGGTAAATGCATTGAGAGACTTGTCTATAGACACACATATATACATAGAGTTGAAATATTTTATTTTTTGAAATATTTTAAAGGACTATTCAAATACTGAGGTGATATGTGTGTTTTCTAGAATATCAGGACTATGAAGACCTTTGTGATACTTTGAATTTTAGGATCAGATAAATGGTTTTCTTTTATTGATTTATCTAGAGTAGGGGAATTCTCTAATTTTCAAATCCCTAAAGCAATAAAAGAAATTTGGGATTAGCGATCCCATATTTATCTGGGATAAATTGCTGACTTAATTTCTCTGTCTCAGTTTCTCCCAGTGAACATAAGGGATTATAATGATACTTATAAGAATGCTGTGAGGATTGAATAATAGATTAAATAATTCAGTGCCTGGCACACAATAAACTTTCAATAAATGTTTGCTATTAGATTTTAACAGTATTGTTCTCATTACTATTTGTGGCCCTTCGGGTATTGGGAACATTTGTTATATGCAGGAGGAAGCCCACCCTAGGTTCTATATACTTCATTTACTACTTCCTTGTATAATGTCTACACTGAATAAGAGATTTGTGTAGAGCAGGGGTTGGCAAATTATAGCCCATAAGCCAAATTCAACCTGCCACTTGTTTTTGTAAATAAAGTTTTACTGGAAAACAACTCTACCCATTTGTTTACTTATTGCCTATTTAGGTGATTATTTAATCCTTACAATATTCTCATGAAGTAGGTACTTTTATTATTCCTAATGTTCATTTGAAGAAATCGAGTCAGAAAGGTTAAGTGGTCATGTAGTTGTCAGAGAGCATACGGTCCACTAAACCTGAGATATTTACTGTCTGGCTTTTCATGGAAGAAGATGTGCAACCCCTACTCAGGAGACAAATGCTCACTCCTAGAAAAAAGAAAATGGCATCCTTTACCCCAAGACAAATTCTAGGTGAAGATGCAAGTATAAAAATCAATACTTGAAAACTTTTATAAGAAAATATAAGAGAATGTCTTTATGACATTGTTTTAAGGGAATGATTTCATAAATAAAATTCATAACATATTAAAGTTAGATAAACTACATTAAAGATTTCTATTGTTCATAAAGTTAAAAAAAAGCCCCAGGCTTGCAAAAAATCTCTGCCTGGCACATAACTAACAAAAAATTAGTATTCAGAATATTTAGAAAGAATATACAGAGAACTGCAGTTTGTAAGAAATCCAATAGGAGAGAGAAGGAAACTTAAAGTGCCAATAAACATGTGGAAAGATGCTCAACCTCACTAATAAAAAAATGCAAATTAAAACCACATTAAAATCCATTTCATACCCATCTGATGGGCAAAAATAAAATTTTAAACAATAATACAGTAATAGCAAACACTGTTTCTTAAATGGCCTGTTATGGGGCCATGCAGTGTTCAAAAAGTTCACATGTATGAACTGATTTAATTCTCAAAACATCTCTGTAATATTGTATGGATTATTATCCCTCTTTGACATTTGAGAGAACTAAAGCAAAGTGTAAGAAACCTGCCCAATCCAAATAAAACACAGAGATAAATAACAGAAGAAATAGCTAAAGGAGTTCTGGAGGACTCTCAATAGCTGATATTTTACAAATTTACATACACACACATACATTTACATACATATGTATAGATACATATATACACATATAAATACAAGTGGTTTTTTAAAAATTAAAACAATAGAATGGACTAGGATAGAAAGCATGTACATACAGCACACAGTAAGGGTATTTCATAAGACTTTGTTTTAGCTATGAATTTACATATATTTATATATGCATATATGTGTTTCAGTATGAACATATTTCTTACTGGGCACCATGTTCAAAAACATTTGAAAGCTACTCATCTAACATGTACACCTTACATGTTAGGTTCTAGGGATCTAAGATGTAAATCTCTAGAAGGGGGAAACCATGTCTTCTTCCTATTTGAGCCCTTGGTTTCTAGCAAAATACTTAAACATAATAAACTTGAAACAAATGTTTACTGTGAAGGGGCTCTACCACTGAATAACTGTGTTACTGTCAACAAGGGAAAAAAACCGCTAAGTTTTAGTTTCCATATCTCTAAAATGAGGTTGCCATTACCTATCTCATTAGCTGGTTACAGAAATTAAATGAGATTATATTTATAAAATGCTAAGCAAATGCTTGGTTTATAGTAGGTACTCAATAAATATTAGTGCCATTATCACTGTTGCAACAATTATTACACTCTCTCAGAATTTATGGACTCTATTTAAAAGGTTATTGAATAGAAGTCTGAACACTGGTTTTGAACACTAACCAGTTATATGACTTATTACCTCTCTGAGCCTTGGTTTTTTCAAATTAATGAATTTGTCTTCAGTCTGTTATAGCTCTAAATTACAGGGGTAAGAAATTTATTGTCATAAACTATTCAGTGATTGCTCTACTTATCTTTGTGTTTTTCCCTCTCCTCCTTCCCACATTCTTATTCCATTTATTAGATTTACTTATACAATATGCCAAAGAATATGCAATTTCTTTTTAAAGGTATTATGATGACTTAAAGTTCAAGCAGGTTTAAATTTGTTAAATTTTTTTTGCAAGTTAACAAAGGAGATCAGTGTTTACTTGAAACTTTGTGTGTAATACATTACTAAAATCACAATAAGTAGCAGATGCTTCTTAATGCAACATGTTTTAAAACTAAATGATCATTTAAGGAATGCATGCTTTTCATGGGAAAAACACACTGAATATCAAACCAAAGGTAGACTATGTTTTTACATCGTCTGTTTGTTCTCTATGAAACATGCATAACTTCTCTAGGTAAATAGGCCTTCTGAAAAGGTAACTTTGTAGCCCTAGCTAATTATGCATGTTCTAGATGTATTTCTTGGAATTTAAATATATAAAGTACAAAAATATATATTTGCTTTGGACGATATTGATTCTCTTGGCCAGCTCCTTCTTTGAGCTAGAATCAACATTCCCATGAATCAGTGTCCCCGTAATACCTTAACTGCCAATACCTGCCTTGTGTATAGTGTGAAGAAAGATGATTTCTATGGGAGAGGAATGCTTAGAAATATGATACAAGAAAACCCCAGAAGTAGCAAATTAGTACAGTTCTTCCTAACCCCTAACTTTACAAAGGTTGAATTTATTAATATGTCCCCTATAAAAATATGCTTCCCTAATCTAGTTTCTAGGCCAGATACCCTACTCATTAAAATCTAATATTTAAATGTCTGCTAAGAATAATTTAGGATTATCAGTTAACAGGAATTCAGTCTACTGATATTCATATAAAAGCATCTTTTCTTTGGCTTACACTATTTTTGTGAGGTGGCAGGTGGGGGAAGGTGGGAAGTAAGTGGTGCTGCTGAAAAGACAGCTGTTTGGTTACCTTTTCCTTCTATGTTGGGATTATTATCTCTATTTTCGGAAGAGAAAATTTCGATGCTGAAAGGTTAAGTGACTTGCCCAGTTACACAACTAGCGAAGGGTAGAGTGAAACCCAGTTCTACGCTTCTTCCCCCTATCACATTAGCCATGCTGGGTGGTGACCGGGGCAGCCAGAAAAGGAGATATTATGTATCTACAGGTAAAGTGTTTCTACCTGCAGATAGATACATAACAAAACAACAACAGCAACAACAACAAAATAAAATAACCCAACCCCCAAAACAAAAACACAACAAAATGACCTGCTTAAAACTTTCTTTTTTAGCAACATTGTAAACAAAATACCCTAAACAACCCAGCCACTGAAAACAAAATGCTCCAATAAAATATCAAAACTATAGCACTCTGGGAGGCCGAGGTGGGCGGATCGTTTGAGCTCAGGAGTTCGAAACCAGCCTGAGCAAGAGCGAGACCCCATCTCTACTAAAAAATAGAAAGAAATTAATTGGACAACTAAAATATAGAAAAAATTAGCCGGGCATGGTGGCACATGCCTGTAGTCCCAGCTACTTGGGAGGCTGAGGCAGAAGGATTGCCTGAGCCCAGGAGTTTGAGGTTGCTGTGAGCGAGGCTGATGCCACGGCACTCTAGCCGGGGCAACAGAGTGAGACTCTGTCTCAAAAAAAAAAAAAAAAAATATCAAAACTATCTTTGTAAATGTATCACTGAGCTGGCATGAAAGTAAGGAATCCTCAGAGGCCCCAAACAAAGGGAAACAGGCATGCAGGGGGTAAGCCTCTAGCCAAGGCTAGCTTTGGCCCTGAAGATCTGGAGTGGGCTGCTTCGCTGGCACAGACTACACTGGGCTCTTTGTGCCCTCTGCCTCTCCAGCGGACACGAGGGCATCCTCTGCTGGTTTTGACAGCAGCTCAGGGCATGATATGTAGGAGACAAAGGCGAGGCCTGTCCCAGGTGGGGAGTCTAATAGAAGATTTTCACATAAACTAAAAAGCTACATACACCTTCTGAATAAGAAATAAACCTGTCTTCCAGCAGAGGCAGGAAGGAAAACTTGTCTGATTGTTGGTACTACACGGTGGGAGAAAAATCCCCCCTAAAAAGTCTTAACCACGAGGTGATCCTTATATGGATTTGAGGCCAGTATCAAACTACCTCTGTGGTCTGAAGAACCACAAACTGCATAGAGTCGCCCCTCGGTATCCACCGGGGATTGGTTCCAGTATTCCCCCAGGATACCAAAATCCAAGGATACTCAAGTCCTGTATAGAAAATAGTTTAGTAGTTGCAATAACCTATACATATCCTCCCATATACAGTCATGCTTTGCTTAATGAAGGGGATATGTTCTGAGAAATGTATCATTAAGCAATTCTATTGTTGTGCAAACATCCTAGAGTATACCTACACAAACCTAAATGGGACAGCCTAACACAAACCTAGGCTATATGGTATATAGCCTATTGCTCTTGGGCTACAAACCTGTACAGCATGTTACTGTACTGAATACTCCAGGCAATTGTAACACAATGGTAAGCAATTGTGTATCTAAACATAGAAAAGGTACAGTAAAAATACAGTATAAAGGGCACTTTCCATGAATGGATCTTTCAGAACTAGAAGTTGCTCTGGGTGAGTCAGTGAGTGAGTGAGGAGTGAATGTGAAGGCCCAGGACATTACTGTACACCGCTGTAGACTTTATAAACACTGTACATTTAGGCTACACTAAATTTATTTTAAAATGTTTTCTTTCTTCAATAAATTAACTTTAGATTACTGTAACTTTTTTACTTTATAAACTATTACATTTTTTAAACTTTCTGACTCTTGTAATAACATTTAGCTTAAAACATAAACCCACTGTGTAGCTGTACAAAAATATTTTCTTTATATCTTTATTCTCTAAGCTTTTTTCTTCTTAAAATTTTTAACCTTTTAAACTTTTTGTGTTAAAAACCAAGACACGTTTCTTTCCAGGAGTGATTATTTAAAAAAAAACAAAAAAAAAAAACTAAGACACAAACACACATTAGCCTAGGACTACACAGGGTCAGGATCATCACTATCACTGTCTTCCACCTCCACATCTTGTCCCACTGGAAGGTCTTCAGGGACAACAATACACATGGAGCTGTCATCTCCTATGGTAACGATGCCTTCTTCTAGAATACCTCCTGGAGGACCTGCTTAAGGCTATTTTACAGTTAACTTTTTTTTATAGGTAGAAGGAATATACTCTAAAATAATGATAAAAATATGGTATAGTAAATAGTTATAGTGGTTTATTATCATTATCAGATATTATGTGCTATATATAATTGTATGTTCTAGACTATTACACAACTGGCAATGCAGTAGATTTGTTCACACCAGGATCACCACAAATACATGACTGATGTGTTGTGTCATGACCATATGGCTATGATATCATTAGGCAATAGAAATTTTTCAGCTCTGTTATAATCTTATGGGACCACAGTTATATATGTGGTCTGTCTTTGACCATATTGTTGTTATGCAGCACATTACTATACTTGAAAATTACTAAGAGAATAGATTTTAAATGTTCTTATTACAAAAAAATGATAAGTATGTGAAGAATGGATATGTTAATTACCTTGATTTGGCCATTCCACAGTGAATACATATATCAAAACATCATGTTGGATATCATCAATTATACAATTACTGTTTCTCAATTTATAAATAAATTAATTAAAAAATAAAAAGCATCAATGTTCCAAAAAAAATGATCTTAGTATCAATAGTCATAATTCATGAAATGAAACAATATACTAATAGTAAAAATAATAGTAGAATCAGAACCCAAAAGATTTCAGACACTGGAAAATTCTGGCACAGAATATAACATAAGTCTGTATAATATTTTTAAAGAAATAAAAGAAGGAAGAAATGAACAAATAAGTTAGAAAAAGCAAGTAGAACTTCTAGAAATAAAAATTTTAACTATTGAAATTAAAAACTCAATAGATAGATGAGATTAACAGCATATTAGACACAGTTAAAGACATAACTGACAAACTAAAAGATGAATCTAGAGGAATGAAAAGTAGCACAAAGATATAAAGAGTTGAGAAATATGAAAACATATGCCATAAACACAGAGGATAGCATAAGTCTCAAACACACCTATTTTGGAGATCTAGGAAGAGATAAGAGATAATAGGGATATGAAACATTTAAAGAGAAAATAACCATCTTAGTGGGAGATGTTAACCCACCTCTCTATAAAATTAATCGATCAACTGGATAAAATCTGAAAAAACATAGATGATTTAAAATATACAATTAACAAACTTGATCTAATGGATGTAGATAGAATACTATAGCCAACACTTGGAAAATATACTTTTTTTTCAAACACATAGGTAATATTTATAAAAACTGTCCACATATTAGGCCATAAGAATATTCTCAATAAAACCACAAAGGATTAATATCATAAAGGTCACATCCTCTAATTGCAGTGCTCGTAGACTGCAATAACAAAAAATCCCATATGTCTGGACAAGTATACTTCTAAATAATTCATGAGTCAAAGAGAAATCATAATGCAAATTATAAAATATTTAGAACTGACCAATAATTGAATGTTATGTATCAAACTTGTAGAATGCTGGCAATGCAACATTTAAATGCTTATGGTAGAAAACAAGAAAGACTGAAAATAATTGAGCTATGCATCTATACCTAGAAGTTAGAAAAAGAACAATTATAAATCCAAAATAGAATGAAAAAATAATAAATGTAAAAACATTAATAGAAAACAAACATGATAGTAAAGATAAAGTCAAAGTTGGTCCACTGAAAAGGCAAATAAGACAGACAGATGTTGGGCAATCTTAAGATAAAAAGGGAAGGTACAAATAAACTATGAAAAATGAGGACTGTGTTAGATACTGACTACAGGCACTCAGCACCCATTCCCACCCACTCTATGGTTTTCCCTATCTTGCAAGGGGTAAAAAGCCTAAGAATATACTTCTCAGACTCCCTTACCAGAAGGGTTCCAGATTGAGTTTAGGTTCCACCATGTTGCACTCATGCAAGACTTTGGTGATATAAATGAAGTAGAAGCTTTTTTTTTCTCCAAAAGAGTACAGTACTCTGGAGTCTTTGGCAGTCACACATTTTTGCAAGGACTGACCAGATTCCATGTTCCTCAACCAGTTACCAACCTCAAGGTCTGGGAACAGCTGTAATGTTGTAGTAGTTTTTTACATTTCCTAACTTCTGAGTAATAACAGGCATCCTGACTCTCTGGCCCACATCTGCTGTAGCAAACCTGAAAGCCAGTGGCAACTCCCTTCCCTCCACACTGGCTTCCCTCCTCCTACTCTGCCAAGGTCTAAAAATACTTTCAAATATCTTCCTCCATTCCCATCAACACACTTCTATAATTTTGGTACGAGCATCATTAAAACAAAACCAAGAAACAGTTTACATACACATTATCCTTGTGAATAGTGTTATCGGAGAGTAAATAAATTAACACATAAGAAGGTCATTTGTCACATTTAACATTTTAAATATTTATATACTTGGCACTTGTTCAAAGTATACACACAGGCATTTAATGTAAGGACTTGCTATTTCACTCTTGACTTTTTGTTTAGTTCCAATGTGGAAAGACAAAAAGTCATAAGTGTAATAGCACTCTTCTATATTAATTATTGATACAAGAACTTTCAATGAACAACTTGTATAGTTTTTATATTCATTTCTTTTCCCCTATGTTATATTTGTTCTCATTATATTTATTGAAATGTAATTTTATGTCTGTTGGATCTAATAAAATATCAGGGATTCTAAAAATATGTATATATGTATTTTGTATTACATACATAGAAAAAGAGAGAGTTTCCTTTATAATCCTACGTATTTTATTTATCACATGAATTTAAAAACCTTATTTTGAGAAGAATCCCATAATAGTCAAAAAAATTCCCAAGGAGTCCATGACACAAAAATGATGAAGACTTTCTGTCCAAAACAAATTCTTATAATGTGTTTCAGGAGACCTAGACAGTAATATTCATAGCCTTGATTTTTAATAGGAAAATGATAGAAACAACCTAAGGGTCCATTAAAAGAAGAATGGATGAATAAATTATGGAATATTCATATAATAGAATCCTTTATAATAGGTAAAATAGTTCAATGTCAATTCAATTAAAATATAGTAAATGAATAACAGTTACAAATGTGAATGAATCTCAAATACAATGCTGAGCAAAAGAGTCATTTAAGCACATGTTCAGTATGATTCCATTTTTTTAAATTTCAAAAACATGTCAAAAAAACCCATATTATTTAGGTGTCCAAATACATGCAGCAAAATTATAAGGAAAAGCATAGACATGAGGGCCATATAATTCAGGATCAAAAGTTTCCTCTGGGGAGCAGAAAGTGAAACATAGGTGGCTTTAGAAGGTATAGGTACTAGGGCACTGGTAGTGTTATATATTTTGAGCTACATGGTGAGTGTACTGGTATTCACTGTATTATTATTATTCTTATCTTATATAAGTCATTGTTATATATTCAATATTTTATATAAAATTAAAAATTTTTTTAAATATAATAATTCTTGGCTGAGTGTTTATTAACTCTTGCTTGGTTAAGCCTACCAATGATCACTCCCTCATCTGATCATGGAATAATAAAGAACCAGTGATCGCTAATGTCACTTGTTATTAGGAAATGTCAACCTAAAAATCAAGGAGACATTCAAATTAAGTTGTTTCTTAGTTTCTAACAAGAGGAAGGAAAAGCAAAAAAGACAGGAATAAAGCATATATAAGCAGCTATAAGAAATTAACATCTATTGATTATTACCTTAATACTCTTAATATCAATAGACCATCAGGGAAAGTTGCAATCAGCAGAAGCCAGGCCCTGAACAGCCTCGGTGCTCCCTCTTTACCCTCTGCCCTAGCCCACAATGGCCCTGATTCTACTATGCCCCTTCAAGTAGGAGGCCTTTCTGCAGGTTACCTAGCAAAACACTCCACTGGAAAAACTCATACTCATTTATTTAAAAGTATTTATTGAGTGTCTTTCCAATGTACTACTCACACTTGAAAACTAACTTTTTAAAAAATATATTTTTTTTTACCAGCATTACACACTAAAATATTTGTGGTGGTGGTCTCTGAATGTGGGGATTATGGGCAATTTTGACAATGATAAATACTCTATCTATGGGCCATACCATTCCAAATACACCTGATCTTGTCTGATCTTGGAAGCTAAGGGTCAGGCCTGTTTAGTACTTGGATGGGAGAAACAAAACTCAAAAACTAAAAAAAAATTTAAAAAATAAAAAATAAAAAAAGTTCTCAACAACCTAAACACCCTCCCTTGCCTAGAGACCTATTTCTTCACTTAAGTAGGGGACATATGGTCTCAGAAAAAATATTTAGAAAGATCATTTTGAAACTGAATAATAAATATCTCTAGAAAATTGAACTACCTGAAAAACATTTTAAGTGCAGGTAAAAGGAAAATGTCAGAAGTACAGCTCTGGACTCCTTTGACACAAGAAAGGTAAAAACAAATCCATGAAACCCCTGACAAGACGACAACTCATTTTATTGGAAGGAGTAAAAATGAAGAGGCAAAGAAATAAATGAGAAATGTGAAACCTACAAAATGGATCTTGTCTTAATATGGAAGGGTCTAAAGTCATTGGTTAGAGACAGACTATGGAGAAAAGCAGAGAACAGAGCTTGATGTACAAAAGGAAAAATCATGCTTAATTAATCTTAATTAACATCTTGGAAAAAGCAGCTATGAGAAGTGACAAGTGTGAAAGCCCAGACATAATCAACTTGGACTTCCAGAAGGTCTGAGATATAGTATCACATAAGGATTTGTAGATATAATTACTGCTGCTGTTGAAATGCCAGAACTCTATGTTGAGAGTAGAGACTAAAAAGATGTTGATTTGGCAGGAATCACAATGGCAAAACCATCTATATTAGATTGGGTTATTCAGTAATATCTATACCTGCAAACATATAAATATTCATATATGTGAACTGAGACCTACATAAAGAGAGTTTGCAATTTAAAAAATGGTAAATGATTTCTTTTTGAAACTAAAATCAAAAACATGTTAAGTCTCTAAAGAAAACAACAGTTGCTTAAGAATAGACATATAAATCAGTAGAACAGAAGAGAGTCTAGAAATAGACCCACATATATATAGTAAATTGATTTTTGACAAAAATGCTAAGGTAATTCAAGGGACAAAAGGATGGTCTTCCCAATAAATAGTGCTGTAACAACTAGAAATTCACTTTGAAAAATATGAACCTCAAGCCTTATCTCATACTACACACAAAAATTCACTCAAAATGGTCAGAGACCCAAATAAAAGCTAAAACTAGAAAATATCTAAAACAAAATATAAGAGAAAACCCTCACAACCTAGAGATAGGCAAGGTTTTCTTACAATACAAAAAGCACTCATTATTTTAAATAATTGATAAACTGAACTTCATGAAAATTAAAACATCTCTTAAAATACATGGTCAAGAAAATGAGAGGGCAAAATTTTGAGATCTAATGTACAACATGAAGACTAAAGTTAATAAGATTGTATTCGAGATTTTTATTAAATAAGATTTTAGCTGCTTTTGTCATAGACACAAAAATAATTATGCAAGATGATAGATATGTTAATCTGCTTCACTATGGTACGTAGCATTCTACTGTCTATATGCATTCCATATCATGTTGTAAACCTCAAATATATACAATAAATTTATTTAAAAAAGAAAATGAAAAGGCAATTCACAGACTGGGAGGAAATATTTTCAATACATGTATCTGACAAATAACTAGTATCCAGAACGCTTACAACTCAAAAATAAGTCAACTAAATTTTTTAAAAAAATAGACATAACAAAACAAAAGAAGGCTGGGTGTAGTGGCTCATGCCTGTAATCCTATCTATTTGGGAGGCCAAGGTGGGAGGATCACCTGAGGCCAGGAGTTCAAGACCAGCCTGAGCAAGGGCAGGGCCCCTTCTCTACAAAAAATAGAAATATTAGCCAGGCATGGTGGTGCACGCCTGTACTTCAAACTAGTTGGGAGGCTGAGGCAAGAGGATTGTTAGAGCCCAGGAGTTTTAGGATGTAGTGAGCTATGAAGACACCACTGCAGTCTAGCCCAGGTGACAGAGCAAGACCCTGTCTCAAAAAAACAGAAAGAAAAAAGAAAGAAAAAATGGCCAATAAACCCACAAAAAGATAGTCAATATCATTAGTCATCAGATAAGTGCAAATTATAATCACCATAAGACTACCTTTATAGCCACCAGAATGGTAGAAAGACTGACAATACTAAGTGATGGTGAAGATGTGGAACAATTGGAACTCTCATACTAGTGAGAATGCAGAATAGTAGTTTCTTGGTAGTTTCTTATACGGTTACACATGCATTTTTCACAAGACCCAGAAATTCTACTCTTGGGTATTTACTCAAGAGAAATAAAACCATATACCTGCACAAAGACTTGTACGTGAATATTCTTAGCAGCTTCATGTATAATAGCCCCAAACTGGAAACAAACCAAATGTTCATTAAGAGATGAATGGATAAACCAATTGTGATTTATTCACACAATAGAATACTACTCAGCAATAGAAAAGAAGCAAACTACTAATACCCATAACAATATGGATGAGATTCAAAAATAGTATGTTAAGTAAAAGAAGGAGACCCCAAGGAATACATATTTAGATTCATTTATATTAAATTCTAGAAAAAGGAAATATAATTTATAGTGACAGAGAACACATATCAGTGGTTTCCTGGAGCCAGGAATGAAGGAGAACTGACTACAAAGGAGGGAACCTATATGTTGATTACGGTAGTCGTTACATGGGTGTATGCATATGTCAAAACTCACCAATCTCTGCTCTTTACATGGGTATATTTTACTATATATAAACTATACCTTAATGTTGATCTTTTTAATTGTCTTTGTAGGTTGGAGATTTCATCTCTGTATAGCCGTGTGCAACCTTCCCAGCAACAGGCTACAGCCAGGGGTCACTAAATAATAGCCTGAGGTCAAATATGGTCCTGTGTGGCCCACAAGCTAAGGTGGTTTTAGTTTTTTTAACATTAAAAAAAGTCAGAGGAAGAATATTATTTTGTGACACATGAACATTATATGAAATTCAAATTTCAGTGTCCATAAATACAGTTTTCTTGGGATACAGCCATGCTCATTTATTTACATATTGTCTATGGTTACTTTTGCACTATTATGGCAGAGTTGACTACTTGTGACAGAGACCATATGGCCTGCAAGGTCTAAAATGTTTGCTATCTGGTCCTTTACAGAAAAAGTTTGCTGATGACTACCTTAGAATATAGGCATTCTTCCTGTCACCCTGAATTAACAAATAATAGAATTAATCAGGTTTGTTCTCAATCCTCTTATCCTGTGAGGGGGAGATAGAACATAAGCTTTGGAGTAATACGAGTCTAAGTTCAAATCTTACTTATTACTTAACTAATTATCCCTAACAATCCATGAGGGATTGATTCCAGGATGTCCCTTAGATACCAAAATCCATAGATAACAAAACCTGCAGATACTCAAGTCCTTTATATATAACAAAATGGCACAGTATTTCCATATAACCCACGCATATCCTCCTGTTACTTTAAATCATCCTTAGATTATTTATAATACCTAACACAATGCCAACACATCACTTCATTCAATGGATTTAATGTAGTACTTGGCATAAGGGAAATTCAAGTTTTGCTTTTTGACACTTTGTGAAATTTTTTTTTCCAAATATTTTGATCCACTGTTGGTTGAATCCATGGATGTGGAACCCACAGACACAGAGGGCTGAATGTGTATTACTTTGGGCAAGTTTTTTAAGTTTTTAGTTTCTTAGATTTGTCACTTGGAAAGTAGGGAAGACAATGTACCACCGAAAGGATTGAGATAATATAAATAAAATATATATTGTCTGACAGTTAATAAACACTTAATAAATATTAGTTCATATTGTCCTTCTAAATAAAGTATTTAAGAACAATGGCTTGTCAAATGAGGGGAAAAAAGATTGAACCTAATCACCCACCAGCCAGTTTTCAAATTATAAGGCACAGCTATTCTGCCTTACTTTATCTCAGTTCTTACCTTGGCAGAAGTTAGTTATCAAACTTCATTTACCTTTTGTTCATCTTTTTATGCCTATTTCTGTACTTATTATAAATGTAATCATACAGTATGTACTCTTTTTGTGTCTGGCTTCATTTGCTTATGTTTGTGAGATTCACAACATTGTTGTAAATATATTATGTAGAGTTGTAGAACATTCATTATCTCTACTGTATAGCACTTCACTGTGAAACTTTATGTACTTCCAATAAAGTTTATCATCCTATTTAAGTGGATAAGATGTTAAAATTATCAACATTGTAACATTTAAGTATAGTTATGCTCCAAACAATGACGTTTTGGTCAACAACAGACCAATATATGATGGTGGTTCCATAAGATTATAATACTGTATTTTTACTGTATCTTTTTGATGTTTAGATACACAAATACTTACCATTGTGTCAACATTGCCTAAAGTATTCAGTAGCCTCGGAGAAACAGGCTATACCATATAGCCTAGGTACGTAGTAGGCTATATACCCTCTAGGTTTGTGTAAGTACACTCTATGTTGTTCGCACAATGATGAAATTGGATAATGTTTTTCAAAGCATATCCCTGTTGTTAAGCACCGCATGACTGCAGTCATTTATAGCATATTTTATTTGTACTTCTTGAGCATGTAGTTCTACTTTTTAAAAATGAATCTTCAAATTGTTTTATGTGTATGTTTCATTTCCCCAACTGATCTGTTATCTCTTTTAGATAAGGAACCTTGTCAAGTGTTTATCCTATTACCCATATAAAGTATACTCAACATATCTTGCATCTAATTTAACAAATATTTATTTACATTAACATAGAAAATACTGTGATAAGATTTCTGGAACATTCAAGGAATAAGACACAACTATTGCTTTCAACAAGATATCAGAATCTAAATGAGGAAACATAACTGAAATGCCTAAAATAATCTAAGAGTAATACAGAACTGAATATTCATTTTACAAATAGTTACTGTGCCAGGCAGGGGCTGGGTGTGAGGCTACTGAATAAAACATAATCCCTGGATGAGCCTGAACTGGCTACATCCTCTACAATCCTCTGAAAAAATGGAAACTACCTTAGCAGAGCTGGATAGTAACACTCATTAGAGAACCTAAACGGAGTTTCTGCAGAGTACCTTCAGAAGCAGATGATCCAAGGCAATTAACTATTAACCTGAGATTCTCAGAACAAAGAATCTCAGCTTCTACCCAAGATCATCAGAACAAATTTTTTCTATATATCACACTCTCCTTAGGATTCCCATCTTTATTGATTATATCTCTTGTGCAACCCCTGGCTCTTTCTGCCTATGTAGAAATTAGGTTCTTTAATGCCAACCCAAGAACAAGGCTAATTGTTCTGTGGCATTATTAAGCCAATCCAAGGATATGACTCCCCAACACCCTTGATGGTCCCAGGAAGGACTTTCTGGAAAAACAATAACTGGTAGAACACATTCCTAAAATTATCAATCCCATCAACAGGAGTTGGACAATTCAAGATTGTCAAGGAAAATTTGCCCCTCACTTTGGCTGATGTAGGAGATCACAGTCTAAGCCCGAGGGGCACAATTAATTTTGTTAACCCAAGTTATTACAGTTATTAGATAATAGTGATAGTGATAGACAGTAGAATGCTTTGGACTTCCTTTTGGCCAACCAAAACCATTGCTAACACTTCATGCTATACCTGAATTAACATCACAGGTGAAATGAAACAATCTATATATGAGATTTTAAAAAAAAAAAAGGACAGCCTACCTAGGGAATCATTGAGACTTGTTTTCTTGGTCTGGCCTCAAAAATCTTATGTCTTGGTAGCAAAGTGCCTTCTAGGTCCCTTCTTAAAATATTTCTAATTATTCTTATTTGTCTCATAGTCATTTAATGTTTATTGTCCAGAGTTTCAAATGCTTTTTTGCACAGCTACTATTCTGGCAGATGTTTCAACAAATGTTTCAAAGATAAAAAAATAAAATAAAATAATGCTGATTGACACAAACTGAAAATCAGTTCTCTACAGGTGAAACCTCATCTTCAAGGAGTATCAACAGCAGAGGTGAAGGTCTGGACAATTCTTATGATTTCTTCTGCAGCTTTAACTGTGTGAAGTACAAAGGTTGGGAATAAAAAGTTCCCATTTTCCTTTGCAAAAAATTGATTGTTCTTTAGTCATGGTAACAAGTAGCCACCAGAACTGGTTTTAAATTCATTCAATCAATAAACTTGCCTCAATGAACAAGCTTTAGAAGCTAGCCAATCAATGAGGATCCTTGTTTCTGAAGTAGCCAATTAGGAACTAATCCATTCCAATAAACACACCCCTGAGGGCCAAACAACAGCAGCAACACCCGGGTAACCATATCACTACAGATGACATCAAACCACTCATGCTTTTGAACGTCTGCCAATTCCTGAAGTCATGCTTCCTTAAAGCCCTACAAAAGATCAATAGATTGCTCTGCTTGTGCTTGATGTAAGTATAGCTCTCTTACAATAGTGAGTAAAAATTCAACATTGTCTTTTTATTTCAGAGACTGTGTCATTATACTTTGATACCCTTTAAGCTTCTCTTTTAATAAATCCAAAAATCTTTGGAAGCTTTTTTGCTTCAATACATTTCCTTATATAGTATAAAAATAACAATCTAGATTACCTTTGTTATGCTGAACTAATACAGACATTTACCTTTAAAATTAAAAGGTAACATGGTGCTAATATTTATTTTTTAAAATAGCTAAAAATTTTAAATTATAGAACCATTCAGGTCAGTATTTTTGGGGTGAATATTCTGGGGTCATAGTCAACTAAGATTTTATTCTGGCAAATTTCCTGAGTAATGGTTTTTATGCTTTTCAATTAAGTGCTTTCACATGGCTATGTTATAAGATTTTTTTGTAGATGATGTGAAAATTCCTCTAAATCATGTCTGCAATCTCAGCAGGATTCAGAGCATAGGCAGCAACATCCTAAGCAGAACATTTGAGAAATGATGGCTCAGCTTCTCTGGTTCTACCTTCATCTTCATCAGGCTTGACAAGACTGAGAAGAGCTTCCTTTCCCAATGCCTTATTAAACAGGGATCCAGCACACTGTGCTTCCAAAAATGCATACGGTCATTTCATCTTCTGTGCAATACTGGCCTGCGGCCCTAGCATACCTATCTAAAGAATTAATTATAAATATGGATTTAGAAAAGTGTCTCAAGTTTACGACCCTACAACCTAAGCTCCAATAACAAAGTCACACTAGTGCATCACAAAAACGCTATCACAGGGCTTTTAAAAAGAAATTTCAAAAATTCATCTGCTTCAACTTCCTACCTTAAGGTAACCAACTCCCAAAGTTACAGTAGATGTTTTTACACCTAGAAAAAAAAAATTCTAGGAACCACACATCTTCCCCTGACATCTCCTTTGTCATTCTCTTAACACTTCTCCCTCAACCCAAGCTGACAGACAGAAACCAATTAAGAGACAGAGGCAGAACAGTCACATGGAAAGAATAAAGAGATCCTTACTTTCTAGTTAGAATCTTGCATATTCAATTTCTGAGGAGCAAGAAGACAATGTGAACAAGATCAGGCAACCTGTTAAAACTCCTGGTTGCTTAGCTTTCCTTTGAAATGCCATCTGGGAATAGGATTTAGTTAAAGGGTATCAATAAGAAAGGCATAACCACACCATTTAATAAGGGCCTACTATGTGCCAACTATTTAACTATTACAACTACTATGTAAAAAGGAAGCATTCTGCTCATTTTACATGCAAGAACAATAACACTCCAAGGAATGAAGTAATTTACCCAAGGCTAAGCTAATTAACTTGCTCAGTTACTGGGTGGTTATCTTGGAATTCCAATTATGCTCACATTGTCACCATAGGGCTACATTCCTCCTTATCTAGAGTGACTCCAAGGAATGGAGTAGGATATCAGAATCATGGTAGAACTCAATGCTTATTCCATAGGTTCTGATTCCCTTACCGTCACCCTACGAGACTCATTATCCCAGTGATCCACAGCTACTGATGACGATATTAAAATAATAAGGCAATAATGAGGACAATAATAGCACCTTACATGTATTATCTCATTTCATCCTTATAACAACACACAAGATAGGTCTATTCTTAGCCTCTTTTTACAGATGAGAAAACACAATCCCTAAGAGGTGACTTGGCCTAAGGTGACTCAGATAATGAGTGGTGGAAGCCAGAGCCTAAGCCCTTACATACTGTCTATCTCCACTGCATCAGAGGAATGTATCAGATCTCTCAAGTCTGGTGGGAGTAGAAAAGAAGTTGAAACTTACTGTTTTATAGAATAAACTCTTTTAGTCTGTTCTCCAAGCTCTTTCATGATCTTGCTACAACCTGTAATTTTTAACCTGATTTTTAATCACTTCCTTTCTTTTTTATTAAAAAAATTTTTTTTGAGATGGGATCTTGCTATGTCTCAAACTCTTGGGCCCAAGCAATCCTGCCACCTCAGCCTCCCAGTAGCTGGGATTATAGACGCATGCCACTTGGCCCAGTTCGTTTTTTTCTTCTTTTTTTGAGACAGAGTCTCACTCTGTTGCCTGGGCTAGAGTGCCGTGGTGTCAGCCTAGCTCACAGTAACCTCAACTCCTGGGCTCAAGCGATCCTGCTGCCTCAGCCTCCCGAGTAGCTGGGACTACAGGCATGTGCCACCATGCCTGGCTAATTTTTTCTATATATTTTTAGTTGGCCAATTAATTTTTTTCTATTTTAAGTAGAGATAGGGTCTTGCTCTTGCTCAGGCTGGTTCTGAACTCCTGACCTTAAGCAATCCTCCCACCTCGGCCTCCCAGAGTGCTAGGATTACAGGCGTGAGCCGCCACGCCTGGCCTCGGCCCAGTTCTTATTACTCCCTCTCATAAGCCCTATGTTCTAGGAAATTTCTTGCTATTTTCCATAAATAGCCTGAGTTTTCTCATTTACCTAATGCTACTCCTTTTTTCTGAAATGGCGTTTTCTATGGATTCCACAAAGCAAAATTTTATCTACTATAAAACTTCCCTCCCCACATAGAGAAAACTCTCCCACTGTTGAACTTCCATAGCACTTTGCTCTCCTCTCAGACCACTCAGGACATATTTTTATCCTTGATTGGATTCCTACTTGACTTCAGTAGGCATAGACTCTTTGTAGATTCTGTGGAACAAATATCCTTCTCAGGCAAAACACCTGACTGGAAGAAATATGAAGATCTAATGAAACCAAAGAGAAAAGACAAGGTATAAACTTTTAGAAGTTGCCATCCTAAAAACTATGACCCTCACTAAGAGCAAAGCATAGTGTCAAGGAGTGTAGACTCTGGAGCCAGACTCCATCTTGCTGTGTGGACCTGGACAAGTCACTTAAATTCTATGTCAACTGCCTCATCTGTAAGTAGGAAATTATGATAGAACTTACCTTACTGGGCTATTGTGAGAACTTAATCAGTTCATGTGTATAAAGTGACTAAAATAGTGCATGGCTTGTAATAAATACTATATAAATATTTGCTAATATTTTTGAAACTCATATAGATTGGAACAGTGGCTCAGATCACTAAACTTGAGCAGTTTTATATTTGTTGATATTAATTTGTGTTTCTCAGCAGCTAAAATATATATTTTGATCTCTCCTCCAAAAGAATCTATTAAAAGCACTTTCAAACAATGAAAGTCAGATATATGCAAAAAGTTTAATTGATTCTGAAATTACAGAGGAAGATATTGCTATAAGGAAGTAAGTCTAAGGCTCTTCTCTAGATATTTCATGAATTTAAGCTAATCTTCTACAATTAAGAGAAGAATCTTTAGGGAAGGGACAATATTTTCTATATCTTTTGTACAGTGACTAGCACAACCAAACTTTCACAATGAATTTCTCATGGAATTTGGTGCTGCTAGAATTTTAGTAGTGTTCTTAATAATCTAATTTTCTGTAACAAATAATCAGTGCCTAAAATAGGGAATTAAAAATTTTGTTTAGAAATGGTTTTAATGCATTGTTTACCAATTATATTAAAAACCTTGTTGGAATTAAATAGGCTAGGGCTATTGAATTCAATTGAATTCAAGGGCTAGAAAAGTCTCATTTTTCTTTTCCCACTGGGATATTTTGTAGCAGAAAAACTATTAATATACTTCATATGTACCTATAATCACCATAATAAAAAGGAAAATTGTAATAGTAAAACAAAAGAGTTTTTTTGTTTTTGTTTTTAGTCAAATGAGTGAAATGAATAGTGGACTATAATAATAATGAGACTTGAATGGTAACAGACTTATTCACATTTGAGATCACTCATCTAATTATATTCTCTTTTTTCTCCTCTTTCAGTTTGTCTAGGGGCAGTCTTTTTTGCGTCTTGTAGGATATATCATCCAACAAGATGACATGTTTATGTTTGTGTTTTTTTCACAAAGGATGAATATTCAAGATTTCTAACACAAAGGGGAACTAGTAGAGGCCTTAAATTAAATAGGGAAATGAACCAAGATATACTATGTTTCCTTCTTTGCTCAAGAGATTGTCAGTATGCTTGATTGATAGTCTTCTTTGTACCTAATTGCAAGACACATAAGTATCCCAAACAATGTAATTTGTGACATATAAGTAGGTTTTTTAATTTTAAAAAGTTTCAAAAAATGAAGTTAGTGTACACAAAGGGAAAAATAAGAAATTAACTCAATCATTCCAAATCCCAAAAGCTCAAGTTAACTTTTTACTTTTCACTTAAGAAATACCTAGTGAGCTACAAGACCAAAATTAGAGGCTGATATGCTGTGAAAAAATTCCTATGTTAACCTCTGAAAGTTAAAACTTTAATTTTAAAAACTTATTATAGAAAAATTCAAACATACACAAAAGTAGACAGAATAGTATAAATTAATCCCACCCGCTCTCATGTACCATCACTCAGCTTTATCTATTATCAACTAATGGTCAATTTTACCCCTACCCTTTTGTGTCCCTAGATGTCAAGTAATTTCATCTCTCTAAATATTTCAGTAAAACCTTATAATTTTTAACAGATCATTGTTAAAATTTGTGGGGTTTTGCATTTTATTTTTCATTGCCTTTTATTGTGAATACTATGTCACTGAAAGAAAGGAAATTGGTGTTTATTGAAAGCAAGCAGAATAAAATTTAGATTTTTGTTTTAGTTCTTCTGGGGATTCTGGTATCTAAAGACAGTTATAAAATTTTTTCCTCTTTCCACTGGAAGAGATGGAGCTAGCAAGATACAGTCATTCAGTTTAACAAACATTAACTGAGCACTGGGTAGGTGCTGGAGGTACAAAAATGAGTAAAACAAAGACCCTTTCTCTAAATGACACACAAATGTCAATATGATACAGAAAAAGCTAGGATAATGGTATTCACAGGGGACTTTGGGAAATAAGAGAATAAGGCCACTCAGACGAAATCAGATATTCAAGAATGGCTTCCAGGAAGAGATGACATCTGAGTAAATGCAAAAGTGCTACAAATGATTATTACTATGTCATTATAATAAGTGCAAGTTTCCTTCAAACAGATTTCTTTCATTTAGTTGATTGGGGAATTGGGGGGAGGCTCTTCAAAGAATATTACTCTGGGAAGAAAGCAAAACACCAAGAATTCAATAAACAACCATTATAGGCCAGGCACGGTGGCTCACGCCTGTAATCCTAGCACTCTGGGAGGCCGAGGTGGGAGGATCGCTCAAGGTCAGGAGTTCAAAACCAGCCTGAGCAAGAGAGAGACCCTGTCTCTACTAAAAATAGAAACAAATTAATTGGCCAACTAAAAATATATAGAAAAAATTAGCCGGGCATGGTGGCACATGCCTGTAGTCCCAGCTACTCGGGAGGCTGAGGCAGCAGGATCACTTGAGCCCAGGAGTTTGAGGTTGCTGTGAGGTGGGCTGACGCCACAGCACTCTAGCCCGGGTAACAGAGTGAGACTCTGTCTTAAAAACAAACAGACAGACAAACAAACAAAAAACAACCATTATATTAAGTCCTGTAGAGAATACCAAAGAGAAAAAGGTATGGTCTCAACCCTCAAGGATGTAGGAATCTAGACAGGAAGAAATTAAACATGTATTAGAAAACCTTACTGTTTAACATTCATATCAAAATGTGGAGTTTAGGGATGAGAAGAGAAATATGGACTGAAAAAAATGTGAGTAAGAGCTAGGACCGAGGCTTTGGATATAAATTTAACCCAGATCAAAAAAGGAAGCCAATCAAGTAAAGTACATTAAAAGGTAAGTCTTAAGTGGTCAAAGATTCTTTGTCTTTAATAGTTATTTCTTCATTCTGTTCATCTTTGAATTGATGAAAGCAGGCTGGGGAAGGTCAAGATCTTTTAACTAAACCTCAAAGAGGTGTGTGTGCATGTGCTTATGTGTATGTTTGTGTATGTTAATGTCAGAGCATGAGGATTTGATCTGAGAATTTACAATCCGATTCTAAGTATTCCATTGGAATAATGTACAATGTCAGGCTGCAAACGCAAAGATCTACTCTGGCAGGGATCTGATTCTTGGGGATAAAATAAAAAGTAAAACCTATAAAAATGAAAGTTGTAAAAGACACAAGAAAATTCAGCCAACACTGTAAGACAAAGAAAAAATATTTTTCAGTTGTCATTCAGAGATCAATGGCACACCATGTGTAGTTCAACGTTTAATAGCAACAACAATAGCATCTGCTAACATCTACTACGTAACAAACTTTATACAAGTAACTCAATTAATCCTCAAAACAGCCTATGAAGTAGATAATATAATTCTTTCCATTTTACAGAGGGAGTAACTGAGACACAGAGAGACTAATAATTACTCTTAACTCCAGTTTTTCAACCTTCACTGGAGGGAATTTAGGTCAGAGGTTTAAAAAGGGCATGTAGGTATACTGTTAATATAGGTTGAAATCCAATTTTTTATAAACTCAGAAAATTGTTTATATCCTTCATTGACTTAAATGAAATGATGCATGATAGTATGTTGGCACAGAACCACAAACATAAACTTTTAATCAATCCATGAGGCTGAGGTAGAGCTACAAATAGGAACATGCTCTGGAAACGGTGTTTATCAGAAGTCCAAAGACTAGTCTCTGAATATTTCCCATGGGATTGAAGACTGCATCTTTTTCATAACACATAGAGAACAGCATCAAACATAAATGATAATGAATGACCATATTATACACAGCAATAAAAGTAGCCAGTAGTAAAAAAGCATTTGATATAACTTTTGTCACTCCTGAACAGTAGAAAAATATTACTCCTGAAGTAGTTAGTTGTTTTTTCTTTCAAGTTCTGAAAGCACTTTATATATAGCTATATCCAGCATTTATATTATATTACATTATAATTATTTGTTCATGTAGTAGTCTTCCCTCCAGATTACAAGTCCTTGAGTATAGATAGGTTCTGAATTTATTTCTCCTGGGACTTAAAAGCCACCTCTGTGTCTAGTAGAATAAAGGTTTAGTGAACAAATAAATGAATGAATTTTTTTTTTTTTAATAGATAGGGTCTCGCCCTGCCACCCAGGCTGGAGTACAATGGCATGCTCTAACTCCTGGGCTCAAGGGATCCTCCTGCCTCAGCCTTCCAAGTAGCTGGGACCACAGGAACACACCACTGTGCCTGGCTAATTAAAAAAAAATTTTTTTTCACTATGTTGCTCAGGCTGATCTTGAACTCCTGGCCTCAAGGGATCCTTCTGCCTCAGCCCAAGTAGCTGGGATTACAGGTGTGAGCCACCATGACTGGCATGAATAAATGATTTGATAGGTGACTTTTAATAAAATCTAAGGCACTATAAAACATAAAAGGGTTTTGTTATTTGAAGAATAGATTCTAATCCCCTTTACCTGGCATTTAAAGCTTTTCTACACCAGCCCTAATCTACCTTTTCAACCTTATCTCATCTACTCCCTCCTCTTAGTTAGATCCTGTATATGACTACTTTCTCTGACATAGCTGTTTTCTTGCCTTTATGTTTTAACTCAATAATCTCCAAAAGTTTTAGATTATGCAGCTCTCTCAGTATAAAATATTTAAGCATACTTAATACTGTGCTTATGTTTATTACTAAGCAAACATAAAAACAGAAGAAAATAGACATTTTAAACAAGTGAAGTTTTAATCTTTTCTTCCTACATACAATGCATTGTTTTCATGTACTCTAACTTTGAAAATCACTGATTTACATCAATAGAACAAGTCTCATAGAATTTTGTGAGAATTAAGTGAATCAATACATGTAAACCACTTAGGCAGTGGACTGGCATACAGGAAACACTATAAATGCCAGCTAATTTCATTACCATCATTATCATCAATGCAATTTTTTAATGGAACAATGTCCATATGCAAAATTCCTCAAATCCAAATTCAAATGCTATCTCTTCAAAGAATTATTTGAATCCATCTCTTAAGGGATTAGGGTTTCTCACTGTAGAAAGCACCAAATTTACAGAGTTTAGCAAGAAGTTATACCCAAGAAGACAAAATAAAGCTGGAACAGTTGGAAAAAATTAAAGATGGGCTTATGAAAAATGATGCAGTGTAAAAGAATGTGATTATTAACCCCAAGAAAAAACACACAAAAAAAGAGTAAATATAGTAAATTATCTGACTCTATGATAAACAATGTATACAAAGGCCTAATAATACAAACACTGATGACTAATTTAACAAAAAATTGTGATATAACTGTATGGGAAAGAGGGGACATTATAGCAGCCCCCCAATCCTCAACTTTTATTAGCAAAAGTCTAAAGGAGATTAATCATAAACTAGAATTTTAGACACATTACTTTAAAAGTTATAGATAAATACAGAAGAAACAGCTAAAGTATTTCAAAGTGATTATTATCTCTGAGAAATGGGATTGAAAAGGTAGAACCTTTTAGTACTATTTACTTTAAAAATTTTGTACATGTATTATATTGATCACACATTTTGAAAGTAAAAGCAATTTTCTTAAATTTTAAATTAAAAGCCTTCCACATAAAGATGGCAAGCTGAATATTCTGCTCTCTCCAAAAACCTCAGTAACACAACAAAGAAAACACTTAGAAAGGCATGGAAATCTCCTAGAAAGAGAGGAAAAAAGAGAATAAGAAAAGATAAGAAATGCAATGCAAGAGTTCCAGGAATCAAATAATAAGTTTCTAGAAAGAAAGAAGAGAGAAAATGGAGGAAAAAATCATCAAAGAAATAATCTAAGAAACTTCCCTAGAACTGAAGAACATGAGTTTTTAGATTGAAAGGGTCAAACAGACAAAACCCATCCATACCAGGAAACATCAGCATGAAATTTAAGAACTCCCAAGATACATCAAGATGAAATTTTAAGAACAATAAGTACAAAAACAAGATTTTGCCAGCTTCCAGGAAATAAAAGGAGTTATGTACAATGGGATGAGGAGCAAAGATGGTGCCTATTTTCAATAGTAATAGGAGAAAATGAAGCAATTCCTTCAAAATTCTAAAAGAAACAGAATTCTATATCCAATCAACCTATGATAGGGTGGAATAAAGTATTTTATAACATGCAAAGGCTCAAAAATTCACTACCATGCCCTCTTTTTCTCAGGAATCTATTGGAAGATGTGTTAGCATAAAACAAGAGAACCAAACGAGGGAAGACATAGAATCTAGGAAACAGGAAATCCGAAGGTTCTATATCCAGATCATATTAGAAGTGGTCCTGAGCTTATGGGTTTTAAAAGGATCAAATCAATATGAAGGTATTCAGTTGATTTTTGTTGTTTTTTGTTTGTTTGTTTGTTTTTTGAGACAGAGTCTCACTTTGTTGCCTGAGCTAGAGTGCTGTGGTATCAGCCTAGCTCACAGCAATCTCAAATTCCTGGGCTCAAGCGATCCTGCTGCCTCAGCCTCCCGAGTAGCTGGGACTACAGGAATGTGCCACCATGCCTGGCTAATTTTTTCTTTATAGTTTTAGTTGGCCAATTAATTTGTTTCTATTTTTAGTAGAGATAGGGTCTCGCTCTTGCTCAGGCTGGTTGTGAACTCCTGACCTTGAGTGATACTCCCGCCTCGGCCTCCCAGAGTGCTAGGATTACAGGCGTGAGCCACCACAGCCCGGCCCCTCAGTTGATTTTTGAAATGGTAAAATATGGTATGTGTTTTTAAATTTACATAGTTATACTTTTATAGCAGCTTGAGTATAAAAGAGATTTCAAGAAGTTTTAACTCTTACCTGTAACACAGCAGCAAATAAGTATACTACTATGAAGATTATAGTTAACGAAGTATGACCACTTTTCATCAAATGAATAGTGTAGAGGAAAATTAAATGTCCAGGAATCACTAAAAGCAGTAGCACTTGAGCAGACTTATTATTTACTCCTGTAATATAAAACGTGAAAGTCATTAAAATAAAATCATATTTTGGTTAGCAATAGGTCACAGTTATTAAAATTTGAGGATTACTTTGTAGTTATACTTCATACTATCTATATAAAATTCAATTGCTAAAAATAAATTTCAACTAGTTACAATTCATTTAATTCTTTGAAATTCCCGTGATATATTATATGTTAAATGAAAGGTGGTTGATAAAAACTTGTTATGAAGAACATTGGTCAGACTTTATTATCTATCATAAAAACAGAGGGAAGACAAAAGAGAAAACATAAAGTTCTTAAAGTATTAGAATGTTTTGATTTTATTTATTCCTTTAGAGTTCTACCACTGGTATTACAAGTCTAGGCATTTTTGATCTTCATTCAAAAGTCAATAATCACATTTATTTTCACCAGGAAAAGAAATGATAAGAATTGTGAAGTTTAACATTGTGGTCTTTTTCCTAATCACATGCCTAAGATTTTTCACAATCATATAAGTAATGCACTGTTCCTTATAACTGAGGTTACCCTTCTCATTCTGTCTGAGATCAAATCCCTACATTTAGAAAGGCCAAAATAGTTAATATAGGAAAGACAGTACATCTGTCTCCCTAAATCACCTAGCAATGTTTTTTTTATGTGTATAAGGTTCCTCTTTCATGACTAATAACAAGATATCCCAGAAAGAGGCATAAAAAAGAAAAATTATACAAAGATCCTCGGCAACTACACAATTGATACAAATGACTATTTGTTCACTGAGATTAGCCCTCAGAAATAGAAAAGTGGTGTAACGCAAACAAAATACGTATTCAATAAATGCTGCTAGCCTATAATCTCAGCAATAGTTTCTGATATAAAACATGCAAAAATCCACAAGCACGTACCTGGACCAAAAAAAGTTCTAAATGGGTAATAACAACCTTTGGGTTCATCAGGCAATTCTCCTGGAATGCTATGTAAATGGAGGTAGGTAGAAATCCTACTAGCTTGAATGGCCACCAAATTACCACCAATACCTGAAACATAAAAGAAATCAAAGTAGTTATCTTCATATATTAAACAACTTGTATAATATCAACCAAAAGCAAGCCTCTTTATGTAACATTCTAGGCCAATAAAACAAAGAGTTCTTCTGAAATGTTAATTTATTTATTATTTACTATTGAGATAGACAATCCAAAGGCATAAAATCATTGTTATATAAGATTCATTCATTATTTTTCAAACATGTCTGGTATGAAAGCAGACCAGAGCAGGTAATTTTTAAAAATAATTATCACAACCAAGATGTAAAACTAAATACCAAGTTGTTTCATGTTTATCACCTTAAGGAGAGGGAAAATAAGCTAGATTTATTTATTTAGATAAATAGATCTATTTATTCAAATAGACAAGGTGTGATACTTTTCTTCTCAGCTTACTAAAGAAATTGGTATAGGCACTGAAAAAAAAATACTCCAGAAAGTCACCTTTTTACCTAGATTATCCTCTTATATACTTGGAGGCAGAAAAGCTGATGCCAAAATGTGAAATTAATTCCAAAGGGTGGTAAGCCTCTCCAAGGTGAGACAGGACACTCAAATTGTTTCTTCTTTTGCAGAGTATAGGAGGAAAGGTAGTAGCCATAAAGCAAGTGGAAGAAAACAACTGAAAATTTCAAATTCTTAAATCCTGAGTATAGGACTGCCTAAGATTAAGGATAAAGCATGAGAATCCCAAATGTCAACCTATGCCTTGCACTAACTGAGAAGCATCAATAACTTGCCATTGGAGGAAGAGCAAGAGCATAGATAGCTAAGCCTTCCATGCTGCAGGCAGGCAGTACTTCAGGCTTCACACGAAACATAGGGTAGCAGGAGCATGCTGACAAAGAAATCTGAAGTTAGTGGTGCACTAAAGGTAACTATAATATCCAAAAAAACAAACCCAGTTCAACTACTGACTAGATTGACTCAATCCTCCATACCAATGACCTAGCGAACAAGAGGACTGCCCATTCCTAAGCATAAATAATATTTATCTTAATCTCCAATGGTCTTTTATATATAATGTCCAGCATTTGATTTTAAATTATAATACAGTAAAAAGCAATAAAGAAGATGGATCACTGAAGGAGTTAAGAAGTCAGCAGAACCAGACCCAGAGATGACTCAGGTGTTGAAACTATCTGACAAGGACTTTAAAATAACTATGATCGATGTGTTAAAGGATCTAGTGGAAAAGGTACACAGTGTGTATTAAAAGATGGAGATGTGAATAAGTGAAAAGTAAAAGTATGGAAAAAGATATACCATGCAAACACTAACAAAAAGAAAGGTAGGGTGGCTATATATGTACCAGAAAAAAATAAGACATTATAGCAGGGAAGATTACCAGGGATGAAGGTGGACATTGAGTAAGACTAAAGAAGGTCAATTCATGAAAAACACTTAACAATCCTAAATGTAGACACACTTAAAAATAGATCTTCAAAATATGTAGAGCAAAAACTGATAAATCTAAAAGGAAAAATAGAAAAGTTGTTTTTATACTTAGAGATTTTACCACTTTCTCTCATTAATTGACAGAATACACATACAGTAAGTTCTGACTTAACATCTACAATAGGTTCTTGAAAACTGTGCCTTTAAGTGAAAATGATGTATAGCAGATCCTAGAGTAACATAATTTCCTTCATTGTTATTTCATTATAATATTGATAAGAAAAAAAATTGGTTTTGTTATACATTGTATCACTTAAAGTCACAGTTTCCAAGAACCTATCAACGACATTATGTGATGACTTACTGTATTTTAAAAATCAAGAATTATATAGATATATTAATGTATAATTATATAGATATATTAATAATACTATCAGCCAAGTTGATCTAAATGATATTTATAGAACACACCACCCAATAACAGCAAAATATACTTTATGCATGTATATATGGACCATTCATGAAGATAGACCATATTATGGGCCATAAAACAAGTTCAATTAATTTGAAATGACTGGAACATGGTCTCTGCCCATAATAGAAAAGATAGATATCTGGAGATTCCTACAAATATTTGGGAAGTAAACAATTCACTTCCAAATAACCCACAGGTCAAAGAAGAAATCACAAGAAAATTTGGAAAATAATCTGAATTTAATGCAAATGAAAACACAACATATTGATATATTTGGAAGGTACATAAAGTATACTTAGAAATTCACAACATTAAATACTAGAAAAGAAGAAAGGTTTCATATCAATGATCTAAGGTTTACATCTTAAGAGCCTAGGGAAAAAAAGAAAAAAATTAAACTAAAAGAAAGCATAAAGAGGGAATAAGTATAAGAACACAAATCAATGAAATAGAAAACAAAAGCACAGAGTAAATAAATGAAGCCAAAAGCTGGTTCTTTGATTAGATCAAGACAAAAAGAAAATACGAATTCCAATATCAAAAATGAAAGAGAAGTCATTACTACAGACAGTATAAGCATTATAAGGATAATATAGGAATATCATAGGCAACTTAAAAATACTAAACAATTAGCAATTCAAATCCAGCAAAATGTTAAATGTATAATATATCACAACCAAATTTGATTTATTCTAGAAATGCAAGAATGATTTAATAGTTAGAAATAAGTTAATGCAATTCAGTACATTAACAAATGAACGGAGGAAAAAATAATATGATTGTATGAATAAATGCAGAACAATTTATAAAATTCAAAATTTATGATTACAAACTCTTAGCAAACCAAGAATCAAGGAGGACTTCTTTAACCTGTTAACCACCATACACATACACACATTTATGAAACCTGAGATAAGACAAAGGAAGCACTACAGATCAATAAATAGTGCAAAGATAATTGTTTATTAATATGCTAAAAAATCCATGAAATTTGATCCTTACTCTCATCCCATGAACAAAAATAAATTCCAAGTGAAGTGAAGACAATGTGAAAGGCAAAATTATTTAGCTTATAGATGATGATATAGAATGGATGGGAAGGATTTTTTTAATAAAATAGAAAAACTGTAAACCTTAGAGGAAAAGATTGATAAATTTGACTACAGTATAATTAAAACCTGCCCATCAAAAGGCACTGTAGAAAAAGTGAAAAGACAAGCTGCAGAGTGGGAGAAGATTTTTGTAACACATAAAACTGTTAAAGGACCACCATCCAGAATATATAAAGAACTCCCACAAATACACAGAAAAAAGGACTAAATACTTGAATAGATAGTTCAAAAAAGATGTTAATCCAAATTGCTAGTAAACATATGAAAAGATGCTCAACCTCACTGGTAATCACAGAAATGCAAATACAAGCACAATAAATATCATTTCATACCCATCTGAGTGGCAAAAACTTTTGAGTTTTCATTATTTCACATCTTTACAACCTGTGTGTAAAGATGGAGAGTAAAGATAACTCTCACACAAAACTAGCAAGAGTGTAAATTGTTATAATCCCTTTGGAAAACACTTTGGCATTTTATAATAAAGTTGTTGATATACACATCCTATAATCTATTAACAGCAATTCCACTCTTAGATAAATACTCAAAGAAAAGCCTATATGTATACCAGTTGAAATAATGGGCTCTGAAAGAAGTATGAAATCAAAAGAACTGGACATTTTAAAATAAATTCATGCAAGACTCCTTGTGAATCACACTGAATTCACTGGCGAGGGAAATTTCTGAGCAAGAAGAATTAGAGAACAATGGCAACAGGATGTCTGAACCAGGTGCTGAGAGTCCAAAGCTTTGATGACCTCAGGGAGAATCAAAGGCAGCAATCCTCTAGCCAAGACTATTACTCCTTGTTGGTCTAAGTTACCTAAAAGCTAGATAGATTTTCCTCAAAACACAACTGAGGTGAGACTACCTTGTTTTTTTTTTTTGGCGGGGGTGGTGGTGGTGGTGGTGGTGGCGGGAGTGGAGTTGTAATAAGATTATCTACTGTTGCTAGATTATTAATTCTTTGATGGAAAATTTAGGATATGATTTTTAGGAAGCAATAGGTAATTTACTATGGGGAAATTCAGTCCTAGTAGTCTCCACCTGTGTGGTTTATCTGGCGTATACTTAAGTATTATACTGAGTAATAGAGGTTAAGTGATTTTCAGTCTACATTACCTATATATTACCTATATATTGCCTGACACCTAGTGAAGTTTCAGCCTTCACTGCCATCTAATAATGCTAATTTGTTATTGTGGAAATAAGAATTTAGTATTTTTTTAATAACATAAAAAAAAATAAAAGTACAGAAACTGGAAAGGCATGAACTCCTCCTCTTTTTAAGCTGAGAGGTTGATCTCTTTTTTGTGCCAATGGACCAAAAATAAAGCAACTTAAATATTATATTTTTAAAACTAAAATTATAATGACTTGATCTTAAACTAAATGTAGCTTCATGATTTCCTCATCATATCTCTTTTAGTAATTTAAAAATTCACAAAAGTAAATGCTTAAGATAATTTAAGATGCAGTTTATCATAAAAAAATGTATCCAGGGAGTTCTGGAAAATTTTCTAAAGGAAAATAAACTTCTTTAAAAATGTTTAAAAGTCACATAAACTAGACAGAATAATTAAGGTACATAAATGCAGAGCTCTGTTTTCTGTACAGTTCTGACTGTGGCTCACACCATGTGGGTTTGAGAACCATCTCATCCACTCATTATGACTTTACTCATATGTAACCTCTTAGAGCTTCCATTTTCTAATCTACAAATAAGGATAATTTAATACCTACCTCATAAGGATATTGAGAGAATTAAATAAAATAATGACACACAGAGACCAGCAAGATGCCTGACTAGAGGCAGCTGGCATGCACCTCTTCTTCAGAGAGCAATCAGGAGATCCATCAAATACCCATTTCGACTACATCGCTGGAGAAACAATGGTTGAAGATAACAGAGAGGTGACAGAGACACCGAAGGTGAAGGTAGAAGTTGGATGACTTGATAGGGGCCACTGAGAGCCTTGACCAGCCTCCAGATTGGACCCAGGGAAGGGGTAAGCAAGAGAACTTTGGGGCTTCACACTCCCACCTTGGACCTTTACAATTTTAGCTACAGAGGAGCTCTTCAACCCCCACAGGCCTCCAGAGTGGAGTGGGGAGCTGCTGGGAGACCACACAAAGGCACTGCCCAAGCTCACATGGTGTTCCACAGGCTTCCACACCCCGGAGCACCTGCACCCAGAGCCACAGAGGGAGCCCTTCCCCCAGTGCTGTAAGCCCTGCACTGAGGCCGCTGTTGCCCTTATGATGGGCCAGGGAGAGAGACAGAAACCTGGGTGATTTCCTGTGCCCCAAGTTTATAGCACTGAATGCCTACATCAAAGATGGAAAGGTCACAAATTAACAACCTAATGTGACACCTCAAGGAACTAGAAAAACAAGAACAAAGCAAATTCAAAGCTAGCAGAAGACAAGAAATAACAAAGATCAGAGCAGAAGTAAATAAAATTGGAACAAACAAAAATACAGAGGATCAATGAAAAGAAAACTGGTTCTTTGAAAAGATAAACAAAATTGATAGACCACTAGCTAGGTTAATCAAGAAAAGGAGAGAGGATTCAAATAAGCTCAACCAGAACTGAAAAGGGAGACACAAGTGATACCACAGAAATATAAAAGATCATCCAAGACTACTATGAACATCTCTATGCACACAAACTAGAAGATCCTGAGGAGATGGATAAATTCCAGAAAGCATACAACCCTCCAAGCTTGAATCAGGAAGAAATAGAAATCCTGAATGGCCCATTAATGAGCAACAAGATTGAGTCAGTAATAAAAAATCTCCCAATTAAAAAAAGCCCAGAACTAGACAGATTTGCAGCTAAATGTTACCAGATATACAAAGAAGAACTGGTACCAATCCTACTAAAACTGTTCCAAAGTTTGAGAAGGAAGGAATCATCTCTCATTCTATGAAGCCAGTATCATCCTGATACCACAACCAGAAAAGGATGCAAAAAACAAAGAAAACTGCAGACCAATATCTCTGATGAACATAGATGCAAAAATCCTCAAGAAAATACTAGCAAACAAAATCCAACAGCACATCAAAAAGATAATTCACAAAAGGGAGTTGATCTACTAGCTCAAAGAAACAGGGCTGCAGATACAGTTGCCAAACAGGCAGCCCTGGCCGAAGTGTTTTCTAACCTAGTTGGAGCCTTAGTCTCTTCTAATCCCACTCTACCTATTCCAGTTTATTCCACCTCAGAAATATCTGACAGGTTGACTCAAGGATACCACTTGAGCCCCTCTGGATGGTTATTTAAATGAAACCTCTATTACCAGCTAAAAAAGTCAAAAACTTGGTAGAAGCCACCCATAATGCTATCCACTTCAGCCCAAAGCCACTTAGACATCTCTTGGAACAACATACTATTAAACAGGTCAACTCACTTTGTGCTATCTGCTAAACCAATACTCCTCAAAGGGCTTTGAGGGCAAAACTTGCCTCTCTGGCCCCCCAAAAAGGGATCTACCCCAGTGAGGACTGGCAGTTAGATTTCACCCAAATATCTCTCTATAGGATTCAAGTACTTATTATTGTTTGTTGACACTTTCACCTGTTGGGCTGAAGCTTTCCCTTGGCTCCATCATTCTCAGGTGAAGCCGTGGAAAGACCAAAATGAAACTCATTTGGCCCCTGCAGATGAGGACTCCAACACTGGAGGCAAATACTTGCGTACTCCACTGGAGGATCTCTGGTACCTGTTCCAGTGGACTTCTCCTGCTGCAGCTCCTTCAGGTGAGTAGCACAAACTGTTTACCCATGGGCGAGACACCTTTTGCCCTGGCAAACCAAACCCCACAAACCCTAAGGCTCAACCAAACCTGCTAGATATGCCCTGGCAATTCCTTTGGTCACTCTATTATTTTGCATCCTGGGAATTCTACTATTGTGTCCAATCCTCATAAATTTTCTAACTAAATTCATTTGATCCTGCCTAGAGTCCATCAAGCTATAAATGGTCCTACGTTCTCTACCAGCCCCAGCACGCACTTCCTCCTCACACCTACAACCACAACTATATACTCAGGACATATACTGAAGTCCCCTGGAGAGACCCTCAGAGGACCTGCAAGAGGCCACTCTAATAGGAATCATCACCCCCACTCATCAGGAAGCAGCCAGACAAGTCAATGCCCCTACCCAATGATTTGGACCTCTAGAATAGAGAGTGGGGAGATGTTAGGTAGATAGTGAGGGATTCCAGCTCTCCTAGGGACAAAGGTAGGCACCTGTCTTACTGCTGCCCCACCTTAATCCTGCCCCAAGCAACTTCCACATCTGGGAAGAAGGAGGAACACCCTGCTAATTTGCAAAAGAATGCAGGGAATTCCCCAGCACAGTGGGCCAGGCAGCCCAGGCACAATAGGATCTGGAAAGTGACCTAGAGTAACCTAAGGCTAATTATCATGCGTTAACTGTTCATCAGAGTGGTTCACTGGTGATGTCTGAAACACGAGGAGGGTGCAATACAGACACTATAAAACAAGACCCCAGACAATTACCAGAGCCTCTTGTTACGACAGGGGGCCTATCCCCTCTCTGTGGCAAACATATCTTGCTCTTGCTCTGCAAACTTATCTTGCTCTTCCCTCAATAAAACTCATTTTGCACTTTAAAAAAAAAAAAAAAGATAATTCACCATGATCAAGTATGTTTCATCCCAGGGATGCAGGGATGGTTCAACATATGCAAACCAAAAAAATGTGACTCACCACATAAACAGAATTAAAAACGAAAGCCATATGATCACTTCAATAGATGAATAAAAAGCATCTGATAAAATCTAAAATCCCTTCATGATAAAAACCCTCAACAAACTAGGCACAGGAGGAACATGCCTCAAAATAATAAAAGCCATATAAGGCAAACCCACAGCTAACATCATACTGAATGGGGAAACTTAAAAGCATTCCCCCTAAGAACTGAAACAAAACAAGGATACTCATTTTTACTACTTGTATTCAACATAGTACTTAAAGTCCTAGCCAGAGCAATCAGACAAAAGAAAGAAATAAAGGGCATCCAAATTGAAAAGAGGAAGACAAACTATCTCTGTTTACTGATGATATGATCTTATACCTAGAAAACCCTAAAGACTCTTCCAAAAGACCCTCAGATTTGATAAATGAATTCAGTAAAATCGCAGGTTATAAAATCAATGTATACAAATCAGTAGTGCTTGTATATACTATTAATAATAACAACCAAGCTGAGAATCAAATTGAGAATACAATCATATTTATAATTGCTACAAAAAAATTAAAATACCTAGGAATATACTTAAATCAAGGAGGTGAAAGATCTCTACAAGGAGAACTACAAAACACTGATGAAAGAAATTGTAGATCTGCAGTTCCAAACCCCTGGGCCATGGCCTGGTACTGGTCCATGGCCTGTTAGGAAAACAAGGCCATGGATCACTGCCTGAGCTCTACCTCCTCACCACCTCCTGCCCCCTCACCCCTCCATTCCCCTGTCCATGGAAAAATCGTCTTCCATGAAACTGGTCCCTGGTGCCAAAAAGGTTGAGGACTACTATCGTAGATGATGCAGACAGATGGAAAATCATCCCATGCTCATGGATTGGAAGTTAAAATGTCCATACTGCCCAAAGTAATCTATAGATGCAATGCAATTCCTATCAAAATACCAATGGTTTTTTCACAGAATTAGAAAAAATAATTCTAAATTTCATATGGGATCACAAAAGAGCCCAGGCCGGGTGCGGTGGCTCATGCCTGTAATCCTAGCACTCTGGGAGACCGAGGCGTGAGGATTGCTTGAGCTGAAGAGTTCGAGACCAGCCTGAACAAGAGCAAAACCACCTCTCTATTATAAATAGAAATAAAATTAGCCAAACAACTAAAAATAGAAAAAATTAGCCGGGCACAGCGCGTGCCTGTAGTCCCAGCTACCCAGGAGGCTGAGGCAGGAGGATCGCTTAAGCCCAGGGGTTTGAGGTTGTTATGAGCTAGGCTGATGCCACAGCACTCTAGCCCAGGCAACAGAGTGAGACTCTGTTTCAAAAAAAAAAAAAAAAAAAAAAAAAAAAAAAAAAAAAGAGCCCAAATAGCCAAAGTAATCCTAAGCAAAAAGAACAAATCTGGAGACATCACATTACTCAACTTCAAATTATACTACAAGGCTATAGTATTCAAAACAGCATGGTACTGGTATAAAAGTAGACACACAGATCAACTGAACAGAATAGAGAACCCAGAAATAAAACCATATACCTCCAAAGAAATGATTTTCAACAAAGCAAACAAAAACATACATTGGGGAGGACACCATGTTTAATAAATGGTGCTGGGAAAATTGGATAGTTACATGAAGAATGAAACTGGATCCTTATCTCTCATCATAAACAAAAATTAATTCAAGATGGATTTTTCGTAAGACATGAATCCATAAGAATTCAAACCTATGAAAAACTATTCTCGACATTGGCCTACACGAAGAATTTATGACTAAGATGCCAAAAGCAAATACAACAAAAACAAAAATAAATAAATGGGACTTAATCAAATTAAAAACTTCTGCACAGCAAAAGAAATAATCAACAGAGTAAACAAACAATTTGCAGAATGGCAGAAAATATTCCCAAACTATACATCTGACAAAGGACTAATATCCAGAATCTACAAGAAAGTCAAACAAATAATCCCATTAAAAAATGAGCAAAAGACATGAACAGACATTTTTCAAAAGGAGAGAAACAAATGTTCAACAAACGTATGAAAAAATGCTCAACATCACTAATCGACAGAGAAATGCAAATTAAAGCCACAATGAGATACCACCTTACCCCTATCAGAATGGCCATTAAGTCAAAAAAAAATAGATGTTGGTGTGGATATAGTGAAAAGGGAACACTTATACACTGTTGGTGGGAATGTAAATTAGTAGAACCTCAATGGAAAACAGTACGAAGATTTCTTGAAAAACTAAAAGTAGATCTACCATTCAGCAATCCCACTACTGGGTATGTGCCCAAAGGAAAAGTAGTCATTATATCAAAAAAACACCTGCACTTTATGTTTATTACAGCACAATTCACAATTGCAAATTAGTACAACCTCTATGGAAACAGTACACTATTCAGGTGATGGATATGCTAAAAGGCCAGACTTCATCACTGTTCTTCTCATCCACATAACAAAAAAACATTTGTAACCTTTAAATCTACTGAGGAAAAAATGCATACATGAGAGATGCTTAGCAGTTTATGGACATGGTAAACACTCAAAAAAGGTTAACTATTATTGTTATTATTAATTGATAATAAGAAGAAACAATTTATACAAATAACGTGATTCTGACTTGGTGTTTTCTGAATTATAGGTCCTGACACTTAACTTGCTGGAGAATTCATTGGTCAGAGGGTGTCTAGGAACTGTGTTGCTTTTCAGTTCAGAGACTCTTATCTTGTTTAAAAAAAAAAAACAAAAACAAGAAAGTCTATAAATCACTTGGTGCCCATATTTTAAATAATCACTTAAACGTCTTTCTATTTACTCAATGAATTTTCCACTAAAAGTTAGTGATGACTATTTTAAAAGTCTAGATTTTCTAAATCTGAGCTCACTTTTTAAAGTAAACAATTAGAATAGAACTTTGAATAAATGCCATGTATTGGTACTCATCAGATAATAGCACACAAACAAGGCCAGTAACCTATGCCTCCAAGTGAAGATAAATGAAAATGTCCTAGAAATTGAAAGAGGTAAGAGTATTTATACTACATAATGTAAGCATTTTCACAAAGAGTCACTGGGTAAACCCGTAAGAGGTAAACTATTAAAAAATGTTTATAGCCTTGTAATCATCCATAGATTTCTCTTCATAGCCACTCAAAAGGAGAAGAGTCTAATGTGAAGAATTATACTTAATGGGCCAGGTGCAGTGGCTCACACCTGTAATGCTAGCACTTTAGGAGGCTGAGGCAGGAGGATTACTTGAGTTCAGGAGTTCAAGACCAGCCTGAGTAAGAGCAAGACCCTGTCTCTACTAAAAAATAGAAAAATTAGTCAGGCATGGTGGCACGCGCCTATAGTTCCAGCTACTTGGGAGGCTGAGGCAGGAGGAACGCTTGAGCCCAGGAGTTAGTTTGAGGTTGCAGCGGGCTATGATGATACCACTGCACTCTACCTGGGGAGACTGAGCAAGACTCTGTTTCAAAAAAAAAAAAAAAAAGAATTATACTTAATGCAAAGCAAAAGTCTGCATTCAGATACATTTTTCAATGACAGACATTTTCCACAGGAATGTATAAATTGTAGTTTCCTTTTCATCTTCATTTACTCTGGGGATTTTCTTGAGGGTAGTGTTCTATTTGGCATTTTATTGGATATGAAATGCTTCAATGCAAATGCAGAAAACATCTGCTATTAAGCCTGAGAATATCTATTCTAGCTGCAAATTCCCTTGGATTGAGTTTGAAACAAAAAGCTACTAATCAGTGACAGCTCTCTTCTAAAACTTTATAAATTTTGTTGGTAAAATTTTATAAAACTACTTTTATCATTTCTTTATTACCATGTAACAGACTAACATAATGATAATAAAAATAAATAAACTCTTATAAATAATCAGCTTATCACCTATCACACTGTTGTCCAGGAAACACACACATAACATGTTATAATTGTACCAAACTAAAAAGAAAATGAACATGAGACTTTAGAAAGACATTGGTATAATTTTTTCTGGAAAAGGTGAATAAAATTTTAAAGTAAACAACATAATTATTGAAGGGACTAATTACAGTTTTAATCTCTCATGGTCTCATCTTGATCACTGGGTATATTTTTAAACTGTAGCAGAGTTATTAACCTTGGAATAGCTTTTTAAATGTCAAAAATGCCTACTTGTTATCATGATATACACTATGTTTCTACTAAGAGCTAGTCTGTCAGCATTTCTTTCAAATAATTTAAATTCCTCACAGACTAATTGCATTATTAAAGCTAGGGGAGAGCTTCTAAAGATAATCTCACATAAATTAAAAACATTAGCAAAAACAGCTAGTCAATATACAAAGCAATGAGAGTCCTCAGTGTCCACAATACCTGATTTTAGGTGCCTTATGCTGGAATAAGCCCAGTTAAATCATATAAAGTTTGATAGTAGGAAGAAATTACCAGCAGGTTCATCTAAGGACTGTTTTAAAATCCAAACTTATGTTTTGTTAAATTTAGAAATATATGTTTCCAATAAATGTTTAGCACTCACATCATAGAATATATTTCAAATTCTGTCTAGAATTCTTTTGCACATTCCCAAGGGAACCTGAACCAAAAGTTCATTTGTTTAAAAAATAAATCTTTATAATCAACAGCACAACAGATCTAGCACCATCCATATATACCTACATATTTTAGCTACTTCCATATACCCCTGCAATTTCACCTATCCTACTTTCAAGACTCATCAGAACTCACATGCAGAAATTACACTCTTAGTTTCAAGAGATGCAAAAAAAAAAAAAAAATGGAGAGACATGTCTTTCATTTTTTCATCTAGACTTCTAGGTGTTATCCTAATTCTTTTCTTTTCACTGTCAACTATTTAGTAAGAGGTCTAAAAGTGCTACTTCCAAGATTTTTATTGTTTTATATGAAATATTAAATACTTAGTATTTAATTATTAAATATTAAAAATTAATCATTAAAATTATTAAAAATTAATAAATAGTTTTTATAAGATATATGTAAGCTATAATGAATCATACTATAAAAAATGCCCACGTACCCACTATCCAGTTTAAGAAAAGAAATACACTATTACCTTTATATCTGAAGTGCCCCATATGCCCCTTCCCAATTCCATACGCTTCCTTGCCCATCAAAGTAACTATCCTTAATTGTGTTTTCAATTCTTTTGCTTTTCTCTATGTTATTACCACATATATGTGTATTCTTAAACAATAAATCATTCAGTTTTACATGCTTTTAAACTTTATATAAATGGAATAATGTATCATATATTAAGTTTCTGAGATTCATCCTTGCTCTTCCAGGAGATGTAATTCAAATGTTTTTATTGTTTATAATATTCTGTTGTAAGACTATACCTTCATTTATTTATCCTGCTACTCAACAAAACTAAACTCTCAAATGAACTCTCAAATCACTGAATAAATGGTCTCTCTTGAATCCTGCCTGGCTACACTAACTCAGCTCTCATCCTTCTTCTAACCAATGGATCTCAAATTCAGAAGTTATTTCAAGAGCAGATAAAAGTAGAGAATATAAGGGAGAGGGAGTATGTGATTTGGGGATGTCTTGTTTGGGACACTGGGTAGATGTGAATACCACTATCTGACACTGGAAACATGGAAAGAAGAGCACGTTGTGGGGTAGAAGATGTAGAAATATCCAATTTAATGTAGGGATCTAGAAATGAACATATGAAATGATGTGTCAAGACTAGAGATAAAGGGTTGAAGCCATATGACAAAGACAAGTGGTTCTCAAACTTTTGCATGTATCAGAATCAGTTGATGGGTTGCATCTTAGAGCTTCTATTTAAAGCTTGAGAATTTGCATTTCTAACAAAAGCCCAGGTGATACTGCTGGTCTAAGGACCACACTGAAAACCTCTGGACTAGACAATATCACCCATAAAGAAGGTGAAGACTGAGAATAGAAGATGATCAAGAACAGAGTCTTGAAGATTACAAACACTTAAGAGGCAGGTGGAAAGGAGAAACCCGAGAAGAAAATGAAAAAGAATTTTCAAAGAATGGGATGAGAATTGGTACAGCTGCAATAAGTGTATATTAAATAGTATCAAACAGTTGAATAGAACACCAAAAATAAGTAACTAGATAAAGTAATTAGGAGGTCACTGGAGAGCTTAGTAAAAAAAATGTTATATAGAGGGAGAGGGAAAAAAAATACTGCAATGAGGTAGAAAAGTACAGACTACCCTTGGGAAAGTTTGATTGTAAAGAGTAGAAGAGAGAGAATAGAAGCTTGAGAAGGCAGGACAGCATGGGAAAGGTGATTTGGGATCTTCTGAGATATTGGTGGAAGAAGTTAAAAATAGACAGTGTTAGAAGTAAGCATAGAGGCAAAGGGAAAGGAAAGAGAAGCATGCTGAGACAGACTGTGGCCGCAGCATGTGTTTTCTCTGCAGCCCTATAAGAAACACTAAAGGAACTTCTTCAGACAGAAGCAAAATAATACCAGAAGAAAACCTGGATCCAAACCAAGAAGAATGCTGGAAATGTAAATGTATATGGGAAAGTATAAAAGATAGTATTTTCTCAATTTTAATCTCTTTTAAAAAATAACTGTTTAAAGCAAAAATAATAACAATATATTACAAGGTTTTTATAACAAAGTAAAACTCATGACAAAAACCACATAAGAAAGAGGAGTGGTAATTAAGAAATGCTGATATAAGGTTCTTATCCTATATGTAAAGTGGTATATTATTGTTTGAAAGTAGACTGTGATGAAAGTAAACTCTGATATAAGCCCTAGATCAGGGGTTCTCAAAATGTGGTCTGTGAGGTCTCAAGGAAGGTCAGAAATTCCAAGACCTAGCTAAGAGAAGTACCAGAAGGAGAGCCTTATGATATGTGTTAGCCTGATAAAGGCTTTAAGAAATCCCGTACTAAACAAATCTGTTTAAGCTAATGTTTACCAAATTTAATTGACCACAGAACTCACTTTTCAAGTTATATTATTAACATCTCACAGAACTAGTGTTACCATGAAATATATTCTGAAAAATGTTACTATTGTAGTTTGAGAGATGCTAATAAGTATTAAAGATATCTTAATCATAATATCAGCACAGATATACGTTACTTTAAATAATGTATGTATGCTTTTATCTAATAAAACAGATAAATTGGTAGCTGTATATTTTGAGGGGGAAAAAAACTCACGCTTTAGAATCAGGCAGATCTGGGTTTAAATCCTGACTTACTACTAACTAGATGCGAAACCCTGGACAAATTACTTATCTTGTTGTGAGGATTATATAACAAACATAAAAGACCTATAAGTTATCTGTCGTATGGCAGGTACTCACTAAATAGCTGCTGCTGCTGCTGATGATGATAAACAGGGTCCTTTAAATAGTACATCCCCCAGCATATTTAAAATGACATTCAATTCTCGAAAGTTCCATCTTATTTGAGGAACTCAGAGCAAATCTTCTCTATGAATGCTTTTAAAGAATGGAATTTAACATAAGATGAGCTCATTGTGATACTTAATTAAGAGGTTTGCCTACTGAGATACAAGAAAGATTTGACTACCCTATAATGCCATGGCATAGACTTCCAAGGAGAGCATTTCAGTGAAGCTAGAATTGTTTCTTAGGTAAAGTGAAATAACTGCAATACTTATTAAAGCCCTACTAATAAGAGGGTGGTTGTAATTTAAGTTAAATTTCTCACTGAAATATTGTTCAATACAACTCTAGCAGTCATTATTGAATATTTTTGCTAATGAATTCATCCACTAATATTCACAAAAGAGGATTTGAACAGGTGGAAAGAAAGCAGTAGTCATTCCAAACAGTAAAAATTAGATGATCTTTGTAGGGACAATATAAGAATCCAGTTAGAATGATAAAGGAAAAGTTGGACACATCTTTTGAAAGTATCATGTCCAATAGCATAGAAAGGGCTTTGAAAGCTAGAAAGAAGAATTTAAACTTGATTTCATGGATGAGAAGAAACCACTGTTAAGTTCATCAACTTAGGGCTGATATAATAAAAACAATGTTTAAAGAAGACTAGTGTGTTAGTGACACTTAATTTGCATTGAACAGAGAGTGAGTCAGGAAGGCTACTATTACTTGAATAGATGGCTACAGTGAAACATTAGACTACAAGGGCAAGACATACTTTTATATAAATAAGTGAATGAACAAATGAATTGAGTTAAAGGGCAAATAGACAATGTTTGCTCATTTTCTAATCAAAGAGTATGAAGGACCAGGTTGAATCAGATGGTTCTACAATTCTAAAGATGAATAATGGAGAGAATGGTGGCACCAGGAAAATTGGGAGGGAGACGTATAGAGGACATTTGTTCATGGACATTCTAAAGGTATACAAAAATAAAAATGCTCAGTAGAAATTTTAGATATGAAATTAGATTTTAGATAACTTGCTTTTATATAACATTTTCTTTTACATAAATACACAAAAGTAATTTATATTAAATATATAGTATGTCCTGTAACATGTTTTTCTACAAGTAGAATTACTTTTTAAATGATGTTGGTCTAGGCTATACCAAAATCCAATTTAATGACAGCCACCCAAATGCCAGTAGGAATGGATTAAAATTATCTTATTAAATGTAAGTCATACAAAAATCCCTGTGAGCTTAAGTATTATAATGCTCATTTTATGGATAAGAAAGAATATACAGCAGATTTTAAAGGGATCAGCAGAGGACTAATAGATTTTAATGAACTGAACTGACTTAGGCAATGCTTAAATCTAGCTAACTCTAATTTATCCATGAAATTGACAAAGGCAGCAACAAAACAACATAAGATAGCAGATATGCCCAAAGTAAATGATAATCCAAATCTGAAATATCATATTTTGCCATACTAACCTTAAGTCAGATATCCTTGACTCTCAAACTAACAGCTAATGATAAGATTAAGAAACAGTTCTTCCAAAAATATGTTCTACATCCTGAGACCAGGGAATGTAATTTCTACTGTGAGCAATAACTTGGGGTTGGAGGGAGAATGGATAGGATGCAAAGGTAGAGCTCTTAAAATCTGAGCCCTAAGACTCCACTGGTACCTAAGAGTATACACGGATTTGATACTATCATGAAGCAGTATATCTAATTCTTACCATTAATAACTGGTGTGTAAACAACAATCCCAACCAAGTTTGGGTCAGATACAGTTGTATCCAGAATAAGGCCCCCAATGCTGAAAGATACAAAATTATATAATTTAGGGAAAAGGAAAGGCAATGTATTTGAAGTTGTTCTGTACTTACAGACACTCCTACATTTTAAAAATATTTATACATTTTAAAAATAGAGTAAAAGGAAAAATATTCAAAGTGAAAATCAATGTCAACAGGGAAATGTTGAAAATAAAACATAGCACAAGCTATAGCTTCAAATTTCAGGACACTGATCTCTAAGATATGTTATTTGTAAAAAGAAAAAGAATATGCTTTAAATGCATTAAAATGTCTGGAAGGAGAGATAAAAAATTATTAACCATGTCTATTTCTTGGGGGTGAGGCTGACAGGGGACTGATGGTCATTTTATATCCTTTTGTGCTTATTAATTTTTTAAAATTATGTCATGTATTACTCTTAAAATTTTAAAAATAATTTTAAAAAGAATATCTTTTCATACTTGAAGTAAGCAAGGTATTAAAGGGATGGTTTTTATTGTCTTAAAACTATATATAATTAGGATGTGTCTTACCACCCATAAATTAAAATAATTAAATAAAATAATTAAAATTAAAACAGCTCTTTTTGTTATAGCCACAGAAAACACTGATTTTGAGAACAGAAGTCCAGAAAAATAATATACAATTATATAGTGGCAAACCATATACTACTCTCAATGTTTCAACAACATTTGGATATTTTTTTAAAAGTCTCCAAGACCATGATTAGTTGGTTAACTTCAGTCTCTTGGTCCATGTACTATAAAATAGCACTAGTCCCAATATTCCGTGGGATCTTGTTGCCTAAACCTTCTAGGAAAATGCAAACCACATTACAGCAAAATGAACCACATGTTGTCACAGAATGGGACTGATTGTCAAAATACCAAATCAAATGTTCTTACTACTGATAATTAACACTAGGAAATTATTGATTTGTTATTCTTTAGTAAGATACATAAATTATGGCTTGATATGCCTCAATTGTTGGAGTTCCCATTAAAAAATTATACTACAGAGCCCTAAAATAGTCCTTCTTAGAAATATTTTAAGCTCTGATTCAAAAATAAAATACATATTTCAAGAGCAAATTAATTTAACATGAACATTTGCTAAAAATCAATTTTAAAATATTTTTGTTACCCAGGTAATAAAACTTACTATAGAAAAAATTAGGAAATACAAACAAAAAGAGGAAAATACAAATCAACCCTAGTTACATCATTTGGAGTGTTAACTCCAGTATATAGCCTTCCAGATGTTTTCTTTTACTTACATATTTATCTTATTTTGGTTAATTTTTTATTAAAAATTTTTTTAGAGGTAGGGCCCCACTCTGTTGCCCAGGCTGGAGTTCAGTGGTGCAATCACAGTTCATTACAACCTCCAACTCCCAGGCTCAAGTGATCCACCCACCTCAGCCTCTGGGGTAACTGGAACTACAGGTGTGTGCTACCAAGCCCAACTAATTTTTTATTTTTTTTATTTTTGTAGAGAAAGGGTCTCACTATGTTGCCCTGGCTGGTCTCAAACTTCTGGACTCAAGGGATCCTTCTGCCAAAGTGCTGGGATTACAGGCGTGAGCTACCACATCTGGCTTTATTATTTATTTGTTTATCTATTTTAATTGACAAAAATTGCATATATTTATCCTGTACAACATGATGTTTTGAAACAGGTATACATTGTGGAATGGCTAATCAAGCTAATTAACATATGCATTACCTCACATACTTTATTTTTTGTGGTGAGAACATTTAAAATCTACTAATAATTTTCAAGAATACAATGCATTGTTATTAGCTACAGTCACCATGTTGTACAGTAGATCTCTTGGACTTATTCTTCTGGTCTAACTGAAATTTTTTATCCATTGACTAACATCTCCCTAACCCTACCCCCAAATATTTTAAAATACATGTATTTTTAAAAATAAAAATTGGGTTAAATTGGAAAAGTAGTTTTCTTTGCTTTTATTACATTTTATTTTTATAAAATGTAAATGTATGTGCATTATTGAAAAAATACCACAAAGCTTATAGTAAAATAATAGTTTCTAGCCCACTCCCAGATCCTTCTTTCTACTAGGAGTTCTATTCAATTTCTTTAGCTGTTTCTTCTGACATTTAATTCTAGATTTCTAAATAACAAGCTTATATTGCTATTTTTTTCATTTTTAACTTTAGGCATTTATTTAATGACTTTCTAATATGGCAGATAAGGATTTAGTCTCTCTTATACTTCCCTCCCTACTTTGGTTCTTTCATAAATCCCTTCCTCCCCCCATCCTGACAATCTGGTTATAATTTGTGGTGAAATATTTAAAGTTGACTTTATTATAACAATGGAATCATTATTCACAGCTGAGCCACAAAGTGTGTTATTAGATATCTTCGCTTGTACTTTTTGCTTTGCCTCATATTTTTCTTCCCTTTTTAGGTACCTATTACTAATCCAGCCTCACACATTTAACAAAGTTAATGAAGTACCAATCAATACAGTCAAATTCATCAGGTAACCAATCAATTCCACTTTCTTTTTCTTAGTGACATCCCTCCTTAAGCCCGCTGTCCTCCTGCCAATCTGGATGGTTGTTCTCTAGGTCTGATGCACAGCTGTCATCCTGTACCTTCCCTTCATTCTCCCTGTTGGATCTTGACCTATGACCCAGTCCCAATATTTCACAGGACTGTATCTTCCAGGAAAAAGCTATTACATTACATACAGAAAAATGAACCACATACTGTCACCAAATGCATTTCCTCATTCCTGTGTCATCTTCTTTCTTGATTTATGTCCTCATTTTGATACACCACATCTCCTATCAGCTTTATCCAAAACCGTCCCTCCTACTCTAAGTCATTGTGCTGCAGGCTTAGTGGGCCCTCTCAACCTGGAAACTATTCTTCAGTTCTGGAGAATTTTCTTGTATTATTTCTTTATATTATTTCTTCTGTTCCTACATTATGGATGTGATAGCTTCTCTTATTTCCCTGAGGATACCGATAGTTATTTGAGGTTTTTCAACTATCCCTACACTCTGAGTACCATTTTTTGGTCTGCCTTTCATGTTAGAGGCCTGCTGATCCTTTACTGTCTGCTCGTCTTTAAGGGGCAATGCAAAGCGTACCCTCTGTGTCCGTGGGCAGAGTGTATCAGCAAGTGGGTTGCTAAAGAACAATCAGGTGAGTTTGCAGCTCTTTCATTAAAAGGACGCAATAAGGGTCACTATCTTCAGGTCTGTTCTTTTATGCTAAGTTTCCCCAGAAAGAATTATCTAATTTTTTGCCTGGAAGTATAAGGCTGACTGCCAGCCTTCTATGAACAAAGAAAAGGAAGTGAGAAAAGGTTCTCACTGCTCAGTGTGTAGACTTTCACCTAGTCTTCTTTTTTTCATACAGTGCTTAATCCACATCCTCACCTGTGCATATGTTTCTGAATCTAGAACCTCTCTGATTTAGCCTCTCCAGAGTTTATTCCTATCTTCTGCTAGGGTAGGAGGGGGTAGTCATGTGGGTGTTCAAGCTACAGAAGGGTTTGGGGGATCTAATTGCTCTACCTAAACTTTCAACCAATTTTCATTTCAGCTTTCAAAAGTACTTAGTGCCTGTAATTACTCTGCCTTCCTGGGTTTCCGCGGCTCATATCAGCTTGCTTCTGATGGGCAATTAGGTTTCAGCTTTTTTTCATTCTGCTCATTCAGTTAACAACTATGCATCTGATTCTTATCTTCTCAATTTTGTTGAATTGCTCACCTGCTGTCCTCTGTGTTCTCCTTCACTCTTTGTGGTTTTATGGCATTTTTATTCTTTTATTATCATTTTAGTAGTTTCAGGAAGGAAGAAGAAAAATGTGTCTTAATCTACCAAGTTTAACAAGAAATCCAGTCTTTTCAAGGTTGCTCTTTTCCCCAAATATATAATGAACATCTTTCCCTAGCAATGAAATACTACAATGTTATTTTTAGTGGCTAATATTCCACTTTGTGACTATACCACAATTTATTTGATCAGTACCTGATTGCTAGACCTTTAGGTTATTTTATTTTTTGATATTAAAACTTCACCGTGATGAGAATGGTTGCAACTAAATTTTTCACATACATCCTTAATAATATCTTTGTCAGAGTCCCAGATGTGGAACCAGTCAAATGGTATGTACATTTCTAAGGCTTTCTGATACTTATCTGAACAACTTAACTTTCAAAATGGTAATGTTCTTGTCAGGTTAACACCCACACACACCGACACACACATTAAGACAAACACCACTAAATTTTACTCAACAATCTGCTAAGGCATTGGTTGGAGAGAAGTTTGAAACTGGAAGCTTCCATATGTCTGTTGATTTTAATAACTTCTATCACTTTGATCCCTTATTACCTGGGAGAATAATGAATTAGCTACATAAAAAACAAAAATTGATTTGTTTTAATATGTATACACATACATGCATATAGAATACACACATACACACACATGTTTTAGTACTAACCTACTTATAATCATAGCTGTTATGACGGGCTCCCAGCCTGAGTGGAGAACTGTCCTTGTGGCTGGATGCTTGGCAGCTATTATAATCCATATAGGAGTTAGAGCCAAGAAAAAGACACCAACTAATGGAGAAATGTAGTAATAGGTCTCTAAAATTAAAAGAAGAGAGACATTTCAATCTCTCTTCTATGTAGCAAATCTAAATTACCAGAAGATATATCATTAAACATATTAACATGCTATATATTTTTAATAAATTTCAAACAAATTTAGAACTGTAGAAAAGGTAAAAATATTAAATACTATAACTTAAAACAAATACATTATTTGACAAACATTTATGGAAATAGCTGTGTGACCTATATGGAAATAGCAATAACCATAATAACAGTAAGAACAACAATAGTAAAAATGCTAACATTTATTTGGCTCCTATTATTTACCAAGCACTAAGCTAAATGCTTTATATTCATCATCTCAGTTAAGTATCCCCATCAGTGTGAGGGAGACACTGTCATTTCTATTTTATGAGGAAATTGAGGTTTAGGGGCTTAAGAATACAGTAAGGAAGTAGGGAGGGCTGGGAGAAAATGACGTGTCTGATACCAAAGTTAGTGCTCTTAACTCTAAATTATAAAGTCAAGTAGGACATGGGTTTTGTCCACAAGGATTTTATAGTACAAGCACTCCATGAAATATTGGCCTTCAATTGATAATATTAATAGATATCCAAGTTTCAAAATAAATTGAAAAACTAGGTTTAATAAAGTTAGGCAGTAGAACTACTCAGAATCTTTAATACATGAAGATGGAACATAGTACACAGTACTAACCATAATTTGGCCAGACTACCTAGTTTTCACATCTGGGTCCAACTTACCGTGGACAAGAAATTTAACTTCATTAAGTTTCAATTTCCTTATCTATAAAATGGTAATAATAGTACCTATCTCATGGAGTTATTGTGAATCTTGAGAGAGTTAATATATGTAAGTATTAACCCTAGCACATGGCTAACATTTATTGAACACTTACTATCATTATCATTATCATCATTGTCATCACCATTATTATTAATATCTTGCAATTTGTGAAACACTGGGGTAACAGGTTGCCAGGACTTTGTTATACCTCTCTCTGCTAGATTGTCTTACTTACAATTATTCATTCCCTCCCCATTCTTGTTAGGCTTTCCTATAGAGAGAGTCAACTCTCTGCCTCGATGACTTTGGGTATGGCCATTTTTCTGGCTTTGTAGACATGACATATGCCATCTCTAAACAAAATTTTAAATGTGCTTTCAGAAATGACTAGAAGATTTATGTGTGTGTGCACATGAGTATGTGTATCTCAACTGTTCTCAGACACTAGGCAACAGGCATTGCAAGACTCAGATTCCTGAGACAAAGGAGAGAAATGAGATGATCTCCACAGTAGCTCCAGCTTTCTGACTAAAGGCCCATATAGCCCACAGCTCAGGGAGGAGAACTCCGGCAGAGTGAGGCTGAGGCAGCAGGAATTTACAGGGTAGAATACTGGAGAAGAGGAAGCTATCGGAGAAAAGAGTTTGAGAACTGTATGCTAAGCCATGCATGTTTAGAGTGAACTCCACAGGGCTAGGTCAAGAATAACTGGGGAGAAATTCCCGGAATTTACATAGGGCTGGAAGTCATTCAAGATCTAGCTCCTTAAAGAGGAGAGGCCTCTTTGAACACCAAGAGGACTCAGTAGAGACCAAACAAGGGTCATGTCTTAGTAGTAGGGCTGGCCCTAGAGTAATGTTTGCTCTAGATTCTGCCCCAATAAAGCTTTCAGGTCAAGCCTTATAAAGCTCAAGCTAATCCACAAATAACTGCCTACAAGAACAAAGTCCAATACTACATAAAGCAAAACAAAACAATCAAGCATTTAACAATATTACATTTACAATGTCTATCATTTAACCAAAAATTATTTTTAAGAGTTTGGAATAATATTTGGTCACATTTATATACTTAGTTAAATACCCCGAGCCAGTATATTTAGACATTTCACTTATATCACAAAAGTTTCCAAGTACTTAAAGCAGTCTTTATAAATCTAATAAATGAAATGTATAACTATGGTGACACTTAAGTTTTTGTAAATATTCATATAATGTATACAAATTTGGTAAGATTTCTACTTAACAATCACAAGAATAATTACTTAATTATAACTTTAAAAATGAAATTAGAAGACTGACATGTCACTCTAATGAGTATACAAAATAAATTTATACTACCTCTTTAGCATAAAACTATTAATTCCATGAGTTTGACTCTCAAATATTTTTATACTTTATTCTAAATCTCCCTAGAGTTAAAGTTGCATACCCCTTATTGAAAAAGTTATATCATCCCGAGGCATTTTTGATGATCACTTTAGCTGATCAAAGTTTCACTATTATGAGAGATTTCAGTTGGGACATACCTGGATTCTTCTCAATGACTCTATTATTTATTTTGTATATTAAGGACTTTATAACTTAAAGACAGAGTTGATCTTACAGTCCTTGTAGCCTACAGCCTTAGATTACTTAATCTAAGTTAAATGTTATTTAATTTTGCCAATATGCCACAGAATTCTGCAACTCTTACTCCAACTCTTGTCTTTGATTGAATTTTATATTTCTTTAGCTTCTTAAGATATTAAAAGATCTTCTCACCTGTGACTAAAGATGCTTGAACTAGATACTCAAATTTTTTATTTTTGTCCCATCAGATTGGAAAAAGCAATTATTATAGATATTAAACTAATACCTAAACAAATTTTATTCCCATGGCTTTATCTAGATTTGCCATCAAATCTTTAAAATAATTATACTGCCAAAATTCATTTTTATATTTTCTTCCATTTAAAGGAATATGACTAATGCTACATTGAGGGTCATTTTCTCCATGATTTTTTAAGATTAAAAAAACCCTTTATTTGTTGAATGGATTCCCAGTTCTCCTTGTAAGCCATTAGATAATGATAAATAACATCCCAGTTTTAGGAAGCATTCCAATCTCCTAAAACAACTAAGGTTGCCAACAATCTCTTTAATTGGACCAAAAAGAAAACTAAAAGCACTGAAATCCACTAAACAAAAATGAAAAGAACTATTCTGCTAGGTCAGACCATTTTAGTATTTATTCTCAGGTCAAGAGAGGAGAACCATGCTAGGCTTTAAAGAAGTTATCTTAGACATTAAATCTCTGGAAGGACATCAGAAGTTGAAAAAAGCACCCATCACCCCAACCCCAGAATCACAGCTCTGAATTTCCAAAGAGGAGGAAAAATTTCTCAGGAAAGAAACTAAAGATAGTAAGTGGGAAGTTCCTCAAAAACTTAAACAGAGTTTAACCTGACCGACATGACCCCAAAATTCTACTCCTAAATGTATTAATATACCCAAGAGAATAGAAAACATATGTTTATATTAAAAACTCATACAGGAATGTTCATAGCAATATTATTCATAATGGTGGAAGCAACCTAAATGTCCGTCAAATGGTGAATGGATAAACAAAATGTGATATATCCATAAATGAAATATTACTCAGCCTTATTAACCCATATGATGAAATATTATTTTGCACTTAATATGATTCATGCTCATGCTACAACATGGATGAACCTTGAAGATATCATGCTAACTGAAAGAAGCCAGACACAAAAGGTCATATATTATATGATTCCATTTACATGAAATGCCCAGAATAGGCAAATTCAAAGAGATAGTAAGTAGATTAGTGGTTGTCAGGGGCTGGGGGAAGGGTGGAATGAGGAGTGACTGCTAAAACGTACAGGTTTCTTTTTGGGATGATGAAAATGTCCTGGAATTAGATCATGGTGATTGTTGCACAATCTTACGAATATACCCAAAACTGCTAAGTTATATACTTTTAAAAAGGTGAATTGCATGGTATATGAATTATATCCAATTTTTTAAAAATCTAACAATGGAAGAAAAAGGAGGTGGAACTATATTCTTCAAAAATGTCAATGTCATTAAAGATAAAGAACATTCATACAAATACAGAGAAAAAGAGAGAAAAGGTAAAGCAAATGGAGTAAAATGTTAACATTAGGTCAGTCTAGGTAAAAGGTATGTAGGTGTTTTTGTACTGTTTTGATTTTTACTATTCTGTAAGTATAAAATTATCTACAAATAAGTTTTTTAAACATTAAAAAAAGAGTGGGGAAACCATGATAAAACCAAAATTTCCAAATGATTTACTGAAATGTGTTCTATTTCAATTTCCTGCCTAATCTAACATGCCAAATTAGACCATATGTGTGGTTGTATAGGACCCTCCTAACTTATCTCTGGCTAACTTCTAATCCAATTTTGATAGCTAGGGAAAAATTACAAATATAGAAAAAAGGACAATGCTACAAACATTCCTATTTTTAGGATATATTGGTGTTTTATAGGTGTCATAAAACTGAAGAATTACTTTTAGAAAACTACTAATCAGCACAAGAAAATGGCCAATTAAAAGCCAACCACGAATTTCTGCATCAATATTAAAATGTAACATAATGTCTTTTCTTCTAAATGAAACATGTTTAAAAGATCCTGGTTAAAATAATATTTTGTATTAAAATCTGGGTATATCATAATGGGTATTGTGGCGAGGCTAAATAATAGCCCACAATAATATTTACATCTTAAAACCCGGAACCTGTGACTGTTACCTTATATGGCAAACGGGGCTTTCCAGATGTGATTAAGTCAAGGATTTCAAGATGGGAATATTATCCTGGATTATTTGGGTGAGTCCTAAATGCAATCACAGGTGTCCTTATAAGAAGGAGGCAAGAGGAGATCTGGCCACAAAAGAGGAAAAGGAAATGTGACCACCGAAGCAGAGACTGGAGTAGTGTGGCCACAAGCTAAGGAACACCAGTAGCCACCAGATGGAAGAGGCAACGAACAGATTCTCCCCTGAAACCTCCAGAAGGAACCAGCCCTGACAAAACCTTGGTTTTATTCCTGTATAACTCATTTTGAACCGCTACCCTCCAGAACTGTGAAAAAATACATTTCTATTGTTTTAAGCAACAGGTTTGTAGTAACTTGTTACAGCAGCAGTAGAAAATGAATATAGGTGTATATAACATTTAAAACTTTTAGGAATTTTAAGCCCAATAAATGTCCATATACATTAGTACTCATTCTGTGATATAGACATACTACAGAAAAGTAAAGATTAACACAGCTAAAGGGGTTCAAATTGCTCTGATTCCACCTAACTGCCAAACATAACTACCATCTTTTGTGATTCGTGGCTTTCACCTTTTATACTACTGGTGGCATTTTCCAACTACTATTGTATCATTTAATTAATAGCATTCTCATCCCAAATTCTTCTGAAAGATGTAGCCGTTACAAGTGACAATTTTTATACATTAGCTGTTTCTGTGTGAAGAACAAAGCAATGGGCACTGTAAGTTGCAAACAATTGTTTTTCTAAGTGCCCCTTAGAATTTTCTTAGGGAACTGACATGCTAGAAATCACTCTAACCTAAGATGGTACAGTGCTAAAAATCTCTCAAGTATAGTGACATTCAAGATAAATTTAGATTCTACTCACATCACCACATTAAGGCAGTGATATTCTAGAATGCTCTGTAAATAACCAGGTGGCATCCCTGCTAGTCTCCACAGGAATGAAGTAACCTGAGGCTGATTGCTATTTGCTCTTATAGCTTCAACTAAGCCATCTTTTTAAAGTTAACCTTGAAGAGTAAAAAAATCAATCAACATTTTGCTTCTCAGATCTTGCCTAAAAAGAGAATCTAATAATTTCTCCAAATCAATAAATATCATGTACATTCAAGAATTATATACCCATGTAGTTATAAATACTTGAGAAGAAGGTTTTGAAATCCTCTTAAACTTATGCAAACAAAAAGAAAGGGTAGATAGGTATTCTAGTTACAGCCCAATGTTGAATCCTTTTAATAGCTTTTAAAGATTATTATATGATTAAACATTACTATATAAATGTATAAATGCCTTTATATTTTCTCTGCAAGCCACACAAAAGTACATGATAATCTTGATCTTAGATTACTCTCTAACTTTCTATTTCCTCTTTTCTATTTCCATTTGAAATAGATCTTTTCTAGCCATGTTACCACTTTATTTTTCTACAGTGGTACTAATTTCTAGATACCTTCTGCTAAGGCAAGATACACTTCCAATATTTCTCCAATACTCTGTCCTCATTAAAAGGATTTCTTGTTACAATCTATTGTATTATTGGACAGTTACTGTACCAAAATCATTCAGAGGGTTATCCTGTTTTATATGCATATAATACTTTCTGAATAACTTCTAATCACCTTAATTGGAGCACTTTCAAAAGGAATAAAGCATTTGGTGAAGTGCTATTTTGCTATTTATTAAACATCCTATATATATGGCACTATAGGGTACCACAAAAAATTAAATAAGCAAAATAACAACACAGTTTTGTCCTCAAGAAGCTTATACCCTCATAAGGGAAGGTACTTTTTTTTTTCTAAAAAGCTATAATGACTGGCCAAACATAAAGAATGTCATAAGAGAAGTATCAATAAAGTGCCATAGGAATTCAGAAGAGAAAACAGATCACCTAGGATTAGGAAAATCTATAAATTTAGACTTAATAAATGAGAAGGATTCTGATTGGCCTTGATGGGAAGAAGGGATGAATTCGGGATGGGAATGACATAAAAAAGAAAAAATAATCCTAAATTGGTATATGAGATCAGTAAATTGCTGAGTTTGGCCAGAGTAAAAGGTATAAAAAAGATAGCTGGGCACAGTGGCATGTGCCTATAGTCCCAGCTACTCAGAAGTCTTGAGCCCAGGAGTTTGAGATCAGCCTGAGCAACACAGCAAGACCCTGACTCTTTAAAAAAAAAAAAAAAGACACGAAAAAGGGAGAAGCAGGCAGGAACTTGAAAACATAAGTGTCTACAGACCTCAGGAGGCCTAAATACCAGGCCAAAAACTATAACTTTGTCTGCTAAGCAATAAAGAGTTATTCAAAGTGACTAGAAAAAATATATTCAATAGGAGTAAAGAAAGCTTTGGGCTTATTTGCTTTGTTCTTTTTTGGAGGAGTGAAGCAACAAAGGGGGAAAATTCCATATTTATTTCAGATAGCAGAAATCAGCAAGTTTTAGCAGGACCAAAAGAAAGGTAGCACATGGAACAAATGTAGAGTGAGCCTTAGTACATGTATGAAAGCTAAGAGGACATAAGGGGACTGTTTGAAGTCATTTCAGAATATCCAAAATTCTGAATATTATAATTAAGACGTCTTTTTCTTACATATATTTAAGGTGTACGGCATGACGTTTTGATAAACTTATATACAGTAAAACGGTTACTGCAGTCAAGAGAATTAACATCTATCATCTCACATATTTCTTCTCCCTTTTTTGTGATAAGTGCACCTAAAGTCTACTCTCTTAACAAACTTCCCATGTACCATACAATATTACCAACTATAGTCCTCATGATGTATGTTACATCTCTAGAATTATTCATCCCACATCACTGCAATGTTGTACCCTTTGACCCCATCTCCCCATTTCCTGCCTCACCCCCATCCCTAACCCTATCCCCCATAACTACCATTCTCTACTCTTTGTTTCTATGTATCTGACTTATTTTTTCAAAGATTCCATATATAAATGAGATCATGCAATATTTTTCTTTCTGTGTCTGGCTTATTTCACTGGACATAATGTCCTCCAGGTTCATCCATGTTGTTGCAAATGACAGAATTTCCTTTTTAAGGCTGAATAATATCCCATTGTAACTGAGCTGTATATACCAGAATTTTTTTTTTTTTTTTTT
>VBSM01003169.1:22631998-22643300 GCA_008086735.1 Cheirogaleus medius
AACACCCAACAAATGTTATTCCTACATGTCCACTTAGGTGTTGATCCGTTAATTTTTTATCTACTCATCTGTTGACAAACATTTGTTTCCATAACTTGGCTATTGTGAATCATGCTGCAATGAACACAGAATGCAGATATCTCTATGAGGTGCTGATTTCATTCCCTTTGGGTATGTACCCAAAGAGAGATTGCTGGATCATATGGTAGTTTTATTTTTAATTTTTTGAAGAACTTCCATACTGTTTTCCATAATAGCTGTACCAATTTACATTCCTACTAACAGTGTACAAGGATTCTCTTTCTCCACATCCTCCTCAACACCTGTAATCTCTCGCCTTATTGATAATAGCCATTCTAACAAGTGTGAAGTGATATCTCATTGTGGTTTTGATTTACATTTCCCTGATGATTAGTGATGTTCAGCACTTTTTCATATACCTGTTGGACATTTTTATGTCCTCTTGGGAGAAATGTCTATTCAGGTCCTTTGCCCATTTTTTAATTGGGTTGTTTTTTAGCTATTGAGCTGTGTAAGCTCCTTCTATATTTTGGATATTAACCCCTTATCAGATATATGGTTCACAAATATCTTCTCCCAGCCCATAGGCTGCCTTTCATTTTGTTGATTGTTTCTTTTGCAGTGCAGAAACTTTTTAATTTGATGCAGGCTCACTTGTTTACTTTTGCTTTTATTGCCTGAGCTTTTGATATGATATCCAAAAAAATCAGTCCCAACATCAATGTCAAGGAGCTTTTCTTCTATGTTTTCTTCTGGAGTTTTATGGCTTCAGGTCTTATGTTTAGGCCTTTTATCCATTTTTAGTTGATTTTTCTGTATGGTGTAAGATAAGGGATCCAGTTTCATTCTTTTGCATGTGGATATCCAGTTTTCCCAACACCATTTATTGAAGAGACTATTCTTTCTCCATTGTATCTTCCTGGTGCCCTTGTTAAAAATTAGTTGACTGTATATGGTTGGTTTTACTTCTGGACTCTCTATTCTGTTCCATTAATCTATGTGTCTATTTTTATGCCAGTATCATGCTGTTTTGATTACTGTGGGTTTGTGATATAATTTAAAATCAGGAAATGGATGCCTCCAACTTTCTTTTTCTTTCTCAAGATTGCTTTGGCTATTTGGGGTCCTTTGTAGTTCCACATGAATTTTAGGATTCTTTTTATTTTTTTCTATAAAGAATGTCACTACAATTTTGACAGAGATTGCATTGAACTGTATATTGCTTTGAGTAGCATGAACATTTTAACAATACTAATTCTTTCTATTTATTTGTGTCCTCTTCCACGTCTTTCATTAATGTTTTATAGTTTTATTGTAGAGTTATTTCACCTCCTTGATTAAATTTATTCCTAGGTAATTTCTTTATCACACTGTGGTGTATCACACTGATTGATCTGCATATATTTTTTTACTTTTAGTTTAAGCTGTGTTCTATATTTTGTTGGGTTTTTTTTCCAATAGATTTAGTGGTATAAGTGGTTTTTGGTTATGTGGGTGAATTGTATAGCAGTGACATCTGGGTTTTTAGTGTTCTTGTTACCTGAATAGTATACATTGAACCTATTGGTAGTTTTTCTTCCCTCACTTGCCTCACACCTTCCTTCTTGATATGTATATGTTAAACCAGCCTTGCCTCCCAGGGATAAAGCCCACATAGTCATGATATATAATATTTTTGATATATTATTGAATTCAGTTTGCTAGTATTTTATTGAGAATTTTTGCAGCTATGTTCATCAGAGATATTGGCCTATGGTTTTCTTTTCTTGTGGTGTCTTTGTTTGGCTTTGGTATCAGGGTGATGCTGGCCTCAGAAAATGAGTTTGGAAGTGTTCTCTCTAGTTCTATTCTTTTGGAAGAGTTTAAGAAGGATTGGTACTAATTCTTTGAATGTTTGGTAGAATTCATCCATGAAGCCATCTGGTGCTGGGCTTTTCTTTGTTGTGAGGTTTTTAATTACTACTTTAATCTCTGTATTTGTAATTGGTCTGTTCATGCTTTCTGTTTCTTCCTGATTCAATCTGGGTAGGTGTATGTTTCTAAAAATTTTTTTCCTCTAGGTTATCTACTTTGTTGGCATAAAATTGTTCATAATAGTGCCTTATAATAGTTTTTTATTTCTGAGACATCCATTGTAATATCCCCATTTTCATTTCTGATTTTATTTGAGTCTTCCCTCTTTTCTTAGTCTAAGGCTTTGTCAATTTTATTTTTTCATAAAACCAACTCTTAGTTTTGTTGACATTTTTTTGTTCTTCTATGTTCTATTTGATTTATTTCTGCTCTGATCTTTATTATTTCCTTCCTTATGCTAACTTTGGGTTCGTTTATTCTTCTTTTCCTAGTTCTTTGAGGTGTTAGTTTGGGTTGTTTATTTGAGATCTTCCTTCCTTCCTTCTATATACTTCCCTCTTAGGACTGCTTTTTTTGCATCCTTTAGGTTTTGGTATATTGTGTTTATATTTTTGTTTATCTCAAGACATTTTTAAATTTCCCTTTGGATTTCTTCTTTGACCCATTGGTTGTTCAGGAGTGTGTTGTTTATTTCCATATATTAGTGAACTTTCCGGTTTTCTTCCCATTATTGATTTCTAGTTTCATACCATTGTAGTTAGAAAAGATACTTGATATAATTTCAGTCTTCTTAGATTTCAATCTTCTTCTTCAATCTTCTTAAAGTCTTCTTTGTTAAGACTTATTTTGTGGCCTAACATGATATATTCTGGACAGTGTTCCATGTGTGCTTGAGAAGAATGTATATCCTGCTGCTGTTTGATAAAATATTTTGTATATATGTGTTATATCCATTTGGTCTAAAGTGTAGTTCAAGTCCAGTGTTTCCTTATTGATTTTCTGCCTGGGTGATCTATCCATTGTTGAAAGTGGGGTATTAAAGTCCCCTACTATTATTGTATTACTGTCTAGTTCTCCCTTCTGATCTGCTAATAATTGCTTCATATATTTAGAGGCTCCAAGCTGTGCATATATATTTACAATTGTTTTATTTTCTTGATGAATTGACCCCATGAGACTTTTCTTAACATCCAGTTCTTTGAGAGACATATAACACATAGCCTCTATAACCAAAGCCTATAGCTACCATGACATCTTTGACATCTTCTTTTTATCTCTGAAGACTTCTAAGTGTTTTCAATATATTAAATAGTTCGGGAATTAAACCTTGTTTCCAAGAGCCAGGCTTCTCAGCAGGATGAATGGGGTCTTAGAATTTAAATATGCCTCCTCCTAATCTTTGTATTCAGAATGAAAATACAAGGCATCCAACTGCTGATCTTATGAGGCCCCCTAGTGTTCACAGTGCAGACACGTTAGCAATCCGCACACACTGGCACTCCAGAAGCACTTTTAACAGTTAAATTAAGTGTAGAATCAATCTGTAGCCCAGTAAAAAATATCCTTAGGGGAATCAATGATACAGATGAAATATAACAGATTCTATTTTAATTAATTCATCTGGAATTACTTTGAGCCAACTTTCAGAAGACAAGTAAAGGCCTAGAAAATTCTAAGCAATATTTAATAACATTATTTTTCAAAATTATGGTCTGTGATAGTAACATTCCATTTTACATTTTTACTTCTTGATCCAGTTGAACTATTAAAGCACCATTATATAATATGAAAAATATCGAAAGCTTTGGATGGTAATACATTATGACCAAGTGTTTATAAGGAGAGTTTATCACTTATATAATTTAAAAAATAAAATTTAAAAAGTCAGTACACATTATTTTCCTCAACAGCTATTTGTCTTCTGGAATCTCATAGTACTTAGTCTGTATCATTATAACAATTGTCATATTTATTATGATAGCATTCTTCAATGGCATTTTCTTTCTTACTTTTTTGCCACTGTGTCTTCAACTGAGGAGACACCTGGTACTTAGCAAGCAGCTAAGAACTGTGTTACAAATAACTTAATGGTAATTTAAATACTCAAGTCTGCAAATAATATACTTTTCTTTTCTATGTATGTAGGGGAACCCATCCTAGAACCACTATTAACTCTCCATCCCTATGTTAACCCTCTATGTTCTCTTATTAATATTAGGAAGAAACCTTCATCCTTTTCTATTCTTCTTTTCTTCTCTCTAACCTCCTCCTCAAAGTGGGCGACACTTATCTAATTGGTAAGATGAGAGAAAGGGGCACTAACTCATGCCTAATCATGCCCTTCCTGGATTTCTCTTTGGGGATCCAGCCTTTTGATGACAGTCTCCCTTCCCCAATGCAGTTAACAGCCTATTCCTATATGTGAGCACAAGTTGTCCAGCTGTCTGCCTGTGAGTGGATGGGTGAATTTAACAGCGTAGAAAAATATTAAGCCACATTTTCTAATACTAGCCATAAGCTAATATTTCAATCCCTGACTTTAGCATCTATTTCTAAATTGTATAATAATTTAGAGAAGGAAAAATGTATAACCAATTTATCACTCCAACAATATAAATTAGAACAGATTTAAGATTATCCCTCTAATAATGTAACTCTTCATTTTCTGTGCTTTTTTTGAGTGGGAGAGAAGGGAATTGAGCATTACCCTGAATATACTTGAACATATATTATTTCTTGTATATTGCACGACAACAACATAAAGCCAAGATCTTTGGGAACAAGATCTTATATTTAGACCATTGATCGTTTATTATCTTATACCTTACTTTAAGTGATGCATCTTTACCTTCTAAATGAGAAAAATTCTCCTTGAGCAGACATATCAAGTCTTATTAAATATTGTTTTTATGCCACTCACTAAATAACTTAAGACAATTTTATATACTAAATGAAGCTTCCCTTGATTGGTAGATTAAAGCTCTTCCTTTATTTCAAGAACATAAGTCTGAGACCCTTACTTCTTTGAACTAAATGTACTTTAAATTTATTTTAAAGTATACTATAAATCTGTATAGAACTCATGAAAATATGTAGGGTATGTGAATAAATGTTTGCCTCTGGTTTGGCTTATAAACTATCTTTTTTTTTTCTTGTGTTACTTTGGGTTTCTGTTTTCTTTGTATTTTTTAGTTTGGCATCTTTAAAATAAATAAATAAAAATTTAAAAAATTAAAAGAAAGAAACCACAACCAACTTTTAACATTGAACTATTACTCACAAATCATATTCATTTACCATTGACAGTAGACTCAGAGTACAAATTTCCATTACAACAATTCATTAGATTCTATAAATACTCTATCACTATTTATTAGGAATTACATACATAAGTTGACACCAACTTCACACAGCATTCAGGCTAATTTTCATGGTGACTTTTTTCCTTTTTGTTAACTGCCAAGAGGCTACTAATTGGTGTGGTATCTGATGGGGAAAAAATATCCCACTGGGAAATTTCAAGTACCACAATAACCTTATATTCTGAGAAGTTAGTTCAGTACACATAACAGAATACTCTAGGTCGACTTCTAGCTGGCTACAGAGGAAAGGGCAGAAATTATTACAGAGTATGACAGATCTGTGTTCAACCTTTCCACCAGCAGTTGTGTAAACTTGGGTAATATACATAACTTCAATGATCCTCAGTTTTCTCATCTAAAATTAGAGACAATCCTTATAGAGTTTTAAACTCTGTAAGAAGAGAAAAAATATGTGAGAACCACAACACATAGTAGGTATACAATAAATGATAGTTATCATTCTAATCAGTCTCAATAACAGTTCTAATACCGTTGAAGATCACCATGGATTCATGGCATTGCTACAATATTTATTTTAAAAGACTGAATAACACATAATTTTTAGTTTCAAGTCAACTTACCAAGACAAGAGTACAAACCCTGACTTATCCAAGCCAATATGGCAAGAGTTATAAGGTCGCCAAAACTAGCAGCAATGGGTGTAGCAACGTTATCAGGATTTATACCAGTCTTCTTTGAACCAACGATAACTCCAACCATTATTATTCCTAGAAGAAAGAATGTTCATTGCTTTTTATGCTATTATTTAAAGAAAATCAATCCCCCAAATATCAAATATGTAGGATAGACAAATAGCATTCATTTCAGTTCCAGTTAGATTACTTAGATAAGATGACTAAAGCAAACAAAACACTTTACCCTGAAGCTCTGGCAAAATGCCTTTCAACAGACTACAAGTACAGATCACAGAAGACTTAGGAAGTTCAATGTTATATCTAGAGACCCAGAAGCTAGTAAAATTACATTAAAGCTAAAATTTCAAATTTAGTGACATGTGTATCTTCCATGTAATGTATTTGAGTGTGTCAAATCCAAAGATTTTAATTTTAACCCTCAAAGTATCGAAACATAAAAAAAGGTGAGTCATATTTATATGCATAGCAACTGGGAAGAAGACCAACAAAAGCAGATTTGTTCACATATGGTAGCTAGAAATACTTGCTTCGTTTTATTATTTAAAAGTGTTGAAGTATTAAGAAGCAGGATGTAATTAAATTTTAAACACTGAAGGCCACAAGAAATAGTCTTTGTAAAAGATATTCTTTAAACCCAAATTTTCTGTCTATAAACCTAAAATAAGAGAACAAAAAATGAAAATGTTGATTTTGTACTTAATACTTTTGCATCTTTATTTTCTTGAATCATACAAATGGGAGAAAAATGGTATAATTTATATGCACACCCAGTTATATAGATTTTCTCATGCCAACACATTCATTAAGAGGATTAGTTTATTTATGTGCTAACCATAAATCAATATGGAAACCCTAAATATGGCTATGGGAAAAAATAAACAGAATCTCACTGCATTTTTAGAGTAAAAATGACTCTAAATGTTTTTATTCCGGCACATTTATTTTATAGATAATAAAAATGAGGTCCTAGAGAGTAGGGTTTAAATTCTTGCCTAAGGTCACACATAGCTTGTAAGTGACTTTCGCTCAGTGTTTTTTACTCTACTGCATAAAGCCAAAATTTTTTAAAGTAGAATTTTTGTCTTGTATCAGACAATGCCTCACATCTTAATATTCTAGAAGCTTTTTCAATCACTGGACTTACCTTTCCCATAATGTCATTGTAAAAAGAAAAAAAGAGCAATAGCAGAAAAGTTTTAAAAATATATTATTCAGTAATCAAACAAGATGTGATTGTATAGAGTTCTTTTTCCAAAACATTTAAAGATCAATATGGGAAATTCTCTAATACACAGTGCCATCTGTATCCTTTTAGCTGAAACAAATATTTCATGTGTATCATGGTCCAGTGGAAAGAGCTGGGAGTCAGGAAACTTGAGTTTTAATTCTGATTCTGCTGTTAACAAGCTGAAGGAATTGGACAAGTCACCTTACCTGTCTGGGTCAGTTTTCTTACCTATGAAATATGGTTAATAGCATCTGCTTTACACATTAAGGTGGTTATAAAGGTCAGGTTGTCATAAAATTAGAACACAGATTATTCAAAGTAAGAAGTTTTAAACAAATTCATTTTAAAAATATGAATTGTTGATAGTTTTGAAAAGCCTAGGCATTTCAAATACCTGTTAGACTGAAAAATTTTAAACAACACTTTCTAAATGAAACAAAATCAGAAAGAAAACAGAAGCAAATGAGCCTAAAGAAATAGTGTACTGATGCCAAAACTTTTCTTTTTTTTTTTTTTTTACCAGAAATTTAATTTTCCAGTACCTTAACTTCATCTGCTTTGGCCAGAGTGAACTCCACTCAGTTCTATATAAAGATCAGAAACTATCCCTGATGTAATTTAAGTACTAAATCAAAATTCTTTGGAAGTCAGGTCTTAATTTTAATAAGATTCCCTAAATTCCCAGAATCTAACCAGAAAAAGTTAGCTACTTTGTATGATTACCTTATATGACAATCTTCCATTTTTAACTTTGCTGGTGATATAAGGGAAAGAAGATAGCAACTGTAAAATAAAAATAACCAACTCTTTATGATTAGGATTCCATAAAAAGCTAATTCTCTAGTATGAAGTTCATATTAATAAATAAATATAAAGAAGGCTAGCCCCACTAAAAAGTTCTAATGTAATTTTAAAACCTTCTGGCTCTTTAAAATTCTATGGCCAACAATATGCTGTGTGAGCATAAGGTTATATTTATATTGCCACAGAAACAGGGAAGAAATTGTCTTTGGAATCTGAAACTTTAAAAAAAAACATTTAACAGAGGGACTGCTTTTGAAACTCAGAATTCCTGGAACACTTGTTGTTACTCAAGTGACAAGCCAGTAAATCCTCTGCATGGTTTCCAGAAAGGAGTTTCTCAATTAATTGAATTTACAGAAACAAATGAATGTCTGGGCTATTTTCTTGATCTTTTTGGGGAACTATACCAGGTCAAGAGACAATCTCAGAAAAGCCCGTTTTACACTAAGTTTTATAAATAATGAAATATAAATATATCTGGAGTAATGAAAATATTTTTGAAGTTTGTAGATAACTTTTTTCTGCTGTTTTCATAACAAGTATCATAGTAGATAAAAACAGTTTATCATAGACACATACTTTATCTACATAGTAGATAAAAATCAACTTCACAAATAAATACTTTAGAAGCGCAAGACTATAGAGTAGACATTTATAAATACACTTACCCTGCAGAAGAGATGCAATGAAGGCAGTTGCTACACTGCTAGAGCACAAAAGTATGGAATGATCAAGGTAGTATTTTCCCTCTGGAATCCAGCCCAATATAACTGCCGCCACAGCTGCTAGAAAACCAACTACTGTTGCCTGAACCTAAAAAAATTTTTACAAAATCCAACTGAATTATTCATTTTAAAAACATATTTTAAAAATTTGATAATGTAAAAATTACATATAAAAAGTGAGAAAATTCTTTCACTGATTCATCATCTGGGGAAAAAAGTGAGAAAAAATATTGTATATGGCAATTGAGCTACATTATCTTTTAGAGTAGCTATTAATACTATATTTTAGTTTTAATATTCCCTAAGACTATGGTTTCTCAAACTGCCCTGATCTAGTGACAACAGGTATGGAATGGGGTCTGGGAACCTATTTTTAACAAGCACCCCAAGTGATATTGAGGGTGTAATCCACAGATCATCTAAGAAAATACCACCTTCAGACTGAGAAGTACTCAATCCATATATCTGAAGTCTGACTTTAGAGGCAGTGTTGGCAAGAGATTGGATTTTATAATCGAATGGTAAGAGTTTGACTCCTGGGTCTACCACTTAATCTTATAACAAGTTATTTAAATTCATTCATTCAATGAGTAGTTATATAGATTCCACTATGTACAATGTGCTGTGCTTGACATTATGCTACAACAGTGGTCAAAATAGATTTATTCCCTGCTCTCAGAGGGCACTTGGTCAGTGGGAGAGACAGACATTCAAAAATAACCTCACAAATAATCACATTTGTGATTGGTGCTATGGAAATTTCAGTTCCTAATCTTTAAACTGACAATGACAATATCAAACTTCGAGATTTAAATTAATTATATAAATAAAGTACTTCCAACAGTGCCAACACAAAGCAACACTCAAAAACCTGCAACTAAGAAAAGTCACACAGACTGCAAGCTCTGAGACTCAGATTAAAAGAATGTCAGAACTAAAAGAAATCCTAAGTCATCCATCATCTATTTCACTGATTCTTAGCTACGTTTGTATCATGAACTCCTTTGACAATCTGGTAAAAACTCTATATAATAGAGATCCTTTTCTCTAGAAAAACACAGAGGCACTCAGTATTTTGAGTAGAATTTCTTGGCATTCACAGACTCTCTGAAGTCAATCTATGTACTACAAGCCAGGGCTCCAAGTGAAAAACTCCTATAGTCTGACCTTGTCACACAGTAAATTAATAGAAAAGCCAGGACTAAAGAGTCCAGATATTCCGGATTGCAGCCCCATGACCTTGTATTATATTAATAGCTCCTTTTGATATCACCCATAGATTCAGAGCTGAGAGTCACACTATAAGCACCATTATGGCTATAGCAGTTGTTGAAATATTTCAGCATTTTCATACTGGTTAATAAATAACATAATACTTTCAAGCAATAAAATTAATTTATAGTATAAATTCTAGCACTGTGATTCCAAGTCTTTTCAGGATTGACACTTACACACAGATCTGGAGAGCCTGCTGCAGACATCCTGGTATGTAGGTATGTATGTGTAAATGTATATGTCTATATATTTCTGAGGAAAGGGAAGCACACAGCTGAGATGAGGAAGTCCTATTCTGTATGACTCATTGAAAAATGACTAATTGTACCCAAGAGAAAGCAAAGTTTAGGTCGAAGTCATAGCTGGGTAGTTAATAGGAGCCATAGACCTGAAAAGATGTTGGTACAGGACACATCCCTCCTGGTAGGTAATGGTCCTCAGATGGGACCAGGGACTTTGCTTTATTTGACTACTCATGCACTGGTTGGTGTGGCTGCTCTGTGTAATCATGAAGAAATCGTGACAGGTAACCTGCCTGGGACCCCATTTAACAGCCAGCAGAGCACACCCCCCAGTGAGAGCATGAGCCTCCTCTGTCCTTCCCCCCTCTACCTCCATAGCCAGTCTCCAGGCAGAGGAGCCTATGCCAGCCCCCTCCCCCAACACACACACTCATCTACTCCCTCACAAGCTTTAGCAGATGAAGCCTCAGGGGGAGAATAGCCTTTCCCCCAACCTCCACGGGTAACTGGGCTCCAACCAAAGGCTGCCTTCCTGGCTGACACCAACTGTGTCCTGATGGACCTGCTTGGGGTTCCCTGTTCTTCATACATCCTTGGTGGAGTGAGGCAGATAAAGACACATGCCTTGAGCTATGGCAAGCAGGATAAACGAATCCTCAGCCATGTCTGGCTCCCATACTGACCAACAGTTGTAGGGAGAGAGGATGATAAGGAAAGAGTGAAGACTCAAAGTTGGAGGAAAAATTAAAAGCTGAGATGGTAATTATTAGAATGATTTGATAAATAATTTATACTACAACTCATATTACTTTGTAAGAGTTTATGGTATTTAAAGAATAAAATGGAATTTTATTCCATTTAAAAATATTTATTTTAAAATGTATTTAAAAATAAAATGTTTTGAAATTTTTGTTTTTATTCATTATTTACAGTACCCTGTGGTTGTTAAATATTTTGATTATTACCCCTGCAATTTCAAGCTGTAAATGATCTTAGACATCTCTAATGGGATGCTGTGATTTAAAAGAGGAAAGTGCAACCCAGAAAGGTTAAGTAAATTAACAAAGGTTATACAGCTAGTTAATGTTAGAGCTGAGGTTAGATCCCAGATTTTCTTTTCTTTTTTTTTTTTAAT
>VBSM01003169.1:22643400-22709110 GCA_008086735.1 Cheirogaleus medius
CGAATAGTACTCCATGGTATACATATACCACATTTTGTTGATCCACTCATGTAGCAGTTGCACAGGTATTTTTAAAATTCCTTTATTTCTTTGTCCTTGAAATACATTACATGATATTATGTTCTTTCAACCATGTTCTCAATATTACGTCCTAGTTGAGCTAACATCAAAATTAGTGTGCATTCCCTAAGCTCACACTAGCTAGAGAATTAGTAGGGGTAGCTATAGTCTTCTTTCTTGGAGATAGGAGAGGGTAATTGGAGAGGAAGAAGAGACACTCACTTGAGATTAGAAAGAGCTATAGATTACACACAAACCATGGTTTAGTGCATATGTAATTGGTAATTTAATGTATTTGTTTATATTAACACTAGTAACATTAATAAATCAAGGAAACTCAAGTTAAACAAATGTCTGACCATAATATACACAATAGAGCTCAGTTTAATTAAACACATAATTTACTTTTTAAAAAGTAGAAAAATAACACTTAAACAATGAAGTGTTAAATATTTATTTATACAAACACAAACTCTGGCTCTATCATAAACTTTTTTTTTGAGACAGAGTCTTACTCTGTTGCCCCAGCTAGAGTGCAGTGGCTCATCATAGCTCACTGTAACTTCCAACTCCTGGGCTCAAGTAATCCTCCTGCCTCAGCCTCCCAAGTAGCTGGGAATACAGACCCATGTGCCACCATGCCCAGCTAATTTCTTCTGTTAACATTTTTTTTTGTAAAAACAGGATCTAGCTCTTGTTCAGACTGGTCTCAAACACCTAACCTCAGGTGATCCTCCTGCCTCGGCCTCCCACAGTGCTAGGATGATTATAGGCATGAGCCACCATGCCCAGCCTATCATATACTTATGATAGAAAACATTTTGTATCTTTTCCCCATATTTTATATATTACATATTTTTCCTATTTATAAAAATTTAATCAGTTTCTAGAGAAAGAATAGATTTCAAAGGTCATGGGTATCCATTTATTCCATTGGTTTTTTTCAGGGTATTAAATTATCATTTTGGTATTTCCTGAAACAATTAAATGATAGACTCATAGTACTAAAATTATACAGATCTTACTGGTGACACCCAAGATCTTTAAATTCAGTATCTGTTAAAAAAAAATGTGTACCACTTACCTGTTTTAAAGCCAAGTTGCCAATTATTAGGTTCCACTTTTCAATGGGTGAATCCATCTTCCCAATATTTACCTGTTAAGAGAGATATTTTCACATATCACTGAATAATCTGTATGCTTTCTGCTCTGTTTAAACAGCACATGAAGTCTTAACATCTTTACTAAATCTGATAAGCTCACATTGTACTTTGAATATAATTCTATTATATTCAATAGAATATAATTCTATTATAGTCAATATAATTCTTTGAATATAATTCACTACTAGTGTTGCATCTAACATTCAACTTGCCTGAGATATTTAGAAAAAAAATGTTTTTGTTTACTTAACTATCTTACAAGAACTAGTGGACCAGTTAGTATCATCCACCTACTTACTGATGTTATCTTACAACTAACATCATCGGGTATCATCCTAACATGTCAAATTTTTTGTATGGAGGCCCAATATAAATAATTACATAATTTTGAGCTGCTGGCATTTAATTCCACATCATCAAACTAATCTAACTTGAAGAATTATTGACCAAAAAAAATCAAGATATAAATAAATCATTAATATGTACATAATTTATATTTGAGTCATGACTAAAACTGTTAGCAATAAAATTTATTCAGTTCACAAATAAATTTTGATCGTGTTCCTCAACTATTTAATTGTATACATCTTTCTGCTAAATGGAAGAATATTCTCCAAAATAATATTATTCATACAACTGGACTGCTCTGTAAGCTAAATCATATTTCTTGACCACTTAAGATTCAAAAAATGTATATCCAAATCTGCCAAGTTTTTCTGATGCACTCGTTTGGAAAGCAATGAACAATCATTAGTAAAAATACTATATTGAATTGTATTTCAATTATTCATCATCTGCTTGGCCATGGAAGATTTTTAAATCTAAAAAAAAAAAATCTATCAGGTAGAGGGAGGAATGGGTAGAGAGAGGTACATAAGGGTTGTTACTTATGGGTAATTTTAACCATGGACAGACTAGAGGTTAGCTCACTGGCTAATGCTACATCATCATTTCTTCTATCAGTGTGGAAAACAGATTCTATTCTGCAATCACACTCTGGACTTTAGTCTCAGCAAATGCAAATATTGAGATTTCTCACTGGGTCAGAATAATTATTCATGCAGTCATTGTTTATATATTTCTTTACTAAACTTAGGAATCTAAATTATTGATGACATTAATATTTGTAACTCTAACAATCTGGGGCTTTGCTCAAGTGAGTAATAAGGTACAAGCAATGTTCAAAGAGTGAACCTACCTCAGGTTTAAAGTTAAAGAAATAGGTATGAGTAAAATTAGTGTTATTTTTAAATAATTCTTAGAAAAACGTCTTTAGCTATAGGAAGCAATCTAAAATAATTTCACGAAAAAGTACAGACAGAGACTCCAAAGTTGCTGGAGTCATATGACCAGTGGAGACATACATACAGTAGGGTCTAGGAAAAGATCAAGAAAGGAAAGAGTGACAGAATGAATGGGTGCATGAATCAGGTATACAGCTGTGCCAGATTTACTATTGATATGTAACATCACCACTAGTCCCTTTTAAGGCGTGGAGCTACATTCCTCAAAATCCCCTTCCCTCCAGCTTCAGGTGACAGTCTGCCAGTGAGAGGAACTTGCCTAAGATTTGGACGTTGCATGTGAAGCAGAGGCCATTATTTTTGGAAGTTGTCCAGGCCTTTTCACTGCAACGTACACATGGCTTTCTTCCCCTGCTCCAGTGCTTCAGATTGTTTCTCTGTCTTTCCTACCACAGATCTTCACTTCTCCAACTTCCCCCAAATTTGTATAAGCCCAAATTTCTATACGAGATTCCTTATGGATACAATACATACCATGACTATTTTCCTGACCAAACCCAGACTGATAGTACCGCTTTGCACTATTGAATTAATCTGTTTTATAAATGCTGAAGATCACAATCTCTAAGTTCCTTCCTGATCTAGATCTTCTCTGAATGTGCAATCCTTTTAGTCTAAGATAAAACAATAGCAAATTAAAACAAAGTATGGGTGTGAATAAAAAATAGAAAGTAGAATATACTCATAAACAATAACTTTTTTTTTACAAAGAAAATACTTTTATAAGTAAGGATTAGTTAAAAAGTAAACTAAAGAGAAATGTTGCCCCAAATTTATCCCCAAATAGGTATGGTATACTGGGGTGTAGGTAGATATATGGCAGGACACAGGAAATTGACTTCATTGCCTCCATCTTGGGCTGAAATATTGGCTTTTTAGGAAAGAAGAGAGCAGAGGTGGCCAGAACCTTAAGAAGTGTTATATTTGGCCAACATGGTGTTTTTAAAATTTTTTAATTTGAATGCCTTTAGGTGGAATCTGCACACTCTAGTTTTTATAATCCCTACACCCTCCCTCTGCATAAACATATGTTACTTATCTGACATTGAGGCATTTGAGTTATGAGAAGAAATTAAGATTTATTGAAACTGAATATAAAAGTGAGTTGGGATAACCTTGAAATTGTTGATTTACAAATGTAGTTACTCCTTGATACTAGAAAAAATGTTTAATGAGTAAATACTTGAAACAAGGGTAATGAAAGCCCCACTGAAGTATTGGTCTTACACAAATGTAGTAAGTATATGTGCCAAAAAATAGATATATATATAAAAAACAGAATAACTGTTGTTATTTCTGGGTGATAGGTATACAGATGATTTCTATTTTCTTCTTTGTTCTTTAGTGAAGTTTTTCAAATTTTCATCACTGAACATGTAGTACTGGTATAATCAGATATTTTATTTAAAAACACATACTTGCAAAAGACATATCTAATAAAAGACTGTTATTTAAAAATAAAGAGTTCTACACAAAGAAATCTTAAACTCAATAATAACAAAATAAATAATCTAATTTAAAAATGAGTCAAAGACCTTAACAGATATCTCACCAAAGAAGATATACAAATGGCAAATAGGCATATGAAAAGATGCTCCACATCGTATGTCATCAGAGAAATGAAATTAAACAATAAAATAACACTACACGCCTATTAGAATGGTCAAAATCCAGAAGACTGACAACACCAAATGCTGGTAAGGAAGTGGAGCAACAGGAGCTCTCCTTCATTGCTGGTGGAAATACAAAATGGCACAGCCACTTTGAAAGACAGTTTGGTGTTTTCTTACAAATTGAGCATACTCTTACCACACGATCCAGCAACTGCACTCCTTGGTATTTACCCTAAGGAGCTGAAAACTTACATCCGCATAAAAACCCGCACATGGTTACTTATAGCAGCTTTATCCATAACTGCCAAAACTTAGAAGCAGCCACGATGTGCTTCAGTAGGTGAATAGATAAATAAACTGTGGTATGACCAGACAATGAAATTCAGTGCTAAAAAGAAATGAGCTATCAAGCCATGAAGAGACATGGAGGAAAAAGTTATATACATACTACTAAGTGAAAGAAGCCTGTCTGAAAAGGTTATATACTATATAATTCCAACTATATGACATTCTAGAAAAGGCAAAACTGGGGAAAGAGTAAAAAGATCAGTGGTTACCAGGGGGCAGGGGGAAGGCAGGCATGAACGGAGAAAGTACAGAGGATTTTTAAGGCAGTCAAACTACTCTGTGTGATACTATAGTGGTGTATACATGTCACTATAAATTTGTCCAAGAGCAAACCCTAATGTAAACTATGGACTTTGGGTGATAATCACACATCAATGTAGCTTGATCAGTCATAACAAATGTACTACTCTGGTGGAAGATGTTGATAACAAGGGAGGTTATACACATGTGAGGACAGAGCGTACATGGGAACTCTCTGTACTTTCCACTCTGTTTTGCTGTTAACCTAAAACTACTCTAAATAAGAAATGCTTTTATTTTTTAAATAAAAACAAAACAAAAACACATGATTGGTTAATTTAAAAATTGGCAACCAAAAAAGAAATAATCTCAGCTTTTTGTCTAAATGTGGGTTCTACAACATAAATGACTTTGCATTCAGAGAACATTAAAATGAAAACCATAATATAAACTAAGACTACCTTAAAAATGTTGGGAACTGGAAACCAGCTAAAGAGTGGCTTGTGTATAATAAGGTACTAAACATTTGGAAGAAAAAAAGAGGAAGAATGAAAAAGTGAAAGGGGAGAAGGAATACAAAAAAATGGGAGGAAAGGGGGAAAAACTTTTAGGAAAAAGATAATTAATTTCATTTCCCTTTAGAAAAAAACTAGAGAAGTAAGTATAAATATGAATAAAATCCTTGAGTGTTAGGCACTGAATATCGGTACACTTTCCCTAGAGGCTGTAAAATCTCTTCTTGTATAGTTCTAAAACAGGAAGATTCTCATTTGTCTAGAAGGATACACTGGCAGTCTTACCAAAGTATGAAGACTTGACTACATGGCTCCTCTTATGAAGACCAAAATTCAAACCACAGAAATATGCAAAAACTCCTATACAATACTAGTATAAACTAAAGTTTTAACATACTTAGTGTGCCAACATATCACCTGTTTGTTTAACATCATTATACTGCCCCATAGGTATCTGTGGCTCTATTTATATTCCTTCAATCTTTTTTTCCCTCTAGATTCTTCAAATTGGATAATTTCTACTGATTCATCAAGTTCACAGTTCTTTCTTATGCTATCACTAATCTGATGTTGGCCCCATCTAGCAAAATTTTTATTTCAGTCAATACTTTTCAATCTAGAATTTTCATTTGATTCTTTTTTTAATAGTTACTAGCTCTCTTTTAAGACTCCCTATCTGTTCACTCATTAAGACATATGTGTTTAATTCTTTGAACATAGTTTGCTTTAGTACTTCGAACATATTTATACTAGTTGTTTTAAAACGCTTTGTTAAATACAATATCTGGGCCCACTTGGAGTCACTGAATTTTTTTTTTAGAGACAGAGTCTTGCTCTGTCGCCCATATTGGGTTTAAGCAATCCTCCCACCTCAGCCTCCCAAAGTGCTAGAGATTACAGATAGGAGCCACCATGTCCAGCCCATTAACTGAATATTAATCATAATTTTCTTGATTCAGTCTCTTTCCACATCTAGTGATTTTTGGTTAAAAACTGGAGAGTGTAGATAATATGTAGTAGTGACTTCCAAATGAGAAAGGACCTTTCAGTGGGGCAAAAAGATTAAAGTAATCTTAGGTTGGTCTTCCATAGCTATAATGATTTTTATTCCTACTTTTACAAGTGAAAATAAATACTACACAGGTAAACTTTAAAAATGTTTAAAGCATTATTTTTTTGCCCATAAATGAAAAAGCCAGCTTTCAAACAATGATGGCTTTAAGTTTTTAAAAAATTACACTCATTCACCCTTCTGCCTGGAACCAGAGAATACAGTTAGGAATCTGCTACAGCAGTTCCAGTTAGAGACAATAGGCAACTAAATTAAGGTAGTAGCAGGTGGAGCATAAGAAAAAGGGAAGAGAAATTTCATAGATGGAACCCATAGTCTAGACCAGGCGTCCTCAAACTACGGCCCACGGGCCACATGCCACCCGCCTAGGACATTTATCCGGCCCACTGGGTGTTTTTGCTGCCGCTGCCTGTCCTGCTTAGCAGCCGACTCATCCCAGGGCCCACAGTGCGCACTCTCCAACGGTCTGAGGGACAGTGAACTGGACCCTGTTTAAAAAGTTTGAGGACCCCTGGTCTAGACAGTAACTGGATAAAGAGTGGGGAGAGACAATGTGATTGGTAATGTTAAAAACGTATAAGAAATATAAAAAAAGAACATGGTTGGAGTAAGAAAATAATGAGTTTAGTTTTGAATGTAGTGAGTGGTGTCCAGCAGACAGTTGAAAATTCAGCTCTAGAGGTCAGGTAAGAATCTAGAGATATGGATCTGAGTCTGCAATGTAGTGGTGGACTGCATGAAATTACTGGGAGAGAATATGTAAAACAAGGTACGAAAACTTCAAGAAAACCTCAAATTAAAAGGATGAGCAAAGAAAAAAGCAGACTAAGAAGAAGCAATGAAAGAGGTGGGAGAATGAGGAGAGAGTAGGGTCTCAAAGCCAAGAGTTATACAAATTTCAAGTACAGAATACTCAGTTAAAGAGTCTAGAGAAGGTGAGGCTTTGGGGATATTGCTACCAAGAAGTCAATAACCTAGAGTTGCCTTAACAGCCTACAGAGTATCAGAATTGGAACACACCTGACAAGGATTCTCTAGCATTCTGTAAGAACCATAGTACACTGTCTGGCAAACTAGAGATCAAGTTCTCTAAGCAATAAGAACGCTATAAACTAAAAGAATACACCATGTTATCAATGCTTGATGCCACAACATACTACTTTTTTATCTGCTAATTTGTTCACTTTTACCCCTCTCAGATCCAGAGAGAATTTTGAGTGGCTACTCCTTGTCTTTAATTTTACCTAATCCATCAGCCAATTCTAGACTTCAACTACCTCTCACTTACATCCACTGGTGCCATCTTGATCCAAACCAACATCATCTAGCCTATATTATTGCAACAGACTCTCAACTGGTCTCCTTGCTTCAGTCCTTGGCCCCCTATACTCATGTCTCAACACAGTCAAAATAATTTGTTAAAAAATATCTGGTAGGGGCAATGTATGTAAGCCTAACAATATTTGTACCCCCATTATATGATGAAATAAAAGGAAAAAAAAATCTATCAGCTCATATCACTCCTCTGTTCAAAACCTTCAAATGGTTTCTCATCTCACAAAATAGCCAAAGTCTTTACAATGGTCCATAAAGCCCTACATAATCTGGCCCCTGCCTGGTTCATTAACATCATCCCCTAAAAATTTTCCCCTCCTTCACCTGGTCCCAGCCCTACTGGCCTCTATGCTGTTTATCTAACACAGTGGTTTTCAAACTTGAATGTATATCAGAATCATCTGGAGAGCCTGTTAAGCTATAGATTGCGTATCCACAGTCCCAGAGTTTCTGATTTAGTAGCTTTGGAATGGGGCCAAGAATTTGCATTTCTAACAAGGTGCTGATGCTGCTGATCAGAGGACCACACTTTGAGAACCATTGATCTAACATATCAACCACAGTCATGCCTGTGGCCCTTTGCATTGCCTGGGACATTCCCATCTTGAGTAGCCTCAAAGACTCACTTTTTTATTTCCTTCAATTTATGACTGAAATATCTTCTTCTCAGTGGCATAATTCTAGACCTATGAATGACAGCAACTGCAGCCCTACCTCCCCAGAGAAAGGCCCAGCTAGATCACCTTGCAGTAGAGACCATGGTGGGTAAGTTCCTCCCAGGTTCTGAGCTTCCAATCAGCTTTGGAGTTTCCCTCTCTTAAATAATGAACAGACAAATACATATAAACAGACATTTGAGAAAAACACCTAGTACAAAATATAGACATCACAACAAATAAACTAACATTAAAAAAAGATTAAGATTAAATTCACCTTTATTCAGTTTTAATGGTAACATATGATCAAATTAAACAGCAAATTTCCTTTGCAGCATATTCTTCATATTCTTTTTTAACCAAATTCCCTACTGCCTATTTCAAAATGGACTGGCATATTTAATCTATTATTTGAATTTAGACAAATGCTGGATAATGCTCAAGAATAATGCTTTTGAAATATTTTCTTTGAGGTAAACTAGCCAAAACTTCACTTTTCCTGGCAAAGTCATCAAGTTGCTTAAATGCTTGTGTGCTTAACTATATTTATCAGAACAAAGTTCATTTTCCAACAAGTGAAACTAAAGCCATCTTTTAATTCCCATTCTAATAACTTTCTTCTCCCTCAAATGTTGTCACTTTTGTTTTTCAAGACCTCTTCTTTATTCTCTTCTCCTGCGAAAAAGCCTCTTGGCTTGAGTCCTACCTAGGCAATCCACCAGTTCTTGTAAGATAATGCAAGTGGGTAAAGATGGGAGATGGAACACATGCATATAATTTCACTAATTCTCAAAAGTTTAGTAAGACTACATAAAAGGGTTTTTTGTTTTTTTCTTTTTAAAGATAAAAGCTAGAGGTATACTTGACACACATTCCTGCTAGATACCAAATGGTCCAGTGTTGAAATTAACATTCAGCTGACACCAAATGTCACCATTTTATAACAAACTACTGAGATACAAGAATATGAAACTTAATATAGTAAAATTTTAAACAACTTATAATTTAATTATTAGATTTTTAAAGAAATAATTTCTTAGCACTGAGAGCTGCTGGATTGATCCTATGGTTACTATACTTCATATCTGTAATACTACATAGCTGCTTACTTTTTTTTTAATTTTTAAAATTTTTTTTTGAGACAAGGTCTCACTTTATTGCCTGGGCTAGAGTGCAGTGGCATCACTGTAGCAGTGGCATCACTGCAACCTCATATTGCTGGGCTCAAGCAATTCTCCTGGCTCCTCCTGGCTCAGCCTCCTAAGTAGCTAGAACTACAGGTGTACACCACCACACCTGGCTAATTTTTCTATTTTTTATAGAGACAGGGTCTCACTGCATTGCTCAGGCTGATCTCAAACTCCTGGGCTCAAGGGATCCTCCCACTTCAGCCAACCAAAGTGCTAGGATTACAAGTGTGAGCCACAGTGCCCAGGCTTACTTTTAAACAAGTCATTAGTGAATCAAAGAATCAAGATTGTTTTTGGCTACCTTTGCCAGTCTAAATACTGCTGAGAATGAGGATATTGCCAAATTATTAGGCTTTCTTTCCCGTCATATAATAGTTGGTAAAAGATTTATCTCCAGTTCCTAGCTTTGAAGATTTGGTTGATAGTGATGATATTTCATTAAAATAATTCCATACTGAAACTTTGTGCACTGTTTGATGACGATGATGCTTTCGATGCATTCTAAATATTTTCAGATAGGTCTAATATTGTTGCCCTAACTTATATTTTTTATTTTATATATTTTTAAGTACACTTACTGCTTCACATAATCACTTGAGAAAAATATATCCTTTTTCTTTTAACTCAAGTGTCTGTCTTTTTTTAGGGGAAACAATCAGTTATACTCACATGACAGAACCAATTCACTTAATGTCATGTTGCAGATTAAGAACAGTAAATACTTAGGACATTTAGAGTTCTTGGTGGGCCTGGAGGTACAAGGCAGGATTGCAGAGTGATATAATGAGCTGGCTTGAGTGCTTTAGGGATTTAGGGGTAAAGATGTTTGCTGAAAAATATATCCTTAAACCTTGGATCTAAAAATGTGATAATGGAGCAACGTAACTGGCTTTCAAGATAACCAAAGAAGTAATAAATTTCCATTATGTGTCAGCTATTATTGCCTCCATGCCAATTTCAGTATCTTTTCAGGAGTAGAATGAGAGGATTTTTATAGCAGATATATATACGTAAGAAATACTTGTATGCTTCAAGATACATCCATTTGGCTACTTCTGAAGGTTCCAGGAAAAGAACTGCTTCCTCTGCAAACAATCACTGGTTGTTAGTAAGTCCTGTTATGTTGGTATTGTTACTTGCAGAGTACAATATTAAGGCTCTTTTGGTCAAGCAACCTTTTCAATATATAACTGTTCTTCCATCTTGTTTTAATATCTTACATATATCACAAAGCAGTTTCAAAACCTCTTCTATGTCATGTAATTTTCCTTAGTCTAAACTAAGTTTTTACTCCTGGAATCTAGAATCAATAGTACTTTATATCCCAGCCTGAGCAACATAGCAAGACCCCATCTCTACAAAAACTAGAAAAATTAGCCAGGTCTAGTGGCCTGTGCCTGTAGTCTCATCTACTCAGGAGGCTGAGGCAAGAGGATCACTTAAGCCCAGGAGTTCAAGGTTGCAGTGAGCTTTGATGATGATGCCACTGCACTCTAGCCTGGGCAACAGAGTAAGATCCTGTCTCAGAAAAAAAAAAAAATAGTACTCTATATTATGGTAAGTGAGGCCCCAGCTCTGAGAACCAAAGCTTATAGGGCCCCACTTTGGCCCTACTTTAGCTATACCCCACCCCACAAGGTGAGGCATAGATAGGGCCCAAGGGTGTGCCTATTTGAAGCCTGTGCCTCATTCCATTCTAGGTCATGCTCCAGATACCTGGGACCATAAAGTTCCCTGCCCAAATGGCCTGGAGCCCAGTTCCAGGGCTTCTTCAAGTTAGTATTCCTGAAGGCAGATTATGCCACCATTAAATGCAGCCCAATCCCAGTAGGCATGGCTTTTTGTTGGGAGTATAGATGGAGCTTGGACATGGGGCCTGAGTTATGTGTAAGGTCTTTCAGAGTATTGTACACAAGAGCCAAAAGTGGGAAGGGAGCAGGCTTCAGAGCAGGGGCTGTCTCTCTCCATGACACCATGTTCCAAAAAAGAACCCAAAAAGTCCAAAAATTCTAAATTTGATCTTGGACTTGCAGATCTTCAGAAGGATATATTTTTCAAAGTAGAAAGAGAGGTTTTTTTTTAAGTTTGTAAACTATATAATTTTAAACTATGTAGATATGTTATATGGGCCTCCATTTGTATTCCTGCCGCAAGCACAACTGTTAAAGTAGTCCTATCTAAAATGCTTATAATTATTTGACATTATTACTGATGAAACACAATGGTAACATGCAATTGTCTTTTCTCAGGTTTTGATATGGCTAACTCATTTTTATTATTCAGCTTACACATCATCTTCACAGAGAAGTCTTCCCTAACAACATAATATAAAATAGCACTCCTGAATCATCCCTCATCACATTACCTGGATTTATTTATTTCCTCCACTGTCCTTACTGATATCTGAATTTGTGTAAATTCCATCACAGCAGAGACCTTGCCTGCTTTGTTTTTCATTTATAGACTAACAGAATCTTATTTTATTCCACGGGTTATATATAATCTATAACTATCATTATTTATTGTGTGGCTCAAATTGTCCCAGATCTGGCCAGTATGTCACCCTGTCCTTCTGTCATGTCCCCATCTTTTCACTTTATTTTTTTTTTCTTTTTTAGCACTTCTTTACTTTCTGACATCACAAGATGTTCCATATTGATCTTGTACTTTTCTGCTCCAGCCCAAAGAGCTTCTATTATCCTTCAGCCCTTTTAATATTCAATAATTACAACGACCACATGCTAGATTATAGACTAAAGTGAATTTACCAAAGTAATTCTACTCTATGAGGTCTGGCTCTACCTAAGTGGTTAGTGGATACCCCCAGACAACATCTATAGCTCACCAATTAACTACAGGGAAAAGCAACAGTATTATATCTGTAAATAATATTTTTAAAATAATGAATATCAAAAATTGTTAAATATTAAGTACCAAAAATATTGTATATTGGTGCTAAGACCAAGACCTTAGCAGATCAATCTTATAAGGTAGATGAGGAGGCTATTAGGTTTTTGTTATTTCTGTTATTTATTGGTTTTATAAACTCTGACACAGTTACCTTGTATAGGTAAATGGAAATTCTGGAATATGATTTATACCACTATGTACTAGAGCTCTGTGTCCTCACAAAAGTTACTCAACTGTTACAAGCCTCAGTTCCTCCTCTGTAAAATGGGAATAATAGTGATTATCTCATAGGGTTGCTATAAGATATTCCTAGAAGCAGCACAGTACCTGGCATATTATAAGAGCTTAATAATACCAGATATTTCATTATAGCCCTGTGCAGAGTATGGCTGTATGACCTTTTATATACTATACAGAGGCTTAGAAAGTTCCATAGGGCACATGAAGCCATTGAAGCCTTTTCCCTTAATTAAGCAAACCAATAATATTAATATATTTAATGAATTTCCTTTCCAAGAATTTACTTTACTCAAAAAACTTTAGGAAACTCACAGTTGCTGGTGGGGGGGGGTTATTGGGGAGGAAAAGGGGAGAATATTCCCATCAACAGCATAATTGTTCAGCTTCCACTTCTTAGTTACCTTTAGATACACAAATATTTTTTTCCTTGTTCACAGATGGATTCATTTGTTCTAGCTTCTTTAAACAAAAAGGTTTAAATACCAAAGATATTGTAATTGATAATATTACCTAATGACTTCATTAATTTTTAGCTAACACAGATGGCTCATTGAAGTGAACCTCACTAGCTATGTGGTTTTAACCATAACTTGGTTCCACAATGGTAAACCCCAAACAAATGTTATAATAAGATAACAATGTCCTTTTGGACTTCTAAAAGTAACTTGGAGCCCTACTAGTGGCACTATTTTAAAAAATGTGTAACCTTTTTGAATGACAATTTAGCAGTATGTAGCTAAAGACACAAAAGTATAGATTTTTTTTTTCTTCTGATCGGTAATTACAACCCTAGAATTTGCCCTAAAGAAATAAGAATGGGAAAATGTATGTACTAGAATATTCCTCACAATATTGTTTGTAATAGCAGAACATTAGAAAGACCTTCTATATCCAATAACGGATGATGGAGTAAACTGTGGTAGAGCAATGCAACAGAAAAGTACTTGGCCAATAACAACAATGACATGGATCTACATTTATTGATATGGAAAGATGATCATGATGTACTTTTAAATGGCCATCACAGATTATAAAAAAGAACATATAGGATTCCACCAGTTCTTCTTTTTTAGAATATACAGTATGTATTTATATTATGATATACCTATGTATAGTATAGAATGTATAGAAGATATACGTAGGTATAGAAGGATCTATATATATATAATATTAATAGTGGCTATGTCCAAGTGGAGAATTAGGGGTAGTTTAAGATTTTTTTCTTTATACTTTTTTATTTTTCATAACTTTTTATAATAAGCATGTATTATGTTTATAATCAAAAACAGTTTAAATACCAATTAACCAACCATTGAACCCTAAAGAATCGCATTATCTGACTTACCCATGTGTTAAGCAGTAATGATAATTGCCAGAATTTCCTCGCATCAAAGAAAGCAAATGTACTACTTCTCAGGATAAGAAAGGATCTATAATTTTCAGATTAGACAACCCTGAGATCCTTCAGGGTATGATGCCAGGCATAACTACCCAGCATAGCCCCTGAAATTTAGAAACTTATTGGATATATAGAAAAAAAAATCTTTTCCTGGTACAGGTTCTCTTTAACACAGAGAAACAGTCTAGGCAATATATACATTATAGGGAAAAACTTACTGCAGTAGATAATCTGGATGCCAATGTCATTTCCAAGTTCCCTTTGAGACCAAGAAGTGCAGGAACTAAAATGAAAACTTCTGTAACTTTTTTGAACACTTCCCAGTGCTGTAGGGGGAAAAAAAAGAATCTTCTGACACTCTTTAAAAAACACTTTAGAACAAAGACATTCCTAAAACCACAGCCTTTTTTCCAACTTTGCATCCACATTTTGAACGACTACACAGGTCATTTAATCAATGAGCACTTAGCTTAACCCCATCCTCCTGAGCTTTGAATCTTTGAGTTACTTTAGAAGATTCAGTTAGAGTTGAGAATGACAGCTGATACAGTCACTACATCCCATTCTACATCTAGCTTTTACACAACCTGGATACTCTTAAGACAACCCTTATACTCTTAAATTTTACTTTATCCCTTTATGATGGCAAGAATTATACAGTTAGTAGTTAAAAGCAAACTCTGGAACAAGATAATCTGGATTTGAATCTTGCTTCTAACTAATCACAACAACCCCACAGGAAAATTACATATTATTATTATCTAATTTCACAAATGAAGAAATAAAGATTCAGAGAGGATAAATTATTTTCCCAAGGTCAATAGATGGGACCTAGAGTTGACCTCAGGAGTTCTGATTAGTCCTATGTTCTGATCCCTATTTTAGGGCATGAGCAGAGAGGCTGCAGAACACAGGATCATAAAAGAGCACAACACTGGAAATAAGATTTGTGCTTCTAGGCACTGATCTGTCATAACCTGGCTGTGTGATCCTGGATAAGTCACGTATATTTCTGATCTCAATTCTTCATCCATGAAATGAAGATACTATCCACCTTGTCTACCCCTCAGAGAAATACCAGGAAAATGAAAATAACAGATAAAGTGCTTTCTAAAAAAACTATACAAATATCTTAATAACACAAAATGATTTTCACAAACACTATTAAAAGGTGATTGTCTCAGTAAGAGACTTTATGGACTAGGCATATTAATTTTATGCCAAAAAGCGTCAAGAATACATGGCTTGTCACTAATATCAAGACAGGTGAGAAAAATAAAACCTCATCAGATAAATGAAAGAAAAATTCAATTTGTTCCCAAAGTTTTCCTAGGAATTGTCAAGGGAAAACTCTCCAGAGTTCAAGCCAAGTAAGGATAGGCCTAAAAAACCACTGGTGGTCCAATAGCATCCTAGATTTTTAGTCTTAAAAACAAGCAAACAATTTTGTCCATGTTTTATGATGGGCTAATGATTCTGGTGTGCTAGTGAAATATATATCCTTCAGAGATGGTACTAGTGATGATGATGATGATGAGCAACAGATAATAATAAATATTAACAACATCTAATATTCACTGATGTTACATTCCAGGCACTGTTTAGGCTTACTCATTTAATCTTCACAACAAACCTGTGAGATAGGTATTATTTTTATTAGATCCCAGACATAATTCAGAATACATTTTACCTAGGCCATCATTTTAAGACACCTACTATGATATTGTAAAATATATATTTAGTCTTCGACTCTGTTTCCTGGCATACATCTAAAATTCGTAGACTCTCCAAAGTGATATCTTTTTGTATGCTTGTGCTTGACAGACAGCTGGCAGCCCCTAGGTAGCTTCAGGATAGGGTCTGGTCACCAGAAAGACCAGGCATGATTAGAGGGTTGGGACTTTCAGCCTCTCAACTCCCAACCAAGAGGATGAAGGTTAAGCTGATCACCAATGGCCAATTATTTAATCACCCATGCCTACGTAGCTTCCATAAAAACCCAAAAGGACTGGATCCAGGGAGCTTCCAGATGGCTAAACACTTGGAGGTTCCTGGTGGGGGGCACAGGGAGGGCATGGAAGCTCTGTGCCCTGCCGCCCCATGCATCTCTCCATCTGCATCCTTTGCAATATCCTTTATAATGAACTCATAAACGTGTTTCCCTGGGTTCCATGAGTTGCTCTAGCAGATTAAGCAAACCCAAAGAGGGAGTTGTGCAAACCCCAACTTGAAGCTGGTTGGTCGGTCAGATGTTCTGGAGGCCCAGACTTGCCACTGGTGTCTGAAAGAAGGGAGCAGTCTTGTGGATCTGTGGGATTGGGCGCTACCTCCAGGTAGTCAGAACTGAATTGGAGGATACCCAGTTGGTGCCTGCTGCAGACCTGATTACTTGCTTGGTGTGTGGGGAAAACCCCCACACATTGGGTCACAGAAGTCTTTTATGTTGATTCTTGTGGTGTGAGAGCATCACATGTCATCACACTTGAGACCTATTGGGACACACTCCTTTGGGTTACTCCCTTTGGTTATTCTTTTGAAGTTCAATTCAAATCAAATATTCATGTGAGAATTACTATGTAATCCTGAACACCTTAGCATCAGTACAAAAGAAACAGTAAGAGCTATTAATTATTGATTTCCTATCTTATGCCAAAAAATTCTGCATTCTTTTCACTACACCAGCAGATGTGTGCTTGCAGATGTTCCCAAACCTTTTCCGGTCACGGCACACTTAGTATCTCAGAAATGTTTTCATGGCACCCCTACAACAAAAGAAATACCTAATGGTCCTGTTTATTTAGTAGGTAGTTCCAAACAACTTAATAAGTATTTCTGTTTCCTAACAATTTAGTAGCCATTTGAAGAGATAATACAAATAAATTGAAAGAAAAAAATATTTTATGTCATTTTTATATAATCACAATTATTTACTAATGTGATGTATGTACCTGTTAGGCACCGCACAGCTTTTCAAACTTTGGAATTGGAAACTGTTACCTTCCTTTCCAGTTTTACATTAGGTTTTGTGTGACTTTTGTTTTTTAATCATAGCACAGCTGAAAACCCAGTTTTGCAAAGGTATGTCATCAAAAGAAATAGAGTGAGATCTAGTGTTGAAATGTTGAACCAACTTGAGCTAGTAGTCTGCAGCACATCCAGGAGATGTCATTGTGTTTCCCTCAAAAATTTAAAATATCCTGCAGCACCCCTGGGGTGTCTTGACACACAGTTTGGGAACTATGGGAACGGTGCGAAGTAGCATAGCACCGTGGTTGGGGGGAAGGGCTCTGGAGTCACATTGCCTAGGTTCAAATTCTGTGTGATTTGGGCAAAATAATAAATATGGACATAATTGTACCAACCTCATAAGATTCTGCCTAGGACCATGTCTGCATAGAATAATGAAGTGTTTATTAGCTATAACACCAAGATGCATTATGAGTTAATTTTCCTATCAGAAAGACATAACACAGAAAAAGTCCAGAGAGGGAGCTGTTGCCAAAAATAATGTTCACTTACTTACAAATTTTACCATGATACAATATGTCCTCTGAGGCTACACAGGTTATTATGAATTGCTAAACTTCTCACGAACCTCCCCTAAAGTAAATTAACTTCTTGTCTTACATCTTGTTCAAGAACAAGAATCTTGTTTTCTCGTCAATAATGCAGACCTTGAGGTAAACATCCACATGTCAAACATATTGTCAGATTGGTTATATATATGCCAGACTCAAAACCAAAAAATCTATTTAATATCCACAAACAAAAATAAAATTTAAAAAATAATAACAAAGTATGTCGAAGAACACATCTATAGAGTTCTAACTTAAAAATAACATAAAATGGTTTTATACATTAAATTGGCAAAAGAAGATTATGCAATTAAAAAGGAATATAAACCCCAAATCTTTATATCTGGAGAAATTTTGTCGTTTTAACTTACTTCAAAAAAATAAGCCCATTCACTTTTAGACATATGACAAAATGACCAAGCTCACTCATAATCACAGAAATGCAAATTAAAGGTTGATACATTTTCATCTGTGAGATCGGTAAAGATCAAAAAGTTGGAAAATAAACTGTTGGTCAGAGTATAAGGAAATACTCTATTTGGGTCTATTGCTACTCTCACCACTCTATTACACTGTTGGTGAGAATGTAAAGGTTTAACTTCTTTGGGGGAATTTGACAATATCTATCAAATGTAAAATGCCCCATAATTTTGACTCAGAATATTACTTCTAGGAATCTAACCTACAAATAAACTTGCACGAGTTCAAACACACAACATATAACGGGTTTACTTCATCATTGTTCATAACGGCAAAAGATAAAGATACGATACCATTTAGAGTCAAAGGTATGTCATGCTATTAAAATCCTCTTCATTAGGTAACTTGGCAGACTAATTGTGATATATCCTTACAGTAGTGCAATATCTAGCTGGAGAAGAATTTGGTAAATCTGTGGACCTACACAGAAGGAGCTCCAAGATAAATTAAGAAGATCACGGTGAAAAGCAACATTACAGAATGTTTTTTGTTTTTTAGAAAATACATACATAAACACATGTACATGCATTTACTATCTATTGAAGAAGATATAAAAAAACTAGAAACAATAATGTCTAGGGAAAGGAACAGGGTAAGGGTGCATATAGGAGGAGAGAGACTTTTTCCTCCTTTGACACCTCTGTCAAAGATCAGTTGGACATATATGTGTGGGTCTATCTCTAGCTTGTCTATTCTGTGGTATTGATCTATGTGCCTATCCATCCTCCAATATCATGCAGTCTTGATTATTTAGCTCTGTAATAGATCTTGAAATCAAAAACACCATTCTCTCCCCACTTTGCTTTTTCAGAACCGTTAAAACTATTCTATTTGCTTTGCATATGAATTTTAGAATAATCTTATTTATATCTACAAACAAATCTTGCTGGGATTTAAAAGGGAATTCTGTTAAACTTGTATTTTAATTAGGAAAGAATTGATATATATATTATGTTGTTTTCCAATCCACAAATATGGTATATCTCTCCATTTAGTTAGATCTCCTTTAATTACTTTTATATCTCTCCATCTAGTTAGATTTCCTTTGATTATTTTGTTTTGTAGTTTTCAGCATAAAAGTCTTACACATGTTTTATTAGATTTATATCTAGGTCTTTATTTTTTGAGTGACTCTAAATGGTATCGTGTCTTTATTTTTGATATCCAATTTTCATTGCTAGTACATACAAATAGAATTGATTTTTGTATCTGTATTGTGTATCCTAAAACCTTGATGAACTCATTTATCAGTTCTAAGACAGTCTTTTTTTTTTGTAGATTATTGGGATTTTCTAAGCAACCATATCATCTGTAAAAAGAAACAATTTATTTCTTCATTTCCAATCTACACACTTCTTATTTCCTTTTCTTGCTTTATTGCACTATGTTGAATAAAGGTGATGAGTGTGGACGTCCTTACATTATACCTGATCTTAAGGAAAAAGCATTCAGTATTTCATCATGAAGTGGAATGTTCAGTAAGTTCTACTCTATTCCTATTTATCTGAGAGTTTCTGTCATGAATGGATGTTGAATTTTGTCAATGCTTTTTCTTCATCAGCTGATATAATCATGCGATCTTTTTTCTTTAGCTTGTTAATGTGGGGGATTATGTTGATTTTCAAATATTGAACCAGACTTGCATCCCTGGAATAAACCCCACTTGGTCATGGTATATAATTCATTTTATATATTGCTGAATTCTATTTGTTATTGTTTTGTTAAGGATTTTTCCATCTATATTCAGGAAAGATACTGATCTGTAGTTTTCTTCTATTGCATTGTCCTTGGTTTTGGTATCAGGGTAATACTAGCTTCTTAAAATGAATTGGGAAGTGTTACCTTCTCTTCTATTTTTCCAGAAGAGATTATGTAGAATTGGTATTAATTCTGCCTTATATGTTTAGTACAATTTTCAGGTGAAACTATCTGGACTGGAAGATTTCTTTTGGAGAGAGTTTTAAGACTATGAATTCAATTTCCTGAGTAGGTGTAGAGAGGTATTTAAATTGTTTCCTTTTGGGTGAATTGTGGTAGTTATGTTTTTTGCAGGGTTCCATTTTATTTTTGTTTTGTTTTTTAAATAGAGATGGAATTTCACTCTATACCCAGGCAGTGGCAAGATCCTAGCTCACTGCGGCCTCAAAATCCTGGACTCAAGAGATCCTCCCACCTTAGCCTCTCAAGTTGCTGGGACTATAGTCTCAAGCCACCATATCTGGCTAATTTGAGGTCTCACTATGTCGCCTGGGCTGGTCTCAAAATCCTGTGCTCAAGCAATCCTATCACCTCAGCCTCCCAAGTAGCTGGGATTAAAAGTGTGAGCCACCGTGTCCAGTTCCATTTTGTTTTAAGTTGTAAAATTTATGTGTGTGGAGTTGTTTGTAGTACTTTTATTATGCTTTTAATGTCTGCAGGATCTGCAGTAGTATTCCCTATTTCATTCCCAATATTGGCAATTTATATCTTCTTTTTTTGTCAGTCTTTCTCCAAATTTGTAAGTTTTATTGATTATTTTTAAAAACTAGCTATTTGTTTCATTGATTTTTCTCTATTATTTTCCTGTTTTCAATTTCATTGATTTTTGCTGTTAACCTTTATTATTTCCTTCCTTCTGCTTGCTTCGAGTTTATTTTGCTCAACTTTTTCTAAATTTCTGAGATGGGAGCTAAGCTATTGATTTGAGATTTTTCCTCATTCTAAATGTATGCATTTAGTTCTATAAATTTCTTTCTTCATACTGCTTTACCTGCGACTCACAAATTTTGATTGTCATTCCGTTCAATGTTTTGTTTTGTTTTTTATTTTTCTTGAGACTTCCTCTTTGACCCATGAATTATTAAGTATTTTGTTTCACTTCCAAGTGTTGGAGATTTTCCTGTCATCTTTTTGTTTGATTCCATTGTGGTCAGAGAAGACACTCTGAATGATTTCAAAATGTAAATTTGTTGAGGTTTGTTTTACGGCTCAGGATATCATCTCTCTTGGTTTATGTTTCATGAGCACTTGAATAGTATGCATATTCTGCTGTTTGCCTGGGTGATGTTTTATAAATGTTACCCTGTTGATTGATGGCATTGTTGGGTTCTTCTATACCTTTGCTGATTTTCTGTCTAGTTGTTCTATTAATTATTGAGAGAGGGGTGTTGAATCTCCAACTTTGTGGATTTTTCTATTTCTCCTTTCAGTTCAATTGCAGACTCTATCAGCTGACAGGGATGAAAGTCTGGGCACCATACTTGTTCTTTTCTGACACCACCCTGGCTGAAGTGTTGAGGCACCTCATTATAGCCTTATGAGGTGGAAGTCTAAGCTTCCCATTGGCCTTTGCTACTGTGGGTACTGGTGAGGCCAGTTTTTTCTGAGTGTTTGGCTAGAGCAGAACAGTTATTGTCTGAGAGTTTTTTGTCTTGCTAAGATGCCCCTTACTTGGTCCTTTGGCTAGAGAGAGCAGGCTTTTGTTGCTTTTTTTTTTTGGTACCTGTTGGCATTTTGGGGTTACCAGCATCTTCGACTCCAAGTCTGGGATATATGAAGCAAAAAAAAAAAAACCCAGGGAACTCACCACTGTGTTGTTCCCTGGGTCCCAACGTCCCTACCTGGCCTGCTTTCTTCTTTCCACTTTTAAGAGTTTTCTTGTGTTTCTATCATATAAAGTTTCCAGGGCTTTTAGTTGTACTTAATGGGAGAGATAGGTAAAATGACATCTACTGCAGCTGCCCAGAAGTAGAAGTCTATGTATTACTTTTTAAATGAAAAGCAGAACCATTACATGAGAGGAAGTGCTAGTGTATTCTAGCATCACAGGTATGTTAGGAGAGGTATTTTATCTTTAATCCAAATTCTAAAACAATAGCTCTACTTTATAAACAGGGACAAACATGGTGAAGCCATCCTAGCATTGTGAGTAGAGAAACTGGTGACAAAATTTACTCTAATATTGAAACTATCCTCTTTTCTTTGCACTTTTAAAACACTGGTATTTTGTCCACAAACTTCAAACAAAGCATCCCTTTTCTGTTCCAGGGTTAGATATACAACTCAGGTATTGTGCATCATTCCGTCTGAATTCTGAATTATACATATACTCTGCATTAGCAATACAGTAGTAAGATAAAGAATACTTGAGAACTATACTATGATTTATTTCAAAGAAATATTTTTTAGTATTGCAACAATATTGTCTTAATAAAATACAGCAGGATCTTAGAGTTTTATAGACATCAGGTTTTAATAATATTCTAATGATATATATAAATTTGCCTAAGAATTATTAGAAGTTCCAAAGGTATTGGATCAGTTCACTTTCTTTTAGATGGATAGGTGGCTAAAACTTCATTTTATAGAATCTTATCACAGATTATGTCTATGGACAATCTAAGATACGCGCACAGCATGTTATACATAAATAAAATTTATCCACAAGACGGGCTCTGCCACGTACCAGCTGTATAGTCTTAGCAGAATCATTTAAAACTCTTTGATTATTTTTAATTAGGGAAGAAACAACAAGAAACTTGGACTATGATTTCCAAAGATATTTCCAACTGTAACATTCTATACTTTAAAGTTGTAAGTTTGATTATCAAAATTTAGGAATCCTTGTAACAGAGGTAGATTTCATTTTATTGCATTCATTCCTTTAACAAGGAAGTATTGAATGTCTGCTGTATAAGGCAGTGAGCTGTTTTTTCTGGACTGGGCCCTACATAGGTAGGACCAGAGACTCTACAGCTTAATACCCTACCCTACCCCACTTACTAGTAGGAAGGGGACTTGTATTAGTTTAGATCAGTGGTTCTCAAACTTCAGCATACATCAAAATCACATGGAGTGCTTGTGCTATGCCACGCCACACCCTAAGGGTTTCAGATTCAGTAGGCCTGAGAATTTGTTTATCTAACAAGTTCCCAGATGAAGCTGATGCTACTGGTTTAGGAAGCATGCTTTGAGAACCACTAACTCAGATAAACAGAAAGCCCACAGAGAGGCCAAGCCCTATATGTGGGGAGCCACTACTCTAGAGATGATAGTGTTGTCTCTTCTGCACACTTTTCCATCTCCATTTCCTTATAACAATCTCTTGTATCCTTGTAACAATTCCTTATATCCATTCCCTCTCCTCTGAGAAGCAGTTGAATTCTTATTCTGTGTGGTTCTAGTGAAAGTGCTGATCTGGGGGCCCACCTCCCCCTGGGGACAGAAACATAATTCAAACTGGACTAATGGTAGTGCCTTATCCCCCTGGTCACACTGACTGCTCCAAGGGGTTGGCATGTGACCGAGGACAAACCAACTGAAGAGCTCTCCCCTTGAATTTTCTAAATTGAAGGCAGAAAGATTGCTCTTTCTCTTTGAAAAACAAACTAAAAGGATATAAGGAATTACACCATGTGAACATATTTATCCATTCTACTCTCAATGGGCATTTGGGGGAGTTTCCTCTATGGCTATTACAAATAGTGCTGCTATGAACATTCTTATACATGTCTTTTGGTGAACTTTATAGACACATTTCCATTAGGTATGTATCTAGGAGTAGAGTTGCTGGATTATATGATACATATATGTTTACTTTTAGAAGATACTGCCCAAGAATTTTCCAAAGTACCCAGTGCTACTTGTCAGTCTTCCTTGTGCCTCCTTCCAATTGCTACCCTTTTCCCCTATCACCAAAGGTAATCACTAATCTGGTTTATGATAAGAACCTCCTTGCTCATCTTACAAGTATGCATCCCTACACACCATAGTATGGTCTCGATTATTTTTAAACTTTATACAATGGAAGTATAGAGTATATGTTCCTTTGTGTCTGACTTTGTTTTCTCAACATTATGTAAGTTTCAAGAAACTATAGTTCATTTATTTTCATTGCTGTATTAGTAATCCATTATATGAATACATTGTACCACAATTTATCCATTCTGCTATTGATGGACATTGGGAGAAGTGGTATTTCCAGACTCTTGGTAGCCCTATGCACAGATTTCTGGTTGGTATATATGTGGAAATGGAATTTCCAGGTCTTAGGATATGCAGATATTCAAATTTAATAGATGTCAAATGGGTTTCCAAATTGGTTGTACCAATTTACAGTCTAATTAGCAGTGTATGAGAGCCCTCACTGCTCTATATTCTTATGTATAAATTGGAATCAGCAGTCTTTTTAATTTTAAAGAAATTCTGGCACATGTGGAGTGGTATCTCATCGTGGTTTTAATGGAGATTTCTCTGGTGACTAATTATGTATACTGAATGCTTGGCTAGTACTGGTATAGTTTTTTGGGTTTTTTTTTTTTTTTTTTGCCCATTTTTCCATTTGTGCACCAGTTTGGAAAGATGTCCAAGATATATTATTAAACAATGAAAATAAGTCATCAAAAATAGCATTTGATTTTTATTTTTGAAAAAAACTCTTATATATGTATATATGTAAGCATAGGAAAAAAGTCTGCAAATATGCACAACAAACTCTTAACAATGGTAAATAACCTCTGGAGAGGAGGAGAGCTTGGTTTGGAGATAAGAAATAAGGGAATCTCTTCATCTTTTATGTAATACTCTCTATTGTTCAAATTCATATTTGTAATGAGCATATGTTAATTTTTACTTTAAAAATAAGGAAGTATTTAAATGTAACATTTATTGGTTTTTTCCTTTAACCAACCTATTTTGGGGTCTGTAAAGAAGAGTTACAACATGGTCAGAATAATTATTCTTTTAGAACTTCTAAAAAAAATAAAGAAAAAAATCCCACCTACAAATAGCACATTCTCTACCAGAGTCAGCATCTGTTCATTTAAATTAAATCTAAAGTAAATGTTTAAGATTAGTAACTTACGTAAAGCATTTTAAACAGAAATGGAATAACAAAAGAGACAGTGAAGTTAAACAAAGATGAAAACCCACCTGTACTATATCCAAAACCATGCCAGCTGAAACTGTTCCAAAACCAGCGAGCAAAAATGGCACAAGTATTTGCAATGCCATGATGCCACTGGATTCCTTTGGTAATTTGTGGTTTATTTCCAGAATAACATCTTCATCACCATCACTAGATATATCTTCATCTTGTAACATGGCAGTAGTTTCTGAAGTCTCCCTTCCATCACAGTAATTATAGTTGGCATAGTCATCATACCTTTGGCTACAGCTTGATGATGTGTGCCCATTATTGCCATGAAAAGACTGCTCTGAGAAACTGTGATATTCTATGTGTTGCTCAGATCTATTACTAAAAGTCTGTGCTGCAGTTGATAATCCATCTTGCCAAATGCCATTTGCTTTTTTGTGCCTGTCTTCCTGGTTTTTCTGATAAATTACTGGAACCATACTCAACAGCAAGTTTAAAAACTTATCAGATTGAATTGTATTTAAACTTAAAGTCCAATCTACAAAACCTCTTCCACTACTTAGACCACCACTTGTTTTATCAGTAATAGATCTTCCTTTACTATTAGTCATATTGTCATTGCAAAAGACCCTGTACTACTCAGATCTCAAACTTCATGAACCATAGCAGATGAATCAGAACCACACAGATGCTGGTTTAAATTAAGTTGTTGACTTCATTGTGTAGAAAATATTTCCACTAATAAAAGATGTTTAGAAGTTCCACAGAAGGATCGGATCTGAAAAAATAAAATAAAATAATTTTTAAAAATCAGATTAACTACCTTTGATACTTAAATTCTCATAAAGGTATAAAACACAGGTGCTTAAACTAACTCTAAGGTACTGATACTATACTTTGTGGGCTTAAAACACGTTTTGTGCCATACAACTGCTTTGTGTACACAAATATAATACAGAGCTCAATCTTTTTTTGTTTTGTTTTGTTTTTTTGAGACAGAGTCTCACTCTGTTGCCTGGACTAGAGTGCCATGGTGTCAGCCTAGCTCACAGCAACCTCAAACTCCTGGGCTCAAGTGATCCTGCCTCAGCCTCCCGAGTAGCTGGGACTACAGGCATGAACCACCATGCCCAGCTAATTTTTTCTATTTTTAGTTGTTTGGCTAATTTCTTTCTATTTTTGATAGAGACGGGGTCTCATTCTTGCTCAAGCTGGTCTCAAACTCCTGAGCTCAAAGATCTGCCCGCCTCAGCCTCCCAGAGTGCTAGGATTACAGGCGTGAGCCACCGTGGCTGCCCCAGAGCTCAATCTTGATTGAGCTTTTTTGTGGTCAATCTTGGTTAAAAGTGTTTCTTATCTTTGCATACTTTATGTAATCAATACCCATGTAAGGTCTTCAACTGCTTCTAAAGTTCTACAGTGAACAAATTTATTAAGTAATGGCCTCTATTACTACATAGAGGACTCAGAATCAAATTGCTACAACCTTTTGCATATGACAATACAAAACGAAAAGTAAAGCACATGGCATTGTACTTTAAACATTAAATAATAAACCATATTACTTCATTTGCATCTTAATATACATTTTGTTACTAAAATATGAAGAGACAATGATGATGTTTACTGCAAAAACACTTGGAAGGTATCCTGAATACAGTACAGGGCATTTATTTCACATATATTAATAAAATGAGGTTGGAGTCATATTTGTAGTTCTGACATATAAAAAATTCATTATAATTTACTTAGGAATATCATCCTTTCGTTATCTAGGAAAAATAAACAAACTAAAGAGAGATTGTAGATATTCACTTAATCCTCCATTGTGCAAGCCAACCAAAAGAAATCTTGTAATGCGCTTATTTAATGCCCTCTCTGTCCATTCACGGTTCTCAAAGTCTGCTCTGGCCCATAATCCCAGAGAACACTCCTTGACTGGCTGGCCAGTGCCTCTGAAGACTTTGAACTAAGAGACACAGAAGCATGCTGTAGCTAGTCAGAGAGTGATGGGCACTGAAGCTGCAAGGTCATACACCACCTGTCCAGGTAGAGAGCTTATTTGGACAACTGCTGCCATAGCTGGAGAGGCTTTCAAAACTATCTATTAGTATCTATCACAATGGGTCTAAAGGACCAGGTGTTTCTCAGGAACACCCAGGCCTGTCTTATACTTCTAAGAGCATCCAAGATAAAAAACAATTGACACTGATTTGATATGGGATTGATGGCCCCACTGTCTAATTAGACTACCTACCTACCAAGTTAAACTAAGAATCGTTGTTGCCAGTACTTCTGCTTTTAATGAAAACTATTATATTCTTCAGTATATGTTTTCAATGCCTTAGCAGATCCATCTCCTCTCTGGATAGGAAGATCAATAGCAAGTAGTGACAAAAGGAGAAAGAGAAGGGGCTACATAGGAGATAAGTGGGTGCTAGGGCCTGGCTCAGCTATTTCATCACTCACTTTCTTTTCCACCCTCTCGTGATTATGGAGGGGTCTGGGAATTCCTGCTGGAGAACATTTTTAAAATACAGATTCCAAGACCCCAGACCTACTGACCCAGAATATCTATGTTTGAGGCAATAAATCTTTTTTTTAAAACTTCTCCAAGTGATTATGGTGCAGACTTCCTGTGGATTTGCACTGAGAATCCAATGAGTAGATTAAGTACTAGCTGCCATTTTTGCCACTCACAGGCTGGTAAGTATACAGAGAAAGCTGGTGGTTAAAGAAAATCAGATGAATGGAACCAATGGCCAGACTGAAGCAGAGATGACACCAAGTAGTTCCAGAAAGAGAAGGCCAGACGAGCTGCCTGAGAGCCTTCTAGGTAAAGAGAGGGTCAGCTACACCTCTGGAACTTATTAGATTCCCTGCAGCCTTACATGAGTTATATTGCATGGGTTTCTGTTTCTTCAACTCGTTCACCTTTTTAAAAATAGTGAGCATATCATCACCTAAAAAGATCTTTAATCAAATAAAATGCAAAACAAACCACAAAGGGATTGAGCTATAATACAAGTCTATTCCACTGAAGGACCAGTGATGGGCAACTTCTTCCTCCTGAAGCAGAATTATCAGGTTGACCAAAATGGAAATGCAGAGAAATGTAAGTAAACCAGAAAGGATGACAGTTTCACCATTCAGCCACTTTCTAAAGTTCAGAAATCTCAAAATGTGTGCTTTGAAAGTTTGACTAACTAGCAACACTAAGTAGAAAAATGGAGAAGGAAAGAAAAATGGGGGAATTTCCTCAAACCAGTCATCTCTCTCAGAATATTTGCAGGACATGGCTAAGCACATATTCCACACTGAGTTGGCCAGTGGGATCCAGGCACACAGACAAATTGAGCTCATGCTTTTGCTCCTAATATATTCTTACTTTAGTATAAGCTATTCAGGTTAGATGGAGAGATGGATACTCACCCAGGACCACTGTACATGGAGACCATATAAATTAGTGTAAATTTAAAAACCAAGTGCCTCCTAGAAAAAGGAAGCCCCATGAGTGGAGCCCCCACTCAGCCCCCACTCAGTCTCCACAGCCAAACATCCCCATGCAGTGCAGAATCTGCACAACCTTCCACATCAGACTGTGCATTTGGGTGAAATATTAACCCATGCTTAAAGAACATAAACACAGATGGTGGACTGATATTTGTTGTTTGCTCAGCATCTTTCCCCATTTTTTAAAGCTAATGGTATCTCTGTTTCATGTGGAAAACTGTCATTTCCCTATTTCATGAGATTCTAGTAGGTCTGTCAATCACAGTACCCTACCCTTCCAGACCGTAGTAACGACAAGTGGCTCAACAAGGACCTGAGTCCTTTCCTAGAATATATTTGTCACTTACTATTTCCTGAGTACCTACTAGATGTTGGGGCTACAGTGATGAACAGAATAGGCATAGTTCCTACTCTAATGGATTTTCCCTTGTAGTGGGAAGGAAAAACAATAATCAGGTGAGCAAATAGATAAATGAGATAATTTGTGATAAAGGATATGAAGGAAACAGTTGATTTAACAAAGAAAGAATGACTTCCAAGGCTAGTTTGGAGGGGAAGGCCCCTGAGGGAGAGAGTTCTCACTTCCCATTGGAATGACAATCCTGAAGCTGTCACTCTATGCCTTGCTCCTCACAAAGCTCCCTTTACCACCACCACCAGCACCACCACCACCACTTGGAGGAAAGCCCACTTACATTAGAAGAGGATCTACAGAGAATCAGAGCTGGGAGATGGTGAAAGGATCCTGACACATGATTAGAACCTCTGTGTCATACATTAATATTTAAAACCCACTCTACTCCTCTTCTTTCCAAGTACAGCCAATAAATCTCCTTCAGTGCTTAAGCTACTCTTGAGTGGTGTTTCTATCCTAATAGCTGGGGCTTTTTCTTTTTTCAATAATGCAGTTTGGAAGTATTAGGAATTATCTTGCTACGAGTACATGCCATGGACATCTCACCTTACATTGAGGAGAATGTGGGTTTTTTTTAATTCTTCATTTTACCCAGTTAATGAGTTGATTATCAGTTATTCTAATGCTTGATTTTTTTTATTGATAAAGTCTATTACCTCCTTAAAGCCTCCTTTTCTTTAACTTTCTTCCCTTAATTAAAGGAATCACTTAGAAACTCTTCTTGTTGAATAATAGATTATAATCAAAATAGCGTTGTGGTCAATTTAAAAAATAGGCAATGTACATATATAGCACTAAATAAAATTCAGTTGTTCTATATTCGTGATTCATTCATGAATGAGAAAAACAAGTAAAAATTTTTTAAATAAGTAAATAGAATTGGACAAAATTTCCCCTGACTTTAAGGTATTTAAGTTAAAGATTGCCCGTGAAGATATTTATGAGTCATTCTTTAGATACTTTAGTAGGTTATACTGATCTAACACTAACATAGCTGAAAAGAACCAATGTCTTTAAAATTTTAGTATAATGGTTTAGGTTTAAATTCTGAACTCTCTTTATAAACTATAAAGTAACAAATCCTTAGGAAAAAAAGAATCTACTACCTTATTCCCTAACGGCCAATATTTGCACAAGACAGAAGTCAAAAAAAAGAAGGTATCTACAACAGGTAAAGGAAGCAGAAGGGTTAAAATTCTGGTTTGGGATTATATTCTGCACTCCCATGTTCATTTCAGCATTATTCACAATATCCAAGATATCAAACTGTCTATCAATGGATGAATGGATAAAGTGTGGTATATAAACACAATGGAATGTTACTCAGCCTTAAAAAGGAAAGAAATCCTGTTATTCGTGACACATTAGGAACTGAAGGACATTATGTTAAGTGAAATAAGCTAGGCACAGAAAGACAAATACTGGACTTCTGTGTAATCTAAAAAAAAATGTTGATCTCATAGAAACAGAGGGTAGAAAGGTGGTTACCAGAGCTTGGGGGTAGGGGGAGAGATGGGGAAAGGGAAGATGATGAAAGGGTACAAAGTTTCAGTTACACTGCAGGGATAAATTTTGGTGATCTATTGCACTGCATGGTGGCCACAGTTAATAATGTCGTATTGCTTATTTCAAAATTACTAAAAGAATAGATTTTTAATGTTCCTATAACAAAACATAAGTTGTGAGGTGACAGATGTGTTAATGAGCTTGACTGAATCTTTCCATAAGGTATACATTATAGAAAATCAGGTTATATACCATATACATAATTATTTTGATTATTTGATTATAATTTAATTTGATACAAAATAAAATTTAAAGATTATCTAAAGTGCTCATGTAATGTCAATAAAAACATCAGACATGATTCAAAAATCTTAGATTAAATAGGCTGTATCAAATGTCGTTCTTTAGCAATTTTGTTCCAAAGATTCGTCAGATGCTATGGGAGCCAACACAAACGCAACTCTGACTAGTCATGCACCGCATAACAATGTTTTGGTCAATGACAGACCACGTATATAACAGTAGTTCCATAAGATTATAATGGAGCTCAAAAACTCCTACCGCCTAGTGATACTGTAGACATCGTAATGTCATAGCATAATGCATTATTCACATGTTTGTGGTGATGCTGGTATAAACAAACCTACTGCGCTACTAGTAGTATAAAAGTATAGCACATACAATTATGTATAGTACATAATACTTGATCATGATAATAAACGACTATGTTACTGGTTTATGTATTCTGCATATTTTTACCATTATTTTAGAATGTATTCCTTCTACTTCTAAAAAAAAAAAGTTAACTTTTAAACAGCCTCAAGCAGGCCCCCAGAAGGTATTCCAGAAGAAGGCATTGTTACCATAAGAGATGACAGCTCGCTTGATGCATGTTACCCTGAAGACCTTTTAGGGGGACAAGATATGGAGGTAGAAGACAGGGCTACTAATGACCCTAATACTATGGAGGCCTATGCTAATGTGTGTGTTTGTGTTTTAGATTTTAACAACAACAAAAATTTAAGTCAAAAGAAAATGTAATATTCTGAAATTTAAAACAATTTTTAAAAATTATTTTTAGAAAAAAGCTTTTAAAAAAATTATTTTTGTACCACTATACAATGTGTTTGTGTTTTAAGCAAAGTTGACTCTTATTACAAAAGAGTCAAAAGTTTTTAATTTAAAAGTTTATAAAATAAAAAAGCTGAAGCAAATTAAGGTTGATTTTATTGAAGAAAAATATTTTTTATAAATTTAGTGTAGCCTAAGTGTACAGTGTTTGTAGAATCTACAGTAGCCTACAGTAACGTCCTAGGCCTTCACATTCACTCACCACTCACTGATTCACCCACAGCAACTTCTAGTCCTACAAGCTCCATTCATGGAAAGCATCCTATATATAGGTATACCATTTTCATCTTTTATACCGTACCTTTACTGTACTTTTTCTATGTTTAGATATGTTTAGATGCACAAATACTTAACATAGTGTTAAATTGCCTGAAGTATTCAGTATAGTAACATGCTGTATAGGTTTGTAGCCTTAGAGTGATAGGCTACATCATATAGCCTCAGCCTATAGTAGGCCACACCATCTAGGTTTGTGAAAGTATACTCTATGATGTTCTCACAATAAAGAAATATGCCCAATGATGAATTTCTCAGAATGTATGCCCACTGGTAAGCCCTGTCATTAAACAACACATGACTGTATTTTAGTGTCTTAGACTTGTGTTACCATAGTCTGATCTATGGTTCAGCAGCACTGGCATCTCCGTGGAGCTTGTAAGAAATGTAGGTCCCAGCCCTAACCCAACCTACTGAATCAAAATCTGCACTTTTAATAGTATCCCAAAGGATTTTGTGTACACATTAAAGTTTGAGAAGCTCCTCCTAATCCATTCAAAATGGTATGTGACTTATACCCATTAGACTAAAACTTCAATATTGTCAGACTTTCAAGTGTGAACAAGGATAGAAGCAGTGGTAACACATATAACACTACCAGTGCAAGTGTAAACTGTTACAACCACTTTGGAAAACAATTTGGCGTTATCTACTAAAATTGAGAGGCAGGTACACACAATCTGACAATTCCATCTCTAAGTACCTATCCTGAAGAACCTCTTGCACCGTATACCAGAGACACAAAAAACAATGTTCTTAGTAGCATTGTTCATACTAGAAAAAAAATGAAATTATTCCATAAGAAAGGATAAATTGTGGCATATTTGTATGATAGAATAAAGAAGAAGGGTATTATAAATACAAATTTCAAGACAGTGGTTATATTTGGTAAAATGGCATAAAAACACATGGGGCTTCAAAGGTATTACTTATATTTTTAAGCTTGGTGGTGGGTACCTAAGCATTTACTATTGTTCTTTAAATTGTGAATATACATTACAAGAGTACATCAGTATGAATGATATTGACAGATTTTATTATTACTCCCAATTATTGCTCCCTTCCTATAAGAGGATAATTATTGCTACTTGTTGCCATGGTATTTGCAGGGACTGTGGGAGAATTATACTTCCTCATCTCCACTAGCATCAAGTTTGGCCATGTGACTCATTTTGGCCAATGGAATAAGGGCAGTAGTGACACCTACAAGCAGAAACAATTCAGCTATGTCTCCTTTTTCCCTGTCATGAGAATGGCCCATCCTAGACAGTTGCTGCTTCTTCAGACTGCATCCCGGTACAGAGACATGTGGAGAGCTGCAGCTAGCACAGCCAACCTACAGCAAGCCACAGGCAACACATATCAGGAAAAAGAAATGAAGTGTGGTCATTGAACGCCACTGAGAGCTTGGAATTGTTAATCACCACAGCACAACCCAACAAAAGCTAACCAAAAAAGTCTATATTTTAAAAAGGAATCTGATCCACACAGTCCTATCCATTTTAGTTGAGGAGAGTCTCTCTGATCTACTGAGCACCGAAAGGTTCCAGTCTATGATCAAGGGATTTTAAAACAGTGGTTTCCAAACAGTTAAATCTCAAAAACCAGTAAAATTCGCTCCGAAAATTATACCAAGTTAAAAACCATCTTTCCCTAAAAAGTAAGTATATATTTTAAAACCAAAAATGTAGAAGGAACAAAATCTTGGACTAAAGGGAGCCCTTTTCATTGAACACATTTAGTTTTATGGAAATACTCATTCCGTGTTCCCTGTAAAAGCTTTGTCATAGTTTACCACTGGTCTACAGAGTCAATGTCAGGGAAACATTGATTTAAAGGAAAACGAACAGATACCAGATATTCCTTATGCATTCTACTTTACGTACAAAGACAAAAAACAGTAATGCTAAAATTGGTTATTAAATTGCTTTTTTAAAGTTAAGAAAAGGAAGTGTATTATATGAGTGCAGATTTACCAAACCAGAATCTTGGAGAAAATCTGCCCATTGTACCAAAGGAGGCATTCTGTTCCATTGCAAAGGTTAAATAATAATGGTTAGAAAATCCAGCAGAGCTGTGAGTTAGGAGGCATAAGTCATGCCCTAATTACTAAGAAAGGTAATAAATAGGAGCTTAACATTCTATTATTTTTACATGACCAAAAAAAGTTCTGATGTAACCTATTACCATTAATTATCCCATTTAGTCAAAAATCTCAAAACTTGTTGAGCAGGTATTTTATATTTGTATAAACAAACTAAAAACCACAATACTATCTCTCTCTTTTTCTGTTTCTCTTTCTCTCTCTCTCTCTCTCTCATACACACAAATACACACACACACAAAATAACCTATAAGTCAAGTCATATAGTTGTTATGCATTCTTATTTTCACCACCTGCAAGTGTACATTCTGTTCCTTTCATTTTCTCTTTAAGTATATGTCTTCTATGTTTCTGTTTGCTATTAAAATGTGCATAGTTACAAAACAGGATGTATTATGTGGTCAGTTAAATTAGCTTTCAGAGAGGTCAGCCAAACAAAACCAGAACTCAGCTGATATCATATAAATTATTTCCTTGTTTTATAAAAAAAGTTTGTAAATTCCTTTGAATAATACCTAGTAAGTACTTAATATACTTAATAGTTTAATTATATAATAGGTTCATAAAGATAAAGATTTATGCCTATTTAATTTTCTTTTTCTGTACTCAAACCAGCGGGATGGCTTTAAGGCTGCTCAATTTTCTTCAACCATTTTCATTTAAAGATCCAAACCTGTGTAAATTTAAGTCGTCACCCTCAATGACTAACTCCTCCCATTCTAAGGAAAAACAACTTTTAAAAGGCCCTGTAGCCTTTTAGATATCAGCTTCATGGACTGAACTCCTTAGCCTCCTCATTTCTTATCAAAAATTCCCTTTTCCTGAAAAATTTACCATCAGATCACCTTTCTCAGCACATATACCAAATAGTCTTCAACAATCATCCCTTCAGTTTTCTAATGTTCACTCTAACACCACTTTCTGCCATCCCCTCCTTGCCAAATCCTTGTCCCATAAGAACTCATCTGAACCCATGGGGACACTGTCGGACCCCAGACTTGACTACTGAATCATACTGAAGAACTCTCTTCTCCATTGGAACTAACCCTACAGCTATTTCTAAAATCATTTCTCATTTTTCAGCCCTTTGATTTCATTATTTTCACCCATGGGGTGCCTTACATTATTTCTTTTTGGTTCCATATTGTTTCACACTGACACAACATCTTCTACTAGGTTACCCAGACCAGCTAACTTATTATCTCTTATTCTGCTCTAAGCTTCCTTTATTCCAATCAAATCTCCTTTATTCAGTTTTCCCACTTTTACACTTTCTACCACACTACTCCCGATACCATGAACTTTCACTTCACTCAAAAAGATCACAATAAAATTATACCACTTCAAAGAAAGCTACCCAAATTAATGTAGAATTAAGGATACCAAAAGAGCAGTCAAAATTAAATAACCAAAACACAATTAGCAATTTTCCTACCACTCACAATTTTAAAGAGAATTTTTAAAATTTAAAAGTATCCACTTGGTTTCCCACTGCTGATTCCTACATGATAGAGATGACATCATGAGTATCTTGTGATATTTAATATATCACTTGGCCCTCAAAAGTTAAAACTCAATATGGCAATCTAAAATAAATCTCCAGAATTCCAAACGTACTATCGCTGTTTGGCTGAGGTATAATCCATGGTCTCCAGTTTAGAATGTATAAGTAGGGGAAAAAAGTGTATGGATCTCTTTTGCTCAATTCTTGTAGTTTACCAAGAAAAAGGAACTATCTCATGGCAACAATTCTAAAGAATGCAGGTGAGCTCAATCAGTAACTGTTCCATGAACTTTATAAGGTGTAAGTCTCAGACTGGTGCAAACAACATCTGAATTATAGTAATTTACACACTTTAGCTTATAATTTTACCATTGTTCAGCTCATTTGAAAACTGAAATGTAAGAAGTACTATCACACACTGTCCTCCCTGATTAAAAGGCTCATCTCTAAAGTGAAATTAAATTATCTCCATTTTCTTGTTCTTTATAGCTGAAATATATACAGTTAGCTCCTAAGGAAAATCTTAACTTCTTTGGCTTAAACTGGAAACATTCTATTTAAACTGAATTCAAGAACTCACATAGGATTCATTTAGGTAATAGGTAATGATGTCAAACTTTCTTGACAAGTTTAGAAAAATGGAAGATGAGTGAAAGGCTAATTAACTGCCATGTTAGTAACGCTGAATTGCTATAACATTAGTAGACCTGAATTCTCTGCACAAACACAAAAGCATGAGAAGTCATGGACATGATTCAGCTACTGATATGCAAAAGCTAGCTGACAATATAAAACAATCAGTCATTTCTAAAGTTGCCCACTGACAGAAAAAAGTAATGTCACAAAATTTATCAATCCTAAAGTTTCTGTATGCCTAAAAGACAGCTAAACATTTGTAAAGAATTTGTTTAAACCTAAAGAAATAATAGTGGGGCCGGGCGCGATGGATCACGCCTGTAATCCTAGCACTCTGGGAGGCCCAGGTGGGAGGACCGCTTAAGGTCAGGAGTTAGAAACCAGCCTGAGTAAGAGCGAGACCCTGTCTCTACTAAAAATAGACGGAAATTAATTGGCCAACTAAAAATATATAGAAAAACTTAGCCGGGCACGGTGGCGCATGCCTGTAGTCCCAGTTACTCAGGAGGCTGAGGCAGAAGGATTGCTTGAGCCCAGGAGTTTGAGGTTGCTGTGAGCTATGCTGACGCCATGGCACTCTAGCCTGGGCAACACAGTGAGACTCTGTCTCAAAAAAACAAAAAAAAAGAAAAGAAAGAAAGAATAGTGGGGCTAATAAATCGTCTATATAATAAATCTTCAACACATCTCAAATAATTTTTCAAATAAAACTAAATCCCCAGAGCAAATGATTTTGTTCTCAGAATCACAACCCCAAACTTTCTCCCCACAAAATAATTAATAGAGAATTTTTTAAAAGAATTTTTATTTGGAAGAAGGATCAAAAGTAAGCCAATGAATCAACTAAACCACAATCCACATTTAAACCAACTCTGCTTACTGAGAAAATGTTGACAGAATAAATATGGTATGTGTCCAAAGAATTAAGTGAACTGCATAAACAAAGTACAGCTTATTCTACCAAATGCCATAGATTATATCTAGCTCCTATCAAACCAAACAACTGAAAAGTAAAAAATAATTCAATCATTTAACTAGGAATTTTAATTAAGTTGATAGCAATACACACATAAACAGTTTTTATAATACAAGCAAACAATTACCAAAAGTACTAGTGCTACTTTTTGAAACAAGCCAATGAATGGTTGGATAGCAAACAAGTTATATTAGAGAACTCTATTTCAAAGTTGAGAAACTGCTTTTAAATTTAAAAAAAAGGTATATTTCCCCTACCCTAACATTTCTTACATGTAACTTATTTTTTCAAAAACTATCAAACACTTAATGACTCTCTCTTACAACTAACATGTAACATTAATTTCCAGCAAACTATTTCAGAGAACATTATCTCCTCATCACTCAGCACCTCCTCCCTTATATGGAAGTTTATTTAACAATTATAGCTACAGAAGATCTTGCTTCTGAAAACTGGTATTTTGGCTTTTCTAAATAAAGATTGAACCAGCTTTTCTTTTTTACTTCAGCAGTGGGGAAACTTACAGCTACATCTGAAACTCAAATGATGATCAGTTTATTCATCTAATATTAATATTATACTTCTAGTTTTATTTTCTCTGGTAATTTGTACTTCTATATTTTAAAATCACTATTTCTTGTAGGTGTTTTTTAAGCTGACTCAACACCTTTGTGTGACAAGATAGAGTACAAATAAAACATTTCCTGACCTGTTTGATGCTTATAAATCTGAAATAGCTAAATTTAGAAACTAAATAACTACAATTCACCAGCATTTCAAACAAGTAGAAATTGTTGTTCAGAAGTCATACATAAGTACACTTTAATACTTTACCCTTAACACATTCTTATACTCTTTAAGAGTTCAATTCTTAAAATACAAACCCATTTCTGGGACCAAGTTAGATACATTTGACTCTGTATAATTAAACTAAAAATTAAAAGCTTCCAGAACTTTAAAGTACAGAAAAGATGCCAACAGGTCAAAGTTTAGAGGCAAAAAAACCAAAACAAATAAATATCATCTTTTTAAGAAAAAAGAAGAAAGGAAGCCAATACGTCAATGTTTAAAAGAAAAACAATCTGGAGATGGGATTCTACTGGAAAAAAAAAAAAAAAAGAACAAAACTTCCTTTTTAAGAAAAGTAAAAGGAAAAAATTATTTGCCACATTTAAAGTTATCATTTTTATTCTACATTTTTAAACCAAGAATGTCCCATAATTTCCATGGCTATCACATTTCAAATACTTAGGGCACTTCTATTCACCCACAGGCCCTTCTCTTTCCCCCATCCCCAGGGTGAAGCAACACTCTACACCCTCAGGAGGTGGCTGCACATTACCTTCCATTAGATGATGAAATAGGCAGCGCAGGACAGCTCCCACACCAAGGTCTTCCTCAAGCAGTGGCCTAATCACTTTCCCTGGCTGGGATACCTTCACAATGGCACCACCCAGGGGGGACGAAGCCAGATCTTCTGCCTTCCCCAAACTGCACTTTCCGTAAGTGCACCAACTCTCTAGAGGAGACTATATGCAGATTAGGTAAGTTACAGGTACACAGTGTCATATTACTCAATTATCTTGGCATCAAATTCCAACAATGACCTAAGTTCAGTATCTTTACTCCCTGCAATCAAGTTTCTCTTCAACCCTTTGGTCAGGGTTGAATCCTTTTTTATTCAAATACCAGGTTTTGTAGTTCTTGTTGTTTTTAAGGAGTCCTTTTCAGGAGGGCTCTACCCAACTCAAAATTCAAGCCCAAAGACCAACATAGCTGCCATATAGTGGTCTTTGCTCATAAAAATGTCCTGATTACCTTTCTTTCCCAGATCATTTCAAAGTGTATTTTTAATATCTACTGACAGAGTTCTCTTTCATTCTTTTTTTTTCACATAATATATATTCAATATAAAAAAAGAAAAAAGTCAAGGATAAACAAAAACTATTTATCTTGGAAATCTACCATCCATAAATAATCACTGATGACATATTGGTACATATGATGACTTTATTATATTTCCAAATATATATTTTAAACAAAAATAGGCTGATATCGTCCATACTGTTTTATATCCTGCTTTTTGTATTTCATAAAATATCAATAAAAATTTCCTAATAAATTTTATTCTATGGTTATTTTTAGTTATTTACAGTGTCCTCTATTTTTATTTTTTTTTATTTTTTTAAGACAAAGTCTTGCTCTGTCACCCAGGCTTAGAGTACTGTGGCATCAGCCTAGCTCACAGCAACCTCAAACTCCTGGGCTCAGGCAATCCTGCTGCCTGAGCCTCCCCAGTAGCTGAGACTACAGGCATGCGCCGCCATGCCCGGCTAATTTTTTCTATATATTTTTTTAGTTGTCCAGCTAATTTATTTCTATTTTTAGTAGAGACAGGGGTCTCGCTCTTGCTCAGGCTGGTCTCGAACTCCTGAGCTCAAACAATCTGCCTGCCTCGGCCTCCCAGAGTGCTAGGATTACAGGCGTGAGCCACCACACACGGCCAGTGTCGTCTATTTCTAAAATTCTTAGGAGCTCTAAAATTTCTTCTGTTTTCTTTCCTCCTTCTCCCTCTCCACACATTCTCCAATAAGAACAGCACAACTAAAAGGCAACAGCCTTCATTCAATTAATACATCCTAAACACTTTCAGAGAACTCACAATTGTGCTGTCTTCCATTTCTCACAGCCATGATTTCATTTATATCTTATATTTGTTAGATGATTATGAAAAAATAACTACACCTGGCCCATCAAGTTGCCAAGTCTATGGTGTGTCTCCTCCACAATCCTTCACATGTAATTCAAAATGAAAATAAACCAAATGAAATAAGTATAAGAGTCACAAAAAGGTATGATTTTTTTCCCTACGAATACTACTTGTTTTTTAAAAGTTATAAAACACTAAATTGTTTAAATTTTTTCTTTTTGTTGGTATCCTTTGCTAATGCTCAAACAAATGCTTAGACTGCCTATTAAGCACTGTTCCTAGGGATTGAGAAAGGAAAAGGCTTTTGTTCTAAGAAGTAATATGAGATTGAAATCAGATTCTAAAATCTGTACACAATCAAAATCCCATACCTGAGTTTACAGATTTTAGTCAGGTACATTTTAAAGAGAAGAATACTATCTATTCAAAGTTGTATTATTTACGTGGAATCTTTGTGGCAAATTTGTGGCTTTATGCTATGTTTGAAATCGTACAAAGTTTACTGAGATTTCTGACATGCTTTCATCACTTAAATAGTATACATTTTTATAAAAGGCTCAAAACCTAACTTCCCACCTCTTTTTCCTCATACCAATGAATATACTCTTATACAATCACAAAAATGTACATTGTATTGCCTTATAATTTTCAGATAAACTGTTTTATGCTGATTTTCTGTAAAAAATCAACTGTTTAATAAACACTTTATATAACTTATTTCATAACTAATTTCATAACTAATTTTCATTAAATTGCCAATATTATAAGATATTGTTTTTATATATATCCACTTACCAGTATAAATACAAACTAAACAGTACTTATATATGCTAAACAGTATGAGTCTTCAGGAAATCACAATGCTTTAAAAGGAAAAAGACAATGAAAGCCGGAATTGGAAATATTACTAATAGTGTTTTTAAATTTAAATATCATAGCTCACATATTTTTTAATTTAAAAAAGACATCTAAATAACATTTTTACAATTTACAAATAAAACAAACTATCTTAAACCATGCTACAAGGGTTATTCTAGACCGGAGAACTAAGTCCACTCAACCAGAACTCATGAAGCATCAGAAAGGTAGAATCCACCATGAGTTTGCCTGGGGTCATTTTAAAATCCTATTAATCTAGAAATGCTACACTACAGAGTTTTCTGACTTTTTGGGGGAAAGAATTAAAATTATCACTATAATAATTATTTATTGTATGTAACTAAAAGATGGAGGAAAGTGGCCAATATAATGAAGAAAATAACAGCCGGGCTTTGGACTCTAGGGCTTCCTATTAACTTGCTTTCTTTGCATAGATATAACAGTCTGCTTTCATTTAGTCCTAATAGAATACACTATATAATGATGAAAAAGATTTATTTTTCCACTGAACATTTTTTTGGCCCTATTAGTTTCCAGCATTGTTTGTACTTACCTGATCAGGAATATGAACAGCTTATCAAAAAGTCACTTTGAGAATAAAAACACACAACTACAAAGAACTGGAATCTAATCAATAAGTCCTCCAAAATATTAAAAAACTTAAACCCAAAGGAAAATAGATCACCCTTTCTACATAACATCAATACTACTTACAGCAAAAAGAATAACCTTAAGTGTACTAAGCACATTTAATTTTTTTTTAAAAAAACTTAGGAGATGGGCATGTTCATATTTTGCAATGTAGGACACTGAGTCTCAAAGAGGTTAGGTAATATGCCTAAAGTCATAAAGTTAGTAAGATAAAGACATAGGACTTGACTTCACAACTTTCTAACTAACCAGGTAATGAATGATAAGGAAGCTACTACACGTGATCTTTCCACACCAGTGTAAGTGGCCCTGGGCACAAAGACTATAAAACCAAGATCTCTCCAGTGTTCCCTCCCAGGTCTCTTCATGCCCAACACTGGCACCCAGTAAATTGTATTCAAGTTATTTTTTAACAGTTGATTGCTCAAGAACGAAAACAGCTTCTTCCCAGGTCTCACCTCGGATTCACAGGTGAACTCTCTGTACTATCTTCTATTACTCGATTAGTAAATGAACAAATATTTTCTGAAGACCCAGAAACATAATTATATCATAAATCACCTTGTTTATAAGTGTCATAAATAGTAGAGATCACTTGTAACTTTAGTACCTGCTCCCAGAATGCTCTTACATTATAATACTAGTATAGTATTACAATACATACTAGTATAATATATTATTACACTTATTTACATGAAGGTCACCTTTACAAGTCTATGAGCTTTTGATACAAAATTCTGCATATTCTCCACTCAGCAGTGGACAAAATTTAAGTGTTCACCAAATACATGTTGAAAGGAGAAATGAATGAAATGATGGTGAGCTGAAACATAAAGAACAGGTAAGATTTAGAGAAATGGGGGAGGAAGAAGGAAGAAGAGGGAGGAGGGGGAAGGAAAGAAGGAGGAGGAAGGGGAGGAAGGGGAGGAGGGGGAGGAGGGGGAGGAGGGGGAGGAGGGGAGGGCATTCCAACAAGGTGAATAGTAACCAGGCAGAATACTAATGGTGAAAAGGATAGGTCTGAGCAGAAGATTCACATGACCAAGCAGCAAAATGGTAAATTGGGGACCTGGAAGTTCTGACTAGGGGGCTTAGGACTTTGTTTTCTAAATTAGGACAGTTGTTTTTGAACCTTTATTTTTAATTCAGAGGAAAATTTGTTTAAATAAAGCCCTACGTAAAATCTCAATATATAAACCAGATTTGTAAAAGCAAAGCAGTACCAGTGGAAGCAAGTACAGACCCGGTTTCCACACTCAGTCCCCAGCTTACCCAATTTGAAAAGTCCCTAAAACCTCTCCTCACAGTTTGAAAACCACTGGGTCAGAAAAAGGTCTCAAAGGACAGATACCAAATTTACTCAAAGCATTTACCTGTGGGAACTGGGTTTGCCTAGATTGGGGAGGGCCTAAAAAGGAGGATGTGAAATACCATTTTCCCTTTTTTTAATCCTGTACCTTTTTATATTATTTGAACTTCTGTTTACATTGAACACTTTGTTTTTTAATTTGAGAAGTAATAAATAGGAGGAAACCATTGCTCTAAAAAGTATTTTTAGTGGTTAAACTTCAAATGGATTGCTATATTTTAATAAATAATTTTCTTATAGCAGGACATTTTCTTGACTAAATTACAATGAAAATGAACATCTTTATGCATAATTCTTTCCCATATTTAGAATTATTTCCATATGATACACTTATACAAGTTAATAGTTTCAATTTAGTTCTACAATGCACTGCTTAAAATAGGACTCTGTGGAACATAAAAATATAAAATGCAATGAGTATTTTTAAAAGCCATCCTGTATTAGCAAAATTTGATTCTAGTGTTCTTTAATTTAAGATATATAAAATCTAAGTAATACAGCTTATTAGCAAAATTTTCACATCCCAAAATTATACTAAGATAAATTTGAATCAGAACTGAAATCTCTCTACCTTTCATGAATTTTTCATAACTTCTCTTGCCACTTATCAGAACCATACACTGAAAGAATTTTTCCTTCACAGTTGGGTTTCACAATTTAATTCTGTGAAGTCATAATACTGTGACAGTAGAATCATTCTCTTTCAACAAACTGGCATCATTAAACTCTTATTTGTAAGTTCTTTATGGTATATGGATGTTCTATTTTTACTTGTTCTAAGAGTAAAATCTATTTTCTGTTGATTCTCCACTAAGCTCATGTAATTGATACATTTTAATCTAATTTATTCCCTTTGTCCTCAGCCATCTTTCTAAAACTGCCTTTTGGTGAGTGCTCAGAGAATGCCTATATGTTCAAACAAAATATAAATGATTGCTGGATTGCCTACTCCTGGAATAATCTGTGTCATTGCCCTGACTCCTTGGGAGGAGAAACTTCAAAACCAGAAACTTTATTGTTCTTTTTACTATCTCTACTACTGTTTTAATATAATGCATTTTTGCTAAATTGCCTTTTAAAGTAAGTGAATATAGTTCTATCACTAAAATTTCAAGTGAAAAAAAATTCTAAAAAAAAAAAAAATGTTTTTCTTTGTCCAAAAGTGAATGAATATTACTAGAAATGGCAAAGTCATTTCTACTACTATGTAACACTTCCAATATTAAAGATATTTAGACTCTATCAACAAAGATTTGCTTAGTCTCTATTGTGAACCAGGCACTATGCTAGTTGCCAAAGATTCAATGTGAAAGGACAGAATCAAGGTCTGTTCTCACAGATGTTTTGGTCTTGGTGCAATGGTACTAATAGTTGGGCAAACAAGGAATCCTCCCACTGGAAGATTCTTTAAAAGAAATAGATTGGAACTGAGTTTTGGAATACCTGTAATACTGGGCCAAGGACTCGGAAGTTTACATTTGAGTTAAGAAAGACCAGGTATCTGGCCGGGCACGGTGGCTCACGCCTGAAATCCTAGCTCTCTGGGAGGCCGAGGCAGGAGGATCGCTCAAGGTCAGGAGTTCGAAACCAGCCTGAGCAAGAGTGAGACCCCATCTCTACTAAAAATAGAAAGAAATTAATTGGCCAACTAAAAATTAATATTAAAAAAAGAAAGAAAGACCAGGTATCTAAAGGGATCTTTAGAAAATATAATCTAATCAGGCCGTGATTAAAACTTTTCAACGGCTTCCTATTTCCTCTAAGATAAATCCAAATTCTTTAATAAGGTTTACTTTAAACTCTTAAATTTAAATTCTTTAATAAGGTTAACTAAATCTTGCATAAACACTCCCATGTACCCTTACAATCTAGTAAGAATCTATGTGTGACAAACTCTTATTTTCTATGTCTTTTTTAAGACACGTTGGTCACAACCCACTAACTTGATTTCGCAATCCACTACTAGGTGCCTGCAGTTTGAAAAATACTTTAGAGTATCACATTCTCACTCTTTCTTCTTGGCCTTTGCACATGTTCTTTTGCTTGATCCTCAGTCTTCCCTTTTACCTGGCAACTTCCTATTCTACTTATGATCTCAGCTCTAAAACATCACTTGACTGGCCCTCTTAGATGTTCCCCTTCCTCTGTGTTCCCAAATTACACTTAACCAATAGTTACGCTTTACTGTAACTGTACTTGCACTAATTGTTTTTCTAGACTTTGAACTCCTAGAGCAAGTACCCATTCTTGTTCACCACTGAATCCCCAAGGTCTAGCTCAGTGCCTGCTACATAGGAGACACTCAATAAATATTTGAGGAGTAAAACAAGGAAATCGACTTGAATAATCTATATATTTAATCACACAATAAAGTGATCACCCACTTTTAAGATAGTTATTTCCAAGGAAAATATATTATTAATCTGTTTTTCACAAATGGTGACTAAGTTCCTAGGCTAGTCTACAAAACACTATTACCCATAACACACTTAAGGATGAGAGTATGGGTGCTTATGTCACTCTCTGCAATGACCAATGAGGATGGAACTCTCACTTCGGCAAGTAGGAGAAAACAGAATTAAAGGAACACTTTTCTATCCCTAGTTCTTCCTACAGCAATGTGACTTATCTAATTCTAAGACAGGGATAAAGATCAATGTTCCAGATGGCAGATAGGCTCCACCCCAGCGCACACACTGGCTCCCTTGGACTTGCATGTCCTCAAGGAAAGAAAGTTTTCCTTTCCATTTCAATTCTTAGGAGGTAAGCTCCTTAGGACAGGACTTTCCCCTGGGCAAGAGAGACCTGACTTGTTTTAGGTCCTATAGTTCTAAATTAAGAAGGAACAGAGTAAGCACAGATCTAAGCTGAGTACCCAGCTTTACCAGAAATGGAAATCAATCTATTATTTTAATACTATTTTAATCCCCATTTGACTTCTTGAATCTGATTTCAATTTGAACAGAATCTGGAGAGAGAAGAGGTATAATTAGCACCCTGAAAAGCTTCAACAGGAACAAGAGTAATCCCAGTTTGATTTCTAGGTCCTAGGAGAACAGTCAGTGAGGAAGAGTAAGGTGAGGCAAAAAGGAAGAGAAATCAAATGAAAGAGGTTTCTTCCATTTTTCCTATTTAGACATTGTTCTTGGGCAAAAATGGCTAAATAAGTTGATTCTGTCTTTATATCCTACAACTTTTCCTTCCAAACTGTTTCATTCTTGCTTCACTTTTCTCATCTTCCAGACCCGTCATGCCATCTAAGCTCTCCACTTTCAACAACCATGCTTTTAGAAATAGGGCAAGTTTTGTCCAAACTTCCAAAATGTTCCATGATCCCATAATACGTACCTCTCCTATCCCTTCTCAAGTCAAAACTCCCATTTCCTTAGTGTAGCTGATCAAGGAGAAAATAATCTGACTAAATCCCTTCACATTAAAATAGAATAACTGATAGTTCTAACCATTTCCATATATATGTTTCCATAGTTGTTATTTCTATGTATTTTTAAGCTAAATAAATCTAACTACAGTAATTTCAGAGAAAAGATGAGGGATCCCAGTAAGTCTACCATAAAGGGGGCAGGTCAGCTCTGACTATCATTCACCAGGGGGCATATCCCCACAGTTGTTCCCAGTTTTCACTGTTACCCATTTTTAGTCTTTCTCAATAAATGGCACTAAAAACTCCAGGGGCAGACAAGGACAACTTGGGAAAGCATCTGTAGTTGCAGGATATTTTACATCCAACAGGTAAGTCGATAACAATCAATATTAGGTTGGATAGTTTATATTTTCAATATGTTTGATGATAATTTTATTAGCTAAAACAAAGCAAAAACACACTCAGGTTATATGCTAAATTATCAGCCTCATTCTTCTAATAAAGGCAGTGAGGCATAAAAGGATTAAATCATGTTTCCATTGTTTTATAATTTATAGGTTGAAGAGCAGGATTAGGCTGCATTTCACACATTTTAATCAGTTGCTTATCCATTATTTCAATATGGAAATTCTTAGTTTTATTTTCTATAAAGTTTCTGAAATTTGGTAGTATACTTTTAAACAGTGACAAAAATTCTTTGCTTGACCAAACTTTAGTCAGGGCTCCTGAACCTTCTCTGAGGCCCACCTGTGCACTTCCTTGTAAAATGCAGTTTTAACAAAGAACCCTTCACCCTTGCTATCTGATCAGGCTCAGATACCTGCTGAGGTTCCTCATCTTCCACTATCCCCCAGGTGATGTTCAATCACCCTAGCCTGCCTTCCAAGAATCCTGTTAGGTTGGTTTGGCCTGAATACACATTACCCCTGATGTTTCTCCTTAGTAGTTTTCTGTCCACTGATCCTGATCTTGCTTCTTGGCTATAAATTCCTACTGGCCCACACTGTATTCAGAGTTGAGCCTAGTCTCTCTCCCTCACTGCAAAATCCCATTCCGTGGTCCCTACACCTACTGCAGTGGTCCTAAATAAAGTCTCCCTACTGTGCTTTAACAAGTATCATTGAATAATTTTTTTCTTTAACAACAGTCATATTAGCTCAATGTAAAAATGAGCTTGAATTCCTGAGAAGTGTCATGTCTTTTTAAGTGGTTTTTGCTATGAAAGACCTGATGCTAAATTTGTGTATACTCAGAAACTAACCATGAAATAAGCATAGCAGCACTCATTCAGCTGTAAGTGGCCCTTAACTTCAATGCCATAAAAATATTTATTTACCCACCCACTTACGAACATAATTGTAATAAAACTATACAAACTTATGAAAATAAGATCCTTCACTTTGCTGAGAAGCATATGAAATTTTGAGTAGTTTGTGCTTGCCATTTATTATTAGTTTGTTTAGCTAGCCACCAACATAAATTATTTGTAATTAAAGTGATACTGGGACTTTTCAAACTGAGCATAGACTATATGAAAATGCCAACTATAGGTAGTCTCTCTTGACTCTGTCAGGAACACCCCTTCTGTGGCTTTTCTCAAGATACCAGAAAATGGAAAGCGGAAGTAAGATGCCCAAGAATTAACAGGCAGGGTATTCTGAAAGACTCACATGGCACTTATTCAACCTTTATCCAATTATAAGCATTACATTTTTTGCTATCAGGTTGGTTGGGGTTTTTTCAGTCAGTGTGAGTACCTCAACCTAGAATATTTTTCTATCGGTGAACACTACAACTCAACAATAAAAAGCCAAATAACTCAATTAAAATAGGGGCAAAGGATTTCAATACACATTTCTTCAAAGACATACAAATGGCCAATAAGCACATGAAAAGATATATGCAACATCCCCAGTCATTAGGGAAATGCAAACTAAAACCACAAAGAGATATCACTTCACACCCACTAGATGGCTACAATAAAAAATAGCCAATAGAAAATAACAAGTGTTAGTGAGAATGTGAAGAAATCACATATACTACTTGGTGGGAATGTCAAATGATGTAGCTGCTTAGAAAAGGTTGGCAGTTCCTCAAAAAATTAAACATAGAGCAATTCCACTCCTAGGTATATATACCCAAGAGCATTGAAAACATATGTCCACACAAAAACTTGTACACAAATGTTCACAGCAGTATTATACACAATGGTCAAAAAGTGGAAACAACACAAATGTCCATCCACCAATGAACAAAATGTGGTATTGTGATACACCAATACAATGGAATATTAATCAGCTATTAAAAAAATAAAAGTACTGATATATACTACAACATGAATGAACCTTGAAAACATTATGCTGTGTGTAAGATGCCAGACACAAAAAGCTACATAGCCTACGCTTCCATTTATATGAAATCTCCACAACAGGCAAACCCACAGAAACAAGAAGTAGATTAGTGTTTGCCAGGGGGAGGGATCAAAGGGAAATGAGGAGTCACTGCTAAGAGAAACCGGGTGTCTGAGGGATGATGATCTGGATAGTGGTGATAGTTGCAAAACTTTGAGAATATACTAAAAGCCACACTTTAGAAGGATGTTTTAAGGTATGTGATATATATTTCAATTTTTAAATTTTCTCATTTACAAAAAAAGATGACATATATAATATACATATAAATGTATATAAGTAATAAATACATATGTGTCATCTCTTTTTATAAATGCACATTTGGACTTTTAAAATTGAGGTATATTCCATACATATAAAAAGAAAAGAATGAAAGAACACGGGGATCAGGGCAACTGCCGAGCCCTGAAGCAGGAATCTGGGGTGTGCCGGAGCCTGCCTCGCAGCATCTCCATCTGAGCTCACCTTCCACCCATCCCTCTGCCACCGCCCGTCCCCAGAGCCCCGGACCACTCGCCCGAGGTGACCGGCTCTGCTCCCGGCGCCGGAGCAGCCTCCCCTCAGCCCGAGCTGGGGCGGGCGCGCGGGCCGGGTTTGGGCTCTGCCCGCCGGCCGGAGAGGGGCCCGAGGCGGGCACGGCAGTGGGCACGGCGGCTCCGGCGGGGCCGCGCCCACCGCCCCTACCGCCCCCGCGCTCCCGAGTCCCGCCGCGGGTCCCGCCCGGCTCCGGCCCCACCTCCCTCCAGTACCTGGGATGCGCCCCAGCGCGGCGCCGCGGCCACAGCCGAGACTTTCCCTCCATTATCACCTGCCCCGGAGCGCGGCGGCGGCAGCGGCGGGTGAGAGGAGAGGGGACCTCATCTCCTCAGACCGGACCGAGACACCTGGGGCGGGGGATGGAAGGGCATTCACCTAGTCCCCGGGCACCGGCGGCGGCCGCCAGCCCGCGGCTCCGTCCTGCTGGCGCGCCTCCTCACGCGGTCGCTGCCCCGCGCTGACAGCCCGGGCGCCGGCGCCCGCGGCCCGCTTGCTCCCCGCCGCCCCGCCCCGCGCGGCCGCTACGCGCAGGCGCAGCCACGCCGCCGCCCGAGGGGAAGCCCGGGCCTGGTGATGTGGCCGCCGGGCGGCGACCCGGAGTTCGGGCGCCGCGCCTCCCGGACCCTTGGCTGCTCTGTGACGGACGCCCGCCGGGAGCGGGCTGGACGACAGCGAGAGGGCAGATTTCAGGGAAGCCTGCCCGGGAGAGAAAGGCTGTGGCCTTCTTCAGCAGCCCTCCTCCCCGCCAACCCACGCACAGCCACATCACCCGCTGCTGCAAGGTCCGAACCCCCGAATCCATGACTCATGTTTTGTGTTCTCAGACCAGGGGCCTCCTTTTGGCTGGGTTCCTGTTTCTTTCTTCCAGACTGGGATCAAAACCAAGGCACATGCCTTTTGGCGAGCGGCAGAGTGTGGGCGGTGCGTGAGCCGAGGGCCGAGGGTGGACCACCACCTAGGCGTAGGTTTAGAGCGCCCGTCGCACCCGCCCGGTGGGGGAGAGGAGCAGGAGCAAAGTCCACGGGGCTCTGAGGAGCTGGCTGGGGTGCCAGGCTTTTCAAGTTTGCCCACACTTGCTTTTAAACCTAGGTAAAACTGAGCCAAAGTCTGCAGTGGAAGTGTAAGAGCTCATTTATTTTATTTAACAACTGTTTATTGAGCACCTATTTTATAGGGTTCAGGTAATGAGATATGCCCCAGGTATACTCCAGGGAACAAAACTAAAGTGTTGGTCCTCAGGCACTTATTCTGAGGGGAAGACTGTCATTTTAAAAAGTACACAGCCAGTGCCTCTTTTCCTCAAATTACAGCTTCCACCGATTCCAAGTCACACCAGTGATTTATTTAGTAGCAGCTTTTGTGGTACTAAAAGATACAGCATACATTTATCCAGTTTTTTTCCTTCTGCTTTGCCATCAGACTTTGAGCTTTAACCTTCACCTTCCAGGCAAAGAGTGCTTCTGTATCACTCTTGGCCACCTGCAGTAATGCTTTTTATTCTGGTGTTTTTCACTGCCTAAAATGAAAGTATAATTGTAAGGAATATGAAAAAGCAGTGTTTTGACTGCATTTCCAACTGGTTTTTGTTCTTATTCTTTTTTGAATTACATATCGCTAGAAAGTAATTAGCTGCTCTTGTAAGTTTGCCAGAAGTTCTAGCCCATAGGTGTTCCTCTCCAAGGTCATGTCATCCTTTAGGATTTCTACATGAAGCATGTATAGAAGAGACCAACCTCTTTCAGACTTCAAAATTCTACCACAGTTTTTTCTGAGAAAGATGATGGTTTCAACTGCTCTTTATCTCATTAGTTGGCATGTGGCAGACAACCTTCTACTTTCATTCTTTGTTCTGTATGCCACAATGCGGTGTATATTTTTGAAATATGTTATGCTTCAAGTTGGAATCCAAATTTAAATTTCAGCCCTAAAAATAACTCAAGTTGAAATCAGGTGAGGAAATACCCTCTTCTGAAAAAATAGGTTCTAATGTGTGCAGGCAACAACAATCATGTTTCTACTTCATCTTCTGTCTGACAGCTGGCAACTTAAAATGTAAAGCAAGTGGCTTAGAATGAGACTGTGTAATAATCACTGTTTTGATGATTGATAGAAAAAAGGCCTGGGAGTTATGGGAGTATGTAACAAAGAGAACTTTCTGCTCTAAGAGGTAAGAATGATCTCCTTGAGGAAGTGACATTTAATCTGAGCATTGAATAATAAGGAGGAGAAGGCAGGCAACAAAGAGCAGGGGGAGGGTGGGGAGTACACTTAGCTGTGGAAACTGCAGGTTCGAAGGCCCTTTGGTAGGAAGGGCTCAGCCTGTTAAGGCTTTGGGAAAAGGCCACTGTGGTTAGACTGAAAGGGCTAGTTCTGAAGGAGAGGTGGGCGGACCTTTGAAGGTCATGCTGAGGACCCTGGAATTGATCCTAAAGACAAAGGGAAGCCACTGAATTGTTGGAGAGGGTCCATCTGGACATGATAAGAATTGTATTTGTAAAAGATTCTTCTGGCTGCAGAGTGGAGAATGGATAAGAAGGGAGCAGCAGAGGATGTGTGAAGACCAGTTTGCAGCGAGTGAAGATAAGGAGAAGGTGGTGGATCAAAGAAAAAGATCAGGGTTAGAATTGTAAGGACTTGATCGACTACATATGGAAAATGAAGGAGAAAAGAGTGTCAAAAAAATGACTCCTGAGTTCTAGCTTGAGTTTATTCCATTCACTGACCTGGGGAATGTGGAGGAAGAGTTCAGAAGGGACAACTTTGAGTAGATTTAGATATGTTGAGTTTGTTATCCCTATGAGATGTCCAAGTGAAGATGCTGAGTATCTATTTCAAAAATAAATCTGTAACTCAAAGTAGAGATCTGTACTGAAATGAAATCAAAACTAAATTTTAGGAGGGCAAGTAATATGACTTGTTTGTAAGAATTTAACCTCTAAACTTTAGAGGAAACCTAGGCAGAAGCAAAGGAAACCTAATATTTGCTATGGGTGGAACACTTCACAGAGATTATTTATTTTAATCCTTATACCCCATGAAGATGGTATTATATTTCCATTTTTCATATGAGGAAACTGAGGACTAAATCCTTGTTCAAAGTTACTTAAATTCCCAAGCCCCACCCCAGATCCATTAAGTAAGAATCTGTGGATAGTTCTGCTGATCACTGAGGTTTAAGAACCACCATGTGGACTACTTAAAAGGAGGCTCACAAGCCATATAAAATGACCATAAAGAAAAAGGTTTAGAGAAAACCATCATTCAGAGGACAGGTAGCCTGTGCAGCAAATGTTCCAGACACATGTCCTAGTTTCTTCTGGACATAATAGGGGTTGGGGTCCTATTATCAGTGCCCTTCCTGGGAATCTCTAGAATATAATTTGTTCATTCATTTAGTAAATAGTTATTATGGGCCTCTTGTGTGTCAAATATGAATCATCATTCATTCATTTACAAATATTTATTGAACAACTTAACTAAATGCCGTGCTCTGTCCTATACTCTGGGAATACAGTAGTAAACAAAAATGAATGCCTGCCTTACAGAGTTCGTGTTCAAGTGGAGAAAGATAATAAATAATCAAATTGAAATATGTATGTATATATGTGTATATATATGTATATTTATATATAGCCTATCTTGCTCCATTTGTGTTGCTATAAAGGAATACCTGAGGCTAAATAATTTATAAAGAAGAGATTTACTTGGCTCACAGCTCTGCAAGGTGTACAGGAAACATGGCACCAACATCTGCTTCTGGTGATGGCTTCAGGCTGCTTCCCCTCATGATGGAAGGGGAAGGGGGGCTCGCATGTGCAGAATTTATGTGGCAAGAGAGGAAGCAAGGGTAAGAGGAGATTCCAAGCTCTTTTTAACAACCAGCTCTCAAGGGAACTAATAGAGTGAGAACGGACTCATTACTGCAAGGATAGCACCAAGCCATTCATGAGGGATCTGCCCCCATGACCCTGAACACCTCCCATTAGGCACCCAACCCCAACACTGGGATCAAATTTCAACATGGGGTTTGTCAGGGGACAAATACCCAAACTATAACATTCTGCCCCTGGCCCAATGAAACTCATGTCCTTCTCACATTGCAAAATACAATCATTTTCCAATAGTCCCCAGAAGTCTGCTTCCAAGCACCAACTCAGAAGTCCAAAATCTGATCTGAGACTCAAGGCAAGTTCTTGACTTATCCAAGGCAAGCCTGTAAAATCCAAAACAATTTACTTCCAAGATACAATGGGGAAACAGACATTGGGTAAACATTCCCATTCACAAAGAAAGAGATTGGCCAAAATAAAGGGGTAATGGACCCTATGCAAATCCAATACCAGCAGGGCAGGCATTAAATCCAAAATGATCTCCCAATACTCCATGTGGGCACACTGGTGTGAGAGGTGAGGTCCCCAGGCCTCAGGCAGCCCTACCTAACCTCATCGTTTTGCTGGGCACATCCCACATGGCTGCTCTCACTGGTTAGAGTTCAATGGCAGAGGCTTTCCAGGTAAAGGTTTCACGATACTGGTAGCTGTATAATTCTGGGGTCCTGAAAGTGGCAGCCCTACTACCATAGCTCCATTAGGCAGTGTCCCAGTGGGGACTCTGTAAGGAGCTCCAACCATTTCTGCTCAGCATTGCCTAGAAGCTCTCTGTGGCAACTCTGTCCCTGCAGTAGGCTTCTGCCTGGCCACGCATGCTTTCCTATACATCCTCTGAAATCTAAGTGGCAGTTGCCAAGCCTCCACCATCTTGCATTCTGCACGCCTGACTTAACACTATGTGGAAGCCACCAAGGATTGCAGCTCGCACCCTTCTCAGTGGCAGCCTGAACAGTACCTGGGGCCCTTGGAGCTATGGCTGAGGCCAGAGCAGCCAGGATTCGGGGAGCAGTGCCCCAGGCCTGTCCCTAGAAACCATTCTGTCCTCCTATGCCTCTAGGCCTGTGATGGGAGTGGCTGCCTCAAAGATTTCTGAAATGCTTTTGGAATGCCTTTTTCCCTTTGTCTTGACTAATAGCACCTGGCTCCCTTTTATCCATGCTAATCTCTGTAGCAAGTGGTTTCTCCCCAACATTCTTAGATTCCTCTCCTAAAATCGTTCTTTCCTTCTCTACCACATACATGGCCAGGCTGAGAATTTTTATGCTCAGCTTCCTTTTTAATTCCAAATTCCAACTTTAGGGCATTTCTTTGCTCCTGTCTATATCTGATTGTAAGCAGTTAAGAGCAGCCTCACCACTTCTTGAACACTGCTGCTTAGAAATTTCTTCTACCAGGCTGAACTCTTAAATTCAGCCTTCCACAAAGCCCTGGTGCAGGGACACAAGGCAGCCCAGTTCTTTGATAAGGTGTAACATTTTCTCCAGTCCCCAGTAAGTTCCTCATTTTCATCTGAGACCCTATCAGCATAGCCTTTACTAACTATCAGCATTTTGGTCACAACACTTAACCAATCTCTAAAACGTTCCAAATTTCTTTCTCTCTCTCTCTCTCTCTCTCTCTCTCTCTCTCTCTTTCACTCATGGTTCTGCAGGCTGTATAAGAAGCATGGCACCAATGTCATCATCTGGTGATGGCTTCAGGCTGCTTCCACTCATGGCGGAAAGGGAAGAGGAGTCAGCATGTGCAAAGATCCCATGGTGAGAGAGGAAGCAAGAGAGAGAGGGGAGGTTCCAGGCTCTTTTTAACAACCAGCTCTCAAGGGAACTAACAGAGTGAGAACTTACTCATTACTGCAAGAATAATACCAAGCCATTCGTGAGGCATCTGCCTCCATGACCCTAAACACCACCTATGAGGCCCCCACCTCCAACCTTGGGATCAAATTTGAACATGAAGCCAGGCATGGTTGCTCACACCATGCCTGTAATCCAGCTACTTGGGAGGCTGAGGTGGGAGGATCACTCAAGACCAGGAGTTTGAGACCAGCCTGGGCAACATAGCAAGACCCCATCTAAAAAAATTTCAATATGAGGTTTGGCGGGGGGGGGGGGCAAACACCCAAACTATAGCATAGCCAAATAGTGATAAAGACTATGAAAAGAAATAGTTGGAGAGTTTTGGGGCAGGGGTAGAGAAGATGTGGAGAGGAGGGAGCCCTGTTTTATGTAGAGTAATCCAGGGAGACCTTGATGGTTTCAGCAAAAAGGAGTGAGGGAGCAGTTGCGAAATCTGGGGAAAGTACAGCAAGCATGAAGGTCCTGAGACAGAAGTGTGCGTGTTGTGTAAGAGGTAGAGCAAGGAGTCCTATGTGTCTGGAGTGAAGTGATCATGGGGAGAGTGGTAGCAGATGCAGTCAGAGAAGTGGCTGGGGGCGGAGATGATGCTTGTAGACCATTGTAAAGCCTTCGGCTTTGACTCTGAGTGAGATGGGAGCTGCTGAAAGGAACTGAGCAGAAGTGGCCCACTCTGAGGTAGGTTTCCATGGGATCACTGTGGAGAAGTGAGTGAGGGGCCAGGCTGGAAGCAGGCAGACTTATGACGATTATTTTACAACAATCCAGGTGAGAGGGATGGTAGCCCAGACCAGGGTGGTTGCAGAGGAAGTGGTGAGAGGGGCTGGACTCTAATACAATCATTGGAGAGTGGAGCTGAAAGACAGGATTTACTAATGGATTAAATGTGGGATTTGGGAGAAAGAAAAGAGTAAAGAATGCCAGCAAGGTTTTTGACTCAAGCAACTGGAAGAATGGAGTTGCTATTTGCTGTGATGGAAAAGACTAGTCTTTTCATATGAGATAAATACGAGATTACCTAGTGAGGGATAACTGTTCTAAGTGCCTTGTCCCTGTGAACTCATTCAGTCCTCACAATGACTCTCTAAGGTAGATACTGTTATCATTCCTATTTTATAGATAAGGAATTGAGGCTTTATTCTAGAATGTGCCTCAGATTTCACATCTATAAAATGGGAATAATAATACTCCCAGGTTTACCATTGCATTGCCTATCATGGAATCCAGGCAATTACATAAACAATTGCGACAATATCTAGAGCTACAGTAGGGAAAGTCTGAGGAAGTCTGAAGGGCTATAGTTCCACAAAGCAGAAGCATCTTCCAAAGTTTGGGGGTGGAGGGCAGGAAAGGATCAGGGAAGACTCTAAGAGGATGTGATATTAGGCTGAAATTTAAAGGATCAGTAGTCATGCTGCTATAGTTATGTGTCCCCCAAAGTTCATGTGTTGGAAAATTAATCACCAATGCACCAATTTTGAGAGGTGGGACCTTTAAGAGGTAATTAGGCTCATGAGGGCTCTGCTCTCATGAATGGATTAACATTGTTATCATGGGAATGGGTTTGTTATAAAAGCAAGTTCAGCCCTCTCTTGCTCTCTCTCATGCACTCTCTTGCCCAGGTGATGCCTTCCACCGTGTTAAGAAGCAGCAAGAAAAAAAATAAAAAAAAAGAAGCAGCAAGAAGGCCTTCACCAGGTATAGCCCCTTGATCTTGGACTTCCTAGCCTTCAGAGCTATGAGCCAAATAAATTTTTATTATTGTTATTATTATTTTTTTTTTTGAGACAGAGTCTCACTCTGTTGCCTGAGCTAGAGTACCATGGTGTCAGCCTAGCTCACAGCAACCTCAAACTCCTGGGCTCAAGCAATCCTCCTGCTTCAGCCACGCAAGGAGCTGGGACTACAGGTGCATGCCACCATGCCCAGCTAATTTTTTATTTTTTTTCATAGGGATGGGGTCTCACTCTCGCTCAGGCTGGTCTCAAACTCCTAACTTCAAGCTATCCTTCCGCCTCGGCCTCCCAGAGTGCCGGGATTACAGGCCTGCCACCACGCCCAACCCCAAATAAATTTCTGTTCATTATAAATTAACCAATCTGTGATATTCTGTTATAACTGTATAAGATGAACTAAGAGACATGCTAAGGGAAATTTTAGAAAGGGGGATAGAAAAGGAAGCAAAGAGTATTCTAGGCAGAAGGAACTACTTTTGCAGAAAAAAAAGAGAGAAAAAAAGCAATTTTGAGTAATTGAAAGAATTTCAGTATGATGTTTGTATCTCTCTTAGAGCACCTTGTTGATTGGTCTCTACTGAGATTTTTCTCCATGAGCACAAGGTAATGCTTCAAGACATCATACATTCCTGATGTCTTTAGAGTGTATCTCTGAGAAAGCAGAGGTCTGTTGTCCTTGGATTACTACTGAGTCCTTGTCATTCCTCAACCATGCCCATAAGTTCCTGCCTCCAGATTTTGGACTTGCTCTTCTCTTTAGGACATTCTGTTCTCCCAGAAACCTTAATGAATCCATACCCACCAGGTGGACTCAAGCGTCTTTCCTCTTTGTTTCCATGACAGCCATTGAAGAACATGATCACACACTTAAAAATACCAAATTGTAAAGGTTTACTTATCTGCCCATCTCTCTACTGGGTCGTCAACAATTTCTTTATATCTCCTTTGTGTCTCAAGCTAGCACAATGTTGTTATCTCTAAGTGAATACTCAGTAATTTTCCCCCTGAAATGAGTGAGTGGATACATTTAAATTTACCTCCCTTTACTGTTGGTAGAGCTGCTACTGGCCTTTTGATTTTCTATTCTGGTTCCACTCCTGGCAGAATTATTAATTTACTTTAAAGTTTAATTATACATTACATTATTCTGGCTTCCTTAACCTGATTTTGTTAGATTTTCGCCAGGAGGCAGGCTCTCTGCAACACTGGGATGCTGACGGCTAAGATGTTTTTCAGGAACATCTGGACATTGACTATTCTTCTGGGGATGAAGATGTGACCTCCTCCATACCGTTTGGTTTAAGGACCACACAAACCAAATATTTGTAACCATTCCCTTAAATGGATGCTTAAATGGATGCCCCTCCTCCTTGGACCCTGCTTTTTTCTTCTTCCTTCTTTCTCCCTTTCCCCTTCCCCTCCCCCTCCTCCTTTTCTTCCTTCCTTCTTTCCTTCCCTCCTTCCTTCTATCCACAAAAAGACTTGTCTAAGACTGTTCATAGCAGCTTTATCATTATAGTCCAAAACTGGAGAGAATCCAAAAGCTCATCAACTGGAGAATGGAAAAAACTAATTGGGGTATATTCATATAATAGAATACTACTCAGCAATAAAATGAAACAAATTATGGATATGCTCAACTAAGTGGATGAATTCACTGACATTATGCTGAGTGAGAGCCCTGACAGAAAAAACAAATGCACATCCATCCTATGCTTCTGTAACAAATTACCACAAATGTAGTAGCTTAAAATAATACATATTTTTTATCTTACAATTGGGTAGGTTAGAAGTCTAATACACATCTCATTGGACTAGAATCAAGGTGTCAGCAGGGCTGTGTTCCTTCTGGAGGCTGTAGGGGAGAACTCTCCCCCACCCCACCCTCTTTCAGAGGCCACCCACATTCCTAGGCTGCAACAACCATCATCCATCTGCAAAGACAGCAATCTTTGAGCCTGCTTCTCTCTTCACATCTTTCTCTGCCTCCCGGCTTCCACTTTTAAGGACTCTTGTGATTACATTGGACCCACCCAGATAATCCAGGATAATCTCCTTATTTTAAAGTTAGCGATTAGCAAGCTTAATTTCATCAGCAAACTTAATTCCCTTTTGCCATGTGACCTAAAATATTCACAGGTGCCAGGAATTAGGATGTGTACATCTTTGGAGGGGGCATTATTCCGCTACCACAGTGTGGGATTCCATTCACATGAAGTTCTAGAGAAGGGAAAACTGACAGAGAGAGAGAGAGAGAAAGAGAAAGAGAAAAGAAAGAAGGAAGGAAGGAAGGAAAGAAAAGAAGAAAGAAGGAAGGAAGGAAGAAAAGAAAAGAGAAGGAAGGAAGGAAGGAAGGAAAAAAGAAAGAAAGAAGGGAGGGAGGGATGGAGGGAGGGGAGAGAGAGAAGGGAGCGAGGGTGGGAGGAAAGAAGGAAGGAGGGAAGGAAAGGAAAGAAGGAAGGAAGGGAGAAAAGGAGGGGGAGGAGAAGGGGAAGGGGAGAAAGAAGAAAGAAGAAAAACGGAGGGTCCAAGTATGAGGGACAAGGGAGGGGGAGATGGAGAAGAAGAAGAAGAAGAAAAAGGAGAAGAAGAGGAAGAGGAGGAGGAGGAGGAGGAGGAAGAAGAGGAGGAAGAGGAAGAAAGACGATTGCCTTTAGGTGGGAGGACATTGACTAGAAAGGAGCATGAGGGAACTTTTTCTGGGGTACTGAAAATATTCTATATCTTAATAGGCATGTGGGTTAAATATGCATACAGATTTTTCAAAACTCATCAAATTGTAAGATTTGTGCAATTTGCTGTATGTTAATTTTACTTGCAAACAAAAGAACATTCTAAATAAATATTGACCTATAGATTTGCTTTTCATCGTGCTATGTATGAGCACTTCTGAAACTAGTTTCTGAGTATTCTGAGTAAATATATCCAAGATAACGAAAGTACATTTCCAGTGGTATGCTGCTAAACTGGCTCTCTGGGTAAAAATAAACCTTTGATTTGTAGCATTTGCCAATTGCTATGGTGTAAATACTTCCATGGCTGATTTCAAGCTAAAACCTACTCACAAAATTAAAAATATTTAGTAATCAGTCCTATATGCTAGTTCAAGCTGGCACACTGCTGCAGGTCTTTCATTGTCGAAGTTTTAAGATATGCATAGAGAAACAGATATAGAAATAAATACAGATATATGAGAATATGAGTGAGTATGTGTGTGTGTGTCTCATTGCCCTCTGCAATGAGAGGACCTAAAAACTAGGACCCATTGGTATTGCACATCTAGCTTCTGGATCTTACTTTCTAAATACCATTCTTCACATAAAAGGAACCAGTGCTCCTTGAAGAAAAGACTAATTCCAGGGCTGAGAAAGGAAAAGTACAAAATGAGCCTGAGATAACTTATTGCACCAGAAATTAAGGAAGTGCTTAAAGAATGATGGACACATATAAAAAGGAGAGATTTGCAGATTGAAAGAGCTCCTTTCAGACAATTTTAGTATCTAAATAAATTATGATAGTAATGGATTTAAAACCATTAAATAAAATAAATGTCCATGCATCAAAACTGATATAAATAAATGAATAAGTAAATGGGAGAAGAGAAAGCTCTGTCTCACAGTAGACTACCAACTAATACATAGAGAACAAATGAAAGCATTAGGAAAATCATCAATAGATGTAAATATTAGGGAATCTATTAATAAGTTTAGTATGTGTACACATCTCCCCACAAATACTTATTAATTACAAAGAGGAAAGTAATAATTTTACAGTGCAGAAATCTGACAGTTACCGCCATACCCAAGTAATTACAAAGTTAACATCACCAGTAATGAGACAAATCTATATCATGTGCCTCCTGGTATGATGGAATGAGAAGGACCTAATATCACTTCTGTAGTATTCTTGCCAAAAATATAACTCTGAATCTAATCATGAGGAAACAGCAGACAGACCTAAACTGAGGGACATTCTAAAAACTCTCCAGCCTAGCCTGTCCAAAGATGTTACAAGTTATGAAAGGCAAAAATGACCAACAAACTGTCACAATTAATGAGAGAAGACTTGAGTGTGATGCATGATTTTGTGTTGGATCCTGTGCTAGGAATAAGGTAAAGGTATACGTGACAGTATTGAGACCATTGAAATTTGAATATGGACCTGGATTTCATAATAGTACTATATTTATGTTAAATTTTCTGTTTTTATCATTGTACTCTGGGTATATAAAGGAATATTTTTTACTTAGGATTTACACACTGAAGTACTTAGGGGTAAACAGACATGAAGTCTACAGTTTGCCCTCAAATTATTCAAAAAAAGTTTGAGAGTGGGAAGAGAGAGAGAGAGAATATAATAAAGCAAAAAACAAATGGGGCAAAATGTATCCATTTTGAATCTACATAAAAGGAGTTATACTGCTGTCGTAACTTGCTTACAAATTCAAAATTATATCAAAATAGAAAGTTACAAAAAATCAAGTTGATGGGACTAGGACACAGCAAGCCATTTCTGCAGGATCCCACTGACGCAGAGAGGGAAACACCATGCAAAGGAATGCTGTTTCTTCTCCTGTTCTCTGTAGCCACCTCTCTTCCCATACCTTCTGTGTTCTTGGCTAAATAAACCAGGAACTTACAGCCAGTGTGTAAGTGGTCCTTTTGGGCAGCCTCAAAAGGAAAGACAGCTATTGTGACCATATGAAATTATTCATTTTGCAATAATTGAGAACTCTCTGTCCTAGAGAGCAACTGGGGAGGCTTCCAGCAGTTTGTAATAAGAATGTGTAAACTTGCAAAATGTCCTTAACATGAGAAAGATAAAAAGAGGTAGTGTAGGATGGGGGAAAGAGAACAGTACAAACTGTACATAATTTACTAACATAAAAAAGAAAAAGATTCTTTCCAGTCTTCTCCTACGATTTAACTCTTGTATATAGTCCTTCTGATCGTTTTATGCCTGTCACTGTATAAAACAGTATCATCACAATGCACAGATGTTGGCTTAATTATACATATATCTTCTAAATACTTTTGAGGGGATGCTGGCAACCTAGCCCCAGATACCTTGTTTTGATAGAAGAATATCCTGGAAACTTGACCCAGGAGAAGAATCAAAAAGGTATGAGGAAAAAAATAAAATTGACTACAATGGAAAAAAATACTTTTTTATCAAAAACCAATGAATTATATAATAAGAAATGATTCCCCACCGCTATGATCTGAATCTTTGTGTCTCCTCCCCCAAATTTACCTGCTGAAACCTAACCCCTAAGGCGACAGGATTAGGAGATGGGGTCTTTGGGAGGTGATTAGGTCATGAGGGCTCTGTGCTCATGAATGGGATTAGTGCCCTTATAAAAAAGGCCTGAGGGAGCTTGTTCACCCCTAATGCCATGTGAGGACTCAGCAAGAATGCACACACCATTTTTGAAACAAGAGAGTGAGCCCTCAACATATACCAAATTTGCTAGGACCTTGATCTTAGACTTCCCAGCCTCCATAACTATGAACAATACATTTCTATTATTTATAAACTACCCAGTCTGAGATATTTTGTTATAGCAGCTGAAACAGACTAAGACACCCCACCACCCCTGTGCACATTTTCACCCTTTATTAAAATATTTTGTTGTCATTTCTGATTCATTGATGTTTAGCGGAATTTAACACAGATCTTATTTGTGCCATGCCATGGGTGGAACTTTGAGGAAGAAATGATGCCTTGTACTATACACAAAATTCAACACTTAAAAAAATAATGATTTGAAAATCCCAGCTAATGAAGGAGAGAATCAAAGTAACTCCAGTTTGAGATGGCTACTCTTCAGAGTACTAGTCTATGAGAAATAAAATCCTGCTCTCCCACCAGTGAAAACAAAGCATTTCTTTGACACAAATGTTTGGCTTTATCTATAGGATTAAAATAGATTAAGAGCTAATCAAAATAAATAATTCACCATATAATTATGCCATAATTTTCAGCATTAAGTATGCGTGTCTCTGGAGATAAAATAGTTTTGATTTGCAAAATTGGGTAATTAAATTAAGTAGATAATTGTTCCTAGGGGCCTGGGAGCCAGGTAACAGCAATTTGAAAATTGGCCAGCATAATCAGTTTGGTTAGTCTCCTGAAGATTAAAAAAAAAACAAAAACATGAAGCTAAAAGATTCAAAATGACCTTTTAGAAAAACCTTAAAATTATAAATCCAGAATTACAAATCTCAAATATTATTGACTGTCGTAGACATTGTGGGTGTCTCCTTGATTTCCTTCATACCTTCCCCTACTTGCAGCTCTACCTTCTGGGTGGGACCAATCCCACCCACCCCTAGCTACAGAGATAGGACCTGATTGCCCTAAACCAATTAGGATAATTCCATTCAAGGGTGGGTTTAAGACTCAAGTTGGTTACATTTTAACATTTGGATGCCAATCTGATTTTCCTTCATTTCCAATTTTCTGAGAAAAAGTTTCATTGTAACACCCAGTCAGCAATCAGCTGCAGCTTCGGTTCTCTTGTGATTAGAGCTTGCCCATAATAATAACTATAGCATATACGCAAGTCAACCAACAAGTTTCTTATATTATATTCCTTTTCAGTATCTTAAAATTTATAAAAGTTCATCTTTTATATCATTTTCCCATTGAATAAAACAGATATTTATCCTGGAGAATTTCCCACATTTTAGATCTGATTGCTTCCTTGAGTAGTTTCACTTGTCCTTCTATTCCTCACATTTCCTGTAAAATGGTAGTTAGAACTAAGGGCTCGATTAGGGAAATGTTTAATTTTTTTCCTTTTCTTTTGGCAATAAAATTTATTAGGTGGCATTGTGCACTTCCTAATGTTTACTTACACATCAAAAGCACAAAATAACCAGTTGTCACATGTTTAGTGATATCAGGGTGATTGGCAGAGCTGGGTTTTGTCAGCTTGATCTATTTATTAGTATTATGAAGTTCCCTGTCAACCTTTCCCTTAATGATTTTAGCATCCATAGATGATTGTTGTCTCAATTCATTATTTCCTTCTTGCAAAATAGTGTTTCCCTAACCCTATGATTCTGTCTGCATTGATTATTTAGGTTTATTCCACTGGAAGAACTTTCCCACATCAACTGTTTGATTACCCTGAAAGTTCTTGCAATAAAGGTAGGATAAATGCTTGCTTTTGACCTTTATCAATTTTCAGAGTAGTAAGTTTGCGTTCTAACAATCAGCAAAAGTGACTAATGAGAGTTTTCAAAAATTGTTTGTTTTTATCATCATGAACTCATGAGTTTTTATGTACTTGACATGTTTCAACAAACTAGAGACCTTATTTTCTTGATGTTCTAATTGTCCCATCTTTGGCTGGTGGGAATGTCTTGGAGTTAGCTCAGATTCCTTTTTTACATGACCCCAATAGTCTTTGAGAGCTTTCTTGCTTTCTAGCACTACAGCTGACCCAGGTTTATATTTCCTGACTCGGATCTGGAATCAGCCCTTTGTATAAAAAGCTGTTTCTTTTAATGGAATGGTATTTAGAGGCCACAATCAGGCTCAAAGATGCTTATTCTGCAGAGTTGTTATGGCTTCTAGACCTTTCAATAGACCAAGCAGGGAAATTATTATCTTTTTAGGAAGAGAAAAGCAAGTCAAGAATTTATACACATATTATCAATTCAAATTTAAGATTATGGGGGTGGGGTGTTACTGCTATTTTTTTCTTTTGCACAAACAATCTGAGATCCAAATATTAATGTAATTACTTATTTGTATTATTTAAGAATATACATATAGAAGTTTTAAAATAATGATTCCGATGATACTACTAAAAATTAAGCTGATTAAATACAGTGTAAGATTTTTCTGTGGGTTTGTTGTTATTGCTGTTGTTCTTTTTTTTTATTGCTGTTGTTCTTAAGATATATCTTAGTTAAGGATACACAGTCCAATTATTGTGTTTTAAAGGCATTTAAAATAATTGTTTTCTGTGTTGTTATGCCATAAACTTGATATTTAGTTAAATTCAGTTATTTCATGTAATTATAGCTTTGGGGAATTTTCTTTCCTCTTCTAAAAAATTATATTTATAAGTATATAAGAATGATTACATGATTCTAAAGTCAAAATTATAAAAGAAAGTACATTCAGAAAAGTCTGATATCATCCCCTGTTCTTTCTTTTCCCATCTAGGTAACTATTTTATTAGTTTTATGGCTTAGTCTCCACTGTTTCTCTTTGAAAATGTAAGCATATATGCATGCACTATGCGTGTATGCGTGTGTGTGTATACACATGTGTATAGGTATTCTCTTTACTTCATTACACAAAAGGTAATATACTATTAACATTGTTTGGCCAACAAACATATGAAAAAATGTTCAACATCTCTAATGCAAATCGAAACCACAATGAGATATTACTCATCTCCAGTGAGAACAGCCTTTATTGAAAAGTCCCAAAACAATAAATGTTGGCGTGGATGCGAAGAGATAGGGACACTCATACACTGCTGGTGGGACTGCAAACTAGTACACCTTTTGTGGAAAGCAATATGGAGATACCTTAAACCAATACAAGTAGAACTACCATTTGATCCAGCAATCCCATTACTGGGCGTCTATCCAAAGGAAAAAAAGACACTCTATAAAAAAGACATCTGCACTAGAATGTTTATAGTAGCACAATTCACAATTGCAAAGATGTGGAAACAACCCAAGTGCCTATCAATACATGAGTGGATTAATAAAATGTGCTATATGTATACCATGGAGTTCTACTCAGCCACACAAAACAATGGTGATCTAGCACCTCTTGTGTTATTCTGGTTAGAGCTGGAGCCTATTCCACTCAGTGAAGTATCGCAAGAATGGAAAAACAAGCACCACATGTACTCACCAACAAATCTGTATTAACTGATCAACACTTAAGTGCACATATAGTAATAACATTCATCGGGTGTCAGGCAGATGGGCAGGGGGGCACAGGGGCTGGGTATATACACACCTAATGGGTGTGGTGCGCACCATCTGGGGGATGGACACATTTGAAGCTCTGACTTGGGTGGGGCAAAGGCAATATATGTAACCTAAACATTTGTACCCCCACAATATGCTGAAATAAAAAAAAATTATTTTACAATTTGCTTTATTCACTTATCAGTATATCCTGAGGATTACTCCATAGCAGATATTCAGATTTCTGTCATTCCCTTTTATATTTGCATAGTTTTCCACTGTGGGGCGCGGCGGCAACGCCATTCTAAGATGGCGCCGGTATCCGGTGGTCAT
>VBSM01003169.1:22710351-22768716 GCA_008086735.1 Cheirogaleus medius
ATGTGTAGCATGCGAAAATTTTCTCCCATTCTGTAGGTTGTCTGTTTGCTCTCAGGACTATTTGGCTGTGCAGAAGCTTTTTTGTTTTATCAGGTCCCATTTATTTATTTTTGTTGCTGCTGTGATTGCCTTTGGGGTCTTCTTCATAAATTCTTTGCCTAGGTCAATGTCTAGAAGAGTATTTCCAACATTTTCCTCTAGAATTCTAATAGTTTCATACCTTAAGTTTAAGTCTGTTACCCAGTGTGAGTTGATTTTTGTGAGAGGTGAAAGGTGTGGATCCTGCTTCAGCCTTCTCCATGTGGCTATCCAGTTTTCCCAGCACCATTTATTGAATAAAGATTCTTTTCCCCAGTATATGTTTTTGTCTGCTTTGTCAAAGATTAGATGGCTATATGAGGATGGTTTTATATCTGGGTTCTCAGTTCTGTTCCACTGGTCAATGTTCCTATTTTTGTGCCAATACAAAGCTAATTGAATTACTACAGCTTTGTAGTATAATTTGAAATCTGGCATATTGATACCTCATATTTTGTTTTTATTGCTTAGAATTGCTTTTGATATATGGGGTCTTCTCTGGTTCCATACGAAATGTTAATTATTTTTTCTATATCTGTGAAAAATGATGTTGGGATTTTAATAAGGATTGCATTGAATCTGTAGATCAGTTTGGGTAGTATAGACATTTTAACAATGTTGATTCTGCCGACCCATGAACATGGTATGGATTTCCATCTGTTTACGTCCTCTGCTATTTCTTTCCTCAGTGTTTCATAGTTCTCCCTGTAGAGGTCTTTTACCTCCTTAGTTAAGTATATTCTTAGGTACTTTATTTCCTTTGTTGCTATTTTGAAGGGTATTGAGTCTTTGATTTGGTTCTCAATTTGAGTGTTATTGGCGTATAGGAATGCCTCTGATTTGTGTGTATTGATTTTGTATCCTGAGACTTTACTAAATTCATTTATCAATTCCAGGAGTTTCTTGGTTGAAGCCTTGGGATTTTCTAAATATAATATCATATCATCAGCAAACAGTGAGAGTTTGATCTCTTCTCTCCCCATTTGGATGCCTTTAATTCCACTTTTGAATTTTTGCATAGTCAAATCCATCAGTCTTTTCTCTTACTGTTTCTGGATTATGAATCGTAGTCTTTCTCACTTCTAAGTTATAAAGAAAACTACTTTTCTTTCCTTTTTGCACTCTTTCTTTCTTTCTCTTCTCTCTCTCTTTCCTTCCCTTTCCTTCCTTTCCTCCTTCCTTCCTTCCTTTTTTTCCTTCTTTCTTTTAATGCATGTATTTTTTATGTTTTATATTTGAATCTCTAATAGATTTGGAATTTATCTGGATGTGTGGTATGTGAAATGGATCTAATTTTATCCTTTTTCCCACATGGCTATCCTTTTGTTCCAAAACCACTCATTAAAAAGTCAATTTGTAAGGAAAATCTTACTGATTTGAGAGGCTCCCCCCCCCTTTTTTTTGAGACAGGGTCTTGCTCTGTTGCCCAGATCAGAGGTTCCCTTTATTGACACTAAACTTCTAGATGCCCTGGGATCTATTTCTGAATTTTCTTTTTTGTCCACTACTTTGTTTTTGCACTAATGCTGTTTTTACTCATTATGTAGACTTTATAATATTTTTAAATATCATCCAGAAATAGCTCCCCTCTCCCTGCATTGCTCTTCTTTTTCAGAATCTACTTTGCTACTATTGTTTGTCTTTTTATATAAACTTTCTAGTCAATTTTCTTACTCTAATGAAAAAAATACCTGATAATATTTTCATTACTATTGTGAAATGTTTATAGAATACTTTGGGATATTGATATATTTTTGATATTTAGTCTTTCCATCCAAGACCATGGTATACTTTTCCAGTTATTCAAATCTACTTTTTACCTTTCAGGAATGTTTTATGGTTTCCTTCATATATTTTTGATACATTTCTTATTAAGCTTATGCCTAAGTATTTCACTTTATTTTATTCCTATTTTACATGGATTTTCTCTTCCAGTATATTTTCAAACTGTATAGTATTTATATGTATGAAAGCTATTACTTTCTGTACACTTATTTTATTCCTGCTACTTGATCAAATTCTCTAGTCGTTTATAGCAGTTTTTCTATTGCATTTTCCTCCCAGATATAGCATCATAACATGTGCATATATAAATAGTTTTACCTCTTCCTTTCTAATTCTTATGTCTCTAATTGTTTCCTCTTATATAATACTGCCACTTCAATGTTTAGGTACAGTGAAGATTATGAACATCCTTGTCTTTCCTCTATAGACTTTAGCAAGAAAGCTTCTAGTAATTCCTCCTTGAGTTAAATGCTGATTTAGGGGCAATAGTATATACATTTTTTTTATGCATAGTATGTATCACTGGACTTTTTAGCTTTTAGAACTGTGAGCCAATAAATTTCTTTTCATTATAAATTACCTAGTCTGGAGTACTCTGTTATAATATTACAAATGGACTAAGACAGGGTACTTCTTTGGGAACTCTTTATCTGTCTTCTGTATCCATCATTTTCTTCTAAGGCTTTTTAATTTATTCTTTCTCTTAAGTTTTTTTCTTTCTCACTATCTTTTTTTCCTTTTTTAATTCTTTTTTAGTAGCGGATATTTGCTTTTGTGTTCCTTCTAGTTTAGTTTCATTTCTGAAATAATTTTTAAATTATAAGTATACAATTTAATGAATTTTAACAAAGAGAGAGAGTTGTATATCCACCACCACAGTCATTATATAGAACATTGTCATCACCCCAAAGAGTTTCCTCATTCTAGTTTACAGTCATTCAATTCCCCTATCCCAGCCTCCGTCAACCACTGATCTGCTTTTTGTCATTATACTTTTGCCATTTCTAGAATTTAAAATCCATGGAATTACACAATATATAGTTTCTTGAGTCTGACTTCTTTCACTTAGCATAATGCTTTTGAAACTCACACCTGTTGTTGCATGGATCAATGGTTTGTTTCCTTGTATTGCTGAGTATTATTCCATTTTATACAAGCACCAAAATTTGTTTACCCATTTACCAGTTGATGAGTAATTGTCTTGTTTCCAATTTTGGCTACCATGAATAAACTTGCTATGAACATTCACATATAACTCTTTGTGTGGAAATATATTTTCATTTCTTTGGGGTTGTTTTAGTTATCTATTACTATGCAATAAATCACCCCAAAATTTAGGGCTCAATACAACAAACACTTATCTAACAATTTCTGTAGGTCAGAAATCTGGTGTGGCTTTACGGGGTGCCGCTGGTTCAAGGTTTCTCAAGAGGTTACAGTCAAGCTGTTGGCAGGAGCTGTCGTTTTTACTGAAAGGCTCAACCAGGTGTGGATCTGTTTCCAAGCTCTCTCATATTATTGAAGAAACTCATGCAAGGAACTGGCAGGGTTCAGTTTCTTTGGGTATTGAACTGAGAATCTCAGTTCCTCCCTGGGTGTTGGCTGGAGGCCAATCTCAGTTCCTTGCCATGTGGAAGTCCCCATTGGTTAACTCATAGTATGTCAGCTGGCTTCTCTGAGAGTGAGAGACAACAGCCGAAACAGAAGTCACAGTGTCTTTGTAGTCTAACCTCAGAAGTAACACCCCGTTACTTTTACTATATTATATTCATTAGAAACAATTCACTAGATTCAGCCCATACTCGAGAGGAGGAGATTACATATGGGCATAAATACCAGGAGATGGGATCACTGGGGGCTATCCTAGACACTGACTGCTATGTGGACAAATACCTAGGAGTGGAATTGCTGTGTCACAGGGTAAGTGTATATTTATAAGAAACTGCTCAACTGTTTTCCCAAGTGGCTGTACCATCCTTTTTCCCCACCAGCAATGTATAAAGTTCCAGTTGTCCCAGGGTTCTCAACCTTAGCACTGTTGACATTTTGACCCAGATAATTCTTTGTTCTGGAGCCTATCTTTTGCTTTGTAGGATGTTTAGCAGGATCCCTGGCCTCTATGCATTAGATGTCAAGAACTCTCTTCATTTTGTGATGACCATTTTGTGGTCATCATTTTGTGATGACCAAAAATTTCTCCAGGAATTGTCAAATGTCTTTTGGGGACTGGGCATGATGGCTCATGCCTATAATCCTAGCACTTTGGGAGGCCAAGGTGGGAGGATCACTTGAGGTCAGGAGTTTAAGACCAGCTTGGGCAACATAGGCAACATATTTAGACTTCATCTCTACAAAAAATAGAAAAATTAGCCAGGAATGGTGGTACATGTCTCTAGTCCCAGCTACTTGGGAGGCTGAGGCAAGAGAATTGCTTGAGCCCAGGAGTTTGAGGTTGCGGTGAACTATGATGACGCCACTGCACTCTAGCCTGGGCAACAGAATGAGACCCTGTTTCAAAAAAAAAAAAACAAAAAAAGAAAAGAAATGTCCTGTGGGGCAAAATCACGCATAGTTGAGAACCACTGAATTGTTCCACATCTTCATCAGCAAGATATTTTTAGTCTTTTCAATTTTAGCCGTTCTAATAGGAGTGTAGTGTTTTCCCATTGTAGTTTTAATTTGCATTTTTATAATGACTAATGCTGTGAAGTCTCTTTCTAGTTGCTTGTTTGACATTTGCATGCCTTCTTTGATGAAGTATCTCTTGAAATCTTTTGCCCATTTTTTTGTTGTATTGTCTTCTTAATATTGAATTATAATAGTTCTTTATGTATTTTGGATATAAGAACCATCATGTGTCAGTTAGTAATGCAGATGTGTTCTAAGAAATGCATTGTTAGGTGATTATGTTGTGTAAACATCATAGAGTGTACTTACAGAAACCTAGATGGTATAGCCTACTATGCACCTAGGCTATGTGGAATAGCCTATTGCTCCTAGGTTACAAACTTATGCAGCATGTTATTGCACTGAATACTATAAATATTTGTAAGTATTTATGTATCTAAACATATTTAAACATAGTAATGGCACAGTAAAAATAAGGTATTATTATAATCTTATGGGACCACTGTCAAATTATGCAGCCGTCATTGACCAAAACGTTGTGCAATGCATGACTGTACTTCTTTGGTCATTAGGTTTTGTAAATACATTCTCCCAGTCTTGGCTTGTCTTTTCATTTATAGTAGTGTCTTTCAAGAGCAAAAGATTTTAATTTTGCTGGATCAAATTTATCAATTTTTCTTCATGGTTATGCCTTCTATGTCTTGTCAGTCCATTCAGGCTGCTATAACAAATTGCCATAAACTAGGTTGATTATAAACAACAAAATTTATTTCTCATGGTTCTGAAAGTTAAGTCCAAGATCAAGGTGCTAGGAAATCCAGTGTCTGGTGAGGGCTTACTCTCTGGTTCATAGATAGCCCCTTCTTGCTGCATCCCCACATGGTGGAAGGGGCAAAGCAGCTCTCTGGGGCTTCTTTTATAAGAACACTAATCCCATTCATGAGAAATCTGCTCTCATGACCTAATCACCTCCTAAATGCCCCATCTCTTAACACCATCACCTTAGCAGTTGAGATTTCAACATATGAATTTTGGGAGGAGACAAACATTCAGATAATAGCATGTCTTATCTACAAAAGCTCTGCCTAAATGAAAGTTACGAATATTTTCTCCTCTTTTTCTTAGAAGTTTTATAAGGCTAGCTCAAGTTTGCCTCTGTGATCCATTTAGAGTTATCTATATGGTGTGAATCAAGGTTAATTATTTTGCATATGGATCCAATTATTCCCAGACCCATTTTTTAAAAAGAATATATTTTCCCAATTATATTATCTTGACACCTATTATCTTGAAAATCCATTATATGTGTGTGGACCTATTTCTTGAATTTCTATTCTGTTCCACTGATCTAATAGTGTATCCTTACACCAATACCACACTGTTATGACTGTTGTTTCCTTATAATATGTCCTGAAATTAGATAGTGTAACTCCTCCAACTTTGTTCTTTTCTTTTGAAAATGTTTTAGCTTTTTTTAATTCTTTTCATTTTCATGTAAGTTTTAAAATCAGTTTTTCAATTTTTACAAAATAGCTTAGTGGGATTTTGACTAACTTGCATTGAACCTATGTATTAATTTGAGGAGGACTGACAACTTAACAATAATGAATTTTCTGACCTTAATATGATATAACTACGTTTTCTTTAATTTCTCTGAGCAAGTTATTGTAGTTGTCAGAGTAAACACCTTCCACATATTTTGTTAATTCTATTCCTAAGTATTTTATGTTTTTGTAATATTGTGAATGGTATTATTTTAATTTCCAATTGTTCATTGTTAGTACATAGAAAAATGACTAATATTTTTGTATATTTACTTAATTTCATGATACCTCCCCTACTCATTTATTAATTCTAATATCTTTTTAATAAATAGTTATTTGGAAAAAAATCAATGAAATTGATAAACCTTAGGATTTTCTACATAGATGATCATCTCATTTGTAAATAAAAATAGCTATAATCTTACTTTCCCAATCTTTATGCCTTTCATTCTTTTTCTTGCCTTATTATACCAGGCAAGACTTCCAGTGAAATCCAAAATAGAAGTGGTAAGAGTGGACTTCTATTCCTTATTCTCAAAATTACAGGAAAAACATTCATCATGTTAGCTGTTGATTTATCATAGATGTCCTTCATCAGGTTATGGAAATTCTCCTCTACTTCTAGTTTGCTGAGGGCTTATAATCATAACAGGGATTGAATTTTGTTAAAAGATTTCTAGGATCTACTGAGATTGTAACACAGTTTTCCCCCTCAGTTTGTTATTAGGATAAATCACATTTATCAATTTTCCAATGTTAAAACAACATTCATTCCTTGGATAACCATATTTGGTAATGATATATAATCTCTTTTGTATGTAAAGAAATTGATTTGCTAAAATTTTGTTAAGAATGTTTGCATATGATTATAAGGAATATTGGCCCATAGTTTTCTTGTAATATCTTTGATTTTAATATCAAAGCTCACATCATAAGATGAGGTGGGAAGTGTGCTCATTCCTTTTGTTCCCTGGATGACTTTATGTAGAACCTATAACACATCAGTGTTGCCATTTGGGTCTGGTGTTTTCTTTATGAGAAAGTTTTCACATATGAATTCAATTTTTTGAATAGAAGATATGGGGCTATTCAGGTTGCCTGTATTTCTTTGTTTTGTTTAGTTTTTTGAGACAAAGTCTCGTTCTGTTGCCAGGGCTAGAGTGCAGTGGCATTATCATAGCTCATGGCAACCTCAAACTCCTGGGTTCAAGCAATCCTCCTGGCTCAGCCTCCAGAGAAGCTGGCATGCCACCATGCCTGGCTAATTTTTCTAGTTTTTGTAGAGATAGGTCTCTGTCTTGCTTAGGCTGGTCTTGAGAACTCCTGACCTCAAGTAATCTTCCCACCTCAGCCTCCCAGAGTGCTAGGATTACAGGCATGAGCCACCATGCCTGGCCACATTGCCTATATTTCTTGACTGAATTATAGCAGTTTGTGTTTCTTATAGAATGTGTACATTTCATCTAAATTAGAAATTTAATTTGCATAATTTTACAGAACATTCCCATATTATCATTTTGATGTCTGTTGGATTTGGAGTAATGTTCCTCTTTCATTTTTAATATTAGTAATTTGTGTCTTTTTTTTCTCATTAGTCTAGATAGAGATTTATTAATTTATTGATTTTTTTCAACCAATCAGCTTTTGGTATTATTGATTATTTTCTATTATATTTATTTCTTATTTTAGTCTATTCTTTATTATTTTCTTCCTTCCACTTGCTTTGTGTTTGATATGCTCCTTATATTTTCTAGTTAATGTGGAAGCTTAGATAAATTTTTTGACTTTATTTATTTTTAAATAGAAGCACTTAATGTTATAAATTTTCCTCTTTGCACTGCTTTTGCTTTATCACACAAATTTTTATATTTTCTGTTTTCATTTTAATTTTGCTCAGAATATTTTATACTTTCTCTTGTATTTTTTATTTGACTCATGGGTTTTTGCTAGAACTGAGTTGTTTAATTTTCAAATACTTAGAGATTTTCAAGATATCTTTTTGTTGTTGACTTCTAGTTTAGTTTTTTTAGATCAGAGAACTTTGTATGATTTTAGTCATTTTAACTTTTTGTGACTTATTTTATGGCCTTGCATATGATCTATCTTATTGATTACTATGAACGGTTCAAACAAGGCGTATTCTGCTATTATAGAGTCTGTATATGTCAATTAGGTTAAGTTGGTTGATAGTAAGTTTTTATACTTCCTAGTTTTATGTCTGCCTGTTCTATCAATTACTGAGAGAGGAGAGTATTGAAATCTCCAAAAGTAATAGATTTGCCTGTTTCTCCTTTTATTTTTTATTATTTATTTATTTATTTTGAGACAGGGTCTCACTCTGTCACCTACACTAGAGTGCAATGGTGTGATCATAGCTCACTGTAGCCTTGAACTCCTGGGCTCAAGCAATCATCCTGCCTCAGCCTCCCAAGTAGCTGAGCCTACAGGAGCACACCACTAAGCCCATATATTTTTAAATTTTTAAATTTTTTTTGTAGAGATGGGGTCTCACTATGTTGCCTAGGCTGGTCTTAAACTCCTGGCATCAAGCAATCCTCCCACCTTGGCTTCCCAAAGTGCTGGGATTACAGTCATGAGCCACCATGCCCAGCCCATTTCCTTTTAGTTTATTAGTTTTTGCTTCTTGTATTTTAAAGCTCTGTTATTAGGTGAAAATATAATTAATATTAATATTATATCATCATGATAAATTTATTTCGTTATCATTATGAAAAGTGCCTTTTCATCCTTGGTAAAATTCTTCATTTTGAAATCGACTTTGTCTGATAGTAATATAGCTACTTTAGCTTTATTTTTGTTTAGTATTTTCATAGTTTATCTTTTTTTGTGACTTCACTTTTATTTTCTGAGACAGGGGTCTCACTTTGTTGCCCAAGGTGGAGTGAAGTGGCTATTCACAGGCATGATCATGGCATACTGTGGCCTCAGACTCCTGGCTTCAAGTGATCCTCCCACTTCTGCCTCCTGAATAGCTGTGATTACAGGTGAGTGCCACCATATCATGCCTGACAGTCATTTCACTTTTAACCTTACTGTGTCTTTACAATTAAAGTGAAATTCTTGCAGACAGCCTGCAGTTGGGTCTCCTTTTATCTAGTCTATTTTTTTGCCTTTTAAGTTTTAGTCCAGTTGATGTGGTCAGAATGTTTGTATCTTCCAAAAGTTCATATGTTGAAGTCATAACCACCAAGATGATGGTATTAAGAGGTGGGACCTTTAGGAGGTTATTAGGTCATGAGGCCAGAACCCTGATGAATGGAGTTAGTGCCCTTATAGAGCTGCCTGGACCCTTCTATCATGTGAGGACTCAGCAAGATGGGGCCATCTATGAATCAGAGAGTGGGCCCTCACCAGACAAAATCTATTAGCATCTTGATCTTGGAATTCCCAGCCTCCAGAACTGTGAGAAATAAATTCTGTTGTTAACAAGCCACCCAGTTTACAGTATTTTGTTATAGCAGTTCAAATGGAGTAAAACACTAATTTACATCTAATGTAGTCTCTGAAATGGGTATAGTTTTTGTCTACCATATTGTAGTTTTTTATTTGTCTCACCTGTTCTTTTTCCTCTTTATCTTTTATAGTGCTTTCTTTTCAATTAATTGAATATATTTTATGGCTCAATTTTATCTTCATTGTTGGCTGGTTAGATATTCACTTTTTAATTTTTTGTAGTTGCTCGAGTATTTACAACATAAAATTTTAACTAATCACCGTCTACTTTCAAACCCTATTAAAACACTTCACATAAAACATAAGATCCTTATGACAGTATATTTCTATTTACCACCTCCAACTTCTATACTTTTCTTGTCATAAAGTTTGTTTTTGCATTTGTTGTAGCCCCATAATACATTTTTTTGTTTTAAACACCAATTATCTTTTAAAGAGATTATAAGTGAGAAAAACTATGTTTTGTATTCCTTATATTTTATAAAACTGCTTTTCTGGTTAACAACATCATTTGCTAGAAAGGAGACTAAATTTTGCCAGTGCATTTTCTACTCTATCTTAGTGAGATCTAAATGTCTTAATTTCTAAGCTATTCTTACAAACCAGCAATGGCCCATTAGTTTGGTATAGTTCTGTACCTGCAGCTTGGTTCAGATCTCAATCAACAATTCACAAAAGAGATCTGAGGATATTTCCATAGGCTAGAATCCAGGTTTGCTCAGGTGATCAATCAATCAATAAAACAATTACTTAACAATTATTCATTTGTTCAACTTCTCTCTATTGGTTCATTCACTCATCAAACATGGATTAATCATTAACTATGTGCCTACTCTGAGCTACATGCTGTGAATACAAAGGAAAAAGGTACTATTCCTTCCCTGAAGCATCTCCAAAAATAGTAGGTTTTATCTAGGAAGCAGGAAGACAGTAAAATCAGCTTTTAAAATGCATTAATCAGGCCGGGCGTAGTGGCTCACGCCTGTAATCCTAGCACTCTGAGAGGCCAAGGCGGGAGGATCGCTCAAGGTCAGGAGTTTGAAACCAGCCTGAGCAAGAGTGAGCCCCCATCTCTACTAAAAAAAATAGACAGAAATTAATTGACCAACTAAAAATATATAGAAAAAATTAGCCGGGCTGGTGGCGCATGCCTGTAGTCCCAGCTACTCGTGAGGCTGAGGCAGGAGGATCACTAGAGCCCAGGAGTTTGAGGTTGCTGTGAGCTAGGCTGACGCCACCGCACTCTAGCCCAGGCAACAAAGTGAGATTCTGTCTCAAAAAAAATTAAAAAATTAAAGAAATTTAAAAAAATAAAATGCATTAATCAGTGTTTTCTTCCTCAGTGCCCACTGTCACTTCTCCCATAATTCTTTGTGCCCTGAGTTTATAATTTGGTTATAATATAACATTATACAATAATGCAGCTTCCAGGATGTGCCATTACATATGTTTTACTCCTCTTCCTCTTTTGTTCCTTAGGACATCCCTGTGAAGTATTACTATCCTCGATTTTACAGAGGAGGAAATGGAGGATCAGAGAGTGATCTGCCCAAAGTCACAGCTATTAAATGAATGATCTGACACTGGATTTAATCTAGGTCTGGCTGAGTCTGGAGCCCCTGTTTGTCTGAAACAAGCAGAAAAGGTTGATAGAAGATTTCTGCTTCTTTGTCTGTGAACCTCCCCCACCCCATCAGAGGGGCCTGGGCACATGGCAGGTGGTCAGTAAAGACTGTTAAAAGAAGAAGAGGAAAGGAAATAATCAACAGAGTGAAACGGTGACCTACTGAATGGGAGAAAATATTTGCAAATTGCATATCTTATAAAAGGTTAATATCCAGAATATATAAAGAACTGCTACAACTCAACAACTAAAAAACAAATAACCTGATTAAAAATGGGCAAAAGAATTGAATAGACATTTCAATATCAAAACCACAAGAGAGTTTTGGCCTAGGTCCAGTTGCTAGTGGCACAGAATAACCAATTGCTGAGACAACAGGGATTCCCAACAGGAAAGGAAATTCCAATATAAAAGATGTCTCATTGAAAGACAACTTGTTGGGAGAGTGGGAAAAGCAACCTCAAATCCATCTCCTGGACTAAGGGAGATTAAGGGCCTTTTAAGGAGGGGAAATTAACCAGAGGCCATGTGCATTAAGATAGGTTGTGGTAAATGGTGAGTCTTGGATTCAGGAAGTCTGTGCAGGGGCCTTCAGAATCTCAACTCCTTTGTCTTGCAGAAATTTCACCATTTATGGGCAATAACTCAAAAGGTCAAGTAGTTAGTTAAAATTTACAAGGTTCTGATCATCAGGCCCTACTGGCCTGAAAAACTAAATATGAAGGGATTATTTTAAAAACATAGGTTTCATTGAAATTTGTTCATAGAGCTGGTTACATTTTCTCCAATGAAGATATACAACTGGCCAACAAGTACATGAAAAGATGTTCAACATCACTAATCATTAGAAAAATGCACATGAAAACTACAAGATATCAGCTCATACCTATTGGGATGTCTACTGTCGAAAAAACAACAAAAAAATATTGAAAAAGATGTGGAGAAACTGGAACACTTGTGTACTTTTGGGATGTAAAACAGATCAGCTGCTATGGACGACAGTATGGAGGTTCCTCAAAAAGTTAAAAAGTAGAATTACCATATTATCCGGTAATCTCACTTCTGGATATATATCCCAACGAACTGAAAAGCGGAGTCTTGAAGAGATATTTGCACATCCATGTTCATTACAGGAATAACCAAGGAGTAGAAACAATCTGAATGTCTATTGAGAGATGAATGGAAAGAAAATGTAGTGTAGACATACAATGGAATATTATTCACCCTTAAAAAAGAAAGGAAGCCTGTTACACGCTACAACATGGATAAACCTTGAGGACACTATTTTAAGTGAAATAAGCCATCACAAGAGACAAGTACTCTATGATTCCACTTACATGAAGTGTCTGAATTCATCAAACTCATAGACACAGAAAGTAGAATGTTGGTTACCAGGGACTGGGGGAGGAGGAATTGGGGAGTTGAATGGTTATAGAGTTTGAGTTTTGCAAGATGAAAATGTTCTAGAGGTCTGTTGCACAACAATGTGAACATAATTAACACTACTGAATTTTATAATTAAAAATAATTAAGATGGTAAATTTTGTTACGTTTTTTCCCACAACTTAAAAAATAAATTTAATATATCTAAATTTGTTTAGCTAAATCGAGCCTCATCAGCTTTTTGCCAATGACAGCGCCTCAGGAGTTTAAACTTCCCTTTACTCAGGTAGAAATGACCGGAAGCTCCCGGGCAGCCTGTTTGCTGCGCCGGCGGTCGCCCTGCCCGCCCCGCCTCTCGCCCCGCCCACCACCGAGTTTCCTCCAATCGCGGCCCTTGCTCCGCCCCCTTGCCCAATCCTGTTTCCTGCATCCGGGCCTGGCTGTGGGGGCTCAGGAGATTTGGAGGAGGCATGGAGGTCCACGGCGAACCCCCGGCCAGCCCGAGCTGTTCCACGTCCGCCCGGGTCTGCTCGGGGGTCTCAGTGTCCACGGAGCTGCTGACGGCGGGGAGCGACGTCCGCGGAGGTGACGGACCGGTGCGGCAGTGTGGGCCGCGCACGTGCGGCGGGAGACGCCTGGCTCGGAGCCCAGGCCCCACGCTCTGCAGAGGATCCCTGGGGACGGCTGCAGGGCTCCAGCGGGCCCCGCCGCTGCGGGGGGTGAGGGCTGTGGGGCTGACACCCGGCCGCGGGCCTGGGACGGCTTCTCCAGCGGGTGGTTCTTACATTCCGCAAGGTGGTCGGCCCCGGTTCTGTCAAGCGCTGCTGCGAGGCACGGCTCCTGCCCTCCAGCCTGGGAGGCTCCCGAACTCTAGAAGGGAAGGGAGGGCCTTAGGGCCGACTGTCTGGGTCGGAGCAGTTGGCTGGTGGGGGAAGCAGATGAATGTCATGCCTAACACCCCCCCCCCATCTTCCTTCGCAAGCACACAGACCACCCTTTAGTGCCTGTCTCTTGTGGAGGGCAGACATGCATCCAGGAGATTCACCAAGCATTTCAGACATTGTAATATAGAAGTAAAAAGCATGGGTTCAAATACCAGCTCCACGAGTAATTAACTGTGGGACTTAAGAGTTATTTACATTCTTTAAGCCTCAGTTTTCCAACTTGGAAAACGGAGCTAGTATTATATTAGTATTAGCTGTAATATTTTTGTGAGATGGAGAGGGATGCGTAAAAGAGTCTGGGCATGTTCTCAGTAAATATTAGCTTGAAGAGAAGGTTCTGTGAGAACCCAGAGCTTCCTAAGGAATTATAATAATGATAGCCAAAGCTCATGTAGTGTTTAATATGCCCCAGGAATTAACAGATTTAATCCTCACAACCTTTTGCAAAAGGTTCTGTTTATCTCTGTTTTACGGACGAGGAAGCTGAGGCATGGTGTATTATACAGATAAGTGACTTTCTGGAGATTATGTGGCTGGAAAGTAGCAAAACTGGGGTTTGAATCTAAGCTTTCTGGCCGCAGAGTCTGCTCTGAACACTGATCCAATAGCCCTCAAGTGTTAAGCATCCAACGGATGTTTGTTGAGCTCTGCTTTGAGGATGAACAGGCTTTTTTTTTTTTTTTTACACCAGAGAGTGAAGGGATTTTCCAGGGTATGCAACGCCTTGAGTTTTGAAAGTACTGCTCTGGGAGCTCTGTTGAGTTGGATAGTTGGGATGATTTGAGGAGTAGTAAGTGATGAGACTGAGAAGATAGAGTAGGGCTACAGTCCCCAACCCTAGGTCCCCAAACCTGGGGCTGCTGACTGGTGGCCTGTTAGGGACCAGGCCGCAGAGTTCCGTGGCCTATAATAGCAAAGATTGCCCCTATTGCTAAGACAGAGTAAAAATGTATTAATACTATTACATACTATGTGTCATGAAGAACAATATCTAATGATGAGGTAGCTAATACAATTCCTGTTAAGCCTCTAACTGTGAATAAAAAGATGAACCCTGGGGCTCATAGTATAGTGGGGGATCATTTAATGTTGCCTCCATGTAGTGTTGCTAACCAGCTAAAAACTGGGACACCTATGGGAATGGCAATAATTATAGTAGCTGATGTGAAATATGCTAGGGTATCTATGTCTATACCTACCGCAACCTAAAATGTTTTTGAGTGCCTCTTTTTTAAAAAAACATCCTGGAGAGTGTTAAGACAGTCAAGACTTAAGGCTTGGGAGGTTTGCTGATGGGCCCCTATTTTTTTATGCTGTAGTAAATTAAGTATATGTGTGTTTTCAGGTATATGGGACAGGTTGCTCATCAACTCCCAGCCTAATTCCAGAAAAAACTCTACTCTTCAAACAGTTCGGATAGAGAGGAGTCCCTGTAAGTGCTTCTCTCCCTTTCTTGGTCTCTAATGCTAAATTTTGCCTAATTAAGCTATAATTTAATGGGATAATATCTGCCTTTATGGTCAGATTTCAAACCACAGAGAGTCCAGTACAGCAAGTCTGACTTGTGATTTACATTGTAAATTCAGTGCACAAGGATAGAATAAATGTATTTTTCAAGGTAGATATTATGGTTTCCATGTCTAGAAGCTCAATTTGAGATTTTTTATATCTTTCATTTATTTTTTTTTTGGCCTGGACAATAGTTAATACATCTTTGATTTCTTTCCTCATTATGTTTGTGCTTTGCTTTGCTTTGTTGAACATAAGGAGTATATTTATAATGGCTGTTTTAATATTCTTATTGCTGATTCTATCATCTATGTCATTTATGGATCTACTTCTGTTGTTTGCCATTATAGATTATATTTTCCTGTTTATCTGCATGTTTGGTAATTTTTTGTTGGATGCTGGACATTTTGAATTTTACATTGTATGCTGGATTTTGTTTTATTTAATTTAAAAGAATTACAACTGGCCTAACTTTAGGATGTGGCATATACTCTTCTAGAGTACCACAGATATTTTTTGGCTTCTGAGAATCATGGTTTAGGCCACTCATGTTGGTACTTGTTTTGCTCCACTTGATTTGTTAATTAAAAACAAAAGCAGAATAATATTCTCTATCTATGGCAATAGATTTAAATCTCCAGACATGGAAATACCTTTATTTTTATCAGTAATTTCACTGTGTATCTGAAGGGGGATGACAGCTAACATTTACTCACTATTTGGTGTGCATCAGACTTTGTGTGGGGCTTTGTATGTGGGCATGCTCTTATGGAGTCCTTCAGGAGACTTATTTTACAGTTAAAGATCATTACTTTACCTATACCACCATTTTTTTCTTCTTCTTCCATACTCTGGACATTTTAGTCATGTGTTATATATATAGCCATCGCAGTGACTTAACAAGTTTTGAGAGCCCATTATGTACATAGTTATGTGCCAGGCCTCTTTTGAGTGATAAAGAAAAAGAAAATCCCTTGTTTGTGGACTCCCCTGTACTGAGCACAATGACTGGCAATTATTATCTCTCTTTCACTCTTTTTGAGTAAACTGAGTTTTTTAGTGGTAAAATTAAATGTATTCATTAGGACTCTTGGTTGCAAATAACTCAAATCCAGCTCAGATTTCCTTAAGCAAAAAAAAGAAATTATGTCGGCTCATTTTATTGGGGGAAAAGCCCCAGGGGCAGTGACTTCAGGTACATCTGGACCCAGGTGCTCAGTGTCATCAGAGATCTGCTCTGTATCTCTTAGCTCTGCTTTCCTGGGTGTTGGCCTAACCTAGAGCAAGCTCTTCCCCCAGGGGTTGCATGTTGGTTGGTTTATCAGCAGCTTCAGGCATATATTCAGCAGCTCAGTGAGTCATTCACTCAGATTTCTCTCTCATCAGTTCAAACTAAAGTCCCTGAGTGATCTCTTACTGGCCCAACTGCAGCAATGCATCACTGTGTATGCCACTGAAGCAAATTACAGTGGCCACGGTTGTGGAATACATAGGCATGTACAGGGTGAGGGACAGGAGTGACAAAGAGTGATGTAAGCTTATAAGGAAAGTCAGGGTTATGTTATCAGAAGAAAGGGAAAAGATTGGACAGGCAAAAACAACCACGACTTAATTAACTTGGGCAAGTTAATTAAGTCTTACCCTAAAGCCTCAGATCCTAGTGCTCTTAACCATTAAGTCATAATGCCTCCTTAATTCAGTTACAATTAATATTTGCTGAGTGTCAGCCTTCTAGGAGTTTACAGTTCTGGAGATATATGAGAAACACAAATACAACATTAGAAAAATTGTGCAGTCCTACTTTGTTCAGAAGATTTCAGAAGAGGATGGAGGTTCTTAAAATGGAAGGGACTTGAAAGATTTATTATGGTTATGACTATTCAATTCAGAAGTGTTTTACAGGAAATCCTGAATTTTAGCATCTACTAGCATAAATGTTGATATACTGTATTTTCTCTCCATAGTATTGGACAAAATACAGACTTTTCTCCCACAGATGGCACAGGCAAATGAAAAGCTAAGAAAAGAAATGGCAGCTGCACCACCTGGTCATTTTAATATTGAAAATATTGATGGAACTCTTGGAAAAGTTATACAAATGGTAACTGTTTTGTTTTTATTTCATACTGTAAAATTACCAACCAGTGTGCCAACCTAAAAAGAAGAGAGAGCTCCCTTACATTTTATTTCCAAATGTTAATTTTCCTTGTGTTAGCTAATGTTTCTAATATTGCACAGGAACATAGTCATTTTATGATTCGGGCCTTACAGGTCAGTAAGCTTCCCTAGGTGAAGCTTAGGGATTTAGTCACATGGAGCCACAGGGAGGGATTTTTCAAGTCAAATATTACATTTGTTATCTTAAAGCATCAATTTACTGAATGTCCTAATTGCATTTGTTTCCCCATCTAAGCCCCAAAATAGGTAATTATCATCTGATTCATTGAGTGTGCAAAAATAAATAAATGATGTGTTTGAGAGAATGATTGTTTACCATAAGTTATGTGTGAATATTTTCTCTCGATTTATACTCATATCTTGTTTCTACACTGGAATTCCCTTTATAACACTTGTGTTTGGACAGATCTGACACTATTGTTAATGATAATATCTAATTGATCAGCAGATCTGGTCAGTTCTACCTCCAGAATAGTATCCCAAATCCAGCCCCTTTTTACAACCTCCGCCACTCCCTTGGACCTTCCTTGGTCCAAGTATTAATAATTATAGTCTCTCCTTAGGACTATTGCATTAATTTCCTAACAGGTCTCCTTGCTTCCACTCTTTTCTCCCTGGCGTCTATTCCTCATACAGTGTGTATGGTGCACCGTTTAGGAACCAGGGGGCTTTCTATCACACTTTCAATAAATCGTAAGTCCTTCAAAGGGCCTGTATGATCCTGCCTCTAGCTCTCTATCTGACCTTAACTCCTACACCATCCCCACATTTACTGCCCTCCAGCTCTAGGTCTTTACCCTTGCAGTTTTCCCACGCAGCGTGCTCTCCCCCAGATTTCTATACTGTGACTCCCTCTCTCTTTTGAGTTGTCACCTCATCCAGAGCCTTCCCTCATGGCCTTTTATGATGTTTTCCTGCTTTATTTTCACTACCCTTCATCATGCTCTGTATTTGTTTATTGTCTTTCTTCCTCCTCTAGAACAGAGGTCAGTGAACATTTTCTGTAAGAGGCCGCCAGATAGTAAATACATTAGGTTCAGTGGGCCACACAGTCTCTGTTGCGACTGGTCAGCTCTGCTCTTGTAGTGTGAAAGCAGCCATCAACAATACATAAATGAATAAGCAAGGCTTATAAACTTTATTTATAGATACTGAAATTTGAATTTCATATAGTTTTCACATTTCATAAAATGGTATTATTTGGGGTATTCCCCCCCAACCCACTTAAAAACCATTCTTAGTTTATGAGCTGAATAAAAGGCAGCAGGCAGGATTTGGCCTATGGGTTGTAATTTATTGGTCCCTAATCAAAAATGTAAATTTTACTAAGGAAAGGGTTTTGTTTTGAATTTTTTGTGGTTGAGTCTCTAGTGTGGTGCCTGACTCCTGTTAATATTTGTTGAATGAATGTTGTTAAATATGTTCAGGATATATAGAATTAGGCTGTAGGATATTTTTTAGACCTGTAGTAAATGCAAATCATCATTATGGTAGACCCTGGCAACTGAAAGCATAAAAGTGCATGTTGTATTAAAAACATTTCTTGGCCGGGTGCGGTGGCTCACGCCTGTAATCTTAGCACTCTGGGAGGCCGAGGCGGGAGGATTGCTCAAGATCAGGAGTTCGAAACCAGCCTGAGCAAGAGCGAGACCCTGTCTCTACTATGAATAGAAAGAAATTAATTGGCCAACTAAAAAATATATAGAAAAAATGAGCCGGGCATGGTGGCACATGCCTGTAGTCCCAGCTACTTGGGAGGCTGAGGCAGAAGGATTGCTTGAGCCCAGGAGTTGAGGTCGCTGTGAGCTAGGCTGATGCCACGGCACTCTAGCCCAGGCAGAGTTAGACTCTGTCACAAAAAAAAAAAAAAAATTTCTTTCCTTTACATTTCAATATTTGTACTAAATGTTGGTTTTTCCCAATGTTGTTTCATTACAACTTTTTAGAGAACTGTCCTAAAATAGGTTTCCTACCTGATACTTTTTGCAGGATGTGGCCTTGTTTGAGATGAATCAGTCGGATTCAAAAGAGGACAGTTCAGAAGAGAGTTCACAAGACAGTTCAGAGAACAGTTCAGAATCTGAGGATGAAGAAGACAGCATCTCTCATGAAGTCACCGTAGATAACATTAAGCTTCCTAATTCTGAAGGTGGAAAAGGCAAGATTGAAATTTTGGACAGTCCAGCAAGTAAAAAAAAGAAATAGTGAAATAAATTATCTGAAAAGAAACAGGTAACATTTACCTGCAAATTCTGTGAAAAAGAGTATGGTTCACTGGCTGTTTTGTATTTCAGGTACCTGTGGTGCTTTTATGTGTTAATAGAAAAACTTTAGACAATTTTAACAGAGTTTATTTGAGCAAAGAATGATTAATGAGTCAGGTATTACTTTAAACCGAAAGGGATTCAGAGACCTCTGCTTTGCAGTGTGATCAGTGTGCTTTTAATAAATACAGAAATAACTTGACTGATTACAACTGGGCATTTGTTTTATTTGAGCATGGTCTGATCACTTGGCTACCTGTGATTGGCTGAAGCTCAGTGGTTTGTGTTTGGCTAAAACTCAGCTATTTGTTACAAAAATACACTCCTAAGCTAGGTTTCGGTGTGTTTATCTACTAAGGTAGGTTGTGGTTAGTAATGGCCTGCTTATTTAATTTAACAGTTCCCCTCTTTTGATCAGCTTCTCAAGCTTGAGAGATTGACCCAAACCCTGGGCATTGATGCCACTCTCTGTCAGCATTATAATGCACTTGTTTGGTCTCCATATGGAATTCACGAGTCATGATATCAGTGGGACCACTTAACGCACAACGGATGACTTCATAAAAGCTGTTAAGACTCTTCAGAGGATATAGCACACCTGGGAGAATATTATGATGACTGTCAGGAGGACAATACTGAGAAACTGAAGTATACTCCTTGATAGTAGCCACCATGAACCAAACTGATCAAAATCAAACAAGTCAAAATTCAGAAAATATAGACAGTTAAACAGTATTTGAGTCCAATTGGTTATAGGATTTGTTTGGGAAGTGATGATGATTAAGAACCATGGTTTGCTGTAGAATGGTCTCACTTAAAGCGGGTCTCACTTTTTGTCATTAGCCTACTAACAAAAGTCACAGGAACCTGGCAATCTGCTAGAAGAAACATAAATATTAGAGAACGTTGGGAAAGCCAAACTTGTCATCTGCCATTTAGGATGCCAGCAAACCAACTGTTAGTTGCTCCTACAAACCGAATGTTCCTTTCCCTTGAGAAACTTCATTCATGTATATGATGGCAGTGTTTAAAGAAACAGCAGTATCAGCTACCTTTTTTATTAAGTTTTCTGTAGTAGCAAAATCAGGAGAAAAATAGATTTAACATTCAGTTTGTTTAGGACCATACATAAGCCCTCAACATGGGCAAAGAGGAGATCTAAAGCTTCATGATGTCCCGTTAAGTGCTTTTGTTAAGTACTTTTGGAAGGTAGCTTCTTCCCCTGGGAGGTCTGGTTGGCCATAAAGTCTAAGATTTTCTGCAACTTACAGGTTAGTTTTAAATTCCATACAACTAGCACCCCATTACCACTAAGAGTGAGTCCCCAGGAGCCCAAGGGAAACCTTTCCTCAGTGGGAACCAGCTTATTTTTATCTGTTTCAAAATTGGTGCTAATTTCACTTGTGACCAGTTTAGACTTTGATGATGGGAGGTATTTGGGGGGACTTACAGGGAAAGCTATTTGGTAGGCAGGAGTGAGCCACACCAAATAGTAAGATCCTAACTAGTGGGGAGGCAGAATGAAGTAAGCACATTCTCTGCGCTGACCCAATACAGGCCCTTGGGGGTTGGAAAAGAGGGACACCTACTGGTGTTTGAGAATGAGTCAGTTAAATTCATCTACCTATAGGTCTGCATAGCTCCTGAACAAGGTCCAATAGGAAACTTACTTTTTTGTGGTCCTTTTATAGCATGTTTTAAGGGTATATAATCACATTTAGTGGAAAGGGATCTTACTAAATTTAATCCAGTGACATTATACAAATAATCACTAGTGCCCACATATGTAGTCCCCAGAACTTGAGTATATCATGCCTAGAAGCATAATAAACCAAACTTGGATAGTTTTCTATATTTGGTAGTGTTTAGGTTATTAATTGGAAAGGTTCGGATATTGCTTTCAGTGAATGTAGGTGAGCAAATATAGCAGTGATGTTTAGAACATCAAGGATAGCTTTCTCTTCCTTTGGGGTTTGAGGGTAATTCTCGTGAGCTTGGAGAGTTATTGGCATTAGTGGATTTGTCTCCGGATTTTTAGGCATTATCCCACAAACCAAAACAGTTGCTCTGTTTTTTTGCTGGAGCATGAGCCTTAGCTAATGCTATCCACAAACTATGGTCCCATGGATTTTCCTATAAGGGAAAGATTAGGACAGTAGGAAATAGGGAAAAAAGAAAAGGGGACAAAGTTTTTCATAATGACAGAAGAAGAGAAGTCTTGATCCATGGTCTTGGGAAAGTTGTCCACATCTAGAATATCTGCTTTGGGGGAGAAACTTCCCTGTTTAGCTTTACTTTGAAGTATCCAATGGGTATAGGATTCCAAGAGTCTAGAGGGGCCCTCTTGAGTTGTGAAATGTGAGCCCTGAAGTTTTTCTACAATATGGATGGTAAGAAGAACTTGGTATGGTCCCTTCCAGTGTGGTTTAAGGGCAGTCTTTCTCTGATGTTTTCAGAAGACCCAACCTCTCACAAACCTGTGAAAGGTTTGGTTGTCCTTAGTTGGTAGATCATGAAAGGCTTCTTTTACCTGGTGAAAATACATGTTGGCATAATGCATTAAAGCCCTGCAGTATTTAGACATGTCAGACTTTGTAAGAGCAGGAGATAGGTTCTGTTATTAGAGGCATATGTTTTTCAGTGACTATTTCATAAGAAATTAATTGTTGATAATAGTGGTGGATCTGATTGCCATCAAGGCCAATGGTAATACCTTGGGACAAGGCAATCCAATCAATTCAGTTAACTTTACTAATTTCCGTTTTAAAATATCCTTTGTTCTTTGGCCTTTCCAGAAGATTGAGAGTGATAGGGACAATGGTAATACTATTGTGTTTAACTGTTTTATAATTTGTTCAGTGAAATGGGTTCCTGTATTGCTGGAGATTTCTTCAGGGAAGCCCCATAAAGGAAACACATTTTCTAGTAACTTCTTAGTTACTGTCATAGCATTGGCCTTACAACGTGAGAAAGCTTCTATCCAACTAGAGAACTTACAAACTATTAAAAGAACATATTGATACACCATTGAGGGTGGCAGTTAAATGAACTCTGTCTGTAAATATTCAAATGGACCTGCAGGTGGTAGAAATGTACCACCTAAAGTTTTGATTGTCTTTCTGGGATTATGGGTTTGACAAACCAAACATTGATTATAAACCATTTTAGCAATTTTAGAATGGTCATATCACCAGTATTTTTTAAATTTCTGCCCATAGGGAACATAACAGTTCTTGTGCAGGAGAGTCAGGAAACTCTTAAGATTATGTTCCTTTGAAAGGTAATTTTATGACTTTTCACTTAGAAAATCTCACCTGAGCAGATTTACTGGGGCAGTATCACATAATAAAAAGGTATGATTTTTTGAAAATGTCCCCAATGTCACAGCTTATGGTAACCTTTTGAAATTGATTTGAAACCCCACCACAAAAATGTTTTTACTCTTAGGGGTATATTGGCTTATTAAGGTGGGGTTCATGGTAAATAAAGTGGCTCTGGTATCTACCAGAATTGTACAAGATTTTCCATTTAATTTAATTTTTGTTTCTTCATGTTTATTTAAAGATATTATGGGGAGCAGTTTGCTAGAGAATCCCTAGGAGGCTTGTCAATGTTGATTATTATCTTTAGAGTCAAAATCTTGTGGACGCCCTCTAGTCTGGCCCAGAGGAAGAAGGCTTATTGATAGACTTAAGAGTGAGCCATCTCTTTTCCAGTGTCCTGGTTGTTTGCAATGAAGTCATACACCTTGGGGTAAAAAATGTCTTGGTCTAGGACCTCTTAGTTGTGATTTAAAATAAGGAGAGGAAGTCCCGTTTGGTCTTGGTCTCTGCAATTATTATAATTGAAGAGGCATAAGCTTGCTAGCCTTTTGGTCTTTTTCTTCCTCAAGAGTCCTCTCAAAATACTAAGTAATGGCCACTATTTAATCATATCTATAACTTTTCATCCTGGTTTGTGTTTTTAATTAGGTTACTAAGTTCAGGATAAACCCCATTTACAAATAGAGCAGTTAGTGCTATTTCAGGCCCTACAAGAAATATCCCTTGGTGTGTTTTGAGCCCAGAATGTTTTACAAATAGTGTTTCTAAATGGGCCCTGTAATATGAAACTAGTTCATCCTTTTTTGGTCTACAATATTATGTGGTAGACCAAGGAATTTTTTGTGGAAAAATCTTAGGAATTGAATTTAAAAGGTGTTCAGCAAATTTTCTAGCGCCCTTTGACTCTCTTGAGGAGATTTGGGAGGGGTCTTCAATATCCTCATCAAGTTTTTCCCATTCTGTTGTTACTATCTGTTTTCAAGCTTTGCAACACCCCAATATCATATGAATAAATTGGTTAGGGAAGAGGGTTGAATCAGTCAAGGTATAGTCCTTTTTGTATTGTCTTTAGTTTGTTCCTTAAGCTTTTCTTTTGCCTCCCGTAAGGAATCTGTTAGAAATGCAATTTCTGACTCATTTAATCTTTTAGATGCCTCTACGTACCAATTAAAAAATGCATCCCATTGTTTATGAAGCATTTTGAATCCTTCCTTTTCTAATGTGCCTTGCAAGTGAACAATTTTAACTAGGTTACAACTTCCCTACTGTGAGGTCACTGAAATTCTAAGTTATCTTTGGTAAGGTTCACCCATTTTCTAGAAAAGCATAGGTTCTGAGTGCATAGATGTTATACATAAAATTGGCTGCAGTTCCAGATGGAGGAGTTCTAGACTCCTTGGATCAAGATCAACCCATGAGTCCCTGTCTTCTCAAACCTTGCCTATAGAAAACCTACTGGATCCAGTTTCTGGACCCTGTTTGGTAAAAGAATTGCTCAAATAAAGTTGGAGAGCTCAAAATACATATCCATGTAGGTCTAATCAGAAAGAAAAATCACCCACAACCTCCAGTTGCTGTCTAAGAGCAGTGGGCACAGTGGGCCTGGCGAGTACCTTCACTTGGTCACTTGGGTGCTCACTTGGGGGTCACTGGAGGTCTCCTTCAGATCCCACTTCTGACACCAAAAGCTTAACTGTTAAAAGAAAAACTTTAGGCAAATTAAATTTAACAGTTTATTTGAGCAAAAAAACAATTCATGAATCAGGCAGCCCTCAACTGAAAGGAGTTCAGAGAGCTCCACTCTGCCACATGAGAGGTATGCTTTTATAGGCTGAACATGGAAATTAAGTACAGAAATAACTTGATTGGTTACAGCTACGCATTTGCTTTATTTGGGCATGATCTGATAACTGGACAGCTGAAGCTCTCCTGTTTCTGTTTGGCTGAAACCCAGCTAATTGTTATGAAAATACACTCCTAAGTTAGGTTTTGGTTTGTATATTTACTGAAGTAACTCAAAAGTACTGAGAGAGCCTCAGACTAATAACCTAATTTAACATATGTAATACTGGATGTATTTTGTTTCTCAGAGAAACACAAGCTGGATTTTAAAGAGTGGGAATATATAGTATTTGGGTATCTTCCAAGGGTAGACTGATCTTTGATCTCTTTTAAAGAGATTTAGTGTTTCAAAAGCTTAATTTTGTGCATAGTGAAGAGTGAGTTTGTTAGCATCATTTCTTCAGCATGGATTTCAGAAATACCAATTTTATTTTAAAGTGAAAATATAAATCATCAGTTTGTTTTTGTTTTGAATTATCCTCTTGGATAAAACAACCTAGTTTTTTTTAGGTTATGATAAAGTCAAATTTATTTGTCACCATCAAAATGGGTTCAGTGAGGGAGAAATTTTTGTAAGAGAAAAAGTGTTTTACAAAGAAAAGAATTACTTATATGGTTGAACCTTGAACAGTGTGAAAGTAATGGACACAGTCAAAAATCCTGGTATTAGTGTAACTTTGATTCCCCAAAAACTTACCTACTGGTAGCTTACTCTTGACTAGAAGCCTTACTGATAACATAAACAACTAGTTAACACATAGTTTGTATATTACGTGTATTATATACTGTATTTTTACAATAAAGTAAGCTAGAGAAAAGAGAATGTTACTAAGAAAGTCTATTTAGTGTTCTTTAAGTGGAAGTGGATCATCATAAAACCTTCATCCTCATCATCTTCCTGCTGAGTAGACTAAGGGGGAGAAGGAAGTAGAGGGGTTGGCAAAGATGGAAGAACATAAGTTTTGATAAAATTTAACTTTTTAATAATATATATATTTTATGGTAGTAAATGATAAAATATATTGTTTACATATATTTTATACATTTATGACCTACCTTTTTAAAATTATTTCTTTCTAGTTTGACCTGGGAAACTAATACTCTGTGGTATAATCACCGGTGGTGACTCTGCAGCCATACAGTGTGTTGCCCAACTGAACCAGGTCCATTTGATTATGCACAATGGAAAGCCACACACCAAAGCACCACATTTTTATAGAGAGACAGGCTTACTGCAAGGCAGCGGAGCAAGGAGACAGGAGATGGGCTCAAGTCTGTCTCCCTGTACTGGCCTTTGGTACCATGCACAGATTTGAATTTTTAACAAACCATTTTTTTTTCTATTAGACCTACCCCTGCTGGATTATATGGCTGGCAGGTGAACACTCTTATCTGTGTTATATTCTGTTGCCCATTGCTGAATGCCATGTCCTGTAACGCTAAAATACCAAAGGCAAGGTTACAAAATTAACTTACCTATAAGCATTGAGAATCTTGTTTTTAGTTGCAGACTTGTAGGAATTTTGTTATACAAAACCATATGAGCCTAAGGATTTAGAGACTTTTGTATTAGAATATTTTTGTGGTCTCTTTAAAGAATTAATTATGTTTTAAACAAAAAGTTTATAAATCATGTCTAGTTCTGATAATGACAGGAAAAGGAAGCTTGTAGGTGGCTAAACATTTAAATTATCTAGTAACAAATTTATATTAATTTAGATAGAACCAAAATTACTAAATGAGTCTTAATATCTCTGAATGCAGTCTTGGTCCTTTGTTTCATGAAAGCAGTTTATTTTGATTATGTCTCCTCCCTGGTCTGAATATGGGACTTTAGTTAACTTGAGTTTGATGTTAGACACCTGTGAGTCAAGACTCAGTAACTTAACAGCACAAAGGTTAGTTAACAATATTTGATATAGCTTTGATTTGATTTCGAGGACGTTTGTCAAAGATGTCAAAAGCCTCAAAACACCTAATGAAAACAGAATTACAGGCCGGGCGTGGTGGCTTACGCCTGTCATCCTAGTACTCTGGGAGGCCGAGGTGGGTGGATTGCTCAAGGTCAGGAATTCGAAACCAGCCTGAGCAAGAGTGAGTCCCCGTCTCTACTAAAAAAATAGAAAGAAATTAATTGGTCAACTAAAAATATATAGAAAAAATTAATCGGGCATGGTGGCGCATGCCTGTAGTCCCAGCTACTCGGGAGGCTGAGGTAGAAGGATCGCTTGAGCCCAGGAGTTTGAGGTTGCTGTGAGCTAGGCTGACGCCACGGCACTCTAGCCCGGGCAACAGAGTAAGACTCTGTCTTAAAAAAAAAAAAAAAGAATTACAGGTGGCTTAGGCTTGTAATACTAGCACTCTGGGAGGCCGAGGTGGGAGGATTGCTTGAGCTCAGGATCAAGACCAGCCTGAGCAAGAGCAAGACCTTAACTCTACCAAAAATAGAAAAAAATTAGCTGGGCACTGTGGCATGTGCCTGTAGTCCCAGCTACTCAGGAGGCTGAGGCAGGGTGATCACTTGAGCCCAGGAATTTGAAGTTGCAGTAAGCTATGATGATGCTACTGCACTCTACCCAGGGTGACAGAGCAAGACTCTGTCTCCACACACACACACAAACAATTACAGGTCACTGTAAAATATTAATAATAGCAATTTACTTAACCAAGAGTGCAAAAGACTTTAAACGCAAATACAGAAAGTTATATGGATGCAGAAACCTCAACTTTTCAAAGTTCAGTTTTTTTTTACAAGCAATCAAAAACTTAACAAGGACCATGTAGGAATTATCTTGATAAAACTCAAAATCTGTTTCCCAGGCCAGTTAAAGAAAAGCCTTTTCTAGTGTGATTGGTTTTTTTGTTTTTTCTTATTGGAAATTGATTTAGACAACTTGGAAGTCAAACCTGATAAAAAGGGTACTTGAATTAATTAGATACAGGAAGTGTACCCAAGATCAGGAGTATACAATATATTTATTATAGAGGAAGGTGAATAAGAAAAACTATAATGTGCTATTAAAAATTAGTAAAAAGTGACTAATATCTTAATAGTGGAAAGACCATAGGACATGAACAAGCAATTCACAGGAAAAAAATTTCAACCCCATTTATCAAAGTGTAATGCAAATGAAATGAAGATTGTATTCTTTACCTACCAAATTGGCAGATGAAACAATAGCTGGTATTTGCTGAGCCTCTTCTGTGGGTTAGCCACTATTTTAAGAGTTACCACCACTCATACCTATGTAAAAGTTCATAGAGTTGTAAATTTAACGCTTGTGTACTTTACGTATGTTACACCTTTATCAAAAAGTTGTTTTGTTTGTAAGCACTTTGCCCTACAGTTTGTGGAAAGTAAATCATTATTGTTTTTTGGTTAGTCCAGCCCTTTGCTTACCCTGACTGATGCTTCGATGTGAGAGGATGCCAGCCATTTGGAGAAAATTAATGAAATGCTCTCTTCAAACTTGTAGAGTACCATCTTTCTATGCTCTGTGACAGTTATAAATCAGCAAATTAGGTATAATTGTTTCTGAAGCAAAAATTTCATTCTGAATGAATCTTCCATCTATTTCTATAATAGTTTAATTGTGCATCAGATACACTTATTTTTAAAACTGCCTTGCAGAGTAGTTTGTGTTATTGGGCTTGTGTCACTATTATGGTAAGAAAGACGGGAAAAGTCCTACTTTCGTTTGTATTCCCCTCAGTGCTTAGCATATAGTGCCTTTCACTCAATTGGAATATACAATAAATGTTCATTAAAATGACTTTTTTTTCTTGTCTTTTTGTCAATAAAGTAATTCAGCTTAAACATCAGTTCACAATCCTTATTCAAAATCCTGAAGAAAATGACAGGATATTATGATTAGTAAACTTTTCCCAAAAGTTTAATGTTGGAGTCTTTGTGGTTGACTCTTCACCATCCATTCATGGAAAACTCCTGCCAGTTATTGGTTTGGGAATGGCGATGTGAACCTAACCAATGAGGCATGAGGAAAGTCTGTTTGCAGACTCTTGGGAAAGAAAATAACAGTTTCAATCAGTGATGAACTGCATATACAATAGTGGTCCCATAAGATCATAATACCATATTTTCACTGTACCTTTTCTATGTTTAGAACGTTCAGATATACAAATATGTACCATTGTGTTACAGTTGCCTACAGTATTCTGTACAATAATATGCTGGGGTTGTAGCTTGGGAGCAACAGGCCATACTGTATAGCCCACACATGTAGTAGGCTATACCATCTATGTTTGTGTAAGTATACTCTGTGATCACACAATGACAAAATCTCTTGACACATTTCTCAGAACATATCCCCCATTGTTAAGTGACACACAACTGTATTTCTCATTCCTAGAAAAGAGGCACGTGAAGAGATGAGTCCTTTCTTTTGGAAGAAAGGACTGGATATTGTATGATGGGATCTAGTTCCTGGAACTCCTGTCTTGTGGCTGTGAATGGAGCCAGGTTTTGGTGTAAAGTCAGCACACCAGGGATAGTAGAGACAAGCGAAGAACATTATTGAGTCATTGCATCAAATAAATAATCCTGTATACCGCAGTGTTAGTGGGCTTCTTGTTTTGTGGCAGAATAAATTTCCTTATTGTTAAAAAAAAGACCATCACCTTATCAGATATTATGCTTATATCCACTTCACAGATGAGAAAACTGGCGTAGATATACTAAGCAAATTCCTAAGGCCTCACTCACAGTGTAAGGTAAGCAGTGGAGCCAAGTTCTAAGTGGTCAGCCTCACCTAGCCATCGTGGGCCCCCTAGTCACTATGCCAGGAGCACAGGCTTTGAAGCTGTCTGGATCAAGTCCCAGCCCAGCATCAAAGTGGGAATAACAGTATCTTCCTAATAGGATTTTTGTAATAAAGTAACCAGTTAATACACATCACATGCTTAGAACAGTGCTTAGTAAAGGTGAGGTGTTAAGATGCTATATATACAAACATAATGAGTGAGATGTGCAACGTTTGGGGGATGGTCATGCTTGAAGCTCTGCCTCGAGGTGGGAGCGGGGCATGGGCAATATACGTAACCATAATATTTGTACCCCCATAATATGCTGAAATAAAATTAAAAAAGAATAATACACAATAGTGGCAAAGATTTGAGGAAACTGTTGGTAAGATTATGGATTGCTGTAGCCTTTCACTCAGGAATTCCACTTCTAGGAATTTATCCAAATTAAATAAGGATGGCTTACTTTGTTCACAAATTTTAGGTAAGATTTATTGTGACATTTAAAATAGCAAAAAGCAAATCTAAATGTCCAACAATAGAAAACAAGTTGAATTAAAGCCATTGAAATATGTAGAAGTGTGTTTATTGACATAGAAAGATGATTATGATATATTAATTTTAAAAGCAGGTAACAAAGTTATATACAATATTATATGAATTCTGTAAAAAAAGAGATAATGTATTCATAGAAAAAGCCTGAAATAGCCTCAAATGTCATCTGTGGGTTATTTCTGTGTGGAAAAAGTATGGTTGATTCTTACCTTCCTATTTTATGTATTTTTTGCATAATTAGGTATTTAGGCATTTAAAAAATCCACTTGGGTATTTGTATAATAGTAAAAAAAATAATAGTCCCCTTTATTTATCATGCCTCATGGCTTATCCATCATGTCTCATACTCTCCTTCTAGCGCAGGTTTCCCCCAACAGCTTTATCTTCTTGGAGGGAAGCTATGGGGAATCAAATTTGGTTCTTCACTCCAGCTCTAGCAGATAATGTTGTCCTTTTTTCTTTCTTTCTTTTTTTTTTTTTTAAGAGACAGGGTTTCCTTATGTCGCCCAAGGTGTAGTGCAGTGGCTATTCACAGGCATAGCTCACTGTATCCTTGAACTCCTGGGCTCAAGCAGTCCTCCCACCTCAGCCTTGCCAGCAGCTGGGACGATAGGTACACTTAACTGCACTTGTCTAGATAATGTCCATTTTGCTTATTTTATTTTGCTGATTAATTTATTTATTTTTTTAGTTTGACAAATAGAGTGTACAGTGTACTACCCAGGCCCTGATTAGGCATTGGGAATAAAAACTCTCTCAGTTTGGTTAAAACCACCATCTTTATTGTTTGAATACCTGTTCTGCCACTTAATTGCTGCGTGATTTGGGCAGGTTACTTAACCTCTTCACTTGAAAGCAAATATTTATTAAGCTTCTCCTACATGTTAGGTATTAGAGATACAGTATTGAATAAACAAGCACCTGTTCACAAAGCTTACATTCTAATGGGGACTGATTGATGATTAATATACACCAGGTAGTGATAAGTGCTATGAAAACAATGCAGGATAAGGAGAATAAAGAATTATAGGGCAGATGTGCTATTTTAGGATTAGTCTAATAATTAAACCTAATTTTAGGAGCATCTCTAATAAGATGATATTTGAGGAGAGACCTGAGGGAAGTGCAACAGCCAGCCATGAAATTGCGTATGGGGGAAGAGTTTGAGGAAGAGGCGGTGGTGTGCTGGCACTGGCTAGCCCTTGTTCTGATTGTATCTCTACCCAACTCTGTGTTCAGTGAGGTCAGATCGGTAGCTGGAACTCAGCCTTGATCAGAATATTTACACACAGATGTCTGCAAATGCTACAAACCAGGGTTTTCCTCCCCCAGAGAACCATTTGTTAAACATTTACCAGCACACCACTGCGAAGAGGGAACAGTAAGTACAAGGGCCCCAAGGAAGGAGTATGCTTGGTGTGTTTGAGGAACATCAAGGCAGCCAGGATGGCTAGAACAGAATGACAGGGAAATTCATATGGAGCTGAGGTCAGAGGTAGCCAGGAGCAAGATCGATAGGCTGTGGTAAATACACTGGACTTTATTCTAAGGGAAATGGGGGCCATTACAGGGTTTTGAGCAGAGCAGTGACCCATCTGACTTAAGCTTTGAACAGGACCACACAAAGGAGGACTCAGGAAGTCCAGCTGGGAGGCTTGGGCAGTACTGTAGAGAAGAGGTGATGATGGCTTGGTCGTGGAGGAGGTAGTAAGAAGAGCACCTCAGTTTCTTCATTTTTTCAGGTTGAAAACTAACACTTAAAAAGCACTACCCATAGTGTCATGCACACAGGAGGCCCTCAATAAATGATAGCTGTTGTGTTGGTATGGACAGAATGCTAACCCTGGGGGTGAGGAGGGGGTGCCCATATCTAGTTAGGAAGACAGATAATTTTAGTGTCAAGTGTTAAATGCTATGTTTGAGACAAGTGTGAGCATAGAGGAGAGACACTTAGCCCAGCTAGGGGTAGGAATGGCCAGGAAGGGTGTTTCAGTGAAAGGGAACTGCTTTAGCAAAGGCATGGGGATAGGGAATTAGAAGGGAAATTGAACTGCTTAAATGCCCACCACACTTCCCCAATTCAGGTGACAATCAGATCACAGCTTATCTTTTAGCTTAGCAAAATAATCAGTGATCTGAAAGAACAGCAGTGATTTAATTGCTCTCTGTTAATTAAACCACCTACTAGGCTGTGGATCATTATGTTCCAATTCAAATTCAGCTGGTCATTTTACGAATTCCGTGGAGGCTTTGATTCTGATCAGTAGTCAGGTATAAACACTTAAGTTGGTAAGCACTTTATAGAACTTGATATGGAGAAAGATGTCTTAATCTGGGGCACAAGCAGATTTGGGTGGTCCCTGAATCCCTTGAAGATACTTGCAAAATTATGTGTGTGCATATATATTTTGGGGTAGAAGTGGGATGGGGGATTCATAGCTTTTATCAGATTCTCAAAGAGGTTTGCAGCCCAGTGAAGATGAAGAACACTGCAACTAAGATTAATATTGGAGAGTAAAAACTAAAATGAGAATAGGCATGTTTTTGTCTGCCATTCTGTCATTAAAATAATTTGATATTCTAAATCACATGAAATGAGTTAAAACACTTTATCTAAAAGCAGTTACTTATAATAAGATTTTTGTCATTTTATTTAAATATGAACTGTCATTTTGGGCCCAGTGAATATTCATTCCAACTCAGAATTTCAGCTGTGCCAAGCTCCGATGGTAAATGAGCTTTAGTACAATAAAAAAATGCTTACAGGCAAAATTGCTCTGTTTATGATGCTGGGGTCAAACCTTGTATTCCTCCCTTTGAAAATGTTCTCTGCCTCGATTTTGTTGTTGTTGATCATTGTTTATTGATTCCGTGTATTCCCTTCATATAATACTGCAGTATCTTCAGAGTAACAAATACTCCCTAGGGGCTTCTTCAAAGCCAAAGAAATAGGAATGTCTATTGAAATCTTACTAGAGGAGGCTTAATAGAATTTAATTTCTCTGGCCATCTTCCAGAAACTTCTGTGATTCAGGAACTTGCCTTCTTCTATTCATATGTGGATGGTGGTAATTTACCCACTTAATTACTTTTGTCTGACAATGGGAAGTTTCAGGAGTACTGCATGGATTGTAATAGTTTCCATTTCTTAAGTGCTGACTATGTTCCAAATGCACCTTGTTAAAGTGCATTAAGTATACTATCTCATTGAATCCTTGCAACACCTAATTAGATAGAGACTTCATACCCATTTTATAGATGCCAAACCTAGGCTCTGAGATATCAGGTAACTAACTTGCCCAAGATCACACAGCCAGTGAGCAGCAGAACCAGTAGGTGGAAAAATGGAGACAGATGTGTCCTATGAAGGACGAGTAAGCTGCAGAAAGAAAAGCACCTTTTTCCCGTGTACCACTGCCATTTTTCATTACATGGCATTTCCAGTGCTGCTATAACAGGCACTGTGTCAGAACAATGGATGAGAAAAGTAACCTAGAAATTGATTATTGAAAAGGGTTGTGGGAAATTAATTCATCTAGTTAATTAACATATCTCAGTATATTTTTAAAATAGTGATGAGGGAAAGCAATTAAATTTGAGTGCTTACCATAAGCAAAGCACAAATGTCAGGTGCTTTACTTACTGCATTGAATCCTCATATAATAAGAGTCCTGAGGAAGGCATTAGTATCCCTGTTTTACCCACGAGGAAGCTGAGGCTCAGAGGAGTTGCGTGCGTTTCCCAAAGTCACATAGATACCGTGTTTCCCCGAAAATAAGACAGAGTCTTATATTTATTTTTCCTCAAGAAGACACTCTAGGGCTTATTTTCAGGGGATGTGTTATTTTCCCCTCAAAGCCTCAGCTTGCAGCACGCACAGGATGACCAGGACCTGACAGGGGGAGATGACCTTGTTGGTGGGGCTGCCTGCACCTTTCCGGTCACCTCTGGGATAGTAGCTGTCACGATGGGGCAGATGAGAAGGGCTGCTCTTCTCCACGACAAAATGCATGGGTTGTGCAGATGCGCTGCGTAGCCACGCCCATCACTAGGTCTTATTTTCGGCGTAGGGCTTATATTGCGCAAATGCTTAGAAATCCTGCTAGGGCTTATTTTATGGGTAGGTCTTAGTTTTGGGGAAACACGGTAGTAAGTTGGTATGATACGAAACAAGATCAGCCTTCAAAGGCTATTTACTTTCTACTGTATCATACTGTAAAATTCACTTTAAAAGCTAAACTAGGTGGGGGCCAAAGATCATGTCATTAAATTATGTATACTCCTCATGACATAAGATAGTATCTTGTACCTAGTAGGTACGCAAGAAATGTTTGTGGGTTGATCACCCATCACAGTGAGTTAAAAAACAAGGTCTATCCGGAAAGTATCCAGCCATTGTTAATATAACGAGAATGGTTTGCGTGACATCGATGTAACCTGGCAGCCTAGGAGAGTGGACTGTAATGCGCATGCGTGAACAATGACGCTGTCACTGAACTAGTCAGTGGGGCACCGGATGCCGTTAGATGAGCATGTGCACTGTGTGGTCATGGCATTCAAAATGGCTGAGCTAGTAGAGCAATGACTCTGCATTAAATTTTTGCATTAAGCTTGAACATTCCTCTGTGGAAACTATTCAGATGATTCAGAATGCTTTCAGGGACGATGCAATGAGTGCGGTGCAAATAAAAGTGTGGTCTCACTTCAAAGGTGGTCGAGAATCTGCTGAAAGTGAACCACATCTGGAAGGCCTGCAACAAGCAGAACACCTGAGAATGTTGAACGTGTACAGGTTAGGTTAAGAGATGCTGGGAGAACTGTGTGAGGTCCCAAGGTGTCTCCTTTGAAGGGGACTGAGGGGTCATTGTCCCATGTACAATGTTTCTTGTATCTTGTATCTTCTTCAATAAATGCCTCTATTTTTCATATTACATGGCTGGATACATCCCGGACAGACCTTGTAGAATGCCAAAGGCACAAAGGTGTATCTTATTTCCAAATATGAAAAGAAAAACTACTTTCACATTCTTACAGGATATACTGTTCCTTGGAAGCAGAATTATAGACAGTCTTTTTAATAACTCCATATGTATAGTTCAGAGGTTAAAACCTGTGTATATACTATACAAAGTTTCCAATAAATGCACCTTGTGTGTTATAACTGCATGACTTTGACATTTTCAAGATGGACAACCATGAATAGATTAGTCGTGGTAGAGAAAAAGCAGCTTGGTATTTTAGAAATATGTATGATATACAACATAGTCAAAACCCAACAACCGCAAATCAAATGAAGGCATAAAAGGTGTATTCGAAAATATTTAGGCACATGTGTAAATGCTTTGACACATGGCCTGACCCTCTTTATGGTCCATGTGTGTATTTTTCAGCTTGTGGCTGATACCTCCTGTCTCCGCACCCCCAGGCTTCTTAAGTGTGTCTAGAGTTGAGAAGTGGTGCTGTCTGCCAAGGTTTCCTGGTCATGGTGTTGCTCTAATATTCCAGCGTCACTGTCTTGGTTTTGAGGTATTCGTTTAGAGCTTCCTCACCTAGGAAAGAGAAAAGCAGTTGATGGACCATGTTTAGAGGTGAATATGATATGACCAGATTTCCCGACATAGATGTAGATAGGTGTATAGGTCACTAAGCAAATGGAATGTGGCCATTGCTTCTCAAGTGGTCAGTGCTTCTCAAGTGTTAAAGTTCATATGAATCACCTGAAGACTGTTAAACTGCAGATTCTGATTCAATTAAGTCTGGTAGAGGCCCTGAAGTCATGTGCTTCTAACCATTCCCAGATGATGTTGATGTTAGTGGTCCACACTTTGAGTAGTAAGGGCCTACATCAGCTACCAGGCCTTCTAAGGACCAGAGAGTGTTGGTTGGTCAGCTTCAACTCAAAAATTTCTCCTTTAGGCCGGGCGCGGTGGCTCACGCCTGTAATCCTAGCACTCTGGGAGGCCGAGGCGGGTGGATAGCTCAAGGTCAGGAGTTCGAAACCAGCCTGACCAAGAGCGAGACCCCGTCTCTAAAAAAAAAAAAAATTTCTCCTTTATTTCTCTGCTTGATGACAAACTTCACCTTTTACCCTTTGTTCATTTATGCTGAACAGAAGTGACCAAGATACTTACTACTGTCCTTCAGATTATATTAAATGAAACAGAATTGAGCACAGGAAAGAAAGTTTGAGATCATTTGGTTTAATCTTATTTTAAAGATCAGGAAAATGCAGTTTATTTATATTGTATGTTAGAAAAACAGAGGAGAATGTCTAGGCAAAAAATAAATAGGTCTGCCTTTCTTCAGTGGTTTCTATTTTGAGCTGCTACAATCATCAATCTCTACAGTGGTTAAAGGGCAGTGACTACTGTGGTGAGACTAATGAGTATGTGATTCTGGAAGCTGAGCTAAAACAAGGGCTGTCAACCATGTCCCCACATTAGAATCACCCAAGAAACTTTTAAAACTCCTGATCCCAGGTCACACCCCAGACCAATTAGATCAGTATCTCTGTATTGTTTAAAGCTCCCAGGTGATTCTAATCTAATATGCGGCTAGCATTGAGAACCCCTGAGCTCTAAGGGGTTTTAAAATCAGAGGAGGAAGAAACTATTAGGCAAACTGTATTATTTTATAGTAAAACAAACAGAGCTACTCGATTACACTCTATCAAAAGACAGATGAAACACAGATGCCTCGCTTTCTAATAATAATTTCCCTAGGAAAGTCTCCCACTGTTTTGGATACAGGGATGAAAGCCAAATTAAAGACATGGAAAAACAGCGTTTATCTTCACCCAATGGAATTTAAAATAAGAACTACTTTTATTGCTGCAAATATATTGCAAAAAGTCATCAGGAAAGAGGTAAAAAAAAAAAAAAAAAAGAACCAAACTTAAAATAGCAGATTGTAATTTCAGTAAATGGCAAACATTTCAGTTCTTGAAACAGCTTGCCAGACTGACGATGGGGAGTAAGAGATGGGCTCCACAGCCAGACTGCCTGGCTTTTAATTCTCTCTGCCAGTATGTGGCTGTGTGGCTTTGGGCAACTCACTCAACCTCTCTGAGCCCCATTTTTCTGTTCTTTACAATAAGATAATAATAGTACCTACCTCCTAGAGCTATTGTGAGGACTGCTTGTGCCTATACAGGTTAAGTGGACTAGGGCCTGCACGTATTTAGCATTCTAAGTAAGCTATTGCTTGAAAGGTGTTAGTGTCACTGCTTATAGTGAGTTACGTTTTTGGCTTTTTATAAACTCTAAATCTTATTGCCCAGACTCCCAACAAACCTTGCCAATTGCAATGTTGACTCTGAAAGACCGCCAGGCAGCTCAGAGACAGGATTTATTCCCGGAGCTAGCTGGGTACTGCCCTCCACCCATTTTCCTTTCTTGGGTCCATTTAGTGCCACGAAAGCTAAACCAAGTTCATGCTGAATGTCAGATTAAAAAAACAGACACGTTTTAGCTAAAATATATTGTCAGAGTTTCTCTTTCCTTTCCACATTAATCTTCTTTTGAAAAGAAACATCTTTCCACATAATTTGTATACTTTTCTGTATGTATGTTATATTCGATTAAAATGTTTAACATTTAAAAATAATTAGTACCCTTGTAAACCCAGATCTAACTGCCATGTAGGAAATGCCCTTCAAAACAATATTCAAGTGTCGAATGAAACAGAGAGCAGATTTTTCTGTGATGTGGCAACAAAGGGAACAGGAAGTAGAAAAGTAAAGCCATACCTAGGTCTTTTCCAAAGCCAGATTGTTTAACTCCACCAAATGGGGCTGCCACGTCCGTCTTGTTGTATGTGTTAATAAAAACAGTTCCTGCTTCTAGTTTTTCGCTCACATACATAGCTTTGTTAATGTCTTTTGTAAAAACCCCTGAGGCCAAGCCATACTCTGTATTATTTGCTCGCTGCAACACTCCATCGATGTCCCTACAAGATGTATTTAGGAAGACATAAAACTTCATTAAATGTAAAGTGAAACACTCTCATTTTATGTTCCAAAATTTTTCCCCTCTCTGCTAGAAATAGGAAAACATTATTGGCACCTGCATAAATTTTTATAAACGAAACATTTCAGGCTTATACTAAAAGAAAGTCCCAAAGAAATATTACAATTCTAATATTATATTTTTCTTATATCAGGCAACACCTTTTAAAATCTGATCAAAAGTCATCGTTTCAGTCTTCTTCAACAGTTCTCGATGGTGACCTCTCCACTTCCTCCCCTGTCCCTTAAGTCCTGCTTCTAGATGTATTCTCAGAGTATCCTATTTCCTTCCATCTCTTCAGATTTTGCACACAAGATTCAAGGCTCCTTCAGTGCCTGAAGAAGCCTTTTCAGAGCACACCTGTGCCACTGCCAAGGTGGCAAAGTGTGGTGGTTTGGTGAGAGGGCTTTGCGGCCAGACTGCCTGGGTGACCTTGGGCAAATGACTTCATCTCTCCATGCCTTCATTTATTCTTGTGCAAAGTGGAAGTGATAATAAAAGGACCTGTCTAGTTGTCATGAGGATGAAATGACCTAATAGTCCCTAGAACACAGTAAAGTTTCAGTGAAAAGTCAGCTCTATAATCAGGGTAGCACATATTTCTCCAATTTCAGTATTTTGGTAGAATGAACTATGTGATGCTGGTTTAACTCTTCCTGTATTTAATGGCTCACCCTCCATAAATTGGAGGATAAAAGCTCTCCATGGCCAGGGATAATGTCATATGTCTATACCATGGTATCCCATCATCGAATGAGAGTGAATTCAATTAGATATGCTTATTCAACAAAACAGGTCTGTTGATTTCCCTGCCTTTTGATGTAGTGTAGGTACATGCCCAAGTAGTGGAGATATCAACCTGCTCTTCTTTCAGTTGAGTCCAGTTCCAACGTGCCTGCCATAGTGTAGCTTGCCTTTTTGAGTGTGATCCTAATGTTTAAAAATGCACACATTTTCTACGACACGGCCAGTAAATATAAGCCAGGTATTTCATCTGGCCCTCCAGTAAAGATACAGGATCTGTTCCAAAACTGGAGGAAAAATTAGTTGTGCTGAATTTATTGAGAGACAGCACAGGTTTCAATGTAATGCCCTCTGGAAGGATTTTCAAAGGTCATCTTGACTATACAAAATGTTAAACTTGCACAAGAAATCTGGAACCTAACTTGAAGAGAACTGAGACTCCACTAAAACTCTCACTTCTTGATGCACACTGCACATGGCAGGGGCCCACTATTTATGGACTGGACTAGAGGCAGAAAGATGGCTTTATGCCATTTCTTGTTGAGGACTATCACGATACCATAGCTCCATAGCACCTTGCCTACTTCCACAATAACAATAAGCATAGTGTTGGCAGAAGCGATAGCAAATACTTGATTTATTTAATCCTCAAAATGACCTAAGAGGGTATATACTGTTATTAACCCAATTTTATAAATTAAGAAACTAAGGCACAGATTAGTTAACTGGCCCAAGCTCACAGAGGTAGTTAAGGTGAGGAGGCAGAGTGCCTACCCTGACCCACTTCACCATCCTGCCTTTGGCCCCCTGTAAACTGCCATGTGCCTTGTCTGTCTCTCCCATTAGATGGTAAGCTCCTTCAGGACAGGGAGTGTGACTTAGCCATGTTTAGATCCCCCAAACCTGGCTTCTAATGTCTGCACGTCTAACACCAAGACTATCCTACAGGGGAATTTATAATGAGAAACAGGCAATAACAGGCATTCTTGGATCAGTGTGTCAAAACCTTATTCACTTCAGTTTAGTGTCCCCAAAAGTCTCTTACAATATGTCTATCAAAGACCAAGAAGTCCTTCTGAACTCTGAATTCTGTTTTTTTTCCAACTTCTCATTGGTTGAAGTAAACCTAAAGCCATTCTGAAGAATTTTGTGCAGTATGCCAGGAGACTCCATTGTATTAATATTGTTTTATGAGCTCAGTTACCACTTAGTCCTCTTTGATATGCTGCACACCTTGGAAAGTTTCAGGTAGCATAACAAACCAGCATATCCTTTACAGTTGATTACAGGGTGATTGTGAACGATTCTATAAGAAGTTGAGTATCAAGCTTTTGGGGGCATAATCCCCTATGATAGCAGCACCCTTTCTTTGGGAAAATAAGATTTCACAGATGCTGGCTTCCCTAGGAATGTAAATCTGAAAACTGGTTTTGTTATTTCTTAGTCATTTACCTTGTTCCACAGATATTTCAAATGTTAACTGTACAAAAACTAAAATTTAATCAGCTAAAATCCCATTATGTTGGCCATTAATTTAAGCTGAGTAGCAAAAATATATTATGATCTACAATGGTTAGCAGAATCATACTCTTCTCATTATTGAAGTTAATTATTTTTATGGTAGAAAACTACGTGTTCATTATTTTGTGTTCTGTATATAGCACAATGACAGGGGAAATAAAACCTTATCTAGACAAAACCTAAGTTAAATTGTGTCTGAAGAACATACCCATTTTGGAATTTAGAAATGACCATGATGGGCCCAAAGGATTCCTCTTTGGCGAGGTACATGTGGTCTTCCACATCTGTGAACACAGTTGGTTCCATAAAAAAGCCTTTTTGGGGAAAAAAGAGAAAAGAATGTCAATTATAGGTTAAGTCATTTTCAATTAATAGTTCTCTCACTTAATTACATTATAATTTTTTTTCTTTCCCTCTGGCCCAGTACCACTACGAAGAGTTTCATTTCTCTATTTGGTGTTGGCATTCTTTATTCTTTTTATTCTTATTCATTCTTGTTCTTATTTTTAATGTCTTTATTATGAAAATTTCAAACATGTAAAAGCAGAGAAAATAGTATAATGAACAGTAAATATCCATATTTTGCTATATTTATTTTTTCCCTATTGAAATATTTTAAAGCAAATTCCAGATCATATAATTTTCACTTCCAAGTATTTCAGGACAAATCTGTAAAAAATAGGGAAATTTTCTTATATCACCACAATACAATATCATGCTTAATAAAATTAATGCTCAATCTTTATTCATAGCTTATATTTCATTTTCTTTCATTGTCTAGACATTATCTTTTTTACAGGTGATTTGTTTGATTTAGGATTCAAATAAATTCTACATATTGCATTTGGTTATTAGGTCTCATAAATGTCTTTTAATCTAGAATATTTTATCCTTTTGCCTCCCCCGTAATTTTTTTTATGCCGTTGTCATGTTAAACAGACTGGATCAGTTGTCCTGTAGAATATCTTACATTTTGGATTTGTCATTGCTTCCTTTGGGTGATGTTTGTTTCTCTATCCCTTGTAAATTTTTTGTACTTTTAGAATACACATAACATAAAATTTACCATTTTAAGTATATAATTCAGTGTTATAAAACACATTCATAATGTGCAACCTTCACCACCATTCATTTCCATAACCCTTTTCAGTTTATAAAATTGAAACTCTGTACCCATTAAACGATAATTTACTTCCCTCTGTCCCTCCCTCTCTTCCTTCCTTCCTTCCTTCCTTCCTTCCTTCCTTCCTTCCTTCCTTCTTTTCTTCCTTCCTCTCTTTTTCTTTCTTGACAGGGGGTCTCACTTTGTTGCCTAGGCTGGAGTGCAGTGATGTGATCATAGCTCCCTGCAGCCTCAAACTTCTGGGCTCAAGCCATCCTCCCACTTCAGCCTCCCAAGTAACTAGAACTATAGGTACATGCCACCATGCCTGGCTGATTTATTATTTTTTATTTTTTTAGAGATGGAGTTTCTCTATGTTGCCCAGGCTGGTCTTGAACTCCTGGCCCCAAATGATCCTCCCACCTCGGCCTCCCAAAGCACTGGAATTACTGGAGTGAGTCACTGCACTGGCCTGTACTTCTTATAAATGGCAAATTTGACCTAAAGGTGTGATTAGATTCAGCTTAAGCTTTCTTGGCAGTAACACTTCATAGTTGATACTGTGTATTACACATTTTATTCCATCAGGAGACATATAATATCCAGTTGTCCCTCTTTCACTGATGCTAAGATTGACCAGTGATTTCAGGTGGCACAACCTGACCCCTTCATTGTGAGTTATGTTGTTCCTCTCATTTCTGGCAAGCAATCTCAGGCATGATACTTTGGTGCCTTGCAAATACCAGGTCTCCATCGACCTTTTACCTAATAACCTCAGCCTGTTTTGACAATCGTTGCTTGAATCAATTATTTCATCAATTAAGGGATGCAAAATGATGATTTCTTTAATTCTATCATTTTTTTCTATATTAGCAGGAATTCTGCTGTAAAAAAATGTGTCTCCTTTATCAGCTACTCAGTTACACAGAAATTCAGTTCATACAGGAAACACAGGATAAATGTTGAATTTTTTTCTTGTGATTACCAATGTTCAGAGTAAGGTATTGGTGCATAATCTACCTACAACAGTGAAAAATGAATTTTTACAGTTGTTTTTCTATCTGTCCTTTTGAGTATCATAACACTGAGCCCTTCACATATTTGAGTAACAGGTCCTGTTTACAAATCCAACAAATCCAACAAATCCTTCCCACGCTACATTGGCCAAGATTAAATCTCCCAGGTGCCAAGAATCAAGACCAGCAGTGCCTGGTAACACAGTTATCCATTACCCTTGTGTACTGCACAGCTAAAGGCCTGTCACATCCATTTTATTATTTGATTCCCACAGCCTTGCAAGACAGGGTGTACCCATTTCATCTCATTTTACATAGGAAGAAATTGAGGCTCAAAACATTGTGTTGTCCAAGGTGCCACAGCTTATAAGTGGCCAAGCAGGATATAGAATTTAATTCTTCTGACTGTATTATAAATTCCGCCATTTACTTTTGAGATAAGAGGGTTCACAATGAAAACTGTTACCGTTCACTCCAACTGCAGAAGGCAAGGTGCCCGGTAAACCCCCCACAGAGGTGATCTTACCTGGCCTTTGGACTTGCCTTCCCCCGTACACCAAGGTGGCTCCCTCCTTCACTCCAGCTTCACAGTATTGCAGTAGCTTTTCCAGATGGGCTTTATGATTTTGGGGCCCATGATCAGTAGATCTGTCAAGTGGATCACCAATTTTCATCTTTTTAATTTCTTCCACCTGTATGTTACCCAGGCCACAAAAACACAATTCACTGTTAATAGCAATAATGGATACCCTTGACTGAGTTCCTTCTATGGTGGGTGTTATACTAAAGTATTTATAGATGTGCTGTCATTTAGTCTTCACAACAGCACTGGAGGTAGGTATTTATTATTTCCCTTTTACAAAAGAAGAAACTGAGTCCTAGAGAGGTTAAGTGACTTGCCCAAGTACATATAACCACTGAATACTGTAGACTTTTTCCCATTTGAAATCTCAAGTTTTGAACCACTGTCTTCTAACAGAACATTAGCTACATATGCTTATCTGAAAATTATCCTGAATGTGAATCCATTATGAATAGCAAACCGATGTTCTGAAATTTTCATTAATATTGCACACTCTTCACAGCAAAAGACTTTCTAAAATGGCCACATTGTTATCTTTTTTTTTCCCCTCCCCACATGTGGCAGACTACCCCTGTGAAATTTTCACAGTATAGCCATGCCAGAGGAATCGCTAGAATGTTCTGTTGAAAAACAATCTTTATCACACAGTGTTCATCACTAGGTCTTTGTATTAAATAATTGCCTCTTGTGCTCCTCAGGGATCTTAATCTATTTCTGCATTTTCTTTTTTTTTTTTTATTTCTGCATTTTCTAATGTTAAGTCGAGTTCTAGTAAGAAGAAAGAATGGAAGTTAACATGACCCGGCAGGGCCATGGATTTGAATTTAGGCCTGGCAATAACCTCTCAGTGCCTTGTGCACGGTCCTGTGCTGGATGAGAAGCTCTGGGTGGGCAGGGACCATGTCTGCCTTGTTCACCTTTGTATTCCCAGCATCCAGGGTTTTGCACTAAGGAGGTGCTCAAGGAATAGCTGTTGAATGAATTAATGAATACACATAGTATGTGTGCAAAACATGTTTGTTGATTTGACATGATAAATTCCTAACATTTCTAGTTTCAGCATTTGAAATTTCAACAAGTTGTGGTTGACCCTAACATTCCATGACACCTAGCACCAAATTGTATTTTCTTGAGACATAAGATTGAATTATACTGTGATGTTCAGGAGACAGCCACTGCCCACTTGACTGCCCACCATCTGCCTCTCTGTATGACTTCCTTTTATCCACTCTCATGAAAAAAAGAATACCTTTGCTTGTTTGGTGGGATGAGGTGTAGGGAATTGGCTCTGGGGAAAAAAGGCTGGTGCTGGTTTTATAAATATAAGCAAATTCAGGATTATTATTACTTTCATCATGACATAATGTAGTACAATTTAGAGTTTATGTTAGCTACAGACTTCATCTTAATAATCCTATAGATGACTTTTAGTTCCATGTATGAATCATGATCAATCTACAGGGGCTATTTATTTATTTTAGTGAAAGAAATTGTATGCTGTCATAGTAACTACAAATTAGGGATCGATTAATATAAGGATCTAGTGGTATACCTCTCAGAGTCAATTTAGAGATTTACATAATAAAAATCTAGGAATATATCTCTCACAGAGTTAAGGATCTAATATACTACAAATTCAGAGCAAGGTATTGGTAATAACAGCTCTTAAGTATACTTTATCAGGCTTTCATATAAATCTAGAACTTTTTACTATGAAAAATTATAAACACATATAAAAGTAAACAAGTAATATAATGAAACTCTATGTGCTCATCACCCAGCTTCAACAACTACCAACTACCAACTCCTGGCCAATTTATTCCCCTGATTACTTCCTCTCTTCCTGGGTTATTTTGAAGCAAATTCCAGGCATCATTACATAATCTATAAATATGTCAGTATGTAGCTATAAAAAAATAAGGACTAATGTTTTTAAACACTAACCACATACTGTTATCACACCTAAAAATTCATAAACAGTCCTAGAAGTACTTTTCAAGTAAAAGCAATTTCTATACAACCCATAGAGCAAATTCAAAGGTGCCTCACCACTCTCGTCACAAATTCATCGTGGATGGATTCTTCCACAAACAACCGCCCGGCTGCAATACAGTTCTCTCCTTTGTTGAAAAATACTGCTCCCATACCCTTCAGCAGAAGAGAAAATATTGCAAACGTTATTTGAGAAGTCGAGATTGTCATAAAATTGTACACACAGAGAATTAGGGGTTATTGGAAGCCAGCAAACGACATACAGAAGTCATAGACAATCTTCTTGGCCTTGGTGATGAGAGCTGCTTGGAGATACTCAATTTTGATTTAGCATGTTTTTAGGGATTTTGTTTCCCCTTTCCTCCTTGTGATCCATGAGCACTTTACAAAAATGTATGCAACAGTAAAGATATACCCTCAAGGACAAATTTTGTGTTGCAAGAAAATCTAGATTTTCTGTAAATGTAAATGCAATAACTTGTATACTAAGTTTTGCTTTTAAAATTTCGACATTAGTTTGTACAAATCACAAATGTTTATAAAACTTCCTTAACCCCTCATGAAAAGAATTATCTATTTTTGAAGGAGAAATTTGAAAAACTTTTGAAATGAAGACACTCAAAAATGACAGATTTGGAAGACTGATGGATTTTGTACATCTTCCCTTTCTAAATGCAATTTCTATTCACCTCTAGGAAACCTCCCCGGACTGGGTGAAAAATATAACAGATAAATATTCGTGTTATACAATCAAGAGTGTGAGATGACTAATGAAGACTAATGTTCAGCTTGGTGCTTTTAAAAACATTAACAGACTATGGTATAGGGGAAAAGAAATACCTCTCCCCTTTGTTTTCTTTTCCCCATCTTCTCTTTGGAATGCTCTGGAAGGCTCTCGGAAACCCAGACATCCAGCGGAGTACTGACCCCTGATGTCAGTGTATGTACCCCCAGCTGTTGTCTGGCCGCGGGAGTGCTTGGCCCTTCTTCACTCCCAGACTACTCCATTCTCTCTGGGGCCTTTGCATGGTGAGGTCTCACTGTGGGTGTTCATTAAAATTAGAGTTTGGGGGAATGATGAACAGATTCTTCTTAGTGCACAGAATAGAGGATTGCACAGAACCGGGAAGACATAAGTGTACACTAGAATTACAAGAAATCTTAGCATAACCTATGCCAGGGTTGGCTCATTTTATGCCTGTATCTCAGAAATGATGAATGAGGACTAGGCCAATGTGGGTTTTTTTAACCTTTAAGTTTTATTTAAAATAAGTTTTTATACTTTGAAACAGTTTAAGCCTCACAGGGTGCTGTGACAATAGTATAAGAGTTCCTGTGTACCCTTTACCTAGCTTCCCCATGATACCATCTTACAAAACCAAACTACATTGTTAAAACCAGGAAATTGATGTTGCCAATTTTGTAAATAGGGAACCCTTTGTTGTGTCTAAAAATCTTACCAGAAGCTCAATCTGTAAAACAGATAAAAGTAGAACTGTTCATGTTGATGGGACGAGATGTTTGGGGCAGAGGAGGGAGAAGTTAGAAGCCCTACCAGATCATCTTTTGAACTTTTCAATATGACTGCTATGACTCATATCCTGTTTTAAAAACACTAATAGGAGAAATTATAAAGACATTGTTTTAAAAAAATTAAGTGCTCTGAGTATTCCCAAGTCTAAGCATAAAAAGGATGGTTTCTATTTATGACTAGACAAAACCATATCTCATTTTAAGACCTCTGATAAGAAGGTGGTGAAATAAATGTGTTTTGGAAGCCGGCGCTTATTCACTTGGGTTTGGGCCACCCTTACCATTCGCACAGCCTTGTCAAGTTCACAGTCGTTGAATATTATAAGTGGGGACTTCCCACCGAGCTCAAGGGAAACTTTCTTCAGGTTGCTCACAGCACAGCTAGAGGAGAATAAATGAGAAATGAGCACTTAGTGTCTCTCCCTCTCTCTCTCTCTCTCTCTCTCTCTCTCCTCCCTCTCCTTTGCTTTTTGACAATAAGTTACAATTATGCTTGGCATGGAGAACATAACTGAGCCTCAGAAATGTTAAGAAACTCATTTAAAGACAAAACATGGATAGTAGGATGGTGATTACTGTTGAAGTTGGGTGATGAGCACATGGAATTCATTATGCTTTTCTATAATATGTGCTTTGTATATATTCGAAATTTTCCATAATAAAAAGTTTTTTAAAATTCTGTGGTCAAAGGATTAGAGATTCTCTAAGTTTAATTCAGATTCTTTAGACATTTTAGTTATATAAAGGCCTGGCAAGGAATTCAACCTCTGACCGGACTATTGGAATATTGGGGGAGAAATATCAATTTTTAGAAGTATATTGTTTATTTTCATGTTCTTATGAAAGTATTCTCATTTAAAACATTTTTAAAATATCCCTCAAAAATGCATACAAAGAAAAAAAATCACAAAATTCCATTCCATGGCTCAATGACCATTGTTGTTACCATTTTGATATACTTATTTCTAAGCTATGTCCTACCATAGCTTGTGCCTTGTTTAATGTAGAGATCACCCAATGCATACAGTTTTATACTTTATTTTGCTTTTCATTTATCACTTTAACAACACTTTACAATGTTATTAAAAATTTTTCCAAGAACATGACTGCACAGTATTCCATTATGTTGATATACTTTAACTACTGCCTTTGGACATTTAGATTGTTTACAGTTTTTTTTTTAAAAAAAACTATTGCTTTTTGGGAATCCACTTTATAAATAATTCAGATTTGTTATATACAATCTATAAATTTGTGATTTATATATCTTTTCAGTTTTCTTACTTCGAAAACAATTTGGGGCATAGCTTTAGTACAGAAAATCTTTCATGCTGGATTGTTAAGGCTTTCATTGGGGTGTAGAATTTCAATATAGCTCTGATTTTATTGACTGTGGGCTTTAATTCTTTGGAAAGTATTTTATTACATTCAAATATTTTGATATCCAGCAGTGATAAGTAAATTTCTCTTTTAAATTTGATGTGGTTTTTCTCACTCCAGAAGCACCTTATTTAAACAAAAACAGAAACCTGGTTTAACAGGATCTGCAGCAAATTGGCATACTAAAACCAATACCTCTTCATGATCTGTTTGCCAATAGGAGTAGAACCAGTGAAACCAAGTTTGCGGATGTCAGGATGTTCAGAAAGGCGTTGTCCTGCTATGCCACCTGTAGAATCAGGGAACAAAACATGAATTAAAACACTATTCAAGTTATATGGAGGACGGCTTTGAATTCACTGACGTAGATTTCTAAGCTCTCATTGAAACCTTAGTTTTACATTTTCTGAATTAATTGCAAACTGACAAAAATCTAAAATAATATCTTCTGTGCAATTGTCAGATCCCCAACATAATGATGGGTAAGCCTTGGTTTTTATCTTCCAAATTTTTATTTTTGAAAATTGAAACGGACTACCTTAGGATAGTTTCACAATGTTGTACAATCCCCCTGTCCCCTGCCACTCACCCACCACTGTATTTCCACTTTAAGATTTTAGCACATGGTAAGTGTATGCATCCTTAACTACCTGGTAAACTGTATTTAGTTTAAATATAGTTATAATTCAGGACAAGTCTCCAGTGGGGAAAATAGCCACTTGGCTACCCCTGTACCATTCATTAGTTATAGCAAAGTGGGTCATTTAATGGCTTACCTGATCCTGGAATGATGTTGATTACCCCCTTTGGGAATCCTGCTTTCACGGAGAGCTCTGCAAACTTCAAAGCAGTCAAGGGCGTGACCTGAACAGAAGCAGACAGCAACTACCTTCTTCAGACTGTGCCTTGTCCTTCGGACCCAGTTTTCCTTTGATCGCTGTACTAGCGATCACATTATACTAGATCACAATGTGTACTAGAGCTCACATTATTTTCATTTTACATTGTTTAATTTTGGGGGGCATAATTTCAGACTTACAGCAAAGTTGCAAAAACAGTACAAGGAATTCCTTATACACCTGTCACCTAGATTCCTCATATGTTAACATTTCACTACATTTACTTTACTTTTCTATATATTTATTTTTTTCTGAACTGTTTAAGAGTAAGATATATAAATCTCTATTACCTCTGCAGACTTGTGTGTGCATTTTCTAAAAACAAGAAATTCTTTTATATAACCATAGCACAATGATCAAAATCAGGAAATTAACAAACTGATAGAATACCTAATTTACAGACCTTATTCAAATTTCACCAATTATCCCAATAATGTCTTTTTTAAAGCAAAAGAAAATCCAAGGTCATTCATTACATTTAGTTATATCTGTAGTTTCCATTAATCTGGGAGAGCTTGAGTTTTCTTTAATATTTCATTACCCTGACATATTTGAAGAATACAGGCCAGTGATTTTGTACAATGTCTCTTTGTCTGAGTTTGTCTGATATTTCCTCATAATTGGATTCAGGTTATGCACTTTTGGCAACAATACTACCTATTGATGCTGGGTTTTCAGTACTTCCTACCAGAAGGCACATGCTGTGGAATAGTCCCAACTCTGGAAACATTAGCTTTGGTCATTAAGTAAGTGTGGTCTGCCCACTTTCATCACTGTAAGTTACTATTTTATACATTGTAATTATTAAATATTTTATAGGGAGATACTCTTCGAACTTTCATCCACTAGTTTTAGTATCCATTGATAATTCCTGCCTGAATAAATTATTATTATGATGGTTGCTAATGGAGATTTTTCCGATTCTATCATTCCTTCTACATGTATTAGTTATCTCTCCAGTGTAAGAGTTTTCTCTTTTCTTTAATTAATTAATTAATATCAGTGTGAACTCATAGATTCTTTCTTTATTCAGCAGGATATAATCTTTTACTACTGTTACTGATTTTGATCTTCAAATCGTTCCAGGTTTGGCTGCTGGGAGCCCCTTCGGGATGGCTCCTGGGTTGTTCTGACATGTCCCTGCTTGGAGCATTTCTTTGCTTTTTGGCCCAACATGATGTTCCAGGCTCATCTTGTATTTCTCCTGCTCCAGCCACTTCTCTAAAGAGCCCAGGTTTCTTTTAGTGAAGAATGGTATTTAGAAACCAAGACATCTGGACATGGCTGAGGGGTCACTGTTTCTAAGCCCTCTAGGCAGAGCTGGGAAATATTAATAGATAAATGTATATACATTCACAAGCATGTTATGTATATATGTATGTATCTATCTCCACATATGCCTTATCCATTTCTTATGTGGCTATCTAAAGACATTCAAAACCCATGAGTTTACAATGCTACCTCTGTCCAATAGCTCAGGGTAGATTCCATCCTTCCCTCTTTTTATATTTATAATTCTCTTCTCCAAGTAAGAGACATGGCTCCCATTATCCACAATATGTTTACTTATCTGCTTATTCCTGAAAGGTAGAAAAAGTCCTTTGAGAATTGTTAAGCCATGTCCCTAATGAAAAAGAAGCCCACTTACTAGAATTCAACATTTATTTGGAGGTTTTTCGCCTTTAGCCTGAGGGCATATAGTCCAAATGTTAGTGAAAAGTTGCTTGGGCTTGTGCTTCCTCACCCTCTTCAGTGAGGTTATATTATTCACTTGAAATATGGCTTAATTTGGTTTTGATTGTATTCAATTTTAAGGGTTTTGCCCCATCTGTGTTGATTATATTTTTTGGTTTTTGTCATTGAGTATAGGAAATATGCTTCCCAAACTCAGGACTGTATGAAAGGTCCATTCAGAGAAGCATCGTTCTCCTGCTCTCCTTCCCACCCCATGCCCTGTGGATAATGACCTCATCACTCTCTGGTTTACCTTTCCTGTGCTCCCTTTTGTTCAAATGAGCAAATACATATGTTCTTATTTTCTCTTCTTTCTTACTCAAAAAGGTAGCATAATATGGAGCTCAGTTTAAATATATAGAGAGCAGGGCAAATCTCAGAAGCAAAAGGAAAGTACTATTTTCACACTGTTAAAAACCAATGATGATCAAGTCTTACATTAGTACCTTGTTAGCCTGGTCTCTAAAAATGGAGTATGCAAAAAGATCCATTGGGGTGTGGAAAGAAAATAGTGGAACTTTCATTTATATATATATTTTAACTGACAAAGATATGAAATAAATTAGTCATAACTAACATGTATTCTATGGCTGGATGATGGTGCTCTCACACAGTCTGAATGAGGTCAGGTGGTCATGGGTCACTCAGGAATGTGCAGTGTCCTAGGAAAGAGCAGGAGCTCACAAGGCCTGGGGGTTGGCAGTGGTTCCCTCACTTGCTCATTTGCTCTCAGAATATTGCCCTATGTTGGAGTTTATAGGCTGGTTCCACAGGTGCACAGACTATGTCGTTATTTTAATTAAGCCAATCATCATAAAATGGACAGGTGGCTTAAATAAGAATGTACATAGAAACTGCACAATAAAGAGTAATGCTAACAAGGCAAACACAAGCAAACAGGGAAAAGGCAGGGCTTCTTCCACTAGATATCCAGTGTCCCAGCTGGCTTATAGGTTTGCATGATCTGTGGGAAAGCATCTGGCACCACTCTGGGCAAGAGTAGATCATTGCTAAATATTAGGTTAATAAAGTTGTCAGAACCTGCCAGACCTGGACCAGGCCACTGCAGGCCATGAGAATCTGTACCTTCTTCTGTATAAAGCTGGGGAGGGGGAATCTTTCACACATCAAAGCAGAAAATCAGGTTAAAGAGAAGAGTCATCTAAATTCAATCCTCCTGACATTCACACAGGGCCCTGATACTATAAATGATTTTTACATTTACACCATTGCATAATATTAGCCAATAAAATTTTAAAAACAAAAACCTCCACATAACAATGGCAACTTTAGGTCTTGCATTCTCAAGATTAAAATGATCTTGAACCATGAAACTATCAGTTTTAAATTGCAGATATAGCCAGACTAAAATTTCTATAGGGACAGAAACTCTGCATATCTTTGTCACTAATATATGCCTGGGAGCTAGTATACACTCAAGAAACGTTTGTAATTTTTGGACATTATATATACTCATTGGCATTCTTCAATGATTAGCACTCTTATTGGATACCATTTAGTGGTTCTCCACTCTGGCTGTGCCTTGGAAACAAATGTGAAGCTTTTAAGCAATACTAATTGCTCCAACCTGAACCAATTAAATCAGAATCTCTGCTAATGGGGCCCAGATATCAGCATTTTTCAAAGAGAACTCCAGGTGATTCTAATGCAGCTGGTATTGAGCTCCACTGGACTAGATTATCTGCCTCCTCTCTTCACTCAACTGGCTTCTTGCTACTTAATGAGAGGTGCTGCTTCAGGGAAATGGCACCCTTATACAATGCTGGTGAAGTGGTATGACTCCCACGGAAGAATTTGTCAATGTCTATCACACAACTACATGCATCTTTAAACTAAGTGATTCTGCTGTTAGAAATGTATCCTCTAAATATCCTTGCACATGTGCATGATACCATACATATAAGGTTATTAACTGCAGCATAGTTTATTATAGCAAAAGGAGGGAAAATCTAAATATCCACAATTAGGGATTGGTTAAATAAAATGTGTTTTATCTGTACAATGGTTAAAGAAAAAAGAGGAAGAATTTTTTGGTAAGTATATAGAATGCTACTTTTTGTGTATGTTTTTTAAAATTTTATTTTACTGTGGCAAGACACTTAACATGCGATCTAATCTCTTAAGTTTTTAAATGTACAATATAGTATTGTTCACTGTGGGCACAATGCTGTAGAGCAGACCTCTAGAACTTACTCATTTTGCATAATTGGAGCTTTATGCTTATTGATTATATGTATATGCATATATATATAAAATTTGTATACGCAGAGACTATTTCTGAAATACCTAAGAAACTAATAGATAACAATTAGTAACATTAGTTGCCTCTGGGTAAACTGGTTGGCTGTGGAATAAGGAGAGGAGGGAGACTTTTCACTATCTGCTTCTTTGTTTCTTTTGAATTTTGAAAATTTTGAATGTATACCTATTTTTAGAAATAAAATTGTTTTTAAGAACTAAAACAAGATGGCAATGGCAAAATAACTACACCGCTATGCCAAATTAAGTTGTATTTCTTAGATTCTTAAAGAAGAAGTAAAAGAGTTAATAGGAATGAATTATCAACTCTTCTAGAATAGAAACCAAGCTTTCTCCATGACTTATACATCTCAGAATGCTTACTACTGTGCACTTTACATACATAGTAAATGCTCAGCCGGTATTAAATTGGCTACCATATTTTTTCTTGAAAAGCTATTGTAGCATTAAAAGATTTTTTTGAGAACTACCTAATTTTTAAAAGTATTTCCTTGTTATCCATACGGGTATGTTTTTACACAGTGGCCACAATTATGTACATTCTTTTGCATGCTTCTCCCTCATCTTCCATATCTTTACAATATTTTTGATAATTAAGTTGGAATGCCTGCAGAATGCCTGGAATGCCTTAATTTGATAATTAAGCTGGAATGCCTTTCTTTTGATGTACTATAATTACCCTAAATAATTCCTTGATTGTTGGGCATTTGGCATTTTGCAAGAATTGAATTGGTGTGTAGACACATTCAGTGGATTCTGTTGATGTACACTATGCTTGTTTCCATTGTCATGGAAGTTTTAAATTATGGAATTTCCATATGAAGCATTTAGTGGCTATTAAAAATGAATACTAATATGAAAAGTCCATGATATATGGAAATATATACTATACAATCCCATTTTTGTTTAAAGACATACTATTTATCAATGTATGTCTGTTTTTAAGTACAGTATAGTAAGAGAGGAGGGGATTCTGCACCTGGCCCCTTGGCACCTTACCTGTGCTGGCTTGAGCACTAAGGTGTTGCCTGCTGCCAGACACGCAGCACTCTTCCACGCCAGCATCATCAGTGGGTAGTTCCAGGGAATGATAATGGCACAGACACTGCAGGGGAGGAAATTCGACATCCTTAGTTGTCTCAAACAAACACAAGTCCTGAGTAACTCAGAGGCGCTCTCCTTGTCTTACCCAAGCGGCTCCTTCTTGGTGAAGGTCAGATTGCGATTTGGACGGGCCTGGTTGATTGGAATAGTAGAACCCTAAAGAATAAAAGAAGTTGATACTTATTTTACTAATTTAAATTAGTAATCTTTTTAATTCTCAGACCTCAAAGGATTAATAAATTTGATCTCAAAGTATCCATTTTCTGTCCTTCTCTTTTATTTTTCCTTGGCTGATATGAAAAGACAGTGTTTATTTGTTTATAAGAAATATATCCATTCCAGAAAAGGAATAGCTATTTCTGTCTCAAGAGAACTGTGAAACATAGGAGAGTAAACATAATTCTAATTTAGTCACCCTCCATTTCCAATTTATTGGCATGGCAGAGTATGTTAATTGCCTGCCCAATATCCACTCTCTCTCTCTGTCCTTTGTAACAAAATTCCTATCAAAATCCCTATATCTATTTTATCCCAGATAAAAATACTCTGTTTCCTAGTCTCCATGGCAGAGAGGGATGGTCAATGGAAGATGTAAGCATAAGGTGGCAGAAGTGTAATGCTCTTTAAAGTAGGCTCACTCAGCTTGGACAAGTGCTCTTTCATTCTTCTGTCCATGTCCACTTCCTCCTTCTTCCTGCTTAGACTGTTGCTGAAATGGCTGGTACTGCAGGGGTTATCTTGAGACTATGAGACAGCCTGGAGGGTGGAGGCCACATGGTACTAAGGATGGCCTGGCAGAGAGAGAGAAGGAGCCTGCATCTCACACACTAGTCCTGACTGCCTATCTTTGGACTCCTTGAAAGCAAGAGAAAAATAAACTTCTTACTTGGGTTTTTTGTTTTATGCAACCCAACTTAATCCCAAATGATTCACAATAGTCGTCTTTACAGAAGCCATTCCTTTGCTTTGCTACATAAAATATTATTGCTGTTAACTAATACAAGTATATAATTTCTTATCTGAATTGCTTGTAGCCAGGTATATTTTGGAATTCAGAAATTTTTTAGACATTAGAAACATATTTATTAATAGTATATGTACCTTTTATTATGTTTTATTATTTACTACCCCTAGTAGGATTTGGGGCAACCATAATGAAACACATTAATATTTATTCAGTGAAACATATGAATATTCACTCTAAGTGATATAAATAAAGATTATAAACAGACTTATGTTCATTCAGGTCAAGGTCTGGTACCATATGAAATTGAATTAATCAAATTAATTTTCAGGTTTCAGAGCTATTTGGATTTCATAATTGGGGGTAAGGAATGGACCTGAACTACCATTATTAAATATCTAAATATGTATGACTTTGTGGCTGAATCCTAATAACTTCATTTTTGTGTAAGACCTACTATGTTGCAGACTTGTCTAATCCTATAGTATATAAATACTTGTTCCCAATCCTCATAACATAACTTGCAAGGCATGTATTATTGTGACCACTTTGCAGATGGGGAAAGTAAGGCTCAAAGAGATAAATTAACTTTAACAACATCACTGGTAAGTGGCAAAGCTGAGACTTGGACCCAGGTCTCTCTGATTCTATGTTAATATTGGTGGCAGCAATGTGCCCAGATAAAACATTATGTTTTTTTAGCGAATAGAGATGTCCAAGGGAGATATAAACACAAGGTGTTGGGAGGGTGGGAATACTTTTGAAATTCCTTTTACCATTCCTCCTCGCCCACTTCCTCCTTCTTGCTGCTGGGAATGAGGCTGTGATGGCTGGTACTACAGTGGCTGTCATGAGTCTATGAGCAGCATGCACTCTGCAGTCTGCTGCAGGCCCTACGTTTCCCTCTTGCATCATCAGTGCTGAGGCCAAGTGTTGTAGCCATTTATCATCCCACATGTGCTATTTATTATCTTATAGTAAAAGGAAAATGAAATCTTTATTGTACCCATGTCTTTATCACAAATTTTCTTACACTCAGTCTGCTTCAACCATCTATATTAGCTCTCCAGCCTCTGTAGACATTTTAATTTGAAAACCCCCCATGATATTAGGCTTCTCTCAAATGTCTAGAAGGCTATTAGATACCCTCAGGAGACATTATAGTAAAGGGCAAAGAATATCATTAGACTTTAGATTCAGAAAACCTTGAGTTCAAACTTGGTTCTGTGGTTTACTTGCTATGGATTGTAGGAAAGGCATTCATTTTCTCAAGCCTCTGTCTCCTTACCTGTAATAAGGGGATAATAGCTATCCATTCACCCATGTGGTTATTATACCATTGCTATGGTCTGAAAGTGTCCCCCAAAATTCATATGCTGGAAACCTAATCCCCAAGGCAACAGTGGTGGAAGGAGGGGCCTAATAAAAAGCATTTAGGTCATGAAGACTCCATTCTCATGAATGGATTAATGCTGCTATAAGAAGGGCTTGCAGGAGTGAGTTCACTCTCTTCTGCTCTTCTGCCATGTGAGGACACAATGTTCCTCTTCTCCAGAGGATGCAGTCACAAGGTACTATCTTGAAACTAGACACCAAACCTGCTGGCACCTTGATCTTGGACTGTGAGAGAATAAATTTCTGTTCTTTATAAATTACTCTGTCTAAGGTATTCTGTTAAGCAGCACAAAATGAACTAAGACAACCCTGTTATGTAGGTAAAGAAACCTACATAAAAGGTGGGTCTGACACAGTGCCTGGTACAGACTAATAAATGTCAGTCCCTTTTCCTTTCGGAACAAATAACATTTGCACTTACTTGAATTTTGTCGCACCAGCCAGCAAAATATCTGAATGTTTGCACAGACATTCCAATATGAGTCTTCAGAGCCAAGGTATAGACGGCCCCTGAATCAAGGGCTTCAATGGTTGCCAGCTCTTCTTGGTTCTCTTCCAGTAGGTCTGCAAGTCTGTATGGTCAGTGAAAGAAATTCATTCAACAAATACTGACTGAACCCATATTACATATAATGCACTATTCTAAGGACTGAGAGAATTCAGAGATGAACACAAATGGAACAGGTCTCTGCCCTTATGGAGATCTGGGTCCAATAGGGAAGACAGACATTAAACAAATTAATAAATAATTTGTTTCAAGAGTTAGGAAAAGCAGAGGATATTGGAAGCTTGTATAACTTGCCTCAGATGTGTATAATAAGTAAAACAGCAACTGAACCACAGTAATCCAAGGAGATCAATGATAGAAAGCAATGGAAATGTGGATCATTCATGGATATACAGAGAGATGTCAGAATGAAACCCACACCTTTTGAGGACCCATGAACACCTGAGGATTTCTGGTTGGTACAGAAATATTTCCAACACTGACTGAAGAGGACAAGATAAGAAACATATGGAATGAATTGCAAACACCCCAGCAGATTTCTGTTTGGTGTTGAGTTGCTATGGGAAGATAAGTACAGGACTGAATAATGACTCCGAAATAATAAAAATTCATCTTTTGTGTTCACCTCCTCTAGTTGTTTTCCTTCATTCCTTTAGTGGTTCTCTGTGCTGTTCCTTTTGGGCCATTCTTGGGTTGGGCTTGAGAGCCCCCTCCCCCAATGTTTCTTCCAGATCTTGCTCTAAGAGATCTTTTGACAAAGGTCAGGTATTTGGTTTTAGGTGAGCAGAAAATGGAATTTATGATCGAATCCAATTACTCCTGGCATACTTAGTTACCGATTAGAATACTCTTCCCAGGTGTAAGCCTTTATAGACTGTATCACCTGGCTCTCTTGCTAGAGGACATTGGGAGCCACCTGCAGGAGGATTGGTGAACTGGAGAAGAAAGCGGTCAGAGAATTCAATCCCCCAGCTTCCTAACTGATGGGCAGAGATTCAGCAGCTACTGTGTCCCTCCACCAAAGACCACTGTAGTGTGGCCTTCTCCTATAGCTAAAGATCTTGCTAGATTCTAGAAACAGCTCCTTCCTCTGTCCTTTCAGACCTTGGAGGAGTAGCAGCTTCCCCCCATCCTAGCCCTGCCTGGGATGGTTCTTATCCTTTGTTGGATTCCCTTGACCTTGTCCCCATCTTTGTAAATAGTCCTTTATTAAATTTATTTTCCTTTTGAGACCCTGACTGATATGAGCAATACTACAAAAATCAGGAACTCACATATATGGGATTATATGTGATTCAAGTAACAGTTGACATATAATAGGTACATACTAGACTGTTTTGCAGGAATTTTTTAAATCTTGGCAATGTTAGCCAATATCCAAAGGTAGTAGACTTGCTTTTCTAAAAAACATACCTGTACATCAGTCTTCCTCTTTCTCTTGCATTCATTCTTCCCCATTCACCGTTTTCAAAAGCATCTTTTGCTGCTGCTACTGCTTTATCCACATCCACCAAAGAAGCATAGGATACTTTGCATATTGTCTATTTCAAGGTAAGTAAGAATAGGTTATACAAAAGATATAAATATGGTTATTGGAATTAATATTAATAGGAAAAATAGAGTATTACTTATAAAATACAAAGAATTTTATGATGAAAAATTATATGCAGAATATGGTAAAGAAAAAGAAACAATTTTTTTTTTTTTTTTTT
>VBSM01003169.1:22779258-22798031 GCA_008086735.1 Cheirogaleus medius
GCACTTTGGGAGGCTGAGGTGGGAGGATCACTCGAGGCCAGGAGTTTGAGACTAGTCTGGGCAACATATCGAGACCCTGTCTCTACCAAAAAATTTAAAAATTAGCCGGGCATGGTGGTCTGCACCCATAGTCCTTGCTACTGAGAAGGCTGAGGTGGGAAGATCCCTTGAGCCTGGGAGTCTGAGGCTGCAATCAGCAATGATTGCATCACTGCACTCCAGCCTGGGTGACAGAGTGAGGCCCTGTCTCTAAAGAAAAAACTTAAACAACCAGCTCAGGTTCACAGAGAGAGCTTATAGGTATCAGAAGCAGGATTTTCAGCCAGGTCTATCTACTGCCAATATCAAACCTGCACTCTCAAAAACTACTCCCTTCTTCGTAAGCAAATTCCAGCCTCCACCTTGGTAAATCAGTGGAAATTAGGAATATAATTTATAAACTAAGTCATTATGGGTTAGTTTGCTTATCACAATGGTTCTAGAAAATGATACATTATTATATTTCATCAATTCAACTTGCTTTTTAGTTTAGGACACCTAGAATCTAAAAAGCTAAAATTGGGTTTGATTGCCTTCAGGATGAGTCCTGCCACATTGATGTTTGTCTTGAGTTGACAGCCTCTCCTCTTCACTGGGTGGGAGGCCTATGTGGGCTCAAGTTCTCGGATTTCTCTCTAAGGACAGACAGCTGCTGGCCAACCTACCTGAGAACACAGGGAAGGGGCCACCAGCGAACAGAGCCAAGTTTACAGCTCATCCCATCCACCTCTATCTAAAATAACAACAGATATAGGATCTGGACTTGAGCAAATGTCACTGAACGCACACAATGCTGTATTGATTGTAATTATCATTTTTTAGAGCACCTAATGTGTGCCAGACTTGCACAAATAATGGCATTTAATTTTCACAACAACCCTACAAGTCAGGCAGTATTATCCATATTTTATAGATGAGAGAACCAAAGCTAAAGAGGCTAAGTGACCTCTTGTATACTCCTGGATACAGCTGGAACCCATTCTACTAAGTGAAGTATCTCAAGAATGGAAAAACAAGCACCACATGTACTCACCAGCAAATTGGTATTAACGGATCAACACCTAAGTGGACATATAGGAATAACATTTGTCAGGTGTTGGGCGGGTGGGAGGGGGGAGGAGGGGATGGGTATATACAAACATAATGAGTGAGATGTGCAACATTTGGGGGATGGTCATGCTTGAGGCTCTGCCTCGAGGGGGAAGGGGGGCATGGGCAATATACATAACCGTAATATTTGTACCCACATAATATGCTGAAATAAAAAAATTAAAAATAAATAAATAAAAAAGAGGCTAAGTGACTTGCCTATTGTCATACAACAAATAACAGATAGAATGAGAATTTGAACTTAGGTCTCTCTGACACCAAAGCCCTACTCCCTTAATCACTGAATGAGGGAAAAAAGCACTGCTCTCCTCCTTCCTAAATTAATGGCTACTACTTTATGTAATCTTGCTACTTCTATGATACCAACTCTGGAAAAAAAATTAAGTGATATCAAAATTACCTTGTGAATCTTTGAATATTTTTACAGGCTAATATTTCAATATTTTTTACTTTTTGGTGTACATGCTTTGGGCTTTTTACCCAGACTACACTTGAATAAATAAACAACAGCAAATTTCACCCAGTTACATAGACTAATTTAAAATCCTTTCAAAGGAAGTCCAAATTACATAGCAAAATTTCTTAAGATTCTGTACACTTTTAAACAATTAGTCATTATAAACAGTGTTGGAGATTCAAGTGTATGGCAAAAGAAATGGAGGAGTTTAATTGCTACTTCATCCATTTGATCACTGCTCTTAGAAGAATAAGTCAGATTCACAAAAAGAAATTGTAAATTTCACTGTAGATTTTGGTTATTAGCCCTCTATAGGATGTATAGCTTGCAAATATTTTCTCCCATTCTGTAGGTTGTCTATTTGTTCTGTTGATTATTTCCTTAGCTGTGCAGAAGCTTTTTAATTTAATCAAGTCCCATTTATTTATTTTTGTTGTTGCAGGTACAATGAACACTATCTGGGTGATGGGCACACTTCTAACCCTGACTCAGGTATAATAAAACTGATACATATAATCAAAAATATTTGTACCCCTATAATATTTTAAAATAAAATTAAAAAAAAGAAATTGTGAAGTTCAGATTCCCACCCTAAATATACTATCCCATTGATAAAAATAAAACCTAATTTTGTTTCTAAGCTTTACATTTTTAGTGAAAATTCATATGAGTGAATTCTTTTTATTTATTTATTTTCAGCATATTATGGAGGTATAAATGTTAAGGTTACTTATAATGCCCTCGCCTCCCCTCCCCCAAGTCAGAGCTTCAAGCGTGTCCATCCTCCAGTAGGTGCGCATTGCACTCATTATGTATGTATATACCCATCCAACCTGCCCGACACCCGATAAATCTTATTCCTATATGTCCACTTCGGTGCGGATCAGTTAATACCAATTTGCTGGTGAGTACATGTGGTGCTTATTTTTCCATTCGCGGGATATTTCACTTAATAGAATGGGTTCCAGCTGTATCCAGGAAAATACAAGAAGTGCTATATCACCATTTTTTCTTATAGCAGAATAGTACTCCATGGTATACATATACCACATTTTATTAATCCACTCATGTATTGCTGGGCACTTTGGTTGTTTCCACATCTTTGCAATTGTGAATTGTGCTGCTATAAATATTCGGTGAATTCTTAATAAAAGATAAATATTTCCCAAACTTCAAAGGTTTACTAAATTCTTCTTGATGGCATAAATATACTGACCATGGCCTTGATTCCTTCAGGAAAAAGAAATCGATTATAAAGTGCATCCACTGTGTCATTGGGTTCCACATCACATGATCTCTGAAGAAGAATGGGTCCTGTATCTAAACCATCATCAGCCCAGAAAACAGAAAATCCAGCTTTCTTATCGCCCATAATTAGAGTCCTGTGAAAAGAAGAGTTTCAACTTAAGATACTGGGCAACTGTATCATAAAGTGATGAATAAGTAATACTAAAGTGGAAGATAGTTAAAATGGAAAAGTAGACAGTGAATGAAACTATTAATACCATGAGAAATTAACAGTAGAGCTGGGAGATGTCAGAGCTCATAAAAAGCAATACCTAATGGTACTGCTATTTTATACATCCTCATATCTGCAGTCTTTCTTGTTAACATCTAGTAATGACTTGTAGCGAATTCAAAAAGGCATTAGAGTCCATCATTACTACCACTCACTGACTCCCAGGTGTCAGCTTTCTACTTCAGGATCAAGTACTTTGCCCACCTGGGTCCAATTCCTACATCGTACTTGACCCTGCGTTAGGCAGAATACGAACAGAAGATAAAAGAGAGGATACTCTCTGCAATGTGAAGAGGAGAACTGATTATTAACTCAGGTTGTATTAATTAATTCAGTTATAAGAGTCACTTAGGATTAGAATTAGCTCTAGATTGTCTACATAAATTGTAGTAAAGGATGGGTGATTAATTCAACCATTTGTATTTTATGCTGTATAAACTTTAGCCTAAAAGAAAATGCTGGCCCTGCAGGAGCGTATAATACAAACAATAAGGTAGCTCTGTGAACAAATACATATAAAAGCACATGAGAGAGGAGGCTAATACAGAGAGAGTATGAAGTGGTAGGTCAGCCATGCCCATGATCTAAATCATTTTTACTTCTGAGCTAATCAAGCAAGACCTAAATCAATCAATCAATCACTCTTCAGAAATACTGAGGAATTAACTGGCATTATGTTATCAAGAGCCTGGAGAATACTGATATGCTTTAGCCCAATGATTCTGCAGGCGGAAGCAATGTCAGGTGAGAAAAAGTACAAGTTTAAGTGCAAAGATATCTACTAAATAATAAAGTGTTATTTATAAGAGCCCAAAAGAAATCAATTCATGTAATCAAACTTTAAATACAGTGAATTTTTTCATCACAGTTAAACCAAGTGTAGATGTTCTGCTTATTCAACAACTTGACTCTGGGGGATAACAGGAAGACGTGCAGGTAAAGGAGAGAAGGCAGGAAAGCGGGGAAAGGCCCACCCCAACCCTCAGTATAGTGTACCTATGGCACTAGGTACCTGTAGTGTCCCAGGCACTGCTCTTGACACTGGGAAACAGCAATAAAAATGTTAAACAAAGTCCCTCCCCCAAGAAGCTTAAAGTCAAATGGGGGAAGATGGACAACGAAGGTGATAATCTCAGGTAATTAAGCATTTCCGGAAATATACTTGAGATGCTCTATGCAAAAAAGTTCTGTGGTCTCTTGCGCCTGGCATGGAGCAGGGGTCCTCTCTTCGCAGTTCCATCCCCAGGAGGGCCCAGGTGTCGCTGGCACAGCCTCTCTCACTCTGGGACTTGCAGGTGCTAAGGGATCCATAAGGAGGACACTGGGTTACCCTGGAAAGCTGGGAAATGGTGAGTGTGAGGGTTGGTGTACCGAGAGGGAGTAGAGGGCTGTTTGGAGCCGGCTGGAAGCGACTGTGGCGACCACGGGCCTCCCCTCTTCCAGCTCCCGAGTCTTGAGACTGAAGTTCCCCACTGGCACACCTGGGCCCTCAGTCCCCTCCAGCCACAGGGCGGGGCTCAGCGGGCAGCTGAGACTCTGGGCGTCCTGAGTCCTGTCGTTGCGCGTTTACTGCGACCCTAGCCTAGAGCCCTCTCCTGGCAGCTCTGCGTCCCCACGACTCCCCCAGATTGTGCGGGAAGGACACGGGAGGGTCATCAGGGGAGGATCCCGACTCAGTGTGCGGGATTCAAGGGGTGGGAGGGGTGTGTATGTGTGGGGGGTCAAATAAATTTGGGAACATTGTGTTCTCAGATTCCCTCTAGGGGATTAGGATGCTTACATTAAAGCACATATTAAAAGCTCAAAGAAGTCCTGTAGTTAAAAAAAAAAAAATCCAGCATTAACCAAACTTTTCTGTCCATAGAACCTTTGTTTGCATAACACGTAGTTACAGTCGGTGGAACTGGTACTCCATAAACTGTTCTTGGGAAATGCCGCCCTGATTCATGCAGTATGTTTAGATCTCAGGGGAGTTCATGCAAATTGTAGCAGTCAATCGGGACCTCACAACTGTTCAAGCATACCTAGTTTCTTAATCGCCTATGTAAAAAACAAAACGACTATGGGCAATGGAAATAGACCCACCCTCTCCATTATTAAAAAACCTCACCAGTTGATAGCAGAGGCTCCTCTGTGCCTGGGCAGAATGGATGGGTGGTAGATGATGGAGCCGTGCTTTGGGCCATCGATTACATCCATAGGGATGAATTGTGTGCAGAAGGGGAGCACGTTTAGCTCGGCACCCACGGATCTGTAGGCCTCTGCCACCTCCTGGATGGTCTTGCCCTTGACTCTCCATCTAGGGAACTTGAACACAGGGGTCCCATCTTTCTCTGCAGCCAATGCTGAGCATGAAAAAGAAGATCATTTCCATTTTTAAAAGAGTTAGCCATAATTTCATATCACTATGGATTCATATATTATAATTTTATAGTTTCCTGACACATTTACAAATGAAATATAGTGAAGAACAATTTAGATTATGACCAGAATTTGACCTATTATAATTGTATCATGCTCTATTTTTCTAAGGTGATATTTATCTACCTATATATTAAGGAATAATTAATTCGAACTGAGAAGTTTGTGGCTAAATAATATTTTGAGATTTTAACAGAAATTTTTCTTTTTTAGATTTAAAAAAATGGTACCTTTATCAATGTAACATTTTAAAGCACATAGCTTTAGATTTGGAGCCAAATGCCATGACTTCACCCACCAATTTAACATGCTCACTTCTGGCACAGTTGAAAAACCTTGTGTCGCTCCCCTCCCTTCAAAGAACCAACTGTAGCCCGGAACACATTCTCCCTGCCAAACAGGCAGATCCCCAAAGAAGAAGGGATAAAGTTGCTGAGCTGAGAGTTTCTATTTCCTTCTCCCAAATTCAATAAACAGATAAGACAGTGGAGGAGAGAGGCCCAGAATAGAGAAGGCACACTCGGCTGCACATAAGGGTTCTGCCATGCTGGACCAGATCCAGGTCTCCTTCCTAAGGAATGCGCTGTCCCTTCCCAAACAAATGGCTCCATCCCAACTCCATGCTAAAACTGCATGGCCCTCCAAAGCGCAAACAGCATAAGCTCATTGTTTTCACAATAAAATGTCATTTTTATTGTGTACCTTATATTTTAAGTATATATATTTATTTAAGTATATATTTTAATATATAAATAGTATATATAAAAATAATATATATTATTATGTCTTAATATATTCTGTTACATATTAGTAATAGTATATGTACCATTGTTTATATGTTAATTTTAGGCAATTTCCAGAAGCCTTAATGAAAACTTTTTATGTGCATTTTTTTTGTTCCCTTTCCTTTCTCTCCCATCTGATCATCAAAATTCATTGACTCAGGATGAGATGATGCTTCCACCACAAAACCTAAATTCTGAAGGCTAAGTAGGTTCTGAAGGTCCCTGGCCAGTAAGATTAGGCCCCAATCAATCCATTTGGAAGAATCTGAGAGACCAGCAAAATAACGTTCACAAAATGCAAATGTTCATAAAATGTTCCAAAGACTTAATTCACATGTCAAATGACAGGAGAAGGTATAAATGGTGGTAAAAAATGAGATAATGGGAGAAGTTTGTGAAAGAGTCTATACAAAAGAAAAATGGGATGGAGGAGAACTTAGAAGTCTTCATTGTAAAAAATGTACTCCACTGAGTACATAGGCTTGAGCATGTAGGTATTGGGCTCGTGTTTTGGTTTTGGTTTCTGGCTTCCCCAGAGCTATATATTTTTGGCTATCCTAGTTGACTACACTGACAAAAATAATCAACTACTGTGATTAATGATTGCTTCTTATGAGCCAGGCATAGGGTGAGCATTTTATGTACATTAATCTCACTTAATCCTCATAGCAGCCACATGAGATGGGTACCACTAAACTGAAGCTTAGTAGGATTAAGTAACTTGCCTAAGGTCACACAGGTGTCAGAATTAATCCTGTGACTCCAGAACATATGCTGTTAACCACAAGCTGTACCGCCTCCTTATATAGGTTACTCTATAAGTCAGGTTGGTATTTTTTCTTTTTCTGAGTTATGCCATGAGTCCACAAGGCCATGGCCAGTGGAAAGTGGGTCCTAACACTGGGACTAGGCACTAAGGAAGAGTTCATTTCCCAGGATTCATTCTGAAAGGAGATCTAACAGTCACATGCCTGCAATTCTTCTGAAGTTCATGTACATGGCAGAGACTACTAGTTGTCCCCTTTATCCTTTAGCAATGGATTCCCCTAGTTTGGCTGAACCCATAGCCACCCCAAATAAAATCTATATTTCTCAGCCTCTCCTGCAAATAAATTTGGCCTGTGACTAAGTTGTGGCCAATGGAATGCAAGTGGGAGTAATATATGCAACTTCTGGATTACACCCTTAATAAAAAGCTTGCCCTCTACTTCTCTGCTTTCCCTGTCTGCTTGGTGGAATGCAGACTTGATAGTTGGTGCTGGGGCAGCTACCTTGGACCATGAGACAGAAGCCCAGTATTGATACTGACCAAACAACAAATAGAAGGAGCATGTGTTGTGATGAACATAGAGCTGCCACACCAGCTCTGATGGCCAACCCAGACTTGAGAATTCTTGACCTAGTCACCCCAAGATGCACTCACCCAGTGGGTCAGCTTTTCCATCCTTGTCTGGAACCGTAAACACCCCTACTACTCTGTGGCCCTCTTTGCGGAGGTGGCTGTAGACTTCCTGTCCAAAGAGGCTCTGGCCAATAAGTGCCAACTTCAGTTTGTTTTTGAAATAAACCTGTGAAACAGTTCAGTGATGACAGAGGTAAGCATGGCTAGAACATGTTGGATAATAAACATTTTCTTCAGTCATACAAGATGACTTGAGGGCTACAAAAGGCTCAAGGAGCTACAAAATAAAATTTTTATTGACATACACAGAACCCAGACTACATTACATGTAGATAACAGTAAAAATAATTTCACACATAAGTGTTGCTCATTCTCTCATTGCTCTAATTCCCTTGATGATTCATTTTAGTCTTTGGGACTGCTTTTTTTTCCCAAATTTTTCTAATTTTTATTTATTTATTTATTTTTGAGACAGGGCTCTCACTATGTTACCCAGGCCGGTCTTGAACTCCTGAGCTCAAGTGATCGTCCTGCCTCAGCCTCATGAGTAGCTGGGACTACAGGTGAACACCATTGTGTCCAGTGGGATTGCATATATTTTTATAAGCCACCTCTACTCCTTGGTGAAATGAAGCCAGATGTAAGGAAAAAATGTGTTAAAAGCTTAACTCTGAGCAAGACTACTTCAATAGGAAAGTATTTTTATGCCCCTGTAATATAGAAATAAAAACTGGAACTCATCTCTTAACCTGCCAAAGAGGCCAAAGCTGACATTTAGTGTGTACACACACACACACGTGTGTATATATGTATATATATATATAACATTTAGTATACAAGGGTCAAAAGCACAGACCCTAGAGTTAGGCTACCTGAAGTCAAAACCTAATGCCACCACTTAGCTGTGTGGCCTTAAGCAAGTAGCTAATTTCTGTTTGCCTTTTTTACCCCTCATCTATAAAGTGGGAATTTTACCAACCTCATACAATTTTGATTGAAGTAAATGACATTATGCAGCAGGCAGTGTGTGACACAAAGTGCTGTTTAAGTAGAAGCTTTAATAATATTTTAAAGGTCTTGCAATATACTAGATTCTATTCTATGTTTTTTTCATATAGTCCAGAGTTCAAAAATCCTTGGTAAGTGGCCCAAACCCATCTGCCTTCGAGACTTGGCTTGATCTAATGTGATGCTTTTTATAGTCCTTATAGGTTTCTTGTAAGTTTGGCACAAGCTCATTTGGCTTCCAATCTGACCTGAACTGACATAATGCTATTTATAGCCTTTATTTATAGTATTTATAAAGACTATATGAATATTCACATGTTTGCTACAGAAAAATCAATGTGTTTGGTTATAGGTATTGCCCAGAGCCTGCTGGTGATATTATGTAATGTACCATCTACGTACCATATTAACTTTCTAAAATGTAACTAAAATCTGAACTGGAAAACACATTTGGCAACAAAGTTTTCAGATAAGGGATCAAGGACTACATATTATTAATATTTCATTCTCACATCTATGCTGTTTAATTATCCCCCATTTTGTACCATTTTATGATTGAAGAAATCAAGGCTTAGAAATGGCAAGTATATCCCCAAGGTCACACTGCTAGAGACAGGGAGAGCCTGAGATTTGAATTCAGGTCTGTCTGATTCCAAAGCCCACATATACACTTAAAAGTAAAATAATTAAAATGAACTACCCATCTCTTCCATCTTCTTCATAGATTAACACAGACATACAAAAGTACAGTGATTATCGAGGAAGATAAATATCATATAGATAAAAGTATCACTAAAGGGGATAAAGTTTTAAGTCCGTCTTTGAGCTATTATACCTTCTGTGAATTCTCCCAAAGTGGAGCCTTTTCACAATGCTTAAGGCCATATGTGGACATGATAATTATCAAGATGATGATGAAAAACGATCAGATGAAGCAAGCTGGATGCAGGATTGTGGGCGTAGAGATGGCCATCAGAGGGCCACGCCTCCCTGTGCTTCCCTTCCTGGCAGTGTCTGTCCAGAGCTCTCTGCCTTACATTCTCCCATGTTAGAATATGGCTCCACGGGATTCGGATTTAGAATGTATTTTTTCCCCATCAATCTAAATGAGATTCTCTAGTGTTCTGGAAAATCATTCTAAATTAGTAAAGCCTCACTGTGAAAACTTAATTTCTCCTTATTTCCCACTTTATCAAGGGCATAGATGATATCACTTTTTAGGCATAAATTTAAAGGATACCAGATCACAGCTACCCTGTAATTGAGATGATAATTAAACAATTAAGATGTTAGTTTTAAAAAAAGTCCTTTTCCAGAGTCAGTCAAAGTTTCTGTCCCAAAAAAGCCTAATTAAGCTTCAATGTCTAACAAGTACTTGCAAGCAAACAGATTAACTCTGTAACAGCTGCTGGGCGTGGTGGTGGCTCATGCCTTTATCCTAGCACTCTGGGAGGCTGAGGAGGGAGGATGGCTTGAGGTCAGGAGTTGAAGACCAGCCTCAGCAAGAGTGAGACCCCATCTCTACTAAAAATAGAAAGAAATTAGCTGGACAACTAAAAATATATAGAAAAAATTAGCCTGGCATGGTGACACATGCCTGTAGTCCCAGCTCCTTGGGAGGCTGAGGCAGAAGGATTGCTTAGGCCCAGGGAGATTGAGGTTGCTGTGAGCTAGGCTGACACCATGGCACTCTAGCCCAGGCAACAGAGCGAGACTCCGTCTCCAAAAAACAAAACAAAACAAAACTCTGTAACAGCAAATTCACCCATAGATAATGCATGGTCGACCATTTAATTTTCTTTCTTCAAAAAAAAAATCAAAATGTTTTATATTCTATCTTCAGATCCTACAATTAATGCTGTTGCTTGAAATAGAATCTGTATTTTGGCCACCTAGCAAAAATTTGGCTTTACCTCATACTGTTACCAATACCAGATATTATAAGACATCTAAAATACTACTTTTAAAACACCTAAGACCCAAAAGACTAAGCTAACTCAAATATAATGTGCTGCTCAGCTGTCATCTGGTTATTGAGAGTTCAATTCCAGAGGTAATACTCTCTGAGAAAGATAGCATTTAAAGAAACCATGTCAGTATCTCTGGAAATACTATGTCCATTGAAACACTTCCTGAGTTTAATGCTAATGCTAAAGCTATAAAGTGAGTTTCTAACACTGACAAATTTTCAGATTTTTAACTATAAGTGTGTTTATGAGTTAGTAGGATTCCAGAAAACCAGATAGGGATATTTTACTTAGTCTTTTTTTTTTTTTTTTTTTTTTTTTTTTTTTTTTGCCTTCATATCCTCGAAGCAGAAGTCTTATTTCTTCAAGTGTGGTCTGAGGACTGACTGCCCATGTTGGCAGAAACAACTGGGAGGATATGTTTACAGTGTAGATTCCTGAGCCCCACTTTAACATCTATTGAGTCAAAAAACTCTCAGGTCCAGGAAGTTGCATTTTAACAAGCTCTCCAGCAACTCACAGGCACACTAAAGTCTGAAAATCTGTGTTCTATGGAGAACGTATGTCAGCCCACAAGATTCTTCTCTGGGGAGTTTGAATCAGGCAAAAGGGTGGCAATAATAGCAAACATTTGAACAAGACCCTTGTATGTGCCAGGTATTTCACATATATTATCCCATTTGATTGCCCAGTGACTCCTGGAGATAGGTGTTGTTAAACTACTTTCACAGAAGCACAGAAAGGTTAAAATACAGCCCGGAGTCAAATAGCTACTAAATGGCAGCCCTGAGATTCTAACTCTATTTATTATCCCAGGGCCCATAATACCAGGCATGCAATCTTAAACTGGGCTCAATTTCCCTCATCAATTAAAATCAGAATAATAATGGCACCTATCTTATAAAGCTGTTACATGGCAATAGTAAATTCTCAACAAATGTTAACTGTTATTACTATTATACTGCAAGTAATACCTAGGTAAATAAAAATAATAATAATGGATATCTCCTCTTGGGAATATACCTTGAGCCAGGCACTACATTGAACCCTTTTCATTAATTCAAAAGATATTTATCAAATGCTTATTATATGTCTTTAATCCTCACAGTGACCCATTTTGCAAACGAGAAAACACCCCTGTGTTTATCTCAGAGAAACTAAGTCACCTGTCCAAGGACAGAGCCAATGAGGATTAGGGGCAGGATTCAAATCTGGATCCACCTAACTTTAGCAGATGTGCTTCTAAGGCTTTCCCATGTGGAAGGCCCCTCCTCTTTTTTAAAAAATGGAAAACATGGCAATGGTTTGACAGGTTAATTGCAGGAAATAGTTCCATCAGCCTTTCTAAGAGATTGCTATGGTGGCCCTGACATGGGAGACAGCACTGTTCTTCCAGGGACTCTCACTACAGCTGCCTGTTGTACTGGTGAGAGCAAAGGGGCGTAAATGCTACACAGCATTTTCAAATCTGGGTGATAAGTGCTATTATGTTGAGGTTCTCTAGTGATAACATTCCGCATTGGAAGAGCCTTTTGCAGGGGACAGGGCTTTTAAATACCTAGGAGTGTGACTGCTGGATCATATGGTAGGTATATGTTTAATTATTATATATAAGAAACTGTCAAAAAGTTTTCCAAAGTGGCTTCCCATTAGCCATGTATCTGTTTGATTTTGAATAATTCTTATAGAACACAGTCCAGAAGATGGATCCCCATTTTCTACAGAGTAAAATATCCCGCATTCTTCATTTATCATTTAATGTCTTCCTTTTAGCCATTGAGGAACCTACCTTCTTCCCAGCCACACCTGTCACCTCTTTTCCACATGTACTCCTGGGGATACAGTCAGACCCTGATCATGCCAGGTGCTTGTCCACATCTGTGCTTTTGTTTATGCCACGTGCCACCTGGGATGTTCACCTTATATTACTGAAATCTTATGCAAACCTCACTATCAAAATCTTTTCATTCTTCAGGGCTCCCTTCTGCTCTCCAAAAAAGACAATTTAATGAAAGGTGTTGACAGAGGAGGCCAATAAAACAGGTAGGCACAGCTCCTTGCTCTCTGTGCCATTGCCCAGAACCACACATGCCATGTGGTGGGGAGAAGCTCAGGAGGAGTCCAGAGCACTGCTTAGGAGAGCAGACAAAAGCCCTAGCAGAGCAGGTCTTTCCCCCCTTATTTTATATAAGGTGAATACTCCACAAAGTAACTAGAACTGATTGCCAGGAGTAAAATGAATTCTCATTATAGGGGTTGTCTAGGGTACAAAAGCTTTTCCGTTTATGTAAGTTTGGGCCACTTCTTGGTGCTGCTCAAGACTTGTCTCTGTCTCCAAGTTTTTTACACTTGAGTACATACATATGTACATATGGCTTTAGCATGGCAGAGAAAACAAATCGAAAAGCAAATTCTTTTATAAGACAGCAAGCATGTACTTCTTATAAAAGAGATAATGTACATGAGATGGACATTTTGTTTTTTGGTTTTTTCATTTTTTTTTTTTTTTTGGTCTGCCGTGGAAGCAGAGAGGCATCCCTCCCAAGGCCCCCTAAGTGCTGGAGGCAGCACCACATGCAACGTGTCCACTCTCGTTCCATTTCTGGAGGAGCTGATGCAATTCCAAGCCGCGGGGCTGGGCCAGAGCTTGAGCTTGGTTCTCGCGCTGCAGTTTGATAATGTTCCAGCGTGGCTGCCTCTGCAGCGCCTGGTAATCCTAGAAATCTTGCCATCTGCGACTCAGCTCAGGAATACTGAGTTTGCAGCCACCAGCTCTCAGAGTCATTATCTGAATGGGCCGTGCATACCAGTCCCCAGCGCTCACACCTCTCAGGCAGCCAGCAGGGACCGGGCTGACACGCTACTACCTCTTCCAGGAGACGGTCTCAGTTCCATACGGCTTCATCTCTTGACCAGAGATCTCACGATTGAAATGAAAAAGGAAAGGAAGCAGACTCTGCTCTCTATACCAAGTGACTGTTCCCACCTGTCATCCCAGCTGGACCTGACATGTTCAAAAGCTGCATCCTCAGCCCCTTCCCCGTAGAAGACAATGGCTTGCTTGACAATTCCCATCCAAGACCCTCCCCGGGCCCTTCTCTGAAGTCTCCCATTTATAAAAACGCCGTCTTGGCTTTTAGCAAAGTCTAAGCATCGCCGCCCCCTCCCAGCCCCGCCGCCTCGGCCCTCCCGCCCTGAAGTGTGGAAACCAGGACAGGGCGAGAGCCGGGACGCTCGCCCCGGCCGGACTCACCCGGCTTGTGGAGAATCGCCGGAGCGCCTGGCTGCCCTGCCGCAGCATGCTGGAAAGGAACGCGGGCACGCGAGGCGCGGCGGCGCGGGAGGCAGGCGGGCGGTGCAGCCTGGGCGCGGCCTGCAGGCGGGATGCCCGGGACAGCGGCGCTCGCGGCTCTCCGCCTCGGCCAGTCAGGCGCCCGGCCCACGGCCCCGCCCCTCAGCTGGCGAGGCCCCGCCTCCGCAGCTGGCAGGGCCACGCCCCCTCGGCCGCCCAAACCCCGCCCCCCCCTGCTGGCAGAGCCCTCGCGACCAATCCTGTGCAACCTGGCGGGGCGCGCGCCGGCGGGGCCGGCAGCCAGGCCCAGGGACCGCGGACGGCGGCGGCCTGGCCTCTTCCTCGGTTCCAGTCAGGGTCCAGGTACCTACTAGCTGTTCTACCAGTTACTCAGACCCTCTGAGATATGCAGGGATCTGCCTTATTAGTGGCCAATCTGACACCAGCACAGATAATAGATCCATGTCTTTCTCCCTCACCTTTCTCGAAGAAACGCTGACACGCTTTACCTGAGCACCTGTCTCAAGCGAACGCCTCAGCCTGGCATTCAAGGCCGTCTGCAATTTGGCATTGGCTCTTCTCTCTCACAGCTCATTGGCACATGTAATGCTGCCCAGTCCTTCCTGGACAATGCTTCTTCCCAGAAAAGCTTGTCACTTGTCTCTTGGCATGACCAAATTTCTTTTCTTCAAGGTACAGCTCAAATGCTGCCTCCTGGAGGCACTTTTTCTGATTCTTTCCTCCGTTAACGTCTTTACTCCCCACAAGTAATCTTTCACTCCTCTAAACTGGGGAGCCTTTTTGTCTATGCAGCGCCTATGAACGTTTCAATCTGTCAGCGGTCTTTGGGTGGCTGTTATCTGTATTGGAAGGTCCTTGCGGGCTGAGTTTGTCTGATATATCAGGACTTACAGTACCTATAAACAGAGCTTTAAAAAATACTTGAGTGGCTCATGCCCGAATCCCAGTACTTTGGGAGGCTCAGACACTCACTTGAGCCCAGGAGCTGGAGGCTGCAGTGAGCTAGGATGGCATCACTGCACTCTAGCCTAGGGCCACAGAGCGAGATCTGGTCTCAAACAAACAAACAAACAAACAAACAAAACTTGTTGAAAGAGAATAAAGGAACGAACGAGTTTAAGAGGGTAAGAAGGAGAGACAAAGAACCACTCTTAAAGCTTGGAGAATTGCAGCAAACCTCCAGGGTTTTGCTTTGGGAACTACCCCTTGTCTGTTCAACCCACTTCCCTGACTGCATTTTGTGACTTCTTGCTTCGTTTATACTAGCGAATATTGATATTCACTTTATTTGTTCTGATCTGTGTATCCTAAGAGAGGGGTGAGCAAGGAGTGTGGTTTTTGTTTTGTTTTATCTTTTGGTGGCCATGGGGGGTGCACTCTGGCCCACCCCACCCCACGAGCTGGTTTTTCTTGAGTGGGGCTCCATAATTATATATTTCCACTACCAAGTTTAGGAAATACAGAGTTTATGTTCAACCAAATGTAATGAAATATTCATGGAATCTAAGTTTTTTTCTGGAAGAACCAGCATTGTAGTTCCCTTGATAATTAGAGGTTAGATCAGATGGAATTAGAGTTTGACAAATAAAAAACCCTGCCAATCTAGATTCCCATACCAAGCAAAAATAGTCCTTAATAATAGAGATAAAACAAAGTCATTTTTAGGAACAAAAACTTGAGAGAATTTGTCATCAGTAGAGAAGGAAAATTACCCACATGGAATGCAGGAAGACCAACAAAAAAGGCAAAGTTGTGAGCAAATTTAAATGAACATTTCCTCTCAGGGTTTTGCATGAAAAAGAGAAAAAGAAAAAAAAAATGAACATTGTGTGAACATTAATAATATAATAGTATTATATTATAATCAATTAATATAATTAAAATATAATTATCTATCATAATTATATTAATATAATGAAATATTAAATCAATACATTTATATATGTGTATATGCAAATATACAAACAATAATAGAAAATTGTTGGATAAGTTTGGAGACTGGAAGGAATGAAATGTCCATTAGGCAGAAAGAATATAATCCCAGATGGAAGCTCAGAGATGAAGGAATGAAAAGCAACAGAAAGGGTAAATATGAGGGCAAATTTAAGTTAATATTAACTACATAAAATAATAATAATGTTTTATGAAGTTCAAAAATATATAGAATCAAAATACATAACAATACCACCATATGGTTTTCCAGAAGAGAGGATGGAATTAAAGTATTCCAAGGTTGTAGCATTGTCTTGGAAATAATAAAAGTACTTATGTATGTTAGACTTTAATAAGTTAAGGATGCATTAATTATAATTATATAATATACATAATTATAATCTCCAGTACAAATACTAAAAGAATAGTAATACAATGTATAGCTACGAAGTTAATAAAATATATAAATATCAAAGACAACAGAGTGATTTTAAAATTCAATGCAAAGGAAAGCAAGAAAGGAGAGAGAAAGGAATATATATTAAATCTAAACCTAACTATACTCAATAATTGTATTAAAGTGGAATGATACAAATATTATGTGCCTACCCATAATTAAAATTAAAAATAAAATAAATAAAATGGAATAAATGCTTTAATTAAAAGACAAAGATTGTCAGATTGCTTAAAAACAAAACATTGAGAGTGATTTGTAAAATATAAAGATCCCAAAGGATAATTAAAAAAACTCAACCGAACACTTAGTAAAAGAAGGTGTCAATTCAACGGGGAGACATAAACCTTCTAAATTTGTATATACTGAGTAACATAACCTCAAATTTTATAAAGCAAAAATTATCATATCTTTAAGGAATAATAAACTTGCAATCATACTTAAAGATTTTAACATACCTTTTTCAATTAGTGATAGAAGCAGGAAAAAATCAGAAGTGATACAGAATATTTAAATGAAATTATTAATATAGTTGACCTAATTAACAAATACAGAAGCAACCAACTACCAAGAACACATTCTTTTTAAATACATACAACATATTTTCAAAAATTCACCATATACTCGGCTATAAAGAATTGAAATCATATTGTATGGTCTCTGACCACTGTGGAATTAAGCTAGAAATTCATACCAAAAAGATAATTGGTGTGATCCCCACTTCTTTGGAAATCATGAAATACACTTCTGAGTAATGATAAGAGAAGTTGCTGCAAGAGGTAGCAGGTTCTTTTCTTTTCCCAGTGTTTAGTGTACAAGGGAGTGCTGTGTCTACAGACGTTCCCAAGACGTATTTGCTGAGAAGGGAGAAATGAAAGAAAACGTGACTAGTCCAGAGTAGGCTGAAGAAGCAAAATTGAAGGCAAGTTATCTTCATCTGGGACGAAAACTTGGGAGTTCAAATTTCTTGAGGGAAAAAAAATCTGGGGATTACAACAAGGCAAAAGCAAAAATGAAGATCAAGCAACTTCCTGTCGCAGCCTCAGATGAGACAGAGGTGACTAGTGATCACATTCTTGCTCAATGGAACCTTCCAAATGGAGGCCATTCCTGTGGCTAGCAAACTGGCAGGCTAAATAAAGACCTCAATGTGCATCTGTCATTTTATTATTTCTCTTTATATCTCAGCTCTTTGTCTCCTTCCATGTATTAAGTCATTGAGACTGACAGCTTTGAGGGTAGTGATGCTATGTGCTGCTTATTGAAGGAGTATAGTCTTAAAATTTGAAAGTGTATAATTTTTGGATTATTTGATTGGATAGTGCACTGATACAAAGGATGCATTAGAGCAACATAAAGTAATGTACTGAAAATAAATGTATATATTTCCTATCTTGTGGTATAGGACTAGTCTTAGAAAATAATAAACAAATTTTATGATTTTAATGTTTTGGCTTTCCTCACTTGATCATTTTAATATTTTTCTTATTTCATATAACCTCTATTGAGTTACTTTCTTCTGTCTTTTTCTTATTGGATTTTGTAAAACAGAAGTTTAAGATCACAAATTGGTAGACAGATCACATATTTCAAGCAGATAAATAAGGAAGTGGAGTTCTAGCAGATTTTTCTGTCTGTAGTTGAACTTCATTTGTTCTAGACCTGTTTCTTTTTTTTGTTGTTTTTTGGTTTTTTTTTAGGGATGAGGTCTTGCTCTGTTGCCCAGGCTGGAGTTCAGTGGTGCAATCACAGCTCCCTGCAGTCTTGAACTCTTGGGCTCAAGCAATCCTCCTGCCTTAAGCCACCTGAGTAGCTGGAACTACAGGTGCACCTCACCACACTGGCTAATGTTTTTAAAAATTTTTTGTAGAGATGAGGAATCACTATGTTGCCCAGCAGGTCTCGAATTGCTGGGCTGAAGGGATCCTTCCGTCTCAGCTTCCCAAAGTGCTGGGATTAAAGGCGTGAGCCACTGTGCCTGGCATCGTTTTTAACAATCAAATTTTTCTTGGGCTATTTGCCCAGTCCAGTGGAACCTTGTGTGACCCTAGTACTTACTTAAGAACTGTCCATTATATCTAGTGTTTTTCAGTTCTATAGTGTTAGAATATCTTTTTGTTGTTTTTGTTGAAAATATAAATGAAATATGCACGTATATAGACGGTTGAATTCACTTTTGGGCCATGTTTGTAAATACAATCATTTGTAAAACTTTTTGCTAATGCCTGAATTAATTTCACACATTAGAAAGCACAAAGACAACATTCCAAGTTGAAGCCCAAGAATTTCCACACAAAATTCTACGTGGAAGTTAGAGTTATGTGAAAAGCTTTGCATTGTAGGAATGCTTTATAGTCTTGGGTGTG
>VBSM01003169.1:22798131-22814367 GCA_008086735.1 Cheirogaleus medius
AGAGTTATGTGAAAAGCTTTGCATTGTAGGAATGCTTTATAGTCTTGGGTGTGCGGAATACTAAATTAGAATCTTTATTCGGTCTGCCCTAGGTAAGTGCTTTCTTTTGTGACTAATATCTGTGACATTCGGGGGTCTTGTGCAAATATGATTGTTGCTCGAGGATCTGTTTTTGTCTTAGACATAACATTCATTCAGAATTTTATGAAATTGCAAGTCATATAATTTAGAAACATTTTTAAATGTAGAAAATTTTTACTTCCACAGTCAACTTCAGGATTTTAGAATAAAATTCTAGGGGTTTCCATGCCCTCCTCTTGTTTGATTGGTTATTTGACTCAAAGTGACATGTGGCCATTTTGACTATTTGGAAACATTGCTGTCTATTTTTTAATAGATAGCAATTTTTTAAATTAAAAATTTTAAATGAATACTCCATTTGATAGTATATAAGAAGGTTGTTTTCTTTATAAATCTTATTTTTATTAACCACTCTTGAACCTGTATTATAATGCTTAGTTATTGTTTAAGCAAAAATAATTTTATGATAAAAACAAGCACTTGACAGCACCAGCCCAGGAACCTATAACAGGAAGAATGGAATTCTGATAAACAATGTTAATGATGAGTTAAGTGCATTAAGCTTGATACAACTAGATTATCTAATACAAATACTATTTGTCCCTGGTAAATAATTAGTTCATCTACTTCTATAAATGTCACTTTAAGATTCATATTCATTTCGTTTTTTCCTGTGGTTGATCTCATTAAGTACATGAATTTTAATAAAGTTTTCTTGGGACAAATTTACAATGATGCATCATAATAATGAGCATAAGGAGCCAAAAATATACTTTTTCCAGTTTTTCCTCTTCATCTTTCACTTGCACAGAGCCTCCCAGCTTTTGGACCAGGTATCCCTTTTGGATCGTGTTTCCATTGGTATAACCATATCCTGTGACCCAGAATTACAGTAGATGGCAACCTCAAGCATATACACTGACAGATCTTGAACTGCAGGGTGTACAACTGACTGATGGCTTCAGCTGCTGTGCACTGACAGTCATCTCTCCATCTCTGCTGAGTCTATGCTTCTCATGGGTGCTCCCAGCCAATGACTGGGACTGGCAAGGATGTTAAGGCAGGTCATTCCTGGGAAAGGCAGATCACTTCTGACAGGATGACTCTCCACTGGCCTGCTGGACTTTCTTAGACTTTCATAGCAGTCCAAGACTCTTCCCTAGTAGCCTGCTTTCCTTTACAAAAGAGATCAGCACTGTGACCTGATGTCTCTCCCAGGCTCCACTGGCTCCCTTCCCACTTCTCCTAACAGCTGTTTCCCCTAATAAATCTCTTGCATGTCTAATCTTACCTTGGCATCTGCTTCTTAGAGAATCTATAATAACGTCTAATAAAAAAGGATTAACCAAACCAAAAGTGGGTTCTTTGAGAAGGCTTATAAAATTGATACATTTATTTATTAAGATTAATAAAGAAAAAATAGAGCAGAAATAACAAATATTAAGAACAGAGAAGTGGGCAACAGTACAGATCATATAGACATGAAAGACATAAAAGAGACTTTCTTTTCAGCTATGATAGAGTCCTTTGTAGCAGACTAACATTCATATTAAGAACAACTAGTATGTCTAAAGAAATTTTTTAGCATATCTGTGTGAAGGCATCAGAAAACTGATATGGCAGTCAACACTTTATGTACAAAGGTCCTGGAGGAAATAGCTCATTGAACTGAATCTGGTATTTTTCATTCTGCTTTCCTCTTTGGCATTTACAAATGCTTGGTTTGGGGGGAAAAGCCAAGAAGTCAGGTATGGAGAAGATGCTAGATAGTAGTTTTTAGCAAACTAATGAAGGAGAGAGGAAACTATTGGAGTTTGAGAAGCCAGAAACTAAGGAGCCAAGATCTTGGAGATCAGGTAGATGCAGAAATGCACTCAGTTCATGACACCTGTTTTCAGTTTGAAGTACTGATTTTTAAGGTACATGAGATTAGAGTCTATAAAGCCAAGCCAAAAAATGGCTGAAAAGTAAAGCAGAGTTTTCAGTACCAAGAAGTTGGAGTTCAGCATCTGTTGAAAAAGAGGAAGTCTAGTAAACACCACAGGCTCAGAGCTGATACTCTTAGATGACATCACCCTAGGAAAGAGTGCAAACGAGAGGTAGAGCCACTACTGTCAGACTGTAGCCCAGCCTCACATAAGCTCAGCCCTGATTGGAATGAGTTGATCTGTCCTGCTTTAGCTGCCTGCCAAAGAATAGGACCAACCCTCTCTGGAGAAAATGAACATCATCCAGAACTTATGTGATTGTTCATTCACTTTCCTGCATGCAATCAAAACTGACCAGAGACATCAAGAAAAATAACCAAAATAAATAAACAATACCATATGAGAAGTGTTAAACTGGATAGAAATAACCACTCCCACTTCCATATTCCCGTCAGTAATATGCACTGTAATTCAATAATATGTTGCTCTCTCATGTCTGTCTTCACCAAAGTGTGTGTCAAGTTTAAGGATAATCATTCAATAAATAATTTTTGACCATCTACCATGTGCTGGGCACAGAGAGGTGAACAAGACAGGTGCGAGCTCTTCCCTCATGTTGCTTATGGTCTGGCAGGGAATACAAAATAAGCAGAGTGTGATCAGTGCTATACAAAGTGAAACAGAGTTCTATGGAGACACAAAGCAGGAGGACCTAACTCATGGCCAGTGAGCATGCCAATCAACCTTGCACCCCGGTACCCAGAACAGTTGTTAATGCATAATTGTCACAGAACATAAGGCTAGGGAACGGAAGAATAAGTGAATCTATGAGTGAGTAACTGAATAGAGGCTAGAGGAACACAGAGAGGAGTGACTAGCTCAGTTTGGTGTCACAAGAAAAGATTTCGCAAGAGATTTGATTCCTTGCACTACCACCACCCCATCAAAAGCTGAATTGTGAAGGGGAAGGAGTTTACCAAAAAATAAAGAAGGAAATGGCATCAGAGGCATAGGAAACAGCAGGTACAAAGTCATGAATGAGAGAAAGAGAATGGCAAGGTCGGAAAAGACTCCCTTCATGATAGCTAGGATGATGATTTTCAAACCTTTACAGTAGTTAGAAGCAAATACATTCTTTAAAGCAATATTATCAAGAAGCCCAGTACATTAAAAAAGAAAAAGTAGAGGTGGGGGTATCCTCTGAATGAAGGAGAGTCCTTAATCCCCTGTCGCTGCCTCCAAGGCACTTCCAGGAAGAGACTTCTCTGAGCTCTCTTTGGAAGACACCGGCTGCAATACAGCATTCACTGGAGTGAGCAGGAGCAGGCCAAGACGAAAAGGTGGCGTGGGGGCTTATAGGGCCTGCACAGCATTCTAAGTAGGTGATGGAAAGCAATTTCTTCCATTCATTGTTGAATATCGCAAATACTGAAATGTATAAAGGGCAAAACCAACAAATCACCAATAATCCCACAGTCCAAAATTAATTTCTCAATATTTTGGTCTTTTTCTTCACTGAAGCATCCTTAAGCAATGTTGTGAGGTTGCTCCACATTGTATTTTAGGAAAATACTTTTATTAGCAATATGGAAGATGATAAGTGACCATGGGGGCTATTTGGGAGAAACTGCAACAGCTAAGAATTAATCCCAGTTACAGTGGGAAGACAAACAGGGACATATTTGAAAACATTTAAAAAATAAAAGCAACTGAGCCTGTGACTGATTGGAACAGGAAGACAAAGGGAGAGGGAGAAAGAGGGCATCTCCATGGTATCTAGCCTGGGCTTCTAGCTGGGACATGATGCCATTTACTAAGACATGGATTATGTACAGGATAAGAAGCAGGCTTTGGAATGAAAGATCATGAATTCACTGGTAGACCTACTTGATTTTGATAAGATGCCTGTAGGAAATTCATGTGGAGATGTCTAGTTGACTACAGAAAAATCATGAGGGATACACCTAAAGACCATTTTGAATATCAAAATTTGGTGATAAAGAAATGTTTTGCTTGGTTAACAGACTTAAACCTAAGACTTGAAACCTTAAGAGTTCTAAAAGAAAATATTGGGGAAACTCTTATAGACATCAGCCTAGGCAAAGAATTTATGAAGAAGACCCCCAAAGCAGTCATAGCAGCAACAAAAATAAATAAATGGGATCTGATCAAATTAAAAAGCTTCTGTACAGCCAAGGAAACTAGTATTAGAGTGAATAGACAACCTACAGAATGGGAGAAAATATTTGCATCTTATACATCCAATAAAGGGCTGATAACCAGAATCTATATAGAACCTAAGAAAATTAACAAGAAAAAATCAAACAACTCCATTAAAAAGTAGGGAAAGGACATGAACAGAAACTTTGCAAAAGAAGACAGAATAATGACCAGAAAACATAGAAAGAAGCACTCAACATCTCTAGACATCAGGGAAATGCAAATCAAAACCACAATGAGATATCACTTAACTCCGAGGAGAACAACTTTTATCAAAGTCTCCAAACGACAAATGCTGGCATGGATGTGGAGAGATAGTAACACTCTTACATTGCTGGTGGGACTGCAAATTAGTACAACCTCTGTGGAAAGTAATTTGGAGATATCGCAAAGAACTTAAATTAGAAATACCATTTGATCCATCAATCCCACTACTAGGCATCTACCCAAAGAAAGAAAAGACATTTTACAATAAAGACATCTGCACTTGAATGCTTATGGCAACACAATTCACAGTTGCAAAGTTGTGGAAACAACCTAAGTGCCCATCAATACATGAGTGGATTAATAAAATGTGGTATATATATACCATGGAGTAATACTCAACCATAAAAACAATAGTGAACTAACACCTCTTATATTATCCTGGGTGGAGCTAGAGCCCATCCTTCAAAGTGAAGTATCACAAGAATGGGAAAACAAGCACCACATGCACTTGCCATCATATTGGTACTAACTGATCAACATTTAGGTGCTCACATGGAAGTAATATTCATCGTGTGCCGGGTGGGTGGAAGGGTGGTGGGGATGGGTAAACTCATAACTAATGGATGTACACTGTATGGGGGAATGGGCATGCTTGTAGCTCCGGCTTGGGTGATGCAAAGGCATTATATGTAACCAAAATGTTTGTACCCCCATAATCTGAAATGTAAAAATAAATAAATAAATAATTTGGAAAAAAATAAATGTTTTGCTTAGATTCCTTAGTTTCTCAAAACCATATTTTTGCCAAGAGAATTTCTTGTGCAAATCATCACCCTTCAAGGTGACCACCTTTGACCAGCTTTCCCCCAGTTTTGTCTCTCTTTTGATAATCTTTGCTTTCATTAGAGAAAATAATTCATTTCACAATCCCCTTAGAGAATATGTAATAAGCACAGCGTAAATGTTAGCTACAGTTATTTGTACAGTTAGCTACATTTACAGTTTGCTTCTATTACAGTCATAATAGAATAAATGTTAGCTATTTTCCAGGAGCCTAAACACAAGAAGCATCTAAATAATGAAATTGTTCTAAAGGAAAATTTGAAATGGTGATCCTTAAAAAAATCATCCTATTGTAATAATTAAATAGGTATTCTCTCTAATACCTGACAGATAGTCATTGTGATTTACTAGGCTGCAAATGACTAAATGGCTGGTTATTATGTACTGCTATGTATAGCCAACCACTGTCTAAGCCTGCTTCTTGTGATAACAGTACCCTGCTTTTCATCTGTGGATCTCCTTCTCCTCTCAGGCCATGTGTTTCCTATGAAGTTACCTCCCCTTCTCTCCCTCCATCCAGGAGTGGAACACATGACCTAGACTAAGCCAATCAGTGAATTCCATGCATCCCTTTCATTGTAATGATTATATGACAATGATTATAATTACAGAGATTACAGTGATTCGTTCAAAGTGTGCACAAGATCCCAAAAAGGCTAATCAAGGCCGGCAAGACTTAATTTTGGAACTCTTCTTTGAGCTAATATTTAAGTGTGCTTTTCTCTCTTTTGTGTTAGATTTAGCATTGTGGTGATGTAAGGGCTACCATATGGAGGGTAAAGAATGAATATAGCCCAAACTGTGGAAGACACAGAAGAGAAACAGTGAAAATACAAACAGTGGGCATCATTTGAATCCTGAAGCCAGGTGCAAATGAAAGCCAACTCCACACCAGCTGTTTTAAAATTAACATGCATCCCACTGCTTCCCTTGACTAACCTAAAAATAAATAAATAAACTAAACATGCAGTAAAATTGACTTGATTTTTGGTATACAGTTCTATGGGTATTAACATATGTATAGATTTGTGAAAGGAGCCCCACAATCAGAATATAGAACAGTTTCATGCCTCTCTCTGAAAATATTTCTCTCCTGATCCCTTTGTAGTCATATTTACTAACCCACCCCTTAACCCTGATAACCACTGATCTATTCTCTATCACTATAGTTTTATCTTTATAAGAATGTGAAATCAGTGGAATCACATAGTGTGTAACTTTCTGAGACCAGGTTCTTTCATTCAACATAATGTTCTTGAGATTTGTGCAAATATTTAGGGATTTTCCATGGAGTTTGCAGTGCTTCTATTATTAATTTCTAATATAATTCCATTATGGTCAGAGAATATAATTGTAACATTTCAATCCATTTGAGATTTATTTTATGGCCTACCGCATGGCCTACGTTGCTAAATAGTCCTTGTACACTTGAACAAACAAAACATTGTTTTCAGTTTTACTTTAAATATTAAGGTTAATTTTTTAATTGCCTGCCAAAACAAAGCCCAACAATCCTCATAAGAAGGTAACAAAATCCAGGCTTTCAACAGTGTAGAACTCAAATATGCAATACCCAGTTAAAAATTATAAGACATGCTAAGAAGCAAGAGAATGTGACCTATAACCAGGAGGAAAATCATATAATAGAAAGAGACATAGAAATGATAGGAAGGATGGATTTGCAGACAAGGATGTTAAAAGAGCAATTAAAATTATGCTTCTAAATCTCTGAAATGGCATGTCTAGTTTCCTATATTTTTATATGTTTTATGTATTTTCTAGTTTTCTAGTTGTTTATATGGCAGGAGGTAATTTCATTCTTTGTAACTCCATTGTGGCTGGAAGCAGAAGTCCAAATTTTCCTTTTTAATTGGAGTATGTAGTGTATTTATATATAATTACTGATATCATTGGATTTAGGTGTACCATTTTGCTATTTGGATTTTATTTGTCTCATTTTATTCCTCTGTTTCTCTTTTCCTGCTTTCTTTTGTGTGAATCAAATATTTTTAGTGTCATATTTTAATTTTTTATTGACTTTTAGCTACTTTTAAAAATTTTTGTATTGGTTGCTCTAGGTTGCATCTTTAACTTAGCAAAACTTACTTAGAGCTAATAATAAATTACTTAGATCAAAATAGGAAACTTACAAGTACATACATCCTCTTACCATGTCCTCCTTGTTTGCATTACTATTTTATCTATTGCTACTATATATATTATGAACTCAATAATTTTTGCTTTAATCATATATCTTTTAAAGAACATGTAGAAACAGAAGAAAAGACTATTGTCCTTTATATTTACACATATATTTTGTATTTTCAGTGCTCCTCATTCCTGTCTGTAGATCCAAGCGCCCATTGGATATCATTTACCCTCAGCCTAATGAACACCCTTTGGCATTTTTTATAGTGCAATTCTGTTGGAAATCAATTTTGTTTGTTTATGATTTCCTGAAAAACATCTTTATTTCACCTTCATTTTTGAGGAAAAGTTTTGCTGGATATGGAATTTTTGGTTAACAGTTTTTATTCCCCTTTCAGCACTTTGAATATGTCAGTACAAATGTCTTTTGACCTCCATTTAAAAAATGAGAAGTCAAGTGTTAATCATAGAGTTGTTTACCTGTGAGTGATGTGTTGTTTATCGTTTGGTGCTTTCAAGATTTTCTCCTTATCTTTGGCAGTCAGAAGTTTTACTATCTTGTACTTATGTTGGTTTCCTTTTATTCTAGTTTTTAGATTGTATGATTTTTATTACTCTATCTTCAAGTTTGCTATTTTTATACTATCTACAATTTGCTATTGTGTCCATCTAATGAATTATACTTTTCAATTATTGTACTTTCCAGGTCTATAATTTCCATGTGATTATTTTTAAAATTCCTATCTATTTACCCAGTAAGGCCATGTTTTCTTTTAATTCCTTGAATATAATTCCTTAATTCTTTGGACATATTTGTAATTGTTGCTTTGAAGTCTTTCTCTGCTAAATCTAACAGCTGTGGCTATTTAGAGTGAAATTTCTTTAGTCTGCCTTTTTAAAAAATGAGTCACAGTTTTTTGTTTTCAATTTTTAATGTCTAGTAATTTCTGGTTAAAACTAGACATTGTAGCTGAGGGTGGTGGTTCATGCCTGTAATCCAAGCACTTTGGGAGGCCAAGGTGGGAGGATCACTGAGGCCAGGAGTTTGAGACCAGCCTGGGCAACATAGCAAGACTCCATCTCTTTAAAAAAAAATTATCTGGGCATGGTAGTGTGTGCCTGTAGTCCCAGCTACTTAGGAGGCTGAGGCAGGAGGATTGCTTGAGCCTGGGAGTTCAAGATTGTAATGTGCTATGCCTGTGCTGCTGCACTCCAGCCTGGGCAACAGAGTGAGATCTTGTCTCTAACAAAAGAAAATGAAAAAAACCCTGGACATTGTATATGATACAATGTAGCCACTCTGGATTCTGTTTTGCTCCTCAGTGAATTATTGGACATTTTGCTTTTAAAAGAAGTAACCTTGCTTGGACTCAAACCCCATCTCCTCAGTAAAATACAGCAGTTTATATTTATGCTCAGTTCTTAGTTTAGGCAAGGATTTGTCCAGTGTTTGTGCTCAGATTGTGGGGTTTACACCCCTATACAATTCTATTAATTATCAGTCTTTCTTTCTATAGTCCAAGCTGCTTTGCCAGCCTAATTCCTATTCTCTGCTATCTCAAATAAGACTTCAGCTTTCTGCTACTTGAAGTGTACCTCTGTTGGGAAATATGTGCAGTCAAAAGAGCAGTAAACTCATACATCTCACCAAGTGCAATTCTATTTTTCAGGGACTCCTTACTGTTATTTTACTAGACCTTCTCTATGTAGTTTAGTAGTCAACCAGGGATTTGGGCAGAGTTTATACTCAGATTTTGGATTTCACCCATTTTGTAGGTCCCTTGTTTCAGGATCCCTGCCTCCTCCCAAATTTATGGCTTCTCTTTCAACAACCCTGAACTTAAATAGCTGACAGCTTGAGTCAGTAAGTCTGCCATGTTTCACTGCTGGGCATGAAGGGGTGAGGGACATCTTCAAGCAAAAAGCCCTAAACTCACAATCTTTATTAGTTGTTGAATAAATTCTCCTGTGGTTTCCATCTGTTTTTTATTCTCTTTCAGATCTTTAAAAAGTTATTTTTAGATTATATTTTGTCTGCTTTTTAAAATCATTGACTGCAGATGGGCTCATTTGACCACTTCATGCTGCCTATATTATAGAAGTGTCCTTGTCAATTATTAATATTTTGATATAAAGATTTTTCTAAGATACTTAGGCTTTTTAAATTAGGTTATTTTGACTCACTTTGTTTTAAAAATTAGATTATCAACCTATTTTATATAACTTATATAGAAAAACTTTTTTCTCTCATTTTTCTCTTTTGGAGTTAAAACCAGAGTCAGCAACCTTTTTCTTAAAGGACCAGATAATAAATATTTTAGGCTTATGGGCCATATGGTCACTCTTGTAACTACTCAACTCTGCGACTGTGGTATGAAGCAGCCTCAGACAATATGCAAATGAATGAACATGGCTGTGTTCCAATAACATTTTATTTATAAAAGTAAAGTTTTACTTTATTTACTGATCTGCTGACTGTATTTTGCTGACCCTAAGTTAAAATACCTTAAAAATTTCTCTTACTGGACAGTTGGGCCATTGAAGGGCTTTAGTCACTGTGGTGTAGCAACTGAAGAAGTCCTGATTAAATATTGGGTGAAGAAAGAAACAACTAAAAAAGCCATTTTATAAATTTTTATTTTTTTACTCTTAGAGATTCTTTAAAAAATAGTGCCACCTACTGAAGAACTAAGAGGAAATACTTTTCCTGCAAACAATATTTATTACAGAACAATTGAAAAAAATGACAATTATTGGTTTACTCATTCAACAAGTATATGTTTACATCTGTGTACCAAGCATTATACTTGGCACTGAACAGTGTCAAAGAGATATGGTCTGGATGTGTATAAAGCTTCGAGTCTAGTGGGAGGCTGTTTTTTATTGTAAGCACAATTGGAAGTCACCGGGGTAGCATTTCCTATACATATATATCCTTTATCCATTCATTCCTTGATGGACATGTGGGCTGCTCCTGCCTCTTGGCTATTGTGATCAATGCTACACAATGAATATGAGGGTGCAAATATCTCTTTGAGATCCTATTTTCAATTCTTGTGGATGTATACCCGGATGAGGGATTGCTGGATCATACTGTGATTCTATTTTTAGTTTTTTGAGGAAACTTCATACTGTTTTTCATAGTGACTACAGCATCTTACATTCCCACCAGCAGTGCCCAATGATGCCAATTTCTCTACATCTTTGCCAACACTTGTTATTTTTTGTTTCCTTGATAGTGTCCATCCTAATGGGTATGAACTGATATCTCATTGTAGTTTTGATTTGCAATTCTCTAATGCTTAGTGATATTGAGCATCTTTTCATATGCTTGTTGGCCATTTGTATATCTTAGTTGGCGAAATATCTATTCATGTCCTTTGCTCATTTTTAAAATTGTGTTACTTGTTTTGTGGCTGTTGAGTTGTAGGGTTTTTTTTTATGTATTCTGGATATTAACCCCTTATCAGACATGTGATTTGCAATTATTTTCTCCCATTCTATAGGTTGCCTTTTCACTATGTTATTTCCTTTAATATACAGAAATTTTTAAATTTGATATCATCCCATTTGTCCATTTTTGCTTTTGTTACTAAAAATCTTTTTGAAGGCATTGTAGACATAGGACAACAAGGATTCGAGGAATTAAATTCAGGAGAGAAAGTCAAGAAAGTTGAGCCTGACATTTGGCACCATATGTCACTTCAAGGCATTTGCTGATTTGTAAGTGGCAGTTGAGAATCTAAGAGGCTGAGTAGCAGAAAGTAGTAGCTGAGAGGTTGAAAAGCTGAGCAAAGATTTGGCAGGCCCTGCCAAGCACCCCCGCAAAGCTATGCCCTAGGATTAAAGTGATACAGAAATAGACAAGGCTTCACAAACACAAACCCAGCTTCAAATCAGAACAGTCCTAGACTGGGTTAATTGGCCCCTGCTCTAATGATCTTTCAGAAGAAATAGTTGTCCCCTCTACAGGAAAATGACATCATTATCTCTACAATTTTTTCATAATAAACGCCAACATGCACTAAAAATATTATTAGACATAAGGAAATAAGACAAAATAATGGAAAACCAAGAGAAGAGGAAACAAAACAAAACAGAATACCACCAGACAATAGAAAAGAGACCCACAAGAAATCCAGATATTAGAATTATCACAAAAGACTCCAGGGTTCTTGATTTCCTATATTTACTTTAAATATTTTCTGAGTGCTTAATATGTATCAGGGACTGTGCAACGTGGGAATAAATCATGGTTCCTGATATCAAAGAGTTTATGGCCTGTGCGAGGCTGAATAACAGGTGTCGAAATATGTTCATGTCCTAATCCCTAGAACCTTTGATTATGTCACCTTACATGTTTAAAGAGCTTTTGAAGATGTGATTATGGTAAGGATTTTGAGATAGGGAGATCATCCTGGATTATCTGGGTGAGTTCAATGTAATCACAAAGGTCCTTATATTTTATAGATGAGGAAATTGAGGCAGAGGTCACATGGCTAGTAAGTGGCAGAGCCAGGATTTGGACATAGGCAATTTGGCAGTCAAAACTGTATTTTTGGTTATTCCATGACACTGCCTCTTGCTACTGATCTATTAACAATAGATTAGTGTATTTGCAGATTCAAATTGCTGTGACTTGTATGTAACCAATTTATCACAAATGAGCTTTTGGGAGATTAATTACAGTGATTACTGTAAATGTGAAGAATACAGCAAAGTCAAACTCATGATCACACACACAGAAAGTAAAGAGAAAAAAATTTTGCCAGTCATTAAGCACTAATGATGCCTGATATTTTCTAAAATGTCCTCTAAGACTGCAAGTACCATAGGAGCAGGGATCCATCTTTCTTGTCCGTTTTATAGTCTCTACATCTAGCATGGTGCCTGGTACCTAGTGGACACTCAATAAACATTTGACCTAATGCAGACCCAATGGCCTCAGAAGAACGCTCTTCATGAGGCCTTTTAACTAAATTGATTAGTTATTTTTGGTACTTTTTAAAATTATACAAGTAAAACCTCAATAAATTCTCATTGTTAAAGATTCAAAACACATAACTAGACACACCAAAATTTGAAAATCCACCTTCTACCCAGCAACACACACTCTTTCGCAGGTAGCCACTGTCTTGTTTAATGTGATTTTTCTTCCTATGCATTTACATATATGCTCATATACACGTTTATATAACTTAAAAATATAAATGTAACCACAAATACACATTATTCTGCAACTGCCTCCTGTCGGTTTTTCCTGCTGTTATAAATCTATTTCATTTCTTTTAGCACCTCGCTAGTAACTAATAGGCATGGGTGTATGGAGCCTCATGTAAATTATTCCCTTTTGACGGACATTTAGATCGTTTCCTATTAGTACTTATTAAAAAGCCACATTGCAACGAACATTCCTGTGCAAAAGTCTGTATACATGCAGAATTTTACACCGATCCCTACTTTCGGAAAAGCCAGGCAAGCAGGTGGGAGCATTTTACGGGTGGAGAGGCGGTGAGGGCAAAGTAAGCGGAGTAGTAAGATCCTGTTACGGTGTTCGCAAAGTAACTCCTCCTCTCGAACAGCTGTCTTTGCCCAAAACCAATCTACACGGGACGTGCAGGGGAGCGGCAGGCACTCCGATGGTGGCGCCTCGGAGGGAATGGGCAATGCCAGCTTCTTGGAAGAAGCGCCTGGACAGCGTCGTCCTCGAGGACCATGCCTTCCTGTTAAGCCCCCACCCCATCATTCTGCCCTTTTAGGTTACTCCCTCAGGTGTTAAAAATCGCCTCCAGACAGCAGGGAGAAACTGAAGGCACCGATGTGGCGTGAGAAGATGAGTGAACGGTGACGAAGCCCAAGCCGGGTGGGAGAACGTCTGTGGAGACCGCCGCCGCCATGGCGTCCGCGTTCGGCCACCGCGTAGGACTCGCTTTCCCAGCAGCCCCCGCGGCCTCAGGGGCAAGGAGCCCGGCTGGCCCTCGCGAGCGGGGGCGGGGCCGGGGCCGGAAGTCACGTGCAGCGGCATCCGCTGGGGTGAGGCTGCTGTCGCTGCACTGGCTGGTGGGGACTGTGTCTGTGGGAGGCGCCGGGGTGATGGCGGTGGAGACTCTGTCCCCCGACTGGGAGTTTGATCGCGTTGACGACGGCTCGCAGAGTAAGGGACCGTCAGGGAGAGGGCTGCGGGTGGACGCGCCCCGGCCCGCCTCAGCCCCGGCAGCGCTTCTGCGGGAGGGACGGCCGCGCAGCGGTCTCGTTCGGGACACTTCGTACCCCTTGGGGTGTGAGAGGGACGCGTTTTCCAGCGTTACTGTCGGGGTTGGGGTCCCAGCAATGGCGAGTCAAGCTGGCCTGGTCAGGGCTCGGCGTGGAAGGTGGTGGCTCTCCCAGTGAGCCCGAGGTGCCCCTAGGGGAGTGGCGTCCGCTTTCTGCTGCTCGGGGGCACGGGCGGGGCGCGCCCGGGGAGGCCCGGCAGCTCCGGGGAGCCCAGGCTGCTCCTGTCTCTGGCCTCTTGGGGTTTTCGCCAGATTCTCAGAGCGTTCAGTTCTAGAAGAGGCTGATGTCTGGGTTCCTGTTTCGGTTTCCTGTTTTTCTTCTTTTCCTCCTAAACCAACTTTTGGAAGTTTGGTTGCTTTTTTTTACTTCAAATCACATTCTTATAACCGAAGTGGGTAGCGAGAAAAGAACTCTTCGAACACGGTAAAAATGAACACGTGAACCTCATTTTATCCCCTTCCAGGCCTTTTATTTACGTGAAGTGGTATTTTTCAGTGATGTCCCGTAGTTTCCATTGCAGCTACAAAGGTTTAAGAAATTACAGCTAGTCTGCTTCAAATTTTGCTTCATAAAATCGAATTGTCTGATTTTAACTTAGAAGTCCAACCACAAAAAGTAACAAATTCAGTTTCTTTCAACAAAATGTGAATGCTAAGCTAGTTATTTTAATGAAACTTAACTTGGAATTAATACAAGTAGACAATCTGTTTTTAATCTTTGGTGATATTAATCTGTATAAGTGGTGCAAGAGATATGGGAGCATGCTATTTGTGAATTTTTTTTTCTGCAGAGTTTTCCCAAAAAGTGGAATGTCATTTTTAAAAAATTCTGGACGAATTTTGCTTGGTTTTACAAAGAGACTAATGTCTACAAACATAGATATAATTAGGTTTTATTAGCCTTTCAAAGGAGAATCAGTTACGTCAGGATGGTGTGCAGTTTTTCACAAAACATTCCCTGAGATAGTAGCTCTTATGCAGAATAAAAATTAATGTTGGAAGTAATGACAAAACCTTTACTTTTTTTGTAGAGAGCATTCTGTATTTACTGTTACAAAGTGAACTGTACCTTGTCATGTATGAAGTTTTATGGACAAAGGTCCCTTACTCTAGTATCTTTGAAAAATTGAACATATGTTGTTGGATTTGAAAATGGTTCAATTTAGAATGGAATGATCTGATTCACTCAACAGGCATTTTCTACACACCAGACAGTGGCTGTGCTAGGTATTAGGGATGCAAAGATAAGACAAGGAATGCAGTCTGTTGGAAAATATCAGTATAAGCATGTGAATAGGGTTTTGAAATTTTACTATTGAAGAATCACCATGTAGTGCTTATCTCAAAGCTTTCTATTTTAACTTTTACTGTTGATAATTTTGCAACTATTATCTTATTAGCAAGGAACTTTTAAGTACTTTTTTGAGATAGAGTTTCACTTTGTTGCTCTGGCTGGCCTTGAACTCCTGGGCTGAAGCGATCCTCCCAAGTAGCTGGGATTACAAGCATGCACCCCGGTGCCTGGTTTTCAGCAAGGAGCTTTTAATGTTATTACAGGTTTTCAGTTGCCTCCGTCCTCGTGAATCCTTAAACAGACTAAACGAGTAGGTTTATTTACATGTTTTTCTAGCGTTGTCTTTAAGAACTCGTTTTCTGGTCAAATGCAGCTTTATCTGGTCATTCCTCATGTAACTGAGAATAAGCCATCTACTTGAGGTTCTGAGAATCTATGCAGTTTTAATATGTAAGCTGTAGGGAAGAGAACACTTCTCACCTCTTCTCTGTGCCTGGTTTTCATTAATTTTTTTTTTTTTAAACAGAGACACTGTTCTTGCATTCATTAATTTTTGGACTATGAATCATATCTAGACTAATTGTTTTCCAAAATTGCCTAGATAATGCTATAATGAGATAGGAACCTTAATGAAATAAATTGATCCACCTGAGCATTATGTAGTTGCAGAATGAGGGATAATGGAGCTAGATCTTTATACTTTAATACAGCATGAATCAGAATACACTTTATTATAGTTGCTTCAGATGCTAATTTGAGAAGAGAAAATTTTTACCTTTTTTAGAAGGCAGAGATTGAATAAAGTTATTCACATCAATAGGAGAAACTGAGTTGGAGTTGAATTTGCTACCTTTGGGAATAAGTAATGAATTTTTATGAATAAGGTGAAATATTTACTTTCATTAATTTTGGAAAACAGGCATTTTTTAAATCCATTTTATTCCAGTGACTCCTTAAAGTCATCTGTTAATGTGTAAATTCTGTAAATATCAGTACAGTATTCTGTATTCAACCAGTGTTCTTTACTGATGTTTCCTACTCAGTTATGAGAGTTAAATAATTTAACAAAATATTTTGGTTAAATTTTAGGCATAATATTCATTATACTGAAGCAGGTCTAAAACCTCCATTTTAAAGATATTTATGTGTATTTAAGTATTAGTTTAGTGTGTATAGAATTAAAAATTACACTTTTTTTTTTTTTGAAACAGAGTCTCACTCTGTTGCCCTGGCTAGAGTGCTG
>VBSM01003169.1:22822305-22889024 GCA_008086735.1 Cheirogaleus medius
AAAAAAAAAAAAAAAAGAAATTCAACAAATATGTTTGTGAGCTTAGTATATGTTAGAAACTCTTTTTGGTGCTGGGAATACAGCAGTACACTAACAGAAATGCTCGCCCTCATAGAGCTTAAAATTTAGAACAGTAGTAAGTTTAATTAGATTTTTAAATACATTAGATACAAACTGTTTCTGTAAGTTTAAAATTTCAGAAGTTTCAGAAGTTATGGGACATACATGGTATATGTTAGTTAATTATTATTTAATGACAAACATGTCCCTACTATAATTAATCCTTCACTTGCTGTATGCCAAGCCTGCTTATAGGTATGATTACAAGTGATAAATGTTTAAAGTTATTTTAGAGTGACTTCTGGAAAACCCTTCCTTTCATTGTCATACTTTCTAAACTGGTAGCTTTTGAGCTTCTTCATTCATTCAGATGTTCATTCATTTATATACTTAATAGGGCAGAAATTTGTTGAGGCACTGTTGAGTGTTAGCCACCATGCTAGGCAGTGGGTATTCAAAGAAAGAATGACAGCCCCTGTCATTTCGGAGTTATGTGAAATAACTAAAACATTAGACTTGAAATAGAAGTAGGAATGAAATGCAGTGGGAGCAAAGAGACAGCTGTGACCCTGGGATGCAGGAGGTGAGTGAAGTATTGATTGCTTAAGGGATGCTTGAAGTTGTTTGGCTGCTGATCAATTGGAAGTTTTATCTTACCAGAAAACTGTTTTTGTTAGAGTCATTACCATAAAATGTAGTCAAAAGTGGTGATGTTAAAAGCAACTTTGTAACATATACTCAACTTGTCATTTCAGGAACTATCTTGTTTTGTTACGAGGTGCTATGAAGTGGTGATGAATGTAGTCCATCAGTTGGCTGCCCTCTATATCAGTAACAAGTAATGGATTTAGAAATATTTTTGCTTTTCTAATAGAGTTGCAGGAAACGTTTTTCTAAAATTAACTAATTACGTGAAATAGCTTTTTGTTCACTGATTCATTCATTCATTCCTTCATTCCTTCATTCATTCATTCATTCAGCATTCTCTGAGCACTCATGATGTTTCAAATACTACCTGATATATGTAATACATAGGTTAATAAGTCTTAGTATCTGCCATGGTGAATGAACTCATTATCTGTCTGAAGGAGAATGTTGACAGAAAAATCTTAAAGAAGTTTGACCATATAGAAAAAAAAGGCTAATATGAAATTTGTATACATACCATGTTCTCTCTCATTATTACTTTTCCTCTCTAATGGTTCTCTGACTCATCACATGAGACTTTTCTTAAAATACAAAATCTTGAGGGATGGAGCTAGGGAATCTACATTGAAAAAATTTTGTAATTCTAATGACCCTAAATACACAATAAAATGTATTTAAAAAGAGAGATTTAATATAGAGAATTGGTTATACAGGAGCTGGACGGTTGAAAGGACAAAGAGAACAGTGAGTTAGTCCAGAGGAAGCAGACACCACCTCTACATCCAAAGAACAAAAGGGAAAAGATTGAGGTTGCCAGAAACCAAAGGGAGCCCCATGGAATTGGTGCTCATGCTTTTGAGAGGTGGTACTGCCTGGCTGTTGGACCACTACCCTAAATCAGTAAAATTGCTTAACTTTTCATAGAGCCCTTGCTATTCTTACCACAAAATAATATCTCCCATCTGATTAATTCTTTATACTTAAAAATTTTTCCACATTTATTAATATATGCTTATAAAAACTTAGTTTAGGTATATGACTAGGGATTATTAATGATGAGAAAGATATAATTCCAGCAGAATTATTTGCCAAGATTCCCTAGCAGTTTCAGCACTGTTCTTTTGATCACCAGTCCATTCATTATTATTATACTATGCTGCATCTTAACTCTCTTGATAAATTGGAGGGCTGTGTTAACTATTTCTCATTCTCATGTTGTTACCCTCAGCTAGATATTTATTTTATGCTCTGTCTTTTCATTGAAGCTCTCCTCATGACAGGAGAGAATGAGAGCACAGTTTCCCTGCCCCCTGAAGTACCTGGTGTGTAAGACTCCCATTCCTGCCTAGAAGGATGACATTTATTTGAATTTTGTGTTTAATTTTAAAATATGTATTCTATCTTATGGTATATCTATATGTACTTTGATATACAAGTGCTATTTAAAAGTATTGTTCAATAAATTGATTATCTAGGAAGTATAATTGAATTTTTATGTGGCTTTTGACTTCAGTATAATCCTAGTAGTATGCATTATTTTTCATTAGTGATGAGAACTCAGAAATAAACCTGACTAAAGAGAAGACTAATTCCCAAAGGCTAGTTTGGGTAGGATAACAAAGATTCTTGTTGGTAATTGAAAAGTTTTAATAGTTTGGAGAGATCTGAATATCAGTATTATTGCTCTGCTTCATCCCATGGTAGATCTTTTAGGTTTAATGGCTAAGGTTATTCATGGGCCACTTATCATCATATTTCTACTCTTGAGTTAGATATAGGCAAAAGTAGCTCAGATTCTGTTATGTACAAGATAGTTCCCTTCATAGGAAAGTGGAAAATGGTAGTAATTCCTTGGATCTTTTAAATTTTAGTGACTGAAACCTTAGTAAAGATAAATACATATTAAAACTCCAGGTGTTTCTGCTCCTATGTATATTCTTTGAAATAAGAGTGAAATGTGATAAAAAAGGAAAATGTTTTTGACATGGATATTATTTTATTACAGAATTGCACCCAAAATTATAGAGACAACTGGAGTTCATTTTCAGGTAAAAGTAATTTCACTTGACCTGTAAACTGTAATTTTTATTGTATTTTAGGTTTGTATGATTGGGGAGTACAACAGTTACAGCAAGGCTCTTAAAAGATTTTTTTTTTTTGTATTTGTTCTCTTTTATTTGTGAAGTTGATGAGGCATTATTGACCCCGTTAGTGTAACTCTTAGTTTTTTCTGGTAGTGGCCCAATGCGAATTCTCTAAATGGTCTCTTTGGGCAGTGAAACAAATCTGCAATTTCACAATTAAGAATGAAATATTGGGCAAAGTATTCTTTAAGACTAGTAGTCCCATCTGAGGTTCAAACATGTAGTTTAATAAACGGATATACCCACTGCTTTAACTGATTCTGTAATTAGCCCAAATGTATTTTACTTTACAAATCCACATGAAGCTTAACTTCTAACTAGTGACTAAATGATAATCATTAAAGGTTTTTTGACAGACTATGTATGAGCACTTGGGAGAACTGCTAACAGTTTTGCTCACCCTGGATGAAATTATTGATAATCATATCACACTGAAAGACCACTGGACTATGTACAAAAGGTACACTAATTAAACTATTTTTAAATATTCTGTTACTTTGTATGGTTAATGTATTAATATTAATAAAAAGTAAGCAAATAAATAATGCAGATCTTTTAAAAGACCTGGTAATTGGTATTTAGAAGGTGCTCATGTCAAATGTTTTTATGAAGACAATGACCATCCTTTAATTTCAGATGGGTTTGTTGGAGAGTATGATACACCCATATAAAGCATCTTGATCTTAAAGTAGAACAGAATGTTAATTGGCCTACCTTAGAATTCATTTTTTTCCCCTTGGGTTCTATTCAAGTGACAGTTTTTTTCCTGAGCTTAGTTTTATTTTATTACATACTCCAAAGCTTTTTTAAGACAAGGCATTTTATTTTATTCAATTTATAAGTATTTGCCAAATGTCTGCTAAGTACAGAACACTAGGCATCTGAATTTAAGATGACATAAAAAAATAAGAAAATTAAATATATTAGAGGATTATTCTCAAATTTTCAAATGTGTAGAGCCAACAAGAATTACAAATATACAATTTTGATTTCTTGGAAAATTTTTAATTTAAAAATTAAGTAGATTTAAGATCTGTCTCTTAATCATCCATAAGGTTACTGAAATCTGTCCATCATAATCCTTCAAAATTTGGAATTCAGGAAGAAAAACTAAAGCCATTTGAAAAGTTCTTGCTGAAGCTAGAAGGGCAGTTACTTGATGGAATGATATTCCAGGTAAGTAGGGTTATATCAGGCTATAATGGTTGGGTTTGTATTAGGGGTGACACAACTCAGAATTATAGTAGGATGCTTTTATAGTACACTGTTGAATGTTTTTCTTTAAAAAGTGTCTTGACTTAAAATGATATTTAGTGTACTAAAATATAATTATTTTAGTATCTAGAAGCAAACAAAATTTGATAATGTACTAGTTGTATTTATGAAAAAGGGTTAAACTAAGGATTAAATAATTGTGTTAAGAATAAGCATACCACATTTTATTATGCTTTGCTTTATTGTGCTTCCCAGATAGTTGTGTTTTTTACAAATTGAAGTTTTGTGGCAACTCTGCCTTGAGCAAGTCTAATCAGTGCCATTTTTCCAACAGCATTGTTCGTTTTGTGTCTCTGTGTAACATTTTGGTAATTCTCACAATATTTCAAACTTTTTCATTATTATGTCAGGGTGATCTGTGATGAGTGATCTCTGATTAAATGATAGATGGTACTATTGTAATTGTTTTGAGGTGTCATGAACTGCACACATACAAGACGGCAAACTTAATACATATTGTATGTGTTCTGACTGTCCCGCCAACTGGCCATCGACCCATCTCTCTCTTTGCTCGGGCCTCTATTCCCTCAGACACAACAATATTGAAATTAGACCAGTTAATAACCCTGCAGTGGCCTCTAAGTGTTCAAGTCAAAGGAAGAGTTTCATCACTTTAAATCAAAAGATGTTACAGTTGATAAAACTTAGCGTGAGGAAGGTATGTTGAAAACTGAAATAGGCTGAAAACTAGAACTCTTGCACCAAACAGTTAGTCAAGGTGTGAATGTAAAGGCAAAATTTTGGAGGTAATTAAAAGTACTACTCTAGTGAACACACAAATGATAAGAAAGCAAAACAGCCTTATTGCTGATAGGGAGAAAGTTTTAGAGGACCGGATAGGCGATCAAACCAGCTACAATGTTCACTTAAGCCAAAGCCTAATACAGAGCAATTCGAAAGTCTGAGAAAACTGCAGAAGAAAACTTTGAGGCTAGCACAAATTGGTTCATGAGGTTTAAGTAAAGAAGCTATCTCTATAACATAAAAGTGCAAGGTAAAGCAGCAAGTGCTGATGTAGAAGCTGCAGTAAGTTATCTAGGACCATCTATTAATACTTAAGATCATTGATGAAGATGGCTGCATTAAACAACAGATTTCCAGTATAGATGAAACAGCCTTCTATTGGAAGAAGATGTCATCTAGGACTTTGATAGCAGAGAGGAGAAGCCAATGCTTGGCTTCAAAGCTTTAAAGGACAGGCTGATTCTCTTGTTAGGGATTAATGCAACTTGTGAATTTTAAGTTGAAACCAGTGCTTATTTACCATTCTGAAAATCCTTAGGCCCTTAAGAATTATGCAAAATCTACTCTGCTTGTGCTCTATAAATGGAACAACAAAGCCTGGATGACAGCACATGAATTCACAGCATGGTTTACTGAATATTTTAAGCTTACTATTGAGACCTCAGAAGAAAAATTCCTTTCAGGATATTACTGTTACGACAATGCACCTGGTCACCCAGGAGCTCTGCAGGAGATGTAAAGGATATTAATGGTTTTTTTCATGCCTGCTAACACAACATCCACTCTGCAGCCCATGGATTGAGGAGTCATTTCAACTTTGAAGTATTATTTAAGAAATGCATTTCATAAGGTAATAGCTGCCATAGACAGCGATTCCTCTGATGGATCTGGGAAAAATAAGTTGAAAACCTCTGGAAAAGCTTCACCATTGTAGATGCCATTAGGAACATTTGTGATTCATGGAAGGAGGTCAGAATATCTACATTAATATAGGAGTTTGGAAGAAGTTGATTCCCGCTCTTATGGATGACCTTCAGGGCCTCACAGTGGAAGAAGTTAATAGTAGATGTGGTGGAAATAGCAAGAGAACTAGAATTAGAAGTGGAGCCTGAAGTTGTTCTATTTCTGTAATTTCATGATAAAACTTGAACAAATGAAGAATTGCTGTTTATGGATCATCAAAGAAATTGGTTTCTTGAGTTGCTGCTTAGGGATGAGCAGAGAAAGTGGTTTCTTCAGGTGCAGTAAACTCCTGGTGAAGATGCTGTGAACATTGTTGAAATGACAAGAGAAACTTGGTTGAAAAGCAGTGGTAGGGTTTGAGAAGATTAACTCCAATTTTGAAAGAAATTTTACTGGGGTAGAATGCTATCAAAGAGCATTGCATACACTAGAGAAATCTTTTGGGAAAAGAAGAGTCAATTGATATGACAAACTTTTTTTGGTCTTACTTTAAGAAATTGCCACATCCACCCCAGCCTTTAGCAACCACCACTCTGATCAGTCAGCAACTATCAACATGGAGACAAGACTCTCCACCAGCAAAAAGATCATGACTTGCTGAAGGATCAGCTAAAAATTGTTAGCATTTTTTAGCAATAAAGTACTTTTTAATTAATGTACATTTTTAAAGTAATAATGCTATTTCACACTTAATAGACTACAGTATAGTGTTAACATAACTTTCATATGCCCTGGGAAACTAAAAAATTTGTGTGACTCACTTTATTGTGGTGGTCTGGAACTGAACCTGCTATATCTCTGAGTTATGCCTGTATCGTGTTTGTTGTTAACCTGTAGATTTAGGTTTATAAGGCTACCTTTAAAAAGTCTTTGTTTTTTCTAGGCTAAGGGAATATAATTTGGGTCTGCACAGTCCAGTATGGTATCTTCTAACCACATGTGGCTATTTAAATTAATTAAAATAAAATTCTTTTTTTGGTCACAATAGCCACATTTCAGGTGCTTAATAGTCACGTGTAAGTTCATAGCTAGCCATCATATTAGAGTGCACAGATATGTAGAATATTTCCATTATCACAGAAAGTTCTGTTGTACTGTACTACTTTGGGTAGCTTCCACCAGAAATTACATTATATTCCCTTTAAAATCTGCTTCATGATTACCTTTAGTTTATATTTTAGATGATCACAGTTTTAACAGATTGATCCCAACTCTTGTTTACAGTTGACCCTTGAACAACATGGGTTTGAACTCTGTGGGTTCACTTATATGCAGATTTTTTCCAATAAATATATTGGAAATTTTTTGAAGATTTGTGACAATTTGATAAAACTTGCAGATGAATCATATAGCCTAGAAATATCAAAAAACTTCAGAAAAAGGTATGTCATGAATGCATAAAATATATATAGATACCAGTCTATGTGTTAATCAACTTTATGTTATTGGTAAGAGTTCTAGTCAACACTACACAGTAGGCTATTAGTAGTTAAGTTTTGGGGAGTCAAATTATACACACATTTTCAGCTGAGTGGTGGTTGGCATTGGCATTCGTAATCCCCTATGTTGTTCGAGGGTCAGTTGTACATCTGTTTAACTGGTAGTCCATTAGATTCAGAAGAAAATTTTTTTGTTCTTGGTGGTTTTTCCAGGAGATATTTCCACATATGCTATAATAAAGTTCTAGGAAGGTAATTGTAGATGGAAAACATAAACTTAAAAGTGCAAAGTAAAATAAGAAACATGCTTCCTAAGCTTTCTCAGATATATTTCTATACATCTCTGAACATCATTGTGTGTATCTCTTTCATACAGGACTATAGTTTTAGAGTTCACGTTTATCACTTTCACATAACTGGTACTGAAATATATAAGTACATGCACATTTTCCATTCAAAAGGATTTAGATATTGGATAGACTAAGGTAAGAATCTGAGCTTCAGTTTTAGTAAAATTAAAATGTTTAATATAGAAGTTTATCATACACTATATTCAAAATGTTTAATAGTTTATTATTGAGAATCTAAATTTGTATTTAAATGTTTCCTGTCTAGGCTTGTATAGAACAACAGTTTGATTCTCTCAATGGAGGAGTATCTGTGTCAAAAAATAGCACTTTTGCTGAGGAATTTGCACATAGTATTCGCTCAATTTTTGCAAATGTAGAAGCCAAACTTGGTAATGTAAATTGCATTTTTTTGGTTCTTGTTTATAAAGTTTGTATTTACTTAAAAGCACAATTTAAGTATATTTGTTTTGCTTTTCTGTCATGTTACTGTGTTGTAAGGAGAACCTTCTGAAATTGACCAGAGAGACAAATATGTTGGAATTTGTGGACTCTTTGTATTGCACTTTCAAATCTTTCGAACTGTTGATAAAAAGTTTTACAAGGCTTTATTGGACATTTGTAAGAAGGTAAGAACTTGGAACTTTTTCAGTTTGAGTAGATTAAAAAGAATTTTGATAAAACTCGTATTTTAAAAGCATTTTATTCCTGTTTACAAAAATAATAATAGTGTTCAGTTTTTAAATTCAAGCGTTCCATAAATAAGTAACATAGTAAATGAAAATGCTCCTTAATTCCGCATCATATTGATATGTGGTGTTCACATTTTTTCCTGTACATTAACTTTCTATTAGTGCTGCTAATACCACTTTTTCCTTCTTCATTCTTCTTTTTGTTTTTTTCTTCCTCTTCTTTTAGCCACTATTTTTCATTACTGAAGTAGAAAAAATAGAAAATAATTTTTTTCTGCATCTTTGCTATTTCTGTGATGTGGCACCTGATTTCAAAATTGAAAATTTAGTTGGTGTGTAGTGTCAAGTGATATATGACAAGAACCCAGCCATCTTTAGTGTTCTTTATTTTTTTTTTTTTTACACTAATGCAGAGTGAAAGTAAAGGACATAACGTTTCAGGTTTCTGTTTGCTTGTTGCATATTTTTATTCATCTAAAAATTCATGAGAGAGTGTGTACTGTGTGTATGTTGTTTAATATTTAGGCAGAGTAAAATTTTCATGCTCAACACCAGGTATAGACTCTGTCACGTTAAGAAATTTGTCTCCTCAAATGTTAATGAGTATTTTTCTTGTTATTTTTTTTTTTTAATGAATTATCTTCCATGTGTATTACAGACCTATTAAACACCTTTTGTTTAGCCTGCATTTAATTTTTCCCCCTTGTCTTTTTCAGGTACCAGCCATCACTCTAACTGCTAATATTATTTGGTTTCCTGATAATTTTCTGATCCAGAAAATACCAGCAGCTGCTAAACTTCTAGACAGAAAAAGTTTTCAAGCCATTAAAATACACAGGGATGCTTTCCTACAGCAGAAAGCCCAGTCGCTTACCAAGTAGGTTTTATAAACAACCATAGTGAAATATTTAGATGTTTTCTGTTTTCAAATCTTATACTGACTCTAAATGTATGGAAAGTATTTGACTTTAAGATTGAATGCACTTAGTAATGACCAAAGAAGGATTGGGCAGTCTCCAGATTTCTTTTCTAGAAGCTATTTGTTTTTTTCAAAAAATATTTTGGACTTAAAGTTAATTTAAGATGTAGGCAAATTATACTTTATGGGTGTATACACACACACGTACTTTTTATAATATGTTAAATATTTTTTGTCTAAGTGAAGTGAAGGCAGTGATTTGGTTGCAGTAGGTGTTATTCGAGGACATTAAAAACATTGTCCATGATGATTTTTGGTGAAATTGACTTTAACTTCATGTGCTTCTTTTTTTCCCCTTTATTTTTATGACAGTCATATATGCATGTATTTTTTATTTGCATAAATTTAAGAGGTACAGAGTGCAATTTTGTTATATAGATACATTGCAAAGTGGTGAAGTCTGGGCTTTTAGTGTAACCATTACCTGAAAAATATATATTGTACCCCTTAAATAAATTCTCATCCCTCTCTCCCCTCCCTTCCTCTCACCCCCCAAGTCTCCAGTGTCTATTATTCTACACTTCAAATGTACACATTATTTAGCTTCCACTTACTAGTGAGTGCATGTGGTATTTGACATTTTGTTTCTGAGATAATGGCCTCTAGTTCTGTCCATGTAGCTACAAAAGACATGATTTTGTTCTTTTTTATGGCTGAATTTGTGTATGTATACACATACACACACATATACCATGGAATACTGTTATATACTATTATATATACATATGTATGATACACTATTCATCCATTGATGGACACTCAGGTTGGTTCCAAATCTTTGCTATTGTGAATAGTGCTGTTATAAACATATGGGTGCAGGTGTCTTTTTGATACAATGATTTCTTTTCTTTTGGAATTGCTGGATCAAATGGTAGTTCTATTTTTAGTTCTTTGAAAAATCTCCATACTGTTTTCCATAGAGGTTGTACTAATTTATACTACCACCAAGAGTGTGTATAAGTATTCTTTGCATCCTTGCCAACATCTGTTATTGTTTGACTTTTTAATAGCCCTTCTGACTGGTGTAAGAGGATAGTATGTTGTGGTCTTACTTTGCATTTCTCTGATGATTAGTGATTTTCTCTGATAATTGTGTGTATTTAAAACATCAAAAAGTACTGAATAAAGCTTAAAGGGAAAAATAATTGCCCCCTACGCAATTTCTCCTTTTACCTTAGTCTTGCTCCCCAAAAGAATATTTTTAACTCTTTTTTTCTTCCGATGTTTACATCCTTATTTTTTGTCTCTTATTGTGTAAATTTTCAAACATACACAAAATAGAGAAAGTAGTATAAAGAGCCCCCATGTTCCCATCACCCAGCTTCAACATTTAGTTTACTGCACATTCTTAATTGAGTACATTGCTAAAATCACATGTTAACCTGGGTGAAGATTTTGAGTGAAGTGGCTCAGGACTCTGCCACTGGCCCTGTGCTAGTCACAGAGTTTATCTGTGATGTGGTTAAAGGCATAATGGGGATACTTGCCCACTTTCTGTTGATCCTGACTATCAAGGGGGAATCGGGCCACTACTACACGTTGTAGGAAGGAGGAGTATGTCTGGAATATAGGAGAGCCCCTAAAGCATGTTTAGTGCCCCCATTCCTGTGATTAAAGTCAGTGGAAAACTACAAACAGTTCAGGCAGGCCTGCTCATTGCAGAGATTTCGGAGCTCTATATAGAATATTCTAAAAAAGAATTGAGGACAGATAAAGACAAAGATTTGTATTTAGATTAAAGATATGAATTCAGTAATACAGATGGGAGAGACAGGGATCAAGTTTAATAGCAGTAAGTGAAAAAAAGATGTGGATATTTTAGTTCTTAGAAGCTTCATATTTAACAGTGTGATGCAGTTGCTCAAAATGCCAATATATACTTAGATTATGTTAATAACTGTGCCTAGTTATAACTCATAGTTATAATACAGGTTGAGTATACCTAATCTGAAAATATGAAATGCTCCAGAATCTGAAATTTTTTGAGAATTGACATGACGTCCAAAGGAAATGCTCTTTGGAGCATTTTGAGTTTTGGGTTTTCAGATTAGGAATGCTGAACTGATAAGTATACAATGTACATATTCCAAAATCTAAAAAAACCCCAAATCTGAAACACTTCTTATCCCAAGCATTTCGGACAAGGAACACTCAACCTGTATCTAAGCCATGGGAATTGGTAGTGCATTGAATTCTTATGGGTCAGATCATAGGTGGTGTTTGGTGACACCATGTTTTAAGAGATCCACAAACTGCAGCGTCCCTAGATGCGGCTGATCAGTGTGTCAGATGGTCTGAGAACTGTGCCTTTTAAGTCTTCTTTTTGTGAGCCTCTATATAGTTAGATGTTTTAAGAGAAGTTTGTGGAATGATGTGGGTTTCGTTAAATATCTAAGGGACATTCAGATTGAAGAGGAAACAGACTTGATTTCTGTGTCTCTAGAAGGATAAACTAAAACCAAAAGATGAAGATAACGGTAATAATATTGCCAACATTGTGGAGCTCTTAACTCTATAGCAGGCAGGCTTTCAATATACTACATTGTCTCATGTAAACCCTGTAACATAATCTTATTATGGGCAATAGTAAAGGTAACCACTAATGTTTACAGAGTGGTTACCCTAAGCCAGGCGTCCTCAAACTATGGCCCGCGGGCCACATGTGGATGTTTTTGCCCGTTTGTTTTTTTACTTCAAAATAAGATATGTGCAGTGTGCATAGGAATTTGTTCATAGTTTTTTTTAAACTATAGTCCGGCCCTCCAATGGTCTGAGGGACAGTGAACTGGCACCCTGTTTAAAAAGTTTGAGGACCCCTGCTCTAAGCCAATAACTATTCCAGAAACTTCACATGTTATCTCCTTTATCAGAAAATCCTGTGAAGTAGATACTGTTGTTATTGCCTTTTTATAGATGAGAAAACTGAAGTACAGAGAGATTAAGCAACTAGTGGGTGGAAGAGCTAGGCAGTCCAACTCTAGAACCCTAGCTGTTAACTACTGCTCTGAACTGCTATTATCTCATTTTTAAATAAGGAAAATTAGGCTTAGAGAAATGAATTTTGCCAGGTCACACAGCCGACTATGTCAGAGAGGGGATTCAAACTGGTTGCTAATCCTATTCTAGAGCCTCTGCAGCAGGTAGCATTGAGTAGGCTGCTCTGAAGTAATGCATCTCCTTCACTAGAGCTGTGTAGGCAGAATATAGATGACCATCAGTCTGAGATGCTGTGAGAAGTGAGTCTTACTAGGTAGAAGATTGAATAAGTTGGCTTTCAAAGATCCCTCACATGGTAAAATTTTGTTTCTAAGTTTTTTTATTCCAAAGATATACCTGTACAGTTACTATAGAGCTGTATGGAGCTGGACGAGGAAGCTTTTTCATTCTTCTTGCAATTCTGTCAAAGATACCTAAAACTAACTCCACTAAAGTAAAACTCAGGAGAGGGAAGATGTGACCAGCAGGAGCTTTGTCCTAACATTTTAGAGAAACTGGAAGGGCTGACCAAAAGCTATCCCAAAGTCAGGCTCTAGAGTTTAGTAAGTGAACAGGGAACAGTAGGGGAGTGTTTCTGTGCCCCTATACTATAGACCAGATCCCATGTGGCCAGTACCCTAGCCACCTCCTTGACTTGGGCACAAGGTTTGTGGGTTGCTGAGTTCACAACCATTCACAACCATTTGACAGTGGAAAATACTGCGTTTAGAGGATAGAAGTCTGAACTTTTGTTTCAGTCCCCTAGACTGATATACAGGTGTTGACATTGTTTTTTATTGGTGCAGGAGATTTGTTTTTTTCTTGGTGTTTTTCCTATTTCCCTTTGAAATGAAGCTGACAATCTGATAGGACCCTTGGCCGTTTTTATACTATTTGTCAATTAGCTTGCTGTTTTAAACTTGCAGTTTCATTTTTATGTAAGATGAATTCAGTAATAAGTAATAATTCAGTATTAGTAAAAGTTCATTTGGCATCTGAATATGATCAAAGAGTGATGGGTGGAAGTGAGATAGGCTAAGATACAATAGAAAAAACCCTGTGCTTTATCCTAAATAGTCTGCTCTAAAGCTGGCCAGATGCTCTTTATTGTATATCATTGCCTACTTCATAATTGACATAGTTGCTATCAGGAAGAATTCTATAGTCTAGGTCTCTTTCTCTGCTCCTTGTACATGACTGGTCTATCCCTTCCTGTTTGTTGTATCCCTGCTGAATCCTGATCTCAAAAGCAGAAGCATTGCTCTTGGATCCTGCTCCCTGTTTCAGATTTTTAAATCAAACCATCCACAAGTCAGATAATATATTTCAGTACCATTTGAAGGAAAGCCTAAAGTACAAATACTGATGTCTTTCATCTAATGGAATTATGACTCTGCAGAAACCATTTTTCTCAGATTTTGGCTAGGATTTCAGCCTCTCTGTCACACTTATTAGAGATTGTAACATTATCCCTTTTCAGACCAAGTTCTTGAGATTGACAGATTGTCCAGCAAAAGACTAGCCCACCAACCTCAGGGGTGGAATTCTACACTTCATCAAGTGGCTATCTTTAGTCCCTTGCCCTGAAGAGCTGTCCTCTAGCTCTGTGGTCCCCAACCCCTGGGACACGGACCAGTACCTGTCCGTGGCCTGTTAGAAAACGGGGCTGCACAGCAGGAGGTGAGTGGCAGGCCAGCCAGTGAAGCTTCATCTCTATTTACAGCCTCTTCCTATTGCTCACATAACTGCATAAACTCCGCCTCCTGTTAGATCAGGAGCGACATTAGATTCTCATAGGATCATGAACCCTACTGTAAACTGCTCATGCGAGGGATCTAGGTTGTGCGCTCCTTATGAGAATCTAATGCCTGATGATCTGACGTGGAGCTGAGGTGATGCTAGTGCTGGGGAGCGGCTGCAAATTCAGATAATCATGAGCAGAGAGGTTTGCACAATAAATGTAATGAACTCGAATCATCCTGAAACCATCCCCCAACCCTGGCCTGTCTGTGGATAATTGTCTTCTATGAAACCAGTCCCTGTTGCACAAAAGGTTGGGGACTGCTGCTCTAGCTGATTCTGACTGACAATATCGGGACATTTCTTTACCCTCGGTGAAGAAGGTTTTTAAAAAGAATTGATAACGTCAAATTCCATAAGGGAGAATTTTACATTTTTTGCACACTAAATTTTTTTATAGGAAAAAAAGTGTAGTGTAAACATCTTGTGGGTATTAAAAGTTCCCATCTTGAGTAAGATTGTCTGAGTTGAGATACATTGATGGACTGATTTAGTGTTTGTAATCATTCTGAATAGTAGAGAGAATTACATCTTTTTATTGATTTAGTCTTTCCAGGATAGGAAAGCTTCCTAGATTTGGACTTGAATTTTGATACCTGCTTAACTTCTCTGCACGGCAATTTCCTTTTCTGTGTTTAGATCATGATATCTACTTCATAAGGATAAAGTGAGGTCGAATGAGTTAATTTGTATAAAGTGTTTAGAACAGTGACTGGCATATAGTAAGCATTCAATAATTGTTAGTTTTTATATTCAGATTCTGATCACTTCTATTCCTGTTTTGGTTCAAGTTGTCATCCTTTATCTCCTGCATTATTACAGTAGCTTCCTCAGTGATTTTCCTGCTTTTACCATTATCCCCTCAAGAATTTATTTTCAACTCATCAGATCCTCTTAAAACCAAAGTTAGATTAAGCCACTTTGCCCAGACCCTCTAGTGGCTTCACATGTCTGTACAAGGCCTTCTGCAAGTCCCTTCTTCTCTCCCCACCTTTCATACTCCCCCAGTCCCTCCCTGCTCTCCTTTTTTGTTCTTATCCTTGCTCACTGTGCTCCAGTCACACTGACTTTTTTGTTATTACCTGAACATGCCAGACACGTTTCCAAATATCTTAGGATGTTTGCATTTGTCATTCACTTTCCTAGAATTTTCTTCTTACATATTTGCATGGATTCATCTGCTTCAAATCCTGGCTCAAAATCACCTTAATAAGCCTATACCCCAGTCCTTTTACCCTTTTCTCTGCTTTATTTTCTTCCATAGCATGTATCATCTGTCATCTTTTAATGATTTTAACATTTTAATTATTGATTTCTTTATCGTACAACTTTTCTAGAATGTAAGCTTCTTGGGCGCAGGGATTTGTGTCTGCTTTGTTTACTGCTGATTTCACTGTTTTGTTCTCAGTACCTGTACCTGAGAAACAGTGTGTGGCCTGTATAGGCACTCAGTAAATATTTGTTGAATGGCAAATTACATGCTTATATGATAGCTATCTTTTGAAAATCAGAAAGATAAAATGGCTGTGTAAGGAAATATTTTACTCTAGTCAATATGAAGAAATGGAAGTTTATTTTTTTTCTGCTCTGAGTAACCCCAGTATTTCCATTATTAGAGATGTACAGTCTTACTACGTCTTTGTGAGCTCATGGATGATGAAAATGGAATCTATTTTATCTAAAGAGCAGAGAATGGATAAATTTGCTGAAGACCTCACCAACAGATGTAATGTTTTTATACAGGTAGTTATATCTTACAGAATCATTTCATTGTTGCTCTGATATATAGAAGTTACACTGAGAAAAAACTGGGAAAAGATAGGAGATATATTTTTGTTTTTAAAACAAATTGATTTGGTTATGTTTGGATCTGTGTGATTTATTTAGATTTTCTGATATACCCATTCAAAGATCTATATTTCCTTCAAAACATTATTTAGCCTTTATCTCATAAATTTTGCTGTGTTGTATTTTTATCATTTCAAAATATTAAAAAAATTTTATTGTAACTTATTTGATCTGTGGGTTTTTTGAAAAGATATTTCTTAATTTCCAAATATATGAGGATTTCCTAGTTATCTTATTACTGATTTGTAGCAATAATAAACTCATTTCAGTATTTTGAAATTTGCTTTATGGCCCAGCCTGTGGTCAGCTTTCATAAACATTTCATATGCACTTGAAAAGAATGAATAATTTGCATTTGTGTACATGACAAGTGGATCACATTTGTAAAGTCTGCATTCTATCTGTTACTAAGAGAGTTGTGTTAGGATCTCCTGCTATTATTGTGGATTTGTCTCCCCTTTTAATTCTGTCAGTTTTGTATATTTTGAGGCTACGTACATAACATTTAGAATTGTTATATCTTCCTAGTGAATTGAACCTTTTATCATTAAGAAAGAAATGTCCCTCTTTATCTCCAGTAATGTTTTTTGTTCTAGGTCTCTTTTTATTATGTTAACATAACTGTAACAGTTTTCTTTTAGTATCTGCCTGCATGATGTATCTTTTGGGTCCTTTTACTTGCAGCTTTTCTGGCTTCTTATATTTAATGTGTGTTTATATTTAATGTGTCTCCTAATAGTTAATGTGTGCATATATTTTTCCCCAATCTGATAATCTTTGTTTTGCCCAGATTTTCTAGTTGTTCTCAGTAGGAAGGTTGGTCCAAAAATTATTTATTCTGTCATTAACAGATACAGACCCCAAACTCTCCCCTCCCCCTAGTTTAGATTTTAAAATATATCTTTCATGTATCTTTTCCCCAAATTAATAGTCATCTGGGAATGGGGTAATATAGGCCCAGGAGTTCTGTACTTTAAGCCTGCGGTCCCCAGCCCCTGGGCTGTGGACCAGTACTGGTCCATGGCCTGTTAGAAACTGGGTTGCACAGCTGGAGGTGAGTGGCGAGCCAGCCAGTGAAGTTTCATCTGTATTTACAGCCCTCCCCATCGCTGGCATCATTGCCTAAGCTCTGCCTCCTGTCAGATCAGCTGAAGCATTAGATTCTCATAGGAATGTAAACCCTACTGTAAACTTTGCATGCTCCTTATGAGAATCTAATGCCAGATGATCTGAGGTGGAGCTGAGGTGGTGATGCTAAGCACGGGAATCTGCTGCAAATACAGATTATCATTAGCAGAGAGGTTTGTATAATTATTTAGTTATATGTTACAATGTAATAATAATAGAAATAAAGTGTACAATAAATGTAATGTCCTTGAATCATTCTGAAACCCCACTCCCCTCCCTGGAAAAATTGCTTTCCATGAAACCAGTTGGGGACTGCTGCTTTAAGCTCCCCCTAAAAATGAGAATCCCACTATCCCACTTTCTGCCTGCCTTAGAGTTAGATTTTTGCCGTTCCTCATTTCCACTTTTTAACTTTTCTCAGAGCTGCACTAGGGCAGTATCTGATGTAACAGTCCTGTAGCTGACAAGGTAAGACTTGTGGCACTTTCTGCTTGTGTACCCTAAGCATAGTTCTTATTGTCACCTTTCTTAGGATGCTACCCTCTTTTTCATTTCTTCTCTTAGTTTAGCATGTCTCCTCACCACAGAGAAACTCTGTGTGTGGTTCAGAGAAACTTCCATCTCCTTCCTCCCATCCCATGTTGAGTATCTCCTTGAGTGAGCCACTGTTACTGATAGGACTTTCTCACGAAGGGTGCAGCAGGAGAAAAAGGTAGAGGAACACCGGCATATAGCTTCTGCCCCACCTCCTTCAATGTATCCACAATAGTGTAGTTTAAGTTCATTGCTAAACTGTACATGTGTCTTTTTGGGGATGTTTTAAAACCTCATAAGACATGTGTTTACTTCATGAATTGAAGGGGAAGGAGGATCTGTTCTCATTGGGCTGGAAGGAGAGAAAGCCTGATTTACACCAAAGTAGGCAAGGACATAATAGCAGATGGATTGTGGGGATTAGTCTAGGTGAAAAGGAAAGGGAGCATCAGCTGCAGCTGGGAACTCAGAAATTCCTTTGCATTTCTGTATTGAGCAGAGAGCAGATCTCTTCTCATTTTTCAATTCCTAGCTCCTTAGAGTCCTCAGCCCTTGCCCTAAGTGGCAGCAGTCTTCATTCCCTGGCAGGTAAGATATGGATGAATAGATACCTTTCTGACATTCAAATTGTTTTTCCAAGGTTTTATTTATTTATTTTTTAAATGAAAAGATTCTTTAACTGTGATTATATACTATAATTTCAATAGTATTAAACTTCTGGTATGTGACAGGGTAAATAAACTTTTAAGGGCTGCTTTGAAACTTAACCACCATGTATACCATTGTCTCTGTGAGGAAGAGTATTTCAGAATCTTAACAGCCGGCTTTAAAATGAACTTTAGAAACAATTAGTTATTGACCAGTTGAGGAATAACTGCTATTACATAAAGAATGAAATCTTGAAGAAATGAAATCTTTCCTTGTGATTGTAATCAATGTTTTATTTTCTTTTAAAGGGCTTCTTATATGCATATAGTATTAGTACCATTATTAAAACAACAATGAATCTCTATATGTCCATGCAAAAGCCAATGACCAAGACCTCAGTTAAGGCATTGTGCAGGCTCGTTGAACTTCTCAAGGTAGGTTTTAGTTTATTTTACCTTGCCATCATAATTGAGAAATGACCTTGGCTTAAATTATGATGGTCTTGTAAGATTTGACATCTTGCTGATATGGGAATAAAACATTATGAGAAAGTACTTCTCTCTCAGTTGACTATAGGAACTAGCCATTGAAAGAAATATCTGAGCAACTAGTTATGAATGGCCAGTATATTTAAACTTTATTAGAAGAGAGAGAAAAGAAGGAAAATAGAAAAGTTAGCATCAGTATTATTAGTAAAGTTTTACTTATGGAAGTTTTAAAAGTATGTTACATGAGTTTGAAAAACTATTCATGCAACTTATCTATTATTTTATAGTGTTCACATGCATATAAGGTTAGTTAACATGAGGCTATTTATTTTGTAATTTTGAGAAGATGCTATAATCTTGTGATTTGAACAGTAGGCTACTTGTAGAGCTAGTCAAATGAATTTTAAGACTTATAATTATGGAAATAGAATGAAATGTTTCATAGTATACCCTGTATAAATTAAAACAAACAACTCCTTGTGGGAAGGAGAGCCCAGTTAACCTTTTGTAAAAATGGAAGTTTGGATTTGTAAGCTTTGCCTAATAATGGACTTTGGATTTGTTCAGGAAATGAAGGTTTTTTTTGGAGACTGTGCCTTTGGATTTTCAGCCTTTCTATCTTTAAGATATATTATTTGTTATCACTTATATTTTTTAATGAAGTATAAATATAGAAGTGTATATATGTGTTTGTATATGTATAGATACATGTATATAATATATAGGCATATTTTTAAACATAATAAATACCCTCAGTTCCACTTAAGAAATAGAATGTTACCAATATTTTCAAAGCCTCCTGTGTGTCCTTCCCTGATTGTATCTGAACCTGCCCCCTACAGAGGAAACTATTGTCCTGAATTTTATGCTTATCATTTCCTCTTTTTTCCTTTTAGCTTCCCACGTATGGATGAATTTATAAATCATTCATTGTTATATATGTTTTTCAAATTATATTCATGGAGTACTACTTTATATATTCTTTGACTTGCTTGTTTTCCTCAACATTTTGCATTTTCCTCAACATTTTGTATTTAAACATATCCATGTTGGGATGAGTAGCTGTAATGTTAATACATTCATTTTCACTGTGGTGTAGCTTTCCTGTAGATGGGCTTTGGGGTGGTTTCCAGTTTTTGCTGTTATAAAGAGTGCTGCCATTCTTGTAAAAGTTTCTTGGTGTATTTGTGTAAGAGTTTTTCTGAAGTGTTTTATACCTAAAAGTGTGTTGCTGGGTTGTACGTTATTTACGTGTTCACCTTTTCAAGATGATGCGAAATTGTTTTCCAAAATAGTTGTATCAGTTTACATACCTCCCATAACATGTCAGATTTTCCATTGTTCTCCAACTAGTCAATGCTGGTATTGTGAAGATTCAGTTGTATTTTTGTAAATTAGTGGGTATAACTGGTTTTAATTATGATTTTAATGTTTAGCCTCTGATTATTAGTGATGTTAAATAGCTTTTCAGTTATTTATTAACTGTTTCTTCTTTTGTGAAAAATCTGTTCATGTCTTTTGTTCAGTTTTCTATTGGACTGTGTTCTTTTTTTCTTAAACAAAAAGTCTTTCATTCATTTGGGGTATTTTTATATCCTAAACACTAATCCCATGTATGTGGCAGATATCTTTTCATACATTGGCTTACCTTTTTATTCTCTCTATAAGTGGCTTTTGATGAACAGAAGTTCTTAATTTTAATATAGTTGTATTAGTCTTTTATGGTGGTGCTTTTAATGTCTCATTTACAAATTCTTCCCTAGCCTGAGGTCATAAAGATATTCTTTTATAATTTTGCCTAAATGTTTTAAGTTCATTTTGACAAAATTACTTTTGATTCTTTTTAGGCAATAGAGCATATGTTCTACAGAAGAAGCATGGTTGTGGCTGATTCAGTTTCACATATAACACAGCATCTTCAACATCAGGCTCTTAATTCTATTTCTGTGGCCAAGGTATGCAAATTCTTATGTATTCAGCATAATTATGTTACCAATTTTGTTCTTCCGTTTTTTATTTGTGTCTTGTAGGTCAGTATGTTTACTCCATTCCTTCAAACAGTATTCTTGGTCATTAATCTCCATTATTTTATGATTTTTACTTAGGGTTATCAGGGTTATCTTTACTCTGAAATTGCAGCATGTGATTCATTAATGCACCTCTATTAAAAAATGACATTGTATGCACTTTTGAAATTGATGCATTATTTTTGGGGAAATGATCTCTTATTAAATTAATACATACATTTTAAAGTATATTTAATACATTTGCTGTTCTGACAGTGCTAAGAGATAATGTTACAGAAGTAAAGTATAAAATGTTACCAGAAGTTCAATAGGGAAAATAGCGTATATGTGTATGCTCCCTTAAATTGAATCATGGAAAAGATAATTGACAAGATTTTTCTGAGTCTGTTTTTCCCTTAGAAACAAAAGTAATAATTTCCTGTTTTTCCTTAACTTTAAGAAAAGAGTAATTTCTGACAAAAAATACAGTGAACAGCGACTTGATGTGCTCTCTGCTCTAGTTTTGGCTGAAAACACTCTAAATGGACCAAGCACGAAGCAACGACGACTTATTGTTTCTTTGGCACTAAGTGTTGGCACACAAATGGTAGGTGTCTTGCTATTATATGTGGAAGAAAAATGTGTTCTGAGATTTCACAGTTCCTCTGTCAATTGACCTAAGAAATCTATATCTTTACTTTGACTGCAGCTTCTCTTTTTTTCCCCTTCCTGATAGAAAACATTTAAAGATGAAGAACTCTTTCCACTTCAAGTAGTCATGAAAAAATTAGACCTCATCAGTGAACTTAGAGAACGGTGAGTAGGTCTGGGATATGTAATGATACTGAGAAGACAGGGCTAATAGAAGCATAGATTTTCTTTTTAGCATAGCAAGAGAAGAAATAAAATCCAAGTAAAGCATTAGTTCCTTTCTGTAACTTCTTTAGCATGACCAAAGTGAGGGACTGTGACTAGGGATCATATTTAGTTGGATTTGCTTCTACAGGAAGCATGTAGTTTCTGGAAGAACTCACATGGCAAAAAGCAATGCAACCTCAGAGCATGTGACAGGCTGTGATGTATATTGTCATTATTAGGTTGGGTTTCTCTACTGGACTTAAATTGCTGCTTTATAACAAGGCTTTCATCTATTTGTGAGAGAATTAGAGATCCATAACAATCATGTTCGTATTTTGAGAGATGAATTTGAATTACTTTGTCAGTAGCCAGTCACCAATTTTTGGTAGCCTTATTTTTGTACCTACTTGTGGCTTAATTGTTTTCTTTTTATTGACTAAGCAATAAATTTTTTGAAGTGAAGATGGGTCTTCTGAATTTTGATTCCTAGCTGAATTAAGATTATAACACAATTTCCATTGAATGCTCATAATTTGATATTTTTTGTTCTAAGAAGCTGACATCTTTGTAGTTAGTGGCATTTAACTCTCCATCCTTGGGAGAAATATTGAACTTTCTTCATTATAAGATATTTAAGGATCATTTTGTTGCCCCATAAGGTGTGAAATAGTCACTTAGCAAAGGTTATAGACAGGTAAAGTGTGACTGGTTTTTTTGGTCACAGTTTTTAAAAAGATTTTGCTTTCCAACTTGGAGACAGGTAAAATGGTGCACGTGATACAAGTCTTGTAAATCTAGTCATAGCAAATAATACTGAAAATGAATTTATTTCAAACTCCTCTGAAACTAAAGCATATATTCAGAATTCTGACAGTGTCAGATATTGGAGTGTTGTTTGTTCAATTAGAATAATATTTATTTTGTGACTTTTCTATACTAATATTTGGTTAAGTGATATGGGGAGTACAAAATGAGTAAGACAGAATTCTTACCCTTACAGTATATAATATTCCTTTCATATTGTTTTGGGATTCTTCAGTTTTAGCTTTACTAATTACTACTTTACATTGTAGAGTCCAAACACAATGTGACTGTTGTTTTTTATACTGGCATCGAGCTGTCTTCCCAATTTATTTAGATGATGTATATGAAAATGCCGTTGATGCAGCCAGATTACATGTAAGTAGAGAGTAATATAAATAATAAACACATCAATTTTTTAGTCACTGTATAAACCATTTTAGTTTTAAAATAGATGACTTGATTTGTAAACTATTTTAAAATTGACTGCTAATGCTGTTCTGTAAAATGCTATGCATATCCAGTAAGAGTTTAGTCTGTGGTTAAATTTTATGTTACTACTAATGAAGTTAATATTAGTATATTTAACTTCTCTCTTCATATTCCTAATTATTCTCATTTCACTTCATTTTAGTTTATGTCATAGTCTGACATTTACTCATTAGCAAAGTATACATTATTCAAATCTTTCTGTTTCTTTATAGAAATAAATTTGAATACACAGATAGGAAAGCATTAGTGAATGTGAATATTTTATAGATTTAGTTAAAGTATATGCTTCAGGCTCTTTTAATTTAAGAAAGTAAAACAATTGTGGAAAAATCTTCAGATTGAGGTTTTTTTCTTTCAGGATAAATAATCAACTTTTATAATATTGTTTAGAGATCTGGTTTTTCTAAATTCATGTACATTTTAATTTTCTTCTTAGTATATGTTCAGTGCTTTACGTGACTGTGTACCCGCTATGATGCATTCAAGGCACTTAGAGTCCTATGAGAGACTTCTGGATTGCTATGACAAGGAAATTATGGAAATTTTAAATGAGGTAACATAATATTTGCGATTGAAAAGCTTAAAACGTTTTTTAATTACAGTTTATTTGGAAAAAAATTTTTGGATTGAAGCAGATTTTCACTGAGTTAAAATTATTTATAAATCACTATGTAGAATAAGAACTATTTTTGGTGACAATATCACTGTATTGCTAAATTGATCTGTAATTCCTGATTTTTATTTAGAAATCAGACTAGAAATTTGGGAATTTTAAATTTACTTTAGTGTATACTACATTTGAATTTAAATTTCTTTTTATTAAAAGAATGCAAATGTAAAATGGGTTTGAATGTTGAGTGCTGCTAATGGTATAAAGTTAAGGTAACTTAACTATTAATATTTTACTGTATTTCATTTGGAGAGCTTGTGAAAGGAGGAAATTATATATTTAAAAAACTTGTGTAACAAAAATAATTTGAGTGCAGTAAAGTATGCCTCTCTCTGTTTTAGTGAAGTATTATAAACAGTGATATCTTCAGATTCTGTCTAGCAATATTTTTGTTTGAGGAAGGAATTAAAAAGGAGTAAACTTCACAATATAAACCTACTTAGCTTTGATGAAATTATAAAAAATTTTATATAATTTCTTATATTAAATATTCTTTTTTAGAAAATAAAATACATGGCCAGTAATTTAGAACTCCATGGCAGGGTAGAAAAGATGATTAATTTCATTATCTTTAGCATAATGAATTTTGTGATTTTTTTTTTTTAAATGATTATTACAAGGAAGTTTTTTTTTTTCCTTCTCTTGCATGTTCTCATGACCTTTCCTCCTTTGTTGCTGGTTTCCATAAATGTTATGCTTTATGTTGCATATTCATGTTCCTTATAATGAAGCCATCAATCATTAGCTTTTGATTTTCTTTTCAAGGATATTAAAGTATTAATGAAAATAAAGGCTTAGAATTCATGTAACTGCTCTCTGACCACCCTCCAAATTATTGGTTTCAAATGGAGAACAAAGTTATTTTCACTTTCCCCAAAAAATAAGACTTTCTTTTAAATACCACATAGTATTTAGACTCTTAAAAAAAATCAGTTTGTCAATTTTTTTTTTATCAGTGCACTTATTATAAAACTCTAAAAAGGCCAAAGCGTAGACATGTAGGGAAACAATACAATTGGAATATCATTTTGAAAATTTAAAGTATCAAATCTTTTGTGAATAGCATTTGCTGGACAAGTTGTGCAAAGAAATAGAGAAGGATCTGCGGCTTTCTGTGCATACTCATTTAAAGCTGGATGACCGAAACCCTTTCAAAGTTGGCATGAAAGACCTGGCCCTTTTTTTCTCTCTGAATCCAATTCGGTTTTTCAATCGTTTTATTGATATTCGAGGTGAGTGTTCTGTTTTTCTTCTTAGAGTCATATTATATATATATTTTAACCCTAACTATTTAAAGAACAAAATAAAACTTTGAGGGTATCTTTTTTTTGTTATTTTATTCTTTAATTCCTTTTTATTTCCTCATTTTTATTTACTAGCACCTTATTTTAAAGAAAGAAATTTAATGTTCAAATTTAGCTATTTAGACAAGTTGTTTTTTCCTTTTTAGTTTCATTTCTCTTCCTTTTGTACTGTCTCATGAATCAAAATGTTTTGGATTTTTTTTTTTTGGTAGCTTATGTAACTCACTACCTAGACAAGACTTTCTACAATCTAACAACAGTAGCTCTTCATGACTGGGCCACTTACAGTGAAATGAGAAATTTAGCTACTCAGCGTTATGGATTGGTTATGACAGAGGCACATCTTCCTAGTCAGACTTTGGAACAGGTATAGTATAAAATGTTTCTAGCATATTCTGACTGTAGCATAATAGTGTATCTTTAGGACATCTTTTCTCTTTACATCTTTTGCTGTGTGTTTAATTTTTAAGAAAATATTTGCTTTGTAAAATCTCATACTTGAAAGAGTAAAAAATTCAATGCTGCTAATTTGTCTTATGAAAGAATTTACCACAAGCTTCCTATTTACCCTTGGCCTTCTGTTGAGCATTTGAAATACATTTAGATTTATATACAGCTTTTGAGAAACATGATAGTGAGGTGACTTCTGCAGAATTTTAAGAAGTTCATTCAAGGTTGCAATTAAGGCTTTTCAACCTGGGCATAGTATATAAACTGTAATATCTTAGGAAAATTGGTTAAATTTATTTGATTACAAATGTATTTGTACTTACAACGAGGAGTGCAAAGAAGCATTTAGCTTTATTAATTCAATGAGCTAATTTACAGTATGGCAGTGAGAATAAAAGTTTGTGTTATCAGTTAATTTGCATGGAATTCTTTCTAAGATAATCCAGATAATATTTACCAAAAGACATTTATTCAGTTCCAAAAGTTGAGAATCATGATGATTTTTCCTACATTCTGCGGCATGTAGGGATTGTTTCTCAGATCAGTTTGTATATCCTTTATACATCTAATATTATTGAGAATATGATAGGCATTAGACTATGTGAAAGGATGCAAAGATAAATAGAAACAGTCCCAGCTCATGGACTTACAGTCTAGTGGGAGAAAAAAATGTGTAAACACGTTTTTAGATTAGAGCAGGATAAAAGCTAAAATACAAACTCAAGGAGGTATTATGTCGTTACTTTGAGCCCTAATTAAGAAAAACTATGGAACAATTTGTATGATACCATTGGATATTAGAATAATATCTGAAGAATCAAAGATTCTTAGTAGATGACTTGTACATTAAAAGTGGTCTGGTGTTAAAACTTGAAATTAGACTTTCTGAAATCCCAGTGTTCTGCCTCTTCCTAGCTATTTGACCTCAGGGAACTCCCTTACCTTCATTTTCTTCAGCTGTGGAATTTAAAAGAATAAAACCTCATTTTGCAGAATTACATATGAAGAACTTTGCAGAGTACCTGAAAAATAGTGTGTATTTTATAAATGTTACAATATATCCTGACTGTCTTTTAGAATCTGGCCATTAGTTTACTTTGTAAAAAAGATGTAGAGAGGATCCTTGGGAAGATAAATATTCTCAAGGATGGTAGGGAAATGATTGTGGGTCATGGATCTTTGAATATTTAAACTTAACTGTTCGTGTCTACACAAAGGGGATAAAATAATAAGCAGCCAGTCTTCCCCCAGAAGACTGTCCTCATTGTATGTGTCAGAAGACTTTTGGCCATACCTTTTATAGAGTTCTTTAAAATAACCTAAAAATATTAGAAAATGTAATATAATCAATAAGTTACTATATTGACACAAGTTTAACTGCTTAAACTAATAGTAGTAGAACTTCTGTGTGGATTGTGTTACAGGGCCTTGATGTTTTGGAAATTATGAGAAACATTCATATATTTGTGTCTCGATACCTCTATAATCTCAATAATCAGGTGAGTGGGTTTCAGAAATTTTTTAATGTGCATGGATATGGTGGGAGGCTGAGGGAAGGAATTGATTCTCAAGGGTGAAAATTAGTAAAATAAAATAATTGTTTAGAGATCTTGTTTATTCATTTGCTTTGATTGTACAGGCTGAATATCCCTTCACTGAAATCTTTGGAACAAGAAGTGTTTTGTATTTTAGGTTTTTTTGGATTTTGGAATATTTGCATTATACTTACCAGTTTAAGCATCCCTAATCTCAAAATCCAAAATCTGTAACACTCCAGAACCCTAAACTGTTTGAGCACCAGTATAATGCTCAAAGGAAATGGCTATTGGACCATTTTGGATTTCAGATTTTCAAACTGGGGATACTCAACCTGTACTGTCTTCTTGAATGGCTTTTCAATTATCTTTAATGAAACGGATTCTAAAGTTTTCTTTGGATAACTGACCAGTGTTTGCTAAGGGTTATGTTGTTATTGAGTATAAATTTATTTCATTGCAGATTTTTATTGAACGAACAAGCAATAACAAACATTTGAATACTATTAATATTCGGCATATTGCTAATTCAATTCGAACACATGGCACAGGAATCATGAATACAACAGTAAGAAACTTTCTTTGGGGGATGGATGGGTAATAGATCCCTGTTTAATTTAGTAGTTTGAAAGATGGTTTTCTCATAGAATACTCTGGTAAACACACACTACTAGTTTATATTCTACCTAAATTTCCATTTTTTTCTGGTTGGTAATAATTAAAAATATCTGGCACTAAAATTGTGTTGGATGTGATGGGAGTTGTAATACAAGAGTCACTTTAGGATATCTTAACCATCTCAGCCATCATTTTAAATAACATTGGTGATTTGAGGATATCAGCACATACATGTATGCACACACATATCTGTGTTGTGATTCTCTGGTATTCTCTGAAAGTTACTTTAAAAGTGAATTATTGATAGCAGTTTCTTTAATGTCATTTATGTCTAATTATTTGATGTCCATATAAATAGGAACTTAAAAATATTTTGAATTGTCTTAGAAATGGGCAATCACTTGAAGGAATCTTTTGAACTCATGCTATTTTTTCCTCTGTGGAAATAGAAGTCTTTGAATTTACCTGGTTTTCAGGGCACAGTTAAATTCTCCTTAAGGAAGAATGTGAATGCTTAAGTAGTAAAATATTATTAAGCAATTTGGAGTGGGGGGAATAGGGAGAAGACTGGAAAGTTAAGTTGGGTTCATTTTAGTATACAATGGGGAAGCCATTGAAGTTTTCAAGCGGATGAGTGAGATGATTGGAGCTCCATTTTAGTGATTACCAATATAGAAATGAGTAGTAGATAGAGTTTTAAATTTAAAATAAGGAATCATCCGTGTAGAAATCATGTCTGAACCTTTGAGGATAAACACTCAATTTCTGAGGATAAACTCTTCCTTGACCTCTGTCATCTATCAAATATTCATGTAACAGATGTGAGTGTATCTTATGTGTTTTGTGGACTGTGCTGGGCACTAGGGTGAGAAAAACATTTTTCACATTTCCTGCTGTCAAGGTAGTTAACAGGGATATAGATGTTAATCAGTTAATCACACTAATGAGAGTTGGTTGCTGATGTCTGTTGATGATAAAGTGAGCATAGAAGGATAAGAATCAGAGGGTGGTGGAGGTACCCACTACTAAGAGTGAGAAGGATTTAAAAAAGACTGCAAAGGAGATTAAAAAAAAAAAAAAAGCAAAGAAACAGAAAACAGCAAGGAGAGTACAGTGTTTAAAGCCACAAGATAAGTTTTGAGAAAGCACCCATTTCTATAACTGGGTGAATGGAGACTGAGTAAAAAGGGCATAAATTTTTCAAAATCTTCAGTGATATTTGAGAATGGTGGGCATGGACATGAGTTTAGGGCTTCCATCTGCAGGTTAGAATTAATCTTATGCTATTTCCATCTATAGATTAGAATTAATCTTACGATATTTTGACTTTAATCTTAGCTCAGATCTCACTTTCTTAGGATTTTCTGAGTCTAGATCAGGGCCTTTTGTTATTCATTCTTAGAGCACAGCACACTTCTCATTTGTAGAAATTATTGCAGTTGAGATTTAATAATTTATTTAACCTTGTCTGTCACCTCTGCTAGAATATAAACTTCCTAAGGACAACAATGATGTCTAGCATGAGAGCAGCCACGTTGCCTTGCGTCTAAGAGGTGTTCAAAAATACTTATGGGTATATAATTGAATGTTTAGTATCTTCCTTAAGGAAAGTTTACTTCATTACTTTAGTATCCTTTCTTACATTGGTATGATTCTAGACTTTTGTAGATTAGTAATAAATAATCTTATTGATGGAGGAACATATTAATAGAACTTCTGACTGGTTTATGGCTTAAAACCTAGGGTCTTGGGTCTGGTTTTATGATTCTCACCACAACTCTTAGTCCTATCATTAGAGTATTTTCATTTTTTTCTTTTTTTAATAAAAATATGTAAGAGGAACTTACATAAACTATAAACTTGGACAATAAAAAACTTTGTTTAAATATTTTAGGTCCAACGTGAATTAGAGTTTATTAATAGTACTTTTAGATAACTGTTATTCAGTAAGATTGATTTGAATTAATTTTTATATTGTTTTTCAATTTTTTGAATTTTAATTTTATAGGTTAATTTCACCTACCAGTTTTTGAAAAAGAAGTTCTATATATTTAGCCAGTTTATGTATGATGAACATATCAAATCCAGATTGATTAAAGATATTCGGTTTTTCAGGGAAATCAAGGACCAAAATGATCATAAGGTATGCTGCCTATTCTTTTTAAGGTAGTCTGATTCATCCCTGGAGTATAAGGCAGATGTTTATGCTTAAATTCATTGTTTAGCTCTCTTTTGGGGTTTTAGTTTTATTATTTTTTCACATTTTTTAGATCTCACCTCTAATCTCCTTATATTTTCTCTTACAATTTTCCTACACTTTGCATTCTCTGTAGGCTTTAGCATATGGAAAAATTAAATGATCAGTGTAGCCAGATGCTACTTTCTTTATTTTAAAATATACAAAAGCAATACATGCGCATTTTGAAACATTTAAAAAATATAGAATACATAAACTAAATATCCTCCCCTCATTTTTTTTTCCTCTCAATTCTGTTTTCTGGAGGCAGTTGCTATTAACAATGAAGTGTGATGCCTTTCAGGTATCTTTGTGATAAATATACATATTTACACATATATTGCTTTTGCATAGCAAAAATGGGGTAATAACCATACATACTGTTTTGTAGTGTGCTCATTGCATGTCAGTACATATAGATCTACCTCATTCTTTTTAAGAGTTGATAATATAGATGATAATACATGTGCTGTAACTTATTTAACTCTGTTATGTTGGCTAGTATTTAGGTTTTTCTGATTTTTCGCTGTTACAAACAGTGCTACAGGTAACATCTTTTCACATCCATTTCTGGGTAATTGTAGACTATTTCTGACAGATTACTTTAGGAGACATTTCTAGGAAAAAGAAGATAAGCATTTACAATTCTGGTACATGTGGCCAAGCATTCCAAAAACACTGCACAGTTGACATTCCCATCAACAATATTTAAAAATGACGTTTTCCCTTCACCATGCTGGCTGAGTTTTCCCGTAGTGAAGTGAAAAGCCTGTTGAATTGTTAAGTGGTAACAGTGCATATGCATGTAACCATGTGGATAGAGAACCAGCAGGCTTAGATGAGTCCTGTATTTGATTTGCCACATACAGAACTATTTTAATAACCCTTCTTAAGATTCACCTAGTTCCAGCTGTCTTGTATAATACTTGCTAGTTCTTTTCAATGTCAGAATGGCAAAATATTAATTTCTAGTAATCTAATAAAATTATAGATTATAATTATCAGAGAATATTAATTATTTTTATTAGAGTAGAAATTACTAGTATTCAGAGTTAAATAATCATGCTATTGTGTGATGGTAACTAGAAATTTTAACCCAGTTGATGTGTGTTCATTGGGAAGCAGTGTGTTTATATCAGTCCCTAATACCTGTTCAACCCACAGAAACTTGTTCACACATCTGTGAACAAATGTTTCTGGAAGGAATTGCTTTCTTTTTTCTGTCTGATAGGGTAGTTGGGTGTTAGGAGACTAATAATGGTGATGAAACTTAAGTTTGTGGCATTGATTAATATTCCCTTTAGCTAATGTATAAAAAAAATAATTTATATTGATCTTGAACGTTGATAGTTTTTATCCTACATATTTCTTTCATTAGATTTGAGTGCTTGTTTCTTTTTTAAAGCACAATGAAATACAGAATTAGAAAGGGGAGTTGTATTGGCATGGTTATTTTGGTAGGCATTTTATGCTTTCCTTGATGTCTTTATTAAAAGTAGTCTTAAAATGATCTCTTCTAGTATCCTTTTGATAGAGCAGAAAAATTCAATCGAGGCATCAGAAAACTTGGAATAACACCAGAGGGACAGAGCTACCTTGATCAATTCAGGCAACTCATCAGCCAAATTGGTAAGTTATTATAAAAGTGTTGGGAAATAAAATACAAATCCAAAGAGTCTGCCTCGTGTATTAAATATCTCATACTAATAAACAGCTCGTTATTTGAATGCCGGAGCTCAACTTTATTCTCCTACGGTAATTTTCTTACCAAAAAATTTTTAAGTATGATTAGACAGTTGGTTGGTGCAGAAATAATTGATAGACTGTAGACTATTATAAGTTAAATAAAATATCTTCAATTAAGTTAAAAAGTTATTTAATAACTCATCTCAAAGATCATAATAATTAGTAAGTACTTGTTGGGTACCTACTCTGTTCAAGTGACTGTTTTGGGCTTCTAAAAAAGATTTCCTCAAATTACAGCCTAAATATGAAGGTATAAAATATTTACATGAAAAGTTAATAATTTAAGTTAATAAGTTACATATAAATTTATTTAAAGATAAAATATTGGTTGTTACAATTTTTCTGTGTTACACCATTTCACTTGTGTGTATAATTTATAGTCCTTCTGCCTTACAAGTAGAATTTGTCTTCTGAAATATAGTACGTTATATTTAAAAGCAAGAACTACATTTAAAAATAATTACAGATTAACAAAACTTTATACTTAAGCTTTCACATATATCATCTCTATTAATGTAATGCTGTGAGATAGGCATGTAATCACTGTTTTAAAGATGAAAAAAGAAAACTCAGAGAAAGAAATAAATGATGGTGCTGAGACTTAAACCAGGATTATTAGTTCTAAGTCCAAAGGTGTTTTATATTCTGCACAGTTTATATTAACCAAGCAGTTAGTAACATCTTAGTGACTATATTTTGGGAAAATTATGCCTCCTAAGGTTGATTCATTCATTTATCAAACATTTACTAAGGGCTAGGTGAGTTGGCTCATGCCTGTGATCCTGGCACTTTGGGAGGTTGAGGTAGGAGGATTGCTCAAGGCCAGGAGTTCTAAACTAACCTGGGCAATATAGGGAGAGCTTGTCTCTACAAAAAATAAAAAGAAATTAGCAGGGCGTGGTGGTGCCAACCTGTAGTCCAAACTACTCGGGAGGTTGAGGCAGGAGGATCGCTTGAGCCCAGGGGTTTGAGGTTACGGTGAGCTGTGATTGTGCCACAGCACTCCAGTCTGAGTGACACAGCAGGACCCTGTCTCAAAAAAAAAAAAAAATTTAAGCATCTGTTAACTCTATAATGGCAACTTTTCTGCTAGTTGCTGGGAATACAAATGGCCTTTGCTATCAAGGGGCTTTAAATTTACCAGTGGGAATGATGTTAAAAGCATTTAGTTCTATAGTAAAGTCGTTGAATGTTAGCTTAAGTTTTATGTAGATTAATTGGTTTGCTTATTAGACATTTCTTTCAGGACAAGAACTTAGAGAATTCTATCTTTGTAAATTTTTTATTTTAAACCATTTAATATGAAGTAATGTCAAATAAGTATTGTTTTCTTCAAGGAGACATTTGATTTCACATTAGATGGTGAACTTCTAGAGCAGTAGTTCTTAATTCTTTGAGAATCTTATGAAGACCGCAGGTTGATTCACTCAGAGCTAATGGCCATGTGCACACACACGTAATTTTGTATATAACATACTGGAATCCAAGTGCTTAAAGCTAGGATTCGTGTACCTCAGATTAAGAGCAGTCCTAGAGCAGTGTTGCTTAAACTTTATTCATCATACCAGTATCAGATTTTCTGCACTATGTGAGTACTGCCTATGCCATTATTTGTTTCGTTTGTTTTTGTATTTTTTGAAAGTAATAATTTTGTCCTATGAAATAACATTTTGTTAAATCATAGGCCTTAGTATGCAAGTCATTTTTCCTCTAATACCCACCAAAATATATGACCACTAAAGTGTTCTTTGTGTGCCATCTCACATCACCTTGATTATCACCTGGATGCATTCCACAGTTGGGGAATGTTATCCTTTTCACTTTGAGCATTTTACTCTTTATTCTCTTCTTAGAAAATGTAAGTTCTTTTCTCTTCTTATTAAACACTGTAATGTGCTTTTGACTATAAATATCTTGATAAAAGGACTAAAGAATCTCAGACCTAGGAGCAAAATGAAGTCTTTTTGACTAATAACCTGCCTGCTGAAATAATAACTACTACCATTTATTGAGCAGTTACTATGTGCCATGACTGTTCTTAGTGTTTTACATGTTTTAACTCATGTGAAACCACAATGCTTATGAAGTAGGTATTATTTCTATTCATTCATTCCACATATATTTATTTAGGACAACAAATATTTCTAAGGTGCTGGTGGTATATATGCCAGTAAACAAAGTCTGCCCTTCTAGAGCTTAATTTAACAGATGAGGAGACTAAGATACAAAGAGATTACATAATTTGGCCTAGATCTTACAGCTAACAAGCAGCAGAATCCAGATATGAACCCAGGTAGTTTGGCTCTTAACCACTGTTCTATACTAGCCTCTCCCATTTTGATGAGCTAAACATTTGACAGTTTTGAGGAAAACAATGAAACTAGACATTTGATTTTTCTAGGATACACATTAAAAAAAGTTTACCATTCTCTCTCACATTGGGGTAGACCTTAAAATAGTTTCAGTGATAATGCTTTGTAGGGTTGTTAAAAACATCAGATGAGATAATGTATGTAAAATACATGTTACTATAATGATTATGAAATGTTAACTGCTTGTTTCCTTTTCATCTATTCTTTCTCCCAAGTAATTTCAATTCAGTGCACTTATACGTTGTATTTTTATAGTGTGCCAGGACATGCTGGCTCTAGGGATGGAGGAGTGAAGACAAGGGCCGTACTCAGGGATCTTGCATTCAAACAAAAATATATAATATGTTAGTGATAAGTGCTGGGTAAGGAGATGTAATGGGGCTGGGTGGTGGTGTTCAGGGAAAGTGTTCATGTGGTGACATTTGAGCAGGGACCTAAATAACATGAGGGAATAAGCCATGTGCATATCCAGGGAAAGAATATACCAGACAGGCAATGGTAAGGGCAAAAGTCTAAGTCTGCTTAGCAATTTTGAGGAATAGTCAGAGGCTGGAATGAGAAGACCTGAGTCATAGGACATGGTATTAGAACAGCAGCAAGGGGCAAGATCATGCAGGGCTGTGTTGGCCACAGAAAAACTTTGGATTTTATTCTGAGGTGGAAAACCATTGAAGAGTTTTAAGAAAAGGCATGATATGCTCCAGCTTAGTTTTTAAAGACTCACTAGCTGCTAGATAGGTAAAACATTGGGGTGGGGGCAGGCAGAATGATAACAGTGGAAGTAAGGAAATCAGGAAGCCATTGTCTGCTGCAGTGGTCCAGCCAAGAGGTAGTGTGGTGGCTTGGAATAGGGGGTAGGTATTGTGGGTGGTGAAAAGCAGTTTTTCAAGACATTTTCAGGACAGAGCCAACATAATTTGCCTACTGATTGGATATGTGAGAGGAAGGAGTCAGGGATGGCTTCAAGGCATTTGGCCTGGGCAACTGGAAGGATAGAATTGCCACTTTATGAGATAGACAAAATTTGGGTATAAAGATCTTGAGTTTGAGTTGGACATAATTTAAAGTTTTTTTTAGACACATAGGTATAGGCATTGGATAAAACAGTGTTGAGTTCAAAAGAGGAGCCCAGGTTGGAGATATAAATTTGACAGGCATCAAATAAAGATTTCTTGATATCTCTTCCATCCGTGTATGTGTGTGTATGTGTGTGTGTGAGAAAGACTGACTCTTAATATGAGAGTAAAGAAACTACTGATACTATAATTTTAAAAGTTTATTCATTTTAATGTAGTCAGCATTTAATGAATTTAGTTTATCAAGTGAATGTTACATTTTTTAAGTATTTAATATAGATGTATAAGAGTATATACATTTATATTTTAAGTGCAGAAATGTGTAATAGTTTTACTTTGGAATAAGAACTGAAGTAAAATATAGCAGAATATATTTGATACTTAGTAGAAACTCTGTAATTGACTACTGTATATAACTGTATTCCTGATTATTATAGTTTACAGTTATTTATATAAATATCTGATTTTTTTGGGTGGTTTTTAAGGTAATGCTATGGGCTATGTACGAATGATAAGATCTGGTGGTCTTCATTGTAGCAGCAATGCCATTAGGTATGTATGCAAACATCATTTTTGCCTTGTTTATGCCATTTAAAAATTATGTCATTTAAATCTATAAGTGATATTATAGAGAAGGTATTCTTGATAATTTGAGATAAAATGTGGAGACTATTCTAGTTAGATTGTTTTCTCCTTAAATTTTAAGACTGCAACAGACTTCTGAAAATATTTCTTTTAAGGTTATGGGTTATGAATGAATGTAAACATTACATGATTTTAAGGATTAAAACTGAATTGTTTGATTAGTTTCAAAGTGGGGATATGAATAATATTACTGAAATGCAAAGTTCTTTCCAAATACATAGTTGAAAATTTTAAAGTCCTGCAATACCACTTACACATTTGTGTCAATGTACATATTTTACTTGCCCTAATAAATTCCTTCCCACATTCTTATGTAGATTTGTGCCTGATCTTGAAGATATTGTAAATTTTGAAGAACTAGTAAAAGAAGAAGGTCTTGCAGAAGAAACATTAAAAGCAGCAAGGTAATCTAATTTTAGAATAATCTAAATTTGGAGATTTAAATATGTGTTTATATAAAACATTAAAGAGACGATTAAGGGAATATTTATATGCCAGTGTGTTTATTATACAAATTATGGTCTCAGTTTATGAAATATGTTTTCTTAAGACTACAATATTCTAAGGTCTTTCCAACTTCACTAAAGAGGAATCTTCTAGGACATGCTGTTCACTTTGGCAGCCAATAGCCACACATGGCTCTGGAGCACCTGAAATGTGGCTGGTCCAAATTGAGATGTGGTCAACTCAGATGTGTGTAAAGTACACAACTAATCTTTGAAGATTTAATATAAGAAAAGGAATGCCAGATATCTCATTCATTAAAATTCATTTCACGTGTTTTTTTACTTGCATGTACTCTAGAGCAGCACTGTCCATTACAGTAGCCACTACCAAATATGGCTGTTGAACACTCAAAATGTGGGAAATGGGACTGCGGAACTGAATTTTGAATTTTATTTCATTTAAATTTAAATAGCTAATGGCTATCTTATTGGACAATGCAAGTTTACAAACTTGAGTCAATGGTGATTTTGTGAAGTAACTTAAAATTTTAGGTATGTAGAATTGTTAAGACTTAGTTTAGAAAAATGTAGATTTTATTATTGATAATTATAATAGTTTATTGAATCAGGCATGAAGGGGCACCCCTGGACAGAGTGGGGACAACCTGAATATCAAAACAAATACTGGTAGAAGTAGATTATGTAATACATTGAATAAAAAAAGAGTCAATGAGTCATGGTGATAAGAAAGTTTGAAAGAGGAGAATGAAAGTTCTTTTTTACAGAAGAATGCCTATTAAAAAATGCAGAAGAGATAAGACAATTTAGGGGAAAAAAAATGACCATTTTGCGACCACCACTTACAATACTTGAAAAGTTTTTGGAGAACAGATTATTCATTCAAAAAGTTTTCCCACAAAATTGTTTATTAATCACAAGGGGAAAACTCTCTTTACAATGGAGAGATGTATTCCACCTTAACCAAGTGATCCAACGTAGTGTCACCAGTAATGGGACAGACTGACATTATGTGGCCTCCTGATGCAATGTAATGGCAAGTACCTAGTTTGTACCCTTCCCAGAATTGTTTACTCCAAATTTATTATGGAGAAACAATAAGAATGTGAGACATTCTATGAAACACTTGGCCTAGACTCTTAAAAAATGTCAAATCTTGTGAAAAAGAAGTCAAAGAGACTGTTCTAGATTAGGAGAATAAAGAGATAATAACCAAATGTAATGGATCATGCTTCATCATATCCTAGATAAGGAAAAAAATAGTTGTAAAGGACATTTGGGGAATAATTGGGAAGATTTAAACATGGATTATATATTAGATATTATTGTATTTTATTCTTGGATGTAGTATATTGTGACTTCATAGGAAAATGTCTTAGTTCCTAATAGATTCATGCTAAAGCATTTATGGCCTAATTGACATGAGATCTGCAGCTTTCAGATGTTTTAGAAAAATAGAGAAAACAATTGTGCCAAAATGTTAACAAGTGGTGAATCTAGTTTAAGGGCATACAGGTGTTCATTATACTATGTTTTAACTTTTTGATAGGCTTGAAATTTTTAAAAATATACTGGAAAACGTGTGTGTGCATTTTGATGAGAATAAGGCTCTAACACAGAAGCTTTGCTTTGCAATATCCTTTTGGATAGCTTAGTTCTTTGCCAGATTATAGAAGCTATGTGTGGGGTTAAGTCATGTGCCTGAAAATGGCTAAAATAGATTGTCAGCTGGGCGTGGTGGCTCATGCCTATAATCCTAGCACTCTGGGAGGCCGAGGTGGGCACATTGTTTGAGCCCAGGAGTTCGAGACCAGCCTGAGCAAGAACGAGACCCAGTCTCTACTAAAAATAGAAAGAAATTAGCAGGAAAACTAAAAATATATAGAAAAAATTAGCCAGGCATGGTGGTGCATGCCTGTAGTCCCAGCTACTCGGAAGGCTGAGGCAGAAGGATTGCTTGAGCCCAGGAGTTTGAGGTTCTGTGAGCTAGGCTGAGGCCACGGCACTCTAGCCCAGGCAACAGAGTGAGACTCTTTCTCAAAAAAAAAAAAAAAAAAATAAGATTGTGGCTTCTATATCAAAGGAAGAAGTTGGACCTTTATCTCTTGTTAAAGGATATCGTTTTTTGTAAAATTGGTGACCATTTAAAATATATTTTGAAGCAGTTGAGAAAGCAAGAGTGAGTGGGATATTGCCTTTTAAAATATCTAGAGTAAAGCTGACTGCTAATTGCATGGTTCAGATTTGTGCAAAGGAGTGGTTGGTTGACATTAAGTGAAGGAAAGGTCATGTCAGATGAAGTCAAGGAGTTGTGTTGTGATAATGAATAGATTATCCATGTAGACTTTGGAGAACCGGAGCAGGCATTCTTATCCTAAGGCAGTGTTTAAAAGCTTAGACTTCTGCTTCCAGGAAGAGGTAGTTGGATATCTTTGTATTCTGTGATTCACAAATGAGAGATTTCTCCCTTCCAATGGTGCAGGGATGATAATTTGAGAGTGGTAGTAGCTATACATGAAGATGTAGGAGGAAAAGCAGCTAATGTTTCCAAAAATTGAAAGGGAAGAGTTAAGTTCTTGAAAGAGGGACAGGTTTAAGTTGAGGTGAGGAGATGTAGGAGAAACATTAGTGAAGAGATTTAAGATGAAGAGGAACTTATTTACAATGAAATGGGGTTCTGCGGGTAGCACTGTGGGAAAAAGAAACATAGAAGTATATTATTTTAAGCCTCAGTATGCTCTACATATTGTATTTTATGGACTAAATTAATATTGATCAGTTTCTATTCATAAGAAAATGAGTTTATTCTGAATTCCAAGAAAATTTACTTAGAAATATCTTATAATGTTTTCTGTTTTTTAGGTTCTCTTATCTTACCTAATAAGAGATGTATTTTTTAAAAGCCACACCTTCTTTTGAGAAAGGTACCAAGTAAATAATTTTTTGCTTTTTAGGCATTTGGATTCAGTCCTCAGTGATCACACACGAAATTCTGCTGAAGGCACAGAATATTTCAAAATGCTTGTAGATGTTTTTGCTCCAGAATTTCGAAGGCCAAAGAATATACATCTCCGAAATTTCTATATCATTGTTCCCCCTCTGGTGAGTATTTTCAGAACCTAAAAAAAGTATTAATAAATCTGGTTTCTTTGTAGCACGAAATGTACACAGACTTCATTACTGGCTTTCTGGTTGTAAATAAAACTTAATGTAAATCTCAGTGAATGTTACTTAGAATTTTTACTTATGCTGAAGGAGACTCCATTTATAGTTAAGATAGATTGTTATTTGTTAGTAAATAATAACTGACAGAGAAATCCTAATGTTCTTTAAATTGCTTGTCTGTATGCCATTGCATGTATACCATAGACTCTTTGGGTGGAATTATATAATCATTTTAAGTGCTTAATGTAGACTAACTTTAGCTGTTACAATATGAAGTTTTTCCTAACACATCTCTAAAAGATATTGTTTGAGGATAACATCTCTCTGTTGGTAAAAAATATTAACATGTAGACTGAATTTTTATTGTTTTCTCCTTGTAGCATATAATTTGTTCTACTCTAATTTGATAGTTGCCATCTGAAAATAGCTCAAGTTACTAAAAATTAAATTATAAAAAGTTGTTCCATTGGGGGAAATGGAGTTAAGAGTTTAGAGAGGTATATATTAGCAATAAGAGTTATTTTTCCCTAAAGGTTTCTATAATAAGGTTTTTAAAAAATTTATAAATGGATAGCTCTAAAATCTAAGTATCACCAAGTTAGATTCTTATTACATCTAACTTGGATCAAGAATAATAACTTTTCATATTATTGCTTGAATTGTTAACACATACCTTCTTGCATATTAAACCATTATTACCTATTGAAAGTAGCTAGTGTATAGACAGATTTTTCTTCATGAAGTTTATTTCTTTTATATTTTTGTTATTAATCCTCTATCATAATTATAACTATGACATAGCAAAGTTGCCCCTATTCATCTAGTAAGCATCTTTTCATCTTAAGATAATGTAAGACTAGAGGTGAGTGTCTTATTTGGTAATACTGTAATTAGCTTAGGGTGAATTCTCACCATATTTCTTCAGTTTCAAGGTCAGTATACTGACACCATAGTAAACAGCAGTGACACCATTGGGGAGCTTAGGGAAGGGGTCTGGAGGTTTCCAGTGCAGCTGTCAGAATGCATTCAGCGATGGAGAAAACAAAATGGATTAAGACCACTACAAAGAAGTATGGAATACTTTTCTTATGCTTGAGTTTATAGTCTAGTTCCAGAAAAAAGATAAACCTAAATGAGATATCTACAAAAGATGTAAATAACCGTTGATAAAGATTTCAGAAATATGTGATTGTCAAATAAGTTTCAAGGGTAAAAAGGTAAAATTTGATATTTTTTTCCAGTATAGGCTATTATAGTACTTACTATACCGTATCATAATTTTAGGTATGTCTCTCTTTACCCCTCTGGAGCTCTGCGATCCATATGTAGCCACATGTGACTACTTAAATTTAAATTAATTAAAATTTTATATTAAAAATTCAATTCCTCAGTCATACTAGCCTCATTTCAAATGCTCAGTGGCCTTATGTGACTAGTGGCTTACTGTATTGAAATGGTGCAGACATACACCGTTCTAGCATTTTTCATTATCATATTTCTATCATTGCCAACAGTGTTGCTCTAGAGTGTGAACTCTGGATAGTAATCTTTTTTTTTTTTATCTTAAATACTTAATAACACCTGGTATATAGTCAGCTTCAGTAAAACTTTGTTGAATAAAAGATAGGATTAGGTAAGGTATTTTGGAAGAGCTGCATTTTCAAGAGTAGTATTGTTTTGAGGAATTCACACTTGAGCCAAAGGACTAGTAATCCTTATTGACCAAAAACATGATAAGAAATAGTATGTTAGAATGAATTGGGAGGGTGGATGTAAGGACTGTCTTGCATGTGTTTAAGAGTGCTCATGCTTTGAAGTAAAGCAGGCCCACATTTCTGACTCCATTCACTGAGTATATGACTTTGGGTAAGGTACTAAATCTTCCAAGCCTCAGTGTCCTCATCTCTAAAATGTGCGTAATATTTAATAATGAACCATATACAAGGCACTGTGCTCAGGTTAGTGCCCATATTTAAAGGACTTGGAGAGAAGAGCCATTAAGAGGTAACTGTGCAGATTGTGTCCTGACTAAGAAAGTATCAGAGGCAAGTGTTTCAGATCAAAAGGACAAGAACCTAGAAGAAATTCTATTTATAATTTTTGAAATGTCTGTTTTAGGAACTAAATTTCTTAGCACAATTGTTTCTGTAATATCTTGTTATATCTTTTTAGACCCTCAATTTTGTAGAGCATTCCATTAGTTGCAAGGAGAAATTGAATAAAAAAAATAAAATTGGAGCTGCCTTTACTGATGATGGCTTTGCCATGGGTAAGCCTAATGGAATTGTTTTTCCATTAATTTTATGTTCACCTTATAAAGGATTCTTAGAAACATTTGCTTGATAATAGATCCATATGCACTTTATAGATTTGTTTTTTGTGAGTAGCATTTACTGTTTTTTTCTCACTGGGTCATGCGGTTGACAATATTTGTTTTCCATCATTTATAACTGTCACTTAATGCCTTCTTGGTATTGCTGATCACCTGTCTAGTTTGATCTAATATTTAGATTGTGGTTTTAAACTTTTAGCATCTTAAATTTAGTTTCCCTGGTTTCCTTGTAGTTTCCTCAGTTGCTGTCTTTTTAGCAATGGAATTTTTTTTCTTTACCCTTACAGCCATGCGATTCTCCAGGTGATTTATATGGTCATGTTTTTTATTTATTTTCTTCTTAATTGGTTTGTCTTTAGTTTTTTATACATTTTTTAAAGGAAAAATTAAGCCATCTTGCTAAACCTATCATTTGTGCCTTAAAATGTAATTTGAAAGAAGACTAATTTAAAATGGTTAGCTTAATGCTAGGAATTATTGGTGAAGGAATAGAATACAACTTCTGTACTAATTGTAATTTAACTTTAGTTTTGCTAATAACTGTAGGTGTGGCTTACATTCTAAAGCTTTTGGATCAGTACCAGGAGTTTGACTCACTTCACTGGTTCCAGTCTGTTAGAGAGAAATACCTGAAGGAGATAAGGGCAGTTGCTAAGCAACAGAATGTGCAGTCAACGAGTCAAGATGAAAAACTGCTACAAACCATGAATCTCACTCAGAAGCGACTGGATGTCTATCTACAGGTAGATAAGCGTAAGAGTCAAATCTGCTTTGACTTACTTTTTGCTGTCTGTTACTTCTTAATATTTGAAAAACAGAAGCCTTAAAGAAACTGCCAATTTAATAAGATGAATAATGGTAAAAAGAGTATATTTTAGAATGGATGTTATTTGGAAGCCATTTGACTCAGAACTTAAAAACTGATGGGTTACTTAGTTCAATTTCTGTATTTATGATCTCCACTGGAGCTTTTCAAAATAATAATAGACATTAAAATATAAATATTTCTGATATATTTCTATAAGTATCTTCAGCTTTTATTTCAAATTTTTTTATTTACCTAGGAATTTGAATTGCTATATTTCTCACTGAGCAGTGCAAGAATTTTCTTCAGAGCAGATAAGACTGCCGCTGAAGAAAACCAAGAGAAGAAAGAGAAAGGTCAGTGAGTGACTTAAATTTGGAAAAACTAATAACTCTCTTTCATAGTAGACACTAATGCCCCATTTTATCTGGTCAGACTTCTAAGCTTCTTTGTCCTTTTGGAAAATAATATAGACCTAGAAATATGTCTTTTAAAAAAGTAAGACCTGTATAGATCTTGTGATATATTGAAAAGAAATTTACATAGTTTATGCACTTCACTCTGTGGCAATCCTTTAAGCTCTTACTCAGTTTCATCTTCTCTTAAATAAAATTCAGCAAGCTTAGTTTTTCTTCTTTCTTGGCTCAACCTATATCAGATTAGAAGGAACAGATTAGAGAAGTATGGCTAGATGTTGCTGAAGGCAGAGCTGCTGATGACTAGATGTTGACTTAATGAGATGGGACAGGTGATTAAAGAGGCATAAAATTGTAGGTGCTATTTATCGTCATAGTAAACAGTGTCCTGCTCTTCTCCATATTCAGGTCCTGGAGACAGAGTACAACATAACCATAATAACTGACAGTCAGTTTGGTGAACTTGAGTCATTAAGGAAAGGATTCTGTCCATTGTGTTCTATGTAGGATGATGGGAAAGAATTTATACTTTTTACGGCTTAAGAGCATTGCTCAGTGTTTCGTACTTAATGTCCCCATGACACATTTCTCTCAGATTTGAAATTTCAGAACAATTGTCTTCCCTGTGAAACAGATGTTTCCCTTTTCTGACATGGAAATCATGATATTTTTTTTTTGCTTGGACGAGCAAAACTAGATACCCTTATTGTTGTCATGTTTGTTCTTCTCCTTTTTAAACTTGTATTTCATAAAATTTTCATAAATCAAGATATAAAAATTTTATAAAACAAGATATTTTTATTTATCTTATTTCAAATTTTAAAATACTTTTTTGTTTTTAGTTTCTTTTTTTTTTTTTTTTTTTTTTTTTTTTTTTTTTGCTTGAGACAGAGTCTCATTCTGTCATTGTGGGTAGAGTGCCCTGGCATCATCATAGCTCACTGCAACCTCCAACTCCTGGACTCAAGCAATCTTTTTGCCTCAGCATTCCAAGTAGCTGGACTACAGGCATGGGCCAAGAAGCTCAGCTAATTTTTTTGTTTTTAGTAGAGAATGGGGGTCTCGCTCAGGCTGGTCTCGAATGCCTCAGGTCAAACAATCCTCCCACCTTGGCCTCCCAGAGTGCTAGGATTATAGGCATGAGCCACCTCGCCTGGCCTTTCTTTTTTTTAATACGGAGTAAAGGTGACTCATTGGGTAGACCACTACCGTATTCCTGGACAATGTTGCATAAATTATTATAAATATTACTAATATTAGTTATTTGTTAGGAGCGTATCCAGGCAGTTTTGGAATGTATACTAAGTAAGTAATAAGCATGTTTTTGAAAAATGGTTTCAGGCTGGAAGATAACTCAGTATTTATTAAATGGAAATTTGTCCATATTACATTTGGGTTCATTTTCAAGACTAAGGTAAATTAGCAAAGCCATTTGGAAGAATTTGAGTCAGTATTATCTAAATTGGGAAGAAACTTAGTTATTGCTTAGGTTCTGCTCAGGCATTTCATGATTCCCAGAACCTTGTCTCCAGCCCAGGTACTGGGAAAACTCTACAAGTAGATTAGACATTGCTTTAAAACCTAAAGCATTGAAACAAAACAAACAACCCTTCATGGCAGTGGGACTCCTTGCTTTCATCTCTTCATCTTAAGGAACTGTGTAGGGTTTGGGTCAATGTCTGTCATTTACATGTCTGTGTCACTCTTATGTTTTAAGACACTATTTCAGTTAAAGATTGCTTGGAGATGTAATCAAAGTTACTGAATACATTAGTCAAATAATCTTTGTTAATGTAATATGTGCACATGACATTTTGCACAGAAAGCGAAGAATTCATTCTTTCACAAACATAATAAAGAAACGCTTTTAAAAAATATTTTAAAAATACATTATTTTTAAAAATATACATATACTATAATTTATTATAAATTATAAATACAAATGGAAAGTTGTTCATTCTGGACAATTTTGATATGTGAGTTTGCAGCCATGTTGCTATTAGTAATGGCAGTGTACTGTAACGGTGATTTCTTGGCCCAGCTTGAGGAACTGGCGTGGGGGAGCAGTCCTGCCTTAGACAAAGGGGTATCATGATTCCACAGGAGAAAGTTGGTCCTGCAGTTTGAAGTCACAGCCCAGATGTAATTCTGATCTCTCTCAACTCCACACTCATTAAAACCAGTTGAAACATTTGCAGTATTTAGCCTAGATTTTTAAAAAATTTAAAGTAATTTAAGGTATAATTTGTTAGAGAAACATTTGATGGATACAATCTTTTCTTTATTTGGAATTTAGCAATATAGCTCTTCTCAAATTTTATTTACTACTTCATTCATTTTTAAAAAATGACCATAAATGTCCATTGTTATTTTCACTCATGTTTCCAGAAGAAACTAAAACAAGCAATGGAGACCTGTCTGACAGCACTGTGTCTGCTGATCCTGTTGTGAAGTGATATTGATGGTATGCATTGCCCACGTGAAGTCATCGGAGTTGTGTTAAAACTTTTGCCAATGAAATGGATGTTATAAGCTGTTGATGAATTGTTTCCTGGGTCACATATCTGGAAAATATTTAGATACTGCAACTCTTTAAGGCAGTGCGCTACTTCCAAAGGCTCTATTTTTCAACGGTTGAGAGTGAGATTGTAAAGTTGGATTTTTGCCTGGACTTTAGGCTAGGAGACATTTCTAGGAACAGTTATTTGAAATGAAGTTATAGAAGGGCAAATCCAGATTCATAAACTATCACCTCAGACCTCTTGTAATCTACATGTTTGTAATTTTTATTTGCATAGGTCTTTGATCCATTTTTATCTCAAGTCTTTGGAAATTCAATGCATATACCATATATAGCCAGTAAATACATGCTTAAAAAAAGGATTGGAGCCTGAGATTCATGAAACATACATATCAATCTTCTTATAAAAGGAATATATGAAGATGGCTTTGATACTAGAGGTGAGACACAAGTGTGTTAATACCCTTTGTGTACAGTATAACTGGTGATCATTCACTCATTGTTAATTTCATGTGACTCAAAAGCGCTGCTGATGTCTTTGATGAGACATTTTATAACTAGTTTACATTGCTTTGAGAACATTTAACCTCCAACTGCTTTAAATTTAAAATTTACTTAATACTCAAAATTCAGATAAAGCCATAGAATCCTGTTTGAAGCTTCATTTCTGTTCTTGTTGGTTGAAGGGACTATATATGATACCAGAAAAAAAAAAATGAATGAATTATTTCTACATCTAAACTCAGGTTTCTTCTACATTAGGTTGGATTGAAATCTTAGTGATCATTTGGACAGACTTTTTCTTTATGTCAAGTATAATCTAAGACAATAATAATTGTACTGTTCAGGCTTTTAAAAAATTACCACTGTGAGAATAAAGCTCTAATAAAATCAGTCACTTACTGATTTAAAAAGTACAGAAAGATTTTGAGTAAATTTAGTTCCTAACAAGCTATTAGCTTTATTTTTGTAAAGGTATGTCAGTTATTAGTTAAATAATTAATCCTTTTTGAAAATATAATGATACCTTTACAATAAGAACAAGAGTTTAAAACTTGAAATGTAATACAAACATTATTTTGGGAAATGCTTGATTTTTCTATTGCACTTGCCCGCTAAACATTTCTTTGGATAAATCCTTCAAGTAATTCTAACATTGTTCTTTAATTCCAGCTTTTGGAATGGGTGTACAATGCCCTGTCTGTACTTATTGGTTAGGGTCAGGGTAACTTTCCCAGCCTGTGATAAATACTTTTACTATTAAAAGTCAGAAGAATAATATGTGGGAAATGTTTTTTGTTTATTATCTAAACATGGCTTACAGAATTATGGACAATGGATGGATTAAAGGCATTTAATATTTGTAATTCATACTAACTGTAGAAATGGCCCTAAAGCATGCTGCATAATTAATAATTTATATTTTCATTATGTTTAATGATCTTGCATTTGATTATATCAAATTAGTCACCATTTCATAGCAACAGCATTATTTTTTTTCCTCTAACTTCCCTGAACTACCTTTATAGAAATTGTGATTAGAAGAGAATCAGATGTTCTCTGTTCATTGTCCCCACACGTGTAAATTATTTTATAAGTACTAGATAGAGTTCACATGCTGACTCCCTGGGTACCTACAATTGAGAAGAGAGTGATGGATTATTATTTTACCTTTAGTTCAAAATCTCATTGCAATCTGGATAAATTATAATAAATTCATATATTTGAAATAAGATCTTGGAAATGATTAATATTTAAATGGTATTAAACTGCAGAGCAACAGGGCTTCTGTATATTCATACATAAGTTCATATATACATTTGGATGATGATTTTCCTTGCTAACATATTAATGTTGATTTTTATTTTTTCAAACATACTGTAATTTAAAAATCATGAGCATTTGTTGTAAGTTCACAGAAAACTTAATGTTGTTCAAATTCTCAGGAATTAAGGACTAACTATAACATTGTCAGTTCTAGTTAAATTTTGTAAAAGATGGCAAGTTTGTTACCTCACTTGAGTGGGGCTTCCCCCTCCTCCCAATTCTAAGATAATACAGTATGTATTATAAAACATTAATAAATATAATTTTAAAATTTTCCTTCCCTTGGATGTTTATGTTCAAAATTTAATGTCTTAAACCAGTAGTTCTTAACATTAACCTTTTTGCGGTCCCTTTAATTGAATAAAATATATGGAATCTAAATGCTATAGGCAAGGGAATGGTTGCCACCAAACCCCCAAGTGCTTTCCTCTCAGGGAGAAACTACAGGAGTTTCTGAGCTGGTGGGAACAGGCTCATTCTTAACCTTTATCATTTGCATGGCACTTGTTAAATTTTGAGAGTGCTTTAATATACATTTCAGTAAGTTGTGAAAAAGGCAAGTCACTCATTTCTAAATTGAAAAATTATTATTTAAAAATATATAATGCATGCAAGAGTATATAATATGTACTATTTAAAGAATGAAAATAAAGCACTCGGGAAGCCACCACATTGGTTAAGAATGAGCCTGTTCTCACCACTTTAGAAGCTCCTGCAGTTTCTCCCTGAGAGGAAAGCACTTGGGGGTTTGGTAGCAACCATTCCCTTGCTCTTTAGTTTTACAATCTATCTGTATTTTCCTAAATAATAAGATAATGTTTTGCATGTTTTTAAACTTAATATAAATGAGATCTGTGTTTATGGCTTTTAACTCAGTATTTTTGAAATTCATCCATGTTGACGCATATAGCTGTAGTTTATTTAGTTTTACTTCTCGAGTGTTCTGTTCTGTGAATACAGCTATTTAATTCTGTTGATAACATTTCAGTTATTTTCATATGGGATTTGGGATACTGTGAACAATGCTGCTGTAATTGTTATCGTACACATCCCTGAGTACATGTTTTGAGTTTCTCTAGGGTACATACCCACAAGTGAACTGCTAGGTGGTAAGGCAGGTTCACTTTCAAGTTCACTAGATAGAATGCCAGACTGTTCTCTCATCCCAGCAGTGGAGGATATTTCCCATTGCTCCATTCCTACCAACAGCTGAATTTTTGCAGTCTGGTGAATATAAAATGTCTCTGTGGTTTTAATTTGCATTTTCCTGATTATGAGACTAGGCATATTTATTGATAAGCCTTTTGTATTTTTTAATCTATTAAGTGCCTTTATGACGTCTTCTATTTTTTTTATCTTTCTAATTGTAGGAGTACTTTATATATTCTGGATACTGATTTTTTGTTAGTCTCATGTGCTTGCTAGTACTTTTGTGGTGTTTGTTGGTGAAGTTTTAACGTATAGAATTTCAGTCTGTTTTCCTCATGATGTGCATGCTTTAGGTCTTAAGCCATACAGTCCCCTAATAGCATTTCAGTTTCCAACCTAATAATTGTTCAGGACTTGTGATTCTATCCTTCCACTGAAAAAGTCTAAGCAAGAAAAAAAACCTCAGGGGACTGTGGCTCTTGAAGCCTGTCAGAAAACCAGTTGATCTAATACAGTGATGTCATTCAAATGTGTAAGGCATTAGTGAACACTGAACTAATAATTATATGGTGTGTAATCAAAAAAAATCTCATACAGGTTTAGACCAACTCACTGTGTCTCTGATGGAATACAAATTATAGGAACAGATTCTTCAGGTGGACCCTATGCTATTAACTAATTTGGGGTTGCAAAAATTGTTTTATTAATCCACCATTTTAAAAGCAACACTTTAAAAAATTTTGGCAGTGGAACCACATTATTCTACTCATGTTGAATAGAAGTATTTTTCGTTAGTGTATGTCTTCTAGCTGTGATTTCATTATGCTCTAGTTTTTTGGGAAATTTTAGAACCGACTTTAGTTTTCTTCCAGGAATGTTTGAGGAAATGACCACAAGAAGCAAAAGACAGAATAATTTTTATTGCTAGATTAATTTATTACAAAGATAATGACAAGTCTGTTGAACTTGGTTACAATTAAACACACTGTACCAATTCAAGAACATTATTCTTATTTCATAGGTAGGAGGGATAGGGGAGTGGGCTGGGATTCTAGGAACCAGAATTATCAGGGTGGAAAGAGGAACTTTATCCCAAGCCCCATAACCAGTTGTGCTTCAAGTGAGTTTTAAAATTAATCGGTCCCTCCTTGAGGGGAGGGTATGGCTCAGAAGAAACAGGAACTGGTAGAGCTGCACCCTGTCCACAGTGATTCACCACTAAAAATAATTGTATCTAGGAGGACCTTAAACTTCTGAATGCTGGTTCAGTAAGGCTCCACTGTAAACCATCTTTTGTGGTACTCATTGGCTGTCTTTTTATTGCATGATGTCTGGAACAGTTACCAAAACTAGACCTGCATCTCTACTAGTGCTTGGGCTTCAAAGTAGTGCTTGTCGCCTAACTGGACAAAATAATGCTATTAGGTCCAATTATGACCTAATTATGAGCTGGATTATAAATACTTTTCAGAATGACAGGCACTTAAAGCTCATTAAGTAAAATATAAAAATAGGTTATATTAATAGGAAATATTTAGTGTTTATCAAAGTGTAAATCTAGGCTTTTGCTATTTTTAAAAAAGGATACTGAAAAGAGATGACATTCAAATAAAGTGAACAATGCATTTTTCATAACTGTTCTGAGTGCTGAACAATGCGATCTAAGAAAAGGACTTACCACAAAGCACCTAAAATAACATTTGTAGATGGGTAGGAACGTTATCAACCATTTCTTACTGTTTCCCTCTCAAGTCTCAGTATCAAGGCATCAAGAGTACATTCCACAAATGATTGTCAGCTTCTGAAAGCAGGTCAGTGTGCCTGTATGTCAGAGAAGTTGAAAACCCTTAAGGAGGTAGCTCCCCTTCCTGTGCGTTCTTCCCCCAGAGGTGCAAGTGAGTTATGCTTCGGATTCTGCGCCTCTATTTTCACTTGGACTTCCGTCATTGTCATCTGGTTGATCGTTTAACAGTACATATTTTCCATCATTGGTTAGTGGTATGGACAGCATTAATTGAGCCAATGCTTCTGGATCCTGAAGTTATAAGAGTTTAAGAGAAGAAAAAGCTTAAGATGCACTTCAACCCCTTTGGCTTGGCTTTCAAAACATGTAATCAAATTCTGCTGGGTCTCTGCTTCTCTGAAAAAACTCAGGCACATTACTTCTAGAATTTAGACTGAGTTTTTCCTCTTAGCCCAACTATCATTTACATAGCCAATTCATAATCATCTTCCCAAAGAGTCCCTAAAGGAACTTTCTTCACAAAACCTTTGTCTTCTATATCTTTAAACCCCCATCTTTTTCTCTTTTTAAATCTATACCAGGAGTTGGTAAACTATGGCCACTTGGGACACCACTTATTTTTATACGTAAAGTTTTACTGGAACATAGGCATGCCCATTTACATACTGCCTATGGCTGCTTCTATGTTATAACAGCAGAGTTGAGTAGTTAACAACAGAGATAGTAAGTGTAAAAGGCAAAGGCCTTTTATAGAAAAAGTCTACCTATACCATTAAATACTAACTTGCAGTGCTCGCCATTATTTCAAGTACGTTGGTCTTAGTCCTTGATCTTCCTGACCTCAACAGACTGAATTGCACTAATATGGTAGCTACTAGCTATGTTACTATTTAAATTAAAATGACATTTAAAAATGGAGTTCCTGTGTGACACTAGCTACTTTAGTCTGCATATTAAATAATGCAGATAGAGATCATTTCCATTATTGCATAAAGTTCTACTGGACAGTGCTGAACTAGAAGTCTCCCGGGGGTGGGGACCATATCTGTCTTGCTTACTACTATAATTCCAGGGTTTTTCTTATACAAACTAGGCTCTCAAAAATTTGATGGATGAATAAAAGATTGTAAGCTGCTGAAAAACAGGGAGGTCTCATAGAGCCCTCATTTCTAATAAGCTCCCAGGTGATGTCTGTCAGTGCTGCTGGGCCTGTACTCACACTCTGAGGAGCAAGGCCTTAGAGCACATGGTGCATACTTAAGTTTTTATCATCTTAAGAAAGGAAATCTCACCAACTAGTATGCAGGCAAGAAAATGATAAAAGCAAGAGCTGCAGCAGTAATATTTATTAAGAAGTCCCCATATGTTACCAGTGAATGTGGAACTAAATGGTCAAAAAAGGTGATTAGCATGCTTAAAAGGAAATCCCAAACTTGGCCACACTGCCCAGTAAGCATCACTTTTTGAGAGAAATCTTAGTGTGTTGTATAGATGTCTTCTGAGTGGTGGTTAAACCAGCACTAGAATGCTCCTTACCTTCTGAACCTCGATAATTTCTTTTCCCAAATTAATAGCATAACATATCTGCAAAATACAAGAAAAGTAGTGTTTGGCAAAGGTAGAAAAGGATAAACATTTTAGGAAAAAATATGATATGAGAATACAGTGAGTTCACTGTCTGCTCACATCCACATGGAAACAGAAGACTCATCACATGGGGCCTAGAGCATTAACATCCAACTGTCCTGCCCTCCCATTGCCAATTTATGCTGTATAAAAAATATTCCAGGTAAGTGAAAACCTAAGTTACTCAGTGTTTAAAATTCTTAGTAGGGTATTTTTTTTTCCCTCTCTTAGCTGTATTTAGACACTGCAGGTTTACATACACAGTGGCAAACAGATACTTAAAGGATTTTCATGAATTCTAAGTAGTAGATGTAGTCACAAAGTTTTTCATATTAAACCAAAAAAAACAGCTTAGATGTACTTTTCTGATGTCATCTTCCTTGGTTTGGTCTTTGAGACCAGTTATTCTCCATTGTAACTTTTGCTTTAATTTTTTTTTTAAAGAACAAATTTGGGGGGAACTGCTTTCAATATTTCCTGATATCCCTACTAAACAATTACATCTTGCCAATAAAATTCTTCCTCATTCACTCTATTCTGGTTGATGTGTATTTTTCCATGGCAAAATCTTAATCCATTTAGTTCTCTTTCAGTGGGGCCTTCCCAGGAGGTAATCATCTGAACTCCTGGATGTGGAGACATGCAGAATATTCAACTAAATATCCAGGGGGATAGTTAAAAAAAAAAACCTTTAAAAATGGACTTGTTTGGACTATTATGGAATCTTAATATGAAAAAGATAAGACCTTTTCGCCTTCTGAGTTGCTTTCAAAAATGTACGTGCTCAGAGACACTTCTCCTGTGGACTCAGGAACACGGATGACGAAGCCTACTAGTCTCTTGTTTTCCTGATGAGCAGCAAATTGTGTGACACTGGTAAGTTCGAACTGAGAAAAAGGGGAAAAAAGACTAGATCACACAACTAGAATTAAACAACTGATAAGGTTACTCTCTATGCAAAAGTCATGAGAAAAAGTGTACTGTTAGTGACAGTCATTTAATTTGGCAAGTCTTTATGAAATGCCTAAGTTGTGTTTAAGGTAGATACTATGGAGTAATCACTAACATGTTGAGGTACTTACATTGGCTCTTGATACTTGGGTCTGAGGATCTATCAACCTGAAATTTAAGAGATTCATTATATCACAAATGTTGGGTAAACTTACATTCTTAGAAGAGTTTGTAGACTAAGATCACACACATACCCCCAAATATGAAAAATAAGGCCTGTGCGAGGGTCGGGTGAGATAGTTCCATGCGACTGTGTGCTGTGGTCTCTGCCTTTGTTGAACCTGTGTAGTTAAGGCTCAGGGCATCTATAATGGAAGCTTGCATAGCAAACAGAAGAATTAATTTCGTAGTATTTTGGTGCTTATTCACAGTAGCCGCATCATAATTCTCAGTAGTTCTGCTGTGTAATATGGACATGCTCTGTACAGCCTCCTTCTTAACAGTCATTGACTATTTTATTTCATCTGAAGTGCTAGATGAACTTACTCTAAATTTAACATTTTTAAAAAGAAAAATATGGGGTGGGGGAGAGAGAATAGTGAAGGGATTCTGCCAAAACTAGTCTGTATCCGTTTGGGTATAAGAGAAGTAATTTAATAGGTATTCCAGAATATATTCTCTAACAACATTTTAAGCATCACCTATAATCAGGTTGATGTAACTTGGAAAATAAACTGCATCAGAGAATTTACTGCTATCTTAGATATATAAATTTCTATATTTTTCTACTTGTGTTAGAATAATTATTAAATAACATGGTATTACGTATTTAAATTACTGAATTCCTATACATTTTGTAGGTGAAAGCAAAAACCTATTCTGTTTGTTAAAAAATGGCTGTAATTCCATTTATATGAAATGTCCAGCATAGGCAAATCTACAGAGACAGCAAGATTAGTGGTAAGTAGTTGCCTAGGGATGGGTGGGTTGAGAGGGAAAAAGGGACTGACTAGCTAATGAGTATGGGTATTCTTTTTTTTTTTTTTTTTTTTTTAGAGACGGGGTCTCGCTCTTGGTCAGGCTGGTTTCGAACTCCTGACCTTGAGCTATCCACCCGCCTCGGCCTCCCAGGGTGCTAGGATTACAGGCGTGAGCCACCGCGCCCGGCCTGGGTATTCTTTTTTGAGGTGATGAAAATGTTTTAAAATTGTGGTGATGATTGTTTAACTCTGAATACACTAAAAACCACTAAGTTGTACATTTAAATGGATGAATTTTATCTCAATAAAGCTGTTACCCCCCAAAAGGTTACAATTTTAAATGCAAGCAGTTACACTTGTTAAAGCACAGGATTTATAATCAAAAGGCTCAAGACTGAGTTCTGACATGGCTCCTCACTTGATCTTGTTAAGTGACCCAGACTTTTCTAACTGCTTCATCTGTAAAACCAAAATAAGAATCCCAACTTCTAAGAGGTAGTTATGATAATTAATGAGAAAATATATATAAAATTTTAGGTAGACAAAGCTTAACAAATGTTACTTGTATTTATGTCCCTATTAATAGGTATGGATTTAATAATTTTTCTGAATATAAATCAATGTTTTACTCAAGTTGAAATAACTTCCCTTAGGTATTTTGTAAATTTTTTTCATAAATGAAAACTTAAGCATATTTGGTGGGTAATGTTCAAAAGTTTGCTGTCTAAATCAGTTAACCTGGATTTGTCTCTTAAGATCTTCTGATTTCCTGTGACCCATACGTAGTCTTAGAACCTATTCCACTATGGAGGAGTGTGTTTTTACTGTGGTAAAATACATATAACATCAAATTTGCCATTAATGGTGTTTAGTATAATCATAATTTTGTGTAACCATTACCACTATCTAGTTCTAGGACATTTTCATCACCCCAAAAGTTAACTCCATCCCCACTAAGCAGTCACTCCTCATTCCTCCCACTCTCTGGCAACCTCTAGTCTGCCTTCTTGTCTCCCTGGATTTACCTGTCTTGGATGTTTCATGTAAATGGAACCATACAATATGTGGCATTTTGTCTGGCTTCTTTTACTTACTTAGCACAATGTTTTTGACATTTATCCATGTTGAAGTGTGTATCAGTACTTCATTCCTTTTTAAGGCTAATATTCCATATATGCATATACACTTGAATATCCTGTACCCAAAATGCTTGAGATCAGAAGTGTTTCGAATTTCAGATTTTTTTTTTGGATTCTGGAGCATTTCAGATTTGGAATGCTCAACTTGGATCATTTGTTTTGTTGATGGACTTCTCTGTATTTTTTCCACCTTTGGGCTATCATGAAAAGGATTGCTGTGAGCATTTGTGTACATACAAGTTTATGTTTGAATGCCTATTTTTAATTCTTTTGGGTATCAATCCAGAAGTAGAATTCTATAGTAATTCTATGTTTAACCTACAGAGAAACTGCCAAACAATTTTCCACAGCAGCCAGACCATTTTATATTCCCACCAGTGATGGATTCCAGTTTCTTCACATCCTTGCTAAACACATTCTTTGTTTTTTCTTATATAGTCATCCTAGTGGGTGTGGAGTGGTGTATCATTATAGATTTGATTTGCATTTCCCTAATGATACTTAGCATCTTTTCATATGCTTCTTGGATATCTGTTTATCTTCTTTGGAGAAATATTATGTAAGTCCTTTGTCCATTTTTTTAATTGGGTTGTCTTTTTGAGTTTTGTGAGAGTTCTTTATATATTCTGAGTACTAAGATCCTTACTAGATGTATGATTTGCAAATATTTTTTCCCATTCTATGAGTTGTCTTTCCATTTTTTTGGATAATGTTCTCTGATGCACTGTGGTGTTTCATTTCCTTTGACCTTTTTGGTGGAAATTGTTCCATGGCCATTAAGATTATAACAATGAGCTAATTTCTGTAAGGGGTCTAAGACATACTTTAATAAAAGCTTTGAATAAATGTAAGGTTTATTCATAAGAACCTAATTCCCAGATAAGGTTCATAACAAATGAAAAGGACAGATTTAATGAATGGAAGAAACTATATTCTGATTTTTGGTGAAGTCCTGGTTACGTTCTTTGAAGCTAACATTTACTGAGCACTTTCCATGTGCCAGTCAGCTGTTATTCCTCAGGATAACACTATAGGGTGTCAATACAGTTAAGAAACTGAGGTACAGAGGTGAAATAACTTGCTCAAGGTCATATAACTAAGAAATGCCAAGGCCAGAATAAATGTAGACAGACATTTTGGCTCTATGGCAGTGCTGTCCCATAAAAATAAAATGTGAGCCTTGTACATAATTTAAAATTTTCCAGCAGCCACATTAACAAAAGTGAAAAGAAACGTGAAATTATTTAATCCAGTATATCTAAAATATTACCAGTTAAAAATATAATTAACCTTAAAATTGCTAATGAGATGTTTTACATTCTTTTGGGAGGAGATAAAAAATCTCAGGAATTTGGTATGTACGTAACACCAAAAACACATCTCACCTCAGACTAGTTATGCTGCAGGTGCTACCTGCGGCTGCATTATTGGATAGTGCAGCTCTTCATAGAGCCTGTGCTCGTAACCATGGCTTCACGGTCTTACACCTGAGACCCCAAAGCATGTAGTTAACATTGCTTGGCCTCTTTACTTTGACCCTCTCAACATAAAAGGTAATCATATTTTCCTTGTGACGGTCCAGTTATTTTGGGCAGATTCATGTTTTTTCATTGTTTATTTTTATCAACAGTACTCTCAGAAATGAAAGGAAGCAAAAGCTTTCCATTTTCAAGCTCTGAGATGTAATATAGAGAACTTTAGAGTGATGGCATCTTTATAAATAATAATATTCGCCACTGGATTTTTAAAGATATCAGTTCTTGTCTGTAAGGGAGCATCTTCTGGCCATAATATTTATCTTATAAAATCAAAATGTAAAAAAGGGTGGGGGCAAAAACAAGAGTAGCACCTTCCCTTAATCCAAGCAAGCAAACTTCCTAGCACCAACATTCCAGATGGGTGAATATGCCTTAAAGGGGGAATCAGATGAAGCCTTAAGAAAGTCTGAAAAGAAACTGAAGGTACCTCAGGGTTTGACTGGTGACCACCAGGTGGGATTCTGTCATACGGAAGATGTTATGAATAGCCCGAGCAGCCAATACTTGTCTCATCGCTTCATAAATCACTTCAGTAGTGCTGTCTGTTTTAACAGCCATTGATCCCAAAAACCGAACTATAAACATCTGTTGCAAAAGCGAATCTGCAAGAAAGCACGCTCTGCTCAGGATCACATGCACTCCCCGGCTGCCGCTGATCTGCGCACCAGCGTTAGATGCACTAGTGTCTCACGTGCTGGTCTGAGAATCAGCTGAAGACCTCAGGTTTTGCTTCCTTTCTGTGGAGGACTTTCTACCAAAATTTCTCAGTACTGCTTTTATAAACCAGTATTGCCAAAGCTCTAAATCTTCTATTGTCTACATTTTGTCTGTTTGGAACTACTTCATTAGACTAGAAAGTCTCCTCTTTTTCTTCATGTATAAAATGAGACGGTGGTACCAGATGAACATCCTTCTAGCACTGAAACTCTAGGAGACTCCACGTGGTGACAGTATATACGTTTTACCTTTTGTCTGAAAATAAGAGCATCTCCACTAGATAATAGAAAATTGATTACTTTGGCCCACTGGTAAAGTCCTCTTAAAAAAGAAAATGTATTTGTAGGAAATAAGACCTGATGGGTTTCATTCAATTCGTACATATTTATTACTGAAGGGGAGTGATATTTCATAAACTAATGGAGATCAGCACTGGCTTGTTGATAATGGCCCATAACCTGGAAAAACTAACCACCATCATAACTGGAAGATCATGACAAATGTCTAAAAGATAATCATTTTTTTCTGTAGGAACAGTAATTCACTTAATCATTATTTTAAACTGAGAAGCCTCCCTTTTTCCTCCCTGCTAAAAGTAACTTAAGGGTTAAGAAAAACATATTAGGAACATATAACTGATAATAATGTTATAAACAGCTACTCCCACATGAAGATTGTAAGTTTTTTGTTTGCATTATTTACAGTATGTCCCATTCTGAAAAAGTCAGGTAGATGTAGTGGAGAGAGCTGGGTTTGAGGCACAGCCTACATTAACATCATTTAAAAAAACTTTTTTTTTTTTTGCCTAAAAACTGTAAGGAATGCCAATTTTCAAATGCTACTTCTAAATTCTAAGTGGGATTTCATTCTAATGATACTGTCAGACATGACCCTGTGGTAAAGTGAGGTCTTGCTAGCACTTCTAGTTATTAAATTGCCTTGGCTGGGAACTGAAAGTCTGCTCCACGGGGTAGCAGATTATGGTCAGCTCTGCTGGGTATGTTCTTAGGTACATTATAAGAATGTAAATCAAAGATCTGAACAGCCTAAATATCATTTATTTGTATTATCTTCAAATTAAAAGAGTTATTTGTGCTTTTGGTTTTCTAAAATGTAATAAATAGCATGATACGAATATTTACAATTCATCAAGATTGCATTTTAATGTGATGATTTGATCCTCTTTGAATTTGTTTTGTCAAATGTGGGCTGGGCGCTGTGGCTCACTCCTGTAATTACAGCACTTTGGGAGGCTGAGGGGGGAGGATCGCTTGAGCCCAGGAATGCAAGACCAGGCTGGGCAACATAGTGAGATCCCATCTCTCTAAAAAATAAATAATAAAAAAAAGAACGTGATGCCAGATTTAGATGTATCAGCATTTCTAGGCAGGAGCTACACAAAGGGCTTGGGTATGGGTAATGGTGAAATAGCTATAGGAGAACTTTCAGCTACCCCTCAGTTTTTATCTAAGACCTGCTCCCACTGCAGGTGTCCTACTAAATTTTCACAGAGAACAACAAATCTTCAATTCACTCCAATCACAGCTCTCTAGAACATGATTTCACAACTTATTTCAATGGCCCTTGTCATTCTGTGCAGGGGAAAGAAAAAGCACACCAAACCAGCCACTTACCTTCTGCTTCTGGAAAAGATTCATCCTCAGTTTCACCAAAAGGGTTGATACGCCTAGGGGAATAGCCAGTTAACAGAACAGAGTTAATCATGACAGATTCAGCTAAAAAAAGACACTTAACACTTGAACTCTAAGTTACAATGGCAGCAGTCTTTGGTGGTGGGTGGGGACGTAAGAGATATCAAATTTATTTTCATTTCTCCTGGAGATAACCGCCCTTAGCCCATACCTGCCCCCTCTGTTCTGATCCAGGAATTCTGTAGCAGGAAGTACAATATCAAACTGAATCGGTGTTCCAGGTGCAATCAGTTGTTCTGCTTCAGGTACACTGACTGCTACTGTGGGAACAGTCTCGTCATTTTCCACCTCTGAATTTTTCAGGTTCTGGCTGGAGTATAAAACAGGATAAAAATCAAATCCTTTTTAACCTATGCTTTATATTATAATCAAGTTAATACTTTTGAATGCTGATGTGACTTTTACAAATAGAAATATAAGGGAGAAGATTTTAATCAGTCCTTCAATCTATTCTACAAATAAATCTTCCTAAAACCTCATTCATGTCCTTGGCTAAAAACCTTCCGATCACCCCACTACATAAAGTTCTGTCTGCTACACAGCATTCTGCACTGAGTGTTAGACCTGTGGTCCCCAAACCCTGGGGCCCAGAACAGGCTGCCTCTCACACTTAATATGTCCCAAACTGAACTCTCTTCATCTCTATAAACACTGTCTTACCCAGGTGCTCAGCCCCTACAAGAGTCATCCTTTGCTCTGTCCTTTCCCTTCTGCTGCATATCCATCACAGTCCCATAGGTTTTACCTCCAAAATAAGTCCCAGTCCATCCACTTTTCATCCCTGCCACGATCCTGGTCTAAACCACCATCATCTTCTGAACTGCCAGCCTCCTCAGTGGACACCTGCTTACCCAGCTCTGTTCTGTTCTCTAGAGCAGCTGGAGCTAACTTTAGAAAATGTAAAGTGGACTGTTCCTCTCTCTCTCACACACACATACCCCCTCTCACAACCCTTCCACGGCTCCCCCGAGCTTCCCTGCCCAGCCTCACCTCACTCCATGATCTCCCTCTGGCAACCACTGTCCAACTATACTGGCTCCATACTTGCTACCAGGAATGCACTCCCTCATGCTCTTTGCAAGAGTGGCCACTCATCTTTTACTTTGCAGTTTGACTATTATCTCCGCAGCCAGGCCCTGCACAGGTCTCCTCTTTACTCTCCATGACAGCAACTCGTCATCAACTCCATAGTGCTTTTCCCATTTTACCTAAGTATTTGCTTACCTTTTGCCTGTCTTCCCTTATTAGTCTATAAGTTTCATTACCTAGGCCGGGCTCAGGCACATAGTGGATACTCAAATATTTGTTGAATAGCTGGATAAATGAATGAACAGTAGATACATAATAACTACAGAACCAGTGAAGGCCACACACAATATGTGCTTAGAAGTAAATGGCAGTTTGTTCCCAAGAACACAATTTCTCTGCTTCTTCCCTCTACTGTCATCAAAACATTTCTTTATTCTTAAGGAGCTGATCGTCATTAAGAATACTGAGAGGGGTCCCCTGCCCCGCATAGCTCTGGGGCATCTGGCAGCCACATCTGTTACCGTTCCACTCTCTGGGTTAATGCAGCTGGCTGGCCAGACTCATTTTTTTTTCAGGGATTCTTCTATGTCCCTTCTGTGGGGTCCTTTTTGTTTAAGAATCTGACTGACTTAGTCTAGAACAGGGGAGAAAAATCAGATACTGAAAAACATGTGCTGCAAATTATGTCTTTTTAGAAAACCAGTTACACCCCCCCTAAGTACTAATACTCCTAGACATCAGCACCCTTGAAAGATGGCATGTTAGACCCAGAAGGGCCCTTGGAGGTCATCGAGGTCACTCCTCATGTCACAAAGTGGAGGAGACAAAGGCCCAGAGAGTTGACTGACTTACTCAAGGACATAGCTGTGTACAAGACAGAGCTACCATCAGAACCCCTGTCTCCTAACTCCAAGTCTAATATTCTCTTCACTGTGCGCATCAAACATTTTTGTAACTTTACAAAGAGAAGACATACATTTACCCAGGAGAAGACTAACATTATAACCCTCACTGACTGGATCTTTATTTCCGTTTTCTTTCACAGAGTGTTATCCTTAGAGTTGTACTTTAATAAGCATGCTAACTTGTAATACACTTACATTCATATAATCATTAAATGGTAACACTGAAATGTTTCTCAGTCAGTTGCCTCTTTCCCATTTTTATTACCTTTGTTCAAGTTCTCATGTTGCTCCACAGCTACTGCTACAGCAACATCCTGTTGGGCCTCTCTGCCCTCCCCTTCTTCCTGCCAACCCCATCCAATCTATCCTATGTGGTGCTGCAAAACAGTCTTTCTAAACCTGCTTCTGATTGTCACCCGTTTTCTGAAAACCTTCAGTTGTGCTCTACTGCCTGTAACTCCTAAGCAAAGTGTACAAGTCTTGCACAATCAGACTCAAATCTATTATGTGGCCTTACCTTCTACCATTCCTCCTCAGGGACCCAGTGCCAGGTGCATGAATGCTGGCCCTACACTGCGTAGCAGCAAGACCCTGCGAAGTTACGTACTACTCTGAGCTTTCTAATGACTTCCTTCTGGGGTCGTCATACTTGTACAAAATTTAATGGGGTTCTTTCTACCATGCCACTAAAAGATGGACACCAAATATAGTCATAATTTTAATTCACCCTTTAATGCCTGGCTTTTATTAGCATGACAAATAATACAGCCCTCTATTATTTAATCAAATGGAAACTCCCATTAAGATAAAAGATGGGATTTCTGGAATAAATCTTAAAGCAGAATTCCAAACGAGAGAAGCTGTATGCATGGAAATGTTCATGCTAAATGATAACAGCAAACAAAGAAGGGGGAAAAACCTAAATATTCAATAGCTAATAATAAATGATGGAATAGTATATAGTTATTAAATGGAACAATTAAGAAAAATGTAGAAGTAGTAAAAAACGTATATGTGAAAATACAAAATAAACGTATATATGGAAACATCAGTACGTGTACAGACAAAGCTGGCTGGGCAGTAACATGGACACATAAAAGGTGATTTTGTTCCTTATTTTAAAAAAATGTTTCTTGTTTTGGTTACATTAGTTTGTCGATGCTGACAGGAAACGTGGGGGAACTCGTGACTGGCAGGACCCTGGATGCGAGTCCTCGCTGCTCGGGTGCAGCGGCACGGGCCAGGGGAAAGGACAGGGATGCTGACACGGACAGGTCTGAATGCTCTCACCACGTGTTCACACCACTTCGCATGTGGTGTGAACGTGGGCAAAATAGTTAACCTTTCCCGGCGTGGTTACTGCTTCTGTCCAACAGGGCTGAGCAACATGCCTGGGTGGTTTATGGAGACTCACTACAGCTCATTTCAAATTCCTAATCTATAATTTGGCTCCACAAAAGCTAGTTTTCCTTTGTCCTTTAGTTACCTGAGGCACGAGCTTTCTTGTTTTTTTCCAAAACTTGTAATAGGAGTCACTGCCTGGAGAGCCGTCTGATTCAACTTGATTGCGACTGCCTAAAAATCCACAGGAAGACATGCTCAGGCCCGGAGGTGGTACTCACCTTCAGCTTGAGGAAAGGGCGGAAGGCAGGCAGCTATTGATTACCTCTGGGTTGTCAGTCAGGTAGATCTGTCTGGAGATGTTGTTGATTGCACATATCCACTGCGGAGGACATTAAAAGAGAACACTGAATCCCAAAGTCACCCACCACACTAGGAAGGAGGCGAGATAAACAAAATCTTTACCTCATCATTTTCCTTTCTGCTCTCTGCCTGGAGGATTATTCCCCTGAAAGGAAATGCATGTGAGTAACTAAGAGCTTCCCAGAGCTCAGTGGAGGAGGATTCTACAGGAGCTGAACTCGCCTGGGCTACCAAAGAGAAAGGGCCATGAAGGCAGCACGGTGGGGAGGAAAGAAAATGGGATTCCGGGTCTGGCCCTGCCGCTAATTCACTATGTGGCCTTGCACAAACACTTCCTTTTCCTGGGCCTCAGATCTTCTAGCCCCTTCCAGTCTGATTCTACAGTGGGGACCATCCTGTGGACTTTCCTTTAGATGGTCCAAGGCCCAGCCACTTCCCCAACCACGCCCAAAGGAGGGCTTGGCAGCAGGTCCACTCCTTTCCCAGAACTGAAAATCTACACGTGGAGGACCAGGGGATAAGACAACAACACTGCCCTACCTGTGCGAAGGCCTTAACTCCTTAAAGGGACTCTGCATCTGCTAGTTCCTTTGTTCCTAATATCCGTGGCACACGGAGTAACACAGATCTTAACCCTACTTTATACCTGGGAAAAGCAAGGCCCAGAGGAGTTAAGTAACTGCCAGGGACCATGACTAGAATCCAGGAATCTTTGTTCCTACACCATTTCCCATCACCAAAGGAGGAAGGATCAGGGCTAAAACTGCTCTGCCAACCTGGGAGAAGAGATGACCCACACCACCTGGCACTGTCCCCACCCCCACCCCAGACACTCCATGTGGATCTTAACTTAGAACCCTGATGTAGAAAGCAAATACAGTACAGCGGCTCTGACTGAGGGACAGGGCCACTCCTCTCCCCACAAACAAGTGACCCTGAAGCACCTCCATAGGGCTCAGAATTCCTCAGGACACAGCCGGAAAGCCACTGGGTGAGAGGGGATCCCACTGGTGTGGGATCTGCCGTGAATGACTACAGACTGCCCCGTTTTAATGTGTGACCTCTTCTGGCCCGAGGCACACGAAGTACGTGGGAACAGCCCGGTAACAGATGACACTGCTGTAGCTGAACCTATTGTTCACCAGTTTCAGCTGGAAAAACAGACTTCCTCAGGCGGGTCTTCCTTCCCCAAGCTCCTCATCCCGCCCCGCCACAACACGAACACCAACGCTTGTGTGGAACAGGCAGGGAGGAGCCACAGTCTCCTGTCTCCCGCAGAATCTGCGCTGACAAGCAACTACTCTGTCGCTTTCACATGTAGGTCATCTCTTCCCCAAAGCCACAGGCAAATCCTCACTGGGGCTCCTGAAATAAGGCAGGCTGGATCCCATATGGGTCACGTGGCTTCTTTATGGAAAGTATAAAATCATCCTCCTGAAAGGTCAACAATAGTGGGAATAGGGTCTGCCCCGTGGAGGGCTGGCATGGAGGAATGAACTAGAAAGCCCGTGGCAGGGGTGAACAGTTGTGCTTGTCCCAAATAAAACCCAGGAGGCATACGATTTTCCATTAGGGGTGGTGATCTGGAAGCAGTATCGTCGGTCTTCACAGTCCACCGCCATCACGGAGCAGTTGTCCAGGTCCTGGATCAAACCTCCGGCCACGGCTCCCCTGGGCTGACACATGAGATTCCCGCCTTGGGTGAAGAAGTAAAGCCTCTCCCAGGTGGTGGTGACCAGCCCTGTTTTGCTGCACGAGTTATGTTTTGAAGAGCCCATTAGTACTAGAAAGCGGGAGCAGCACCTCCAAGCCTTGCTGCCTCTCTATGGGTACTGGTGGCATTTTAGAAATAATGTATTTCTTTATATTAAAGCAAAACTGCTTTGAAAATCATTCAAGTGAAAAGAGCGGCAGAAGAGGTACAATTTAGCTTGAATGATCTGGGACATTATGGGCTCTGCTCCCAAGGGAAATGCCAGTCCCAGGGCCAACTCCAGGTCTGTGGGCGGGATCCACCTCTCCCCACGGCAGCCATACTCTGGCTTCTAAACCCACTATCTGGAACTAGAATTAGTCCATCACCGTGAAGAACTTGAAACCCGAAAGATCTTTTCTCTAAGACATGGAGCTGAACTGCTCTAAATCGAGTTAGAGGCGCCAGGGTTACCTCAGCCCACAGCACACACCCCACAATCCTGGGGGCTCTAAGCAGATTAGGTTTTGTTCCAACTGGAGGTTATGCTTGTTTTGTGGGCTGCTTGTAAGAGGAAAATCTAGTTCCTGGCAAATAACACCAGAACCTTATGGAGTTTTTTATACCTATACAACTATAGGGGACATTTCACTGTGATCTCAACAAATTCAAGGACCTCTGAGGAGCTCTACCCTAGTAAGAAAACAGCTGGCAATTCCTCTTCATATGTCCTCCACTCGGGGGATCTCCAATATGCTCGCTTGTCAGTATTTACTAAGTAGTGACTATATGTGAGGCACTAGGTTTCCTGACACACTAATTTCGAAAAGCAGCAAAGGCTAACTAACCTTTGAGTGCTTATGACCTCATTCGATCCCTGTGACAACTTTATGAAGGAGGTGCAGTCATCAGCTCCGCTTTACAGATGCAGAGACCGAAGCTCAGTGTGGCCAGGGTGTCTGGTGCCACGATCAGTGCTCACACCATGTCACAACATCCTCCCTGCGCTTAGCAGCACTGACACCTGATCATCCCTTCCAACTGAACGGACTGATTCTAAAGGCCTGCGGCCCTGGCTCTGGCCTCAGTGGCAGGTCTCCCGCGTGGTGTTCTTAGCAGCCAGCCAGCATGGGGGAAGGATAAACACTGTCAGTGGTCTAGGATGACAACAGTTGAGAGTGATCTGTTTACAAACGGCCATGGTGACCAGAGACAAAAGGTAGCCTGTGTGTCTTGGCGTCTACGACCCCGTTTCTAGCCACATCTCTCAGGGCAGTTTTGGGACCGGGGCCCCAGAGGCTTCCTGTGTTCCAAGTGGGACGGGTGCTGTGCTGGGAACTCTTCCCCAAATCTCACCCACCCACCCTCAGACTTTAATGGGAACTTAAAGTGGTTTGCTTTTCATGCACTTCCTAAGGAAGACAGATTGTAGAATAAGTGGCAGACATTCTCACTTTCTAAGGTTAAGGTAACCAGCCTTCTGGATGAGGTTCCTGTTGATCTGGGGTGTAGCCACATCAAAGTCTGGAGTGTAAACAGATTCGTCGACAGAAAGTAATTCTTGCTGGGACACCCGCATCTTTTCTGCTTCGGCTTCCAGTTCCACCTGAATGCTTAAGACAGAAGTTGCGGGGTCAGTGACTCCGCACTGGCCAACCCAGCGCTACTAGGAAGCAGCTGGCAGCCACCCCCCGCCAGCCCAGCAAGGCTTTCTGCCTCACACACGGAGCTGCCAGCCTCCTACACGGCCACAACCCTCACCTTAGGCCCTTAAAACTACAGATCACAGGGACTCAAGTCTGCATTACTAAAGTGCTTATGTGACTGCTATTTGAAAACAGAACATAAGAAGTACCACTGGATATGCCTGAACCCAGCTAAATAGCTTTGCTGCTGACAAAGAGGTATCGTGCTTAGCACTGCTGATGGAAATTTTTGGATAGAAGATTTGATAAGCCATCCTTAGGGGCTGCATGTGCAGGCTGCCTGCCTGTGACAGTCCCACAAAGGAAAAAATGAAACGGTAGGCATTCCGGCACCCCGCATGACTTAGGCAAGGGTGGCGGAGACGACCACTGGAGACAGGAAAAGGACCAGGAAGTGGCACTAAGGTGCAACAGGAAAGCCAACGGCAATGCTTTGCCCTTTCTAATGCCACGCAGCTGCCCCAGGGCCGCACAGCCCAGCTGTGTAAGCTGGCCACGCGCGGCCCACAGCAGGGTAAGGGGTCCCATGTCAGGCTCTGGTCCATTAGACCCCGGAAAGCCTTAGCTTGAAAGGCAGCTGTCCTTTTTTCCCCACAAAGTGAGGCCTCACCAGGCCACCCCAGCCAGTGGTGACAGTTTTGGTTATAAAGTCCCAAACCAAATCTGCCCAACAGGGCCCAACCACCTGAGAAAGCAAACTTTGGAGGCGGTGTTCCACCTCTCCACTGTGTTAAAGGACATAAAAGAGAATTACAAGTGCTAAAATCACAAGAAACTAGGGGCCAGCGAGGCTAGGGTTTCTCGAGGCAAGTTCCTTATGCTTGGGGTTCTCTCTCCTGTGGCTAAGCAGCGCTGGGCTCGTACGTTCCAGGTTCTCCTCTTCACTGATGCAGCTCGGTTCAAGCAGCCAGTCTAAGCTAATTCTGCTTTTCCGACATTTGAATGGGATGACTAGGAACTCTACCACTGGTGACCTGGGACAGGCAGGCTGGAGAACAAACCTCATTAGCTTAACCACAGTGCCTGCCACGGCTGAGGGAATGAAGGAGAGAAAAATGCTGTGGGGTTGGGCGG
>VBSM01003169.1:22889124-22928700 GCA_008086735.1 Cheirogaleus medius
CATTTAACTAAAAAAAAAAATATATATATATAGGAGCAGTAGATGGATTCAAGAAAAACACAGAACTGTATCACTGTGGAATTAGGGGAGGAAAAAAGCTCTGTGTGCTGGTTGGAAGCCATGCTGGATTCCCACTGGGTTCTGAATCCTCTCACGCTCTGAGAACAGCAGAGCACCTGGTTGTCTCCTCCCAGGGAAGGGCTGCGAAGCTTTGGTGCTACCACCAGATCCCAGTCCGAGGCCTCTCTGGGCTGGCTGGCTGCTAGTGCGTGGCAGTGGGGCGGCAAAACCACTCCTGGCTTGGAGAAGAGTGGCTGTATTCACCCACTCGCCAATATAAAACGTGCGTGACTGGGAAACAAGCATTCTTAAACGGAATGCCTCAGCTCTTTGACCCAGGAGGTTCAAGTGCTGCAAGGTTCAGTCTGGGAGCTCCACCTGTCACCCCTAGAACTTGTCAGGCAGCAGAGGGAAGACTTGCAAAACCAGATCCAGTCTGTGCAGAGAAGGCCACACAACCCTGGTGCGGGCTCTGACTTTAATGCTGGGTTGTGGTCCTCTCGGGAGGGCTGGTGTTATGCTTTGGTTGGCCTATTAACAGTTCGCGAAAATGCTGACAAGGAGGAGGGAAGACATGGGCTCTACGATCTGCAAGAAGAGTATACTATGGCATCTCAAAGACACGGGCACACATGTCCTGCCATCCATTAATAAAACAATCTAGAACATGAAAAAAATGAAGTATGGATGGTTCTCCCAGAAACATAAAAAGCCATGGAATTCTGAGAGTTAAAGTAGGATGAGAAGAGACAGTGAAAGACAGGGGAGAGGGTACTGCTATGAAGTGACAATTTAATAGGTTCTCATCTTTAACTTCCTCCTAATATTCCCACGGGCTAATAACCAAATAAATTAAAAGGCAAGAAACCGAAATCAGATTTCACAAATTGCTTTCTAGCATAATTATAAATGTAGCCTACATCACTCACTGCTGCCAACTGTCTGGAAAAAACAGCTCAGTGACTTTCAGGAAGGAGTATGTGCTCACAACTCTCCCATTGAGTCTGTGAATGCTTGGCACTGGGTTTCGTGGGATTCATTTTTTATTTTCAGAGCATTTTAGGTAGACTTCTGCCTAAATAAAGCCTACTGTTTAGCCTTCACAAGGTATTTTGAAATGCAAAATCTTCAAGAAAATGAGCAACTTCTTCACTTTTCCATAGGAAATAAAATTCCCTACTCATCTTTCCATCTTGTATATTTATTTGTCAATCACACACAGAGGCATTCTTGTACTCCAGAAACGCTGCGGAGTGCTTGGGGAGCCCCACGCCTGTGCTCTGGGGGACAAGCCTGAGGCTGCGGGCCGTGAGTGTCCCCAGAGGTCGCTGCAGTAGTGCAGGGAGGGCGGAGCAGAGCAGTGAGCGTGGGCAGGGCCTCCGAAGAGAGTGGTGTTTTTTAAAATAAGCATTTGCAGTTTGTTAAATCAATTTTAAAAAGGCTTAACACCTCGCTTATCTATTACACACTACCGTGTGGGTTAGTTTCCTGAAAGGCCAACTGGCTGCTACTCCCATTAGCATGCAAAGACCTCTTCTAAAACCACAGCGAACCTCAGCTGCACTCATGGGCTTATAACATGTGAAACTTGAACATTAACAAAAAGAGACCCTGAGAAGAGGAACTTGGGCCTAATGGGGAAGTACCTCCATGGATGTTAGAATCTTTTACTTAGCCTTTCACTGTCCTGGGAGGCTCTGGGCACCACAGTAGTTAGGAACTACAGAAATCATTACCCTTCAATCCTGTGTCCCAAATATTCACACACATCGGCAGCTATGGTGAGGGCACGGGGTGGCCAGGGGCTCCGTGGCCCTCTGCAGTCAGAGCCCTCCCTCCACCCCCTGAGATGTCAATTCGGCAGGAAAGGCACGGGGCACATGAGATCCAAGCCAGGGTGCAGCATTACCTTTGAACCATGTCTGCAACGGAGGATAAAAAGCTGTCCATACGTTTGGAAAACATCTCTGCTCCCTTCTTAAAAAAGTTAATCTGAAAGATAAAATTAGGATGTGCTGAAAGTCATCTAGGGAACACGACCCATGAACTCAGTAAATGTGCAACTGGCGGCAGGGGCGGCTCGCCGCAGCACTGGCCGTGTCTCTCGGTCTCAGCACACTGGCTGCGTCACTCCCAAGTCCCAAGTGCATCTGTGACACGGGGAGGGCGAGACCTGGCCATGTTGCTGAAAGGCTGCGGATATCAGGAACGATGGAAGTCAAGCACTTGGCACATAGCCAGTGTTTGAATAATTACTACGGATAATTATTTTTTATATTAGCAGCAGCAGCAGCAGCTTTTTCTTGCGTGAATTCTAGATGGTGAGGGCAACAGTTAAGTCTTATTCACCTCAGCACCAGCAAGAAAGAGACAAGCGCTTGCTGTGGCAGAGCATGACAAGTTTCCCCGTCCACTCGCTGAGTCCTGTGCAGGTCTGAACACAGGCTGGCTGGTGATCTGGCTGAGGTCGCAGAGGGAAAACTGGGGAAAGACCTTTAAAGCCTCTTGCAACCCTGACATCACAGTGAAGAGGAGTATATACATAAAGGACGCGGCAGGGCCCTGGCACCATGGAGGTGCTCACACGGCAGAGGGCCTCCTGCTCCCCATGTTCTATGATGGACGTTTTCTCTGCCTAGGGCAGAGTGGCCACTAGGAGGCCCAAGGACTATGCAGCTTGAAAATGAAAGTACAGTTGCTGGCTTTGGGGCACCAAATGGAAGGAATTCCTTACTTCCTGTGATGCCTGTATAATATTCTGTTCCCAGAAAGTCTGGGTCCCCAGACAACCCTGAGGGCAGGAGTATGGGAGAGAGGAAGAAGAACATTTCTGTGCGTTACTGACATCTGCAACCATCCCGCCCTGAAGAGTCAAGTTTCCATTCTTCTCATGGCTATGGCTTTAACAAACCTACATGTTTGGTATAAACTGCTCCATTTTATAAGTCTAATGGCTGAGGGGTAACAGTTGCAGGCCTAGGTTATGAAAAAAGAGAAAATATTCAGTGTGGACATGGGTATCCTCTCACGCACGACCCCAGCTCACCTGTCTGACCGAAGCCCACCTTGCCTGGGTGGCAGGCACTGAAGTCGACCTCTTACCCTGAGGAGCCTAGTAGGTGCTATCAGCACAGTTCTGACAGCCTCCCCTCTGGTCCCCAGACACCCTGGGAAAGCGTGTACACCAGCGCCCTTAGTTAACACAGGATGAAATAGATGATTGTGATTATCCTAAGGCAAGGTCATACATGCGGGGGATGTTTTGGCCCATGACCTTTGAATCATACAGAGATCAACACGGTCAATGTCATTTTAAACCCCCGAAATGTTAACTATCAAAAAGAATATTAATTATTAATCTATTAAATGAGGAGCCTACATTTCTAATAGCACAGCATCATAGTGACTTCTCTCTCCTTCCCCTCCCTGAATTCCTTTGGAATTTATACTCTAAGTCCATGTCACAGCTCCTTAGGGCAGGGACTCACATAATCCCTAAAAAGAAAATTAGATGAGCAAAGGAACAGAAGGAAAGTAAGACACTGGCTGCTACAGCCACAGCATAGCCCTCACCCTGTCAATATTGCTCTGAGTTCATTGTTATGTTCTCAAAAACCTGCATACAGATCACAGAACCTCAGTTTGTAGGCAAGAGGACTGAATCATAATTTAATTAAAAACCAGTTTGACGAGGGCTGGAGAGGGCAGAAATGTAGTCCCCACACCTCCACGAAGGTGGGTGGTGCTGAGAGCCTGGGTGAGTCTCCCCACGAGCCGCAGTGAGCAGCAGGAAGTGCAATGGCCACTTAATCATCAGCTAACAGAGGTGGATGCTCAATAAACACTGACTGCAAAGGCCACATGAGGCGGGAGCAGGGCAGCTGCTTGTGACTCATCCAAAAGATTCACAGTGTTGGTCAACAGACTTGTCTAAAAGAAGGAGCTACAGTTTTCACTAGCGTTTTTAAAAATCTGCAGAGTAAGGGACTGCTTGGTTGTATGTCTTAAAATCTGAACACTTTTCATACGAAAAATGACATGTGCCATCCTCAGTCTTCAAAAATGATGCTCCTTCCACCCAATAGTGACATGTGCTCTACTCTGTTCCCAGGCCCAAGACTGTACCCACAGCTCCTCTCCTCCCTCTAGGGCGAGCAGCACTCACTTAAAAATCCAGGCCAGGAAGAGTGGCGTAGTCCTTGGCCATGGAAGAGAGGGGAGCCAGCTGGCGTCAAACCCATCCTGTAGGCCTTGTGAGGACCCTCCTCCGACCAACCAAGCACCGAGCACTGGAGCTGCTCATCCTCCTGAGACATTAGCCCACAACCCTCCCTGACCGTGGGCCGCTCACTGAGCAAGGATCACTGCCCTAGAGGCAAGGACTGTGGACCCAGGGAGGGGACACATGACGGGGGTATTAACAAAAGAGAACAAAGAGAGTAGTGGCATTCTCTAACAAAGTGAGGACATCCGCCAGGCCAGAGCATCACACTTGAGCGAAGGAGAGGGAGGGTGATGAGTGTGAGCACACAGCCGTGTGTACAGGGCTCCCGGGACTTGTGAGGACTGAAGCCCACGGCGGGGCAGTGCTGGCTGGGGGTTCTACTCAACTGTACTCAGATGACACGGAAAGATTCTATTGCGCCATTTCAGTATCACCTCTGACGGCATGGGCTGCCTTTAGCCACCTCGCCATTCAGCAACGCAACCAAACCACCTTGAGAAGACAGACGGGTGAGCTTGCCCATTTAAAGGCCCTCTCTTGTTCCCCTTTTCCCTGAATGACACCGTAGTTTTTTGAGAAAAAAATATTTTAAAATGTATTATAAAAGTGATAGATACTCATATGTGGAGTATTCTTACAAGTTGGTGACTTTTTCTTATCAACATTTGCCTCCTCACATCTCTTTCTGTCCCTAGAATGTCAAGAGAGAGGAGATTCCTGGGCGCATGTGGCACGTGCCAAAGGGGGGTTCTGGAGTGAACGTGAGCGGGGCTAAGGCAGGGCAGGGGCGGAAGGTGAGGGCAGCGCCTTTAGCCTCACGCTCACGCTTGTCCCTACCACGCTGCTGCCATAACAGTCAAGTCCCCATCCTTAAACTGGAGCCTCCCTTAAGATAAATATTGGTAGACCATTAAATAGGAGGGAGGAAACCAAATAAACACGGAAGACTTCATAAAGCTCCGGCAACGCTGCCCCGTGCCCCAGCAGCTCAGGTGTTGGCACTAACCCAAGAGATATGTCATCGGGAATAAGCAGCGGTGGCCAAGCCCCACGGCATGGAGCAGCAAGGGCACGTGCAGCACCCTGGCTTACCTGTTCCGCAGTCCGCTGCTTCTAGGAAAACTGGCCAGGCCTGGCTTGCATTTGGATCAGAAAAAAGGGCCACGCAGGCTCCTCCCAAGGGAGCCTTGGGACCCAGGCCATCATTTCCTGCACTTGCAGCCTAACCATGGGCTAACGTGCACCCAGCTAGAGATGACTCAGCCCAACTGGAAGCTCTCCAAGTGCTGAATCCCAGAAAGTTTCCAGAGAGATTGTACATTTGTGTTTCTTCCTAGGATGATGCTTCAGTTTCTCCTACATGCCATCTCTGCAGAACGCCACAACTGGCTTAGGTTTCATCCCTCAGGGAAGGGACTCCCCCTACCTGTCCTTGGGCAAAGCCTATCATGGGCTCCATCATGGCCACCCGCTTCCTGTACTGCAGCGCGTTGAGGGCACAGTAGTACTGGAGGGATGACAGGTGCTGCTTCCGCCGGGCAGCGGCCACCTCTTTTCCAACTTCAGTCTTCACCTGGGTAAAAGGAGAAAGGAAAACTTCAAGTTTTCTACTGTCTGTGACAATTCTGTAAGAGCATGCAACTTCAAAACATGTTTATTCATTATAACTATTTTCATGACAAATATAACAAAACACAGTAACACTGCACTTCAACTTCTTAAAAATTCCAATTAAAAGTATCCAAATAATCGATCTCAGTGCTTGCAAGGCTGCACTGGTGAAGCCAGTCCTTTCCTGGCAGTAGTACAAAGCACCACAATCCTTCGAGAAAACAATACAGCCAGAATGCTTTGAAAGCCACAAACATGTTGGTTCACTCATAGATTGTATTCCAACGAAATAATTTAGCCCAAGGAAATCATGTAACATAAGTAAAAAGTCATATGCATGAAGATACTCAGTATTATCTATAGTAGCAAAAAACCTAGAAAGCATGAGTTAAAGAGTCAACATTTGGGGCAAGGAGTTCAAGTGACCTGAGCGATATATGAGTCAGATGACCAGACGAGGAACCAAGCTGAAATTAAAATCACCATGTGATCATAATCTTACGATGGTTCCAAGTTGCTATCTAATAAACCAGTTTGAAAAGCTAGAATAGAGAAGTGGAGGTCTCCTTATGAGATTTGAAATAATGTTCAAAGTCCACATATAGGAAAAAAAAATCATCAAGAAACCCTTACATGCTACAAATTCACAACAGGAAGAAACAAAAGGAGCTTCAGTAAATGAAGAGAAAAATGTAAGGTATTCTTACCTTCTCATTTTCCTTTTTTTTAGGAAGCCGGCTGTATTTTGCCATTGAGAGGTCATGCTCTAAAAATAGAGAGACATTTCAGCAGCCAGAAGGGTCAAAAGGCAGGAACATGCACTCAGCGTCTCCTCCCACCCACATCCTGAGCCCACACACATCAGCGTCCCCATGCCCCGAGGATGGAGAAGGTGCCTACCATTGCTGGCGAGTCCAAAAAGGTCCTTTAAAGTGCTTACTTCTGAATAGGAGAAAAAGGACAACTTAGAGCAAACAAAAATAAAACACGCCAATCCAGAGCTCTGTGCTTTCCCAAGAAGTAAGAGCACGTGTGTGGCAGCTTTCCTGGCGCCTCTGCACGCCCTCTGTTCTCATGAGCCTGGCCTAGGGGCTGGGAGCCCTGGTCTTATGGGAGCATATGGCTTCACGTGCACCCCACACCCAGTGACCCCAACTGCCCACGCAGTCCTTCCTCTGCAGACAGTGCTTGGGCTGAGTGAAGGGCACTCTGCAGACAAGGCCAGGCAGCATGGTGGCCTTTTCATGGAGACCTGGAATATAACCTTAGGTTCTGATTCTTCAACCCCAAAGTAGTGTCTTAATATATCTTCTCTCAGAATGTAGTCAGGACTATACCCGGAACCTAGAAGTTTCCTGTGTTGCCATTTCAACAGCTGACTTAACCAGAGTCATCGCTGGACAAAGGAGTATAGGGAACGTGTATTAATGAAGAAAACAGGACACAATCTAGCAATACTGTACATGCAACAAGCCAACGCCAATAACTATTGCCCATATGGGTGCTAAACACCCGTCATACACAAAGATTGCTTCACAGAGTCCCAAACCAAAAGACCTCAAAGGTCAAAGGTCACTGAGAGCAATGACCGTCCAAGATTAAAAACTTAAAAACACAAAGATTGATACCTAAAAGAAAGTGATACTTCCTACAATTCTAAAACATTCCATTTCTACTTTGTCAAAAAAGCAAAGCATTTCACATCTTCTATGCTAGTTTTCAACTTGCCTCCAAACTGCCTCCAACTTTTATATTTCTCCCAACATTATTCTTACTCCTTCTGACAAAGGGCTGCCTTCTGCCCTTCCCTCTTCAAGTTTTTTTTTCTTTCTCTCCCATCTTGTACTTCCTGTTAGAGTCGAGTTTTAGATGTTTGTACTTATCAATTTTAAATAGCTTCCTTAGTATCTCTTGTGTTCTCTTCATTCAGATTATGTGCTTGTATTGGTGGGTAAATGAAGAAAAAGCAATGAAACGTAAGATAAAATACTGCTGTCTAGGCAGAGGGGAGGCCAGATTCTAATTTGGTTCTGATGCTGACTCAGATATGACCTGGACCAAACACTTCAAATTTATGTCTTGGTGGCATCAGAAAAGGATATTTGATTAACTTTTTTCATACACACTTTTTACTGCTAATAAGCAGTTTTAGTCTCCTTAAAAAAAAAAAATCACCGTCCTGGGTAAATATTATTACTAATCCACAACTTGGGTCATTCTGGATGAACAAGTGCCACTGCCATTAACACTGCTGGGCATTCTCAATCCTGGGTCTGCCGCCCATAAACAAATATAAATCTCATAAGATACGTCTTGGGGGATGGATGATTATTTTCTTTCTAACAGATGTGGGGTTTGTTTTTAAAATGATATTCCACACATTTCTAGTGATTTTACTTAGAGACAATCTTTTAAAATGCACCAATGAGGCTTTCAGGATTGAATAATTTCCATACAGCCGCACTCAGCAGGTTTGGCGTCACATGCAATTACAGACAAGCAACACGAAGAAGCACTGAAGTCCCTGCTCTGCTCAGTCCAGGTTTGCCTTTACACAAGCTCACTGATACCTGCTTACTTTTCACTGAGTAAGTTTCAGTGCTGCCAAACTGACCCTGGCTAGAGTTTAGACCTGTCCTACCTCTGCCCCCAGCCTCAGGTGACAAGGTCACAGGGGACCTCAAAGCAAGGGGGAAAAATCTTCACCTTTAAGATTTGCCCTTAGATTTACTACAATTTTTAGTCTAAAAAAAGAGTTTAAGGAGATATGTTTTTAAAGAGGAAGTATTAAACTGAACAGATCTTTTAGTACACAGGTTTAGCCTTTTTTTGGTCAGCAATTTTTTATATGAGTGTTCTAGAAAATATAACTCTTTAATCTTTAAGTAATAAATATTTTTAATAAAGAAAGAACAATAGGACTAGAAAATTTGGATTCTCTTTTCTAACATTACCTAAATTGTTTCAAGATTATTCATTCTTTTTTATATTCATTTTGTGACTACCTTGATTTCTATTTCTAAGGAATATAAAATTATCCTAAAGTTTTATTTTAGTTGAAGAAACAAAATGAGTCCAAAAGGTCAGCTAGGTTCTCTGCACTAGTCAGATTCCCTCCCTCATTAACTGTGAGCTCCACGAGAGCAGGGACCCGTCTGTCCTCACGGCTGCATCTCCAGAGCCCAGAACAGAGAAAGCGTGGTCCCTGTCCCATCCTCCCCTCTCCAACCCCCCTTACATTCCAAAGCATTTCCCCAAGAACAGTGTACTTTTACAAATGTTCCCTAACCTATAATATCACCTTCTACTTGGTAAACATTTATCTAGCTCTCAAATCCCAGCTCAGAGATCACCTGTTGCAGGAAGGCTTCCCTGGCACCCTAACGTCCAAAAAGGTAATCAGGCCTTTCCATGTGCTGCTTCCAATCCTCGTGCCTCTCTGTCCTGCTGCCCTTATCACATGACATTACAATGATTTATTTCCACAACTGTCTTTTTATTGGCCTTTGACCTTCTTAAGGTGAGCCAGGAACATAGTAGGCAGTCAGTTAAAGTTTGCTGAATTGAACTGCTCAAAAAGAAAGGCATTTCTCTATGATCTACATATTTACAGAAATACAGTAAGAATTAAGTGAATTAAACATTATTTTGAAGGTAACTGGCACTGAACTCAGCTACTTTACCTGTGAGATCTTTTTCTCGAAATTGTATGATAGGTAGAACCATTGTGTCTGCCAACTGTTTAGCCAGCTCTGTATGGAGAACGTTAAGCTGAAAGAAAGAGAACTCTATTGAAGAAAATTACATACATCATTACTGACAGTCTCGTCTCACCAAGGCATTACACTCAACACTTCTGTGTGGTTACACAGCTTCCTTAGCAAACAAAAACCCTTTATAAAACAGCAAATGCTATAGGCCTACAGGTATGAAAAACAGAAATATACGGATCCAACTGACCGTGGTTATCACTGAAGCTTGCTAAAGGAGTCTCCGGGCCCACAGTTACTCTTTGTTCACTGTGTGGACTCTGGCTGTGTTCCCACTCTGGGCCACTTCTCACAGGATGATCGGAACGCTTAGATGTCCCTGCAGTGAATGCGGCCTACTGGCCGTGCTCGACAGGGCTCAGCACCTTGCCAGGCCACTGTCAGCTCTCTCATTCCCAGAGAGGCTGAAGTCACACCTGAAAGACAGGTCTGCTGGGAACCTACTGGCCCCCAAACCACCACAGGCTGTGAGCCTGGAGTTACTCTGGAGAAAGAATGCTCCCTACAGAAATAGCTCCGCCAGATGCCAGGCCTCTGCTCTTTAGAGAAGGACCTTTCTAAAAACAAGATAACTGTATTGGAATGTGACCTTCTTCACCAGATGGATTTTAATTTTAACAACTCTTGATTCTTTCTCCCCTTCTACCTCAAGGACTTACTAAAATTTGTCTTTGTAGATGGTCTAAGAGAAATAAAAATCATCACCATCAATGCTATTCAGCACTGTGTGCGTGCCAGCTTTAGGTGCTTTATAGCACTTGGTTTTCACCCGCTCTATCAGTTAGGTATTATTTATTAACCCCATTTTATAGACAGTCAAATAACTCTCCAAATCCAGACAGCATATAAACAGTGTGGCTGGGATCTTAATCCCAGGCTGTCGGGATCTAAGATTCATGCTCTTTCCACTACACAGCCTGGGATATGGAGTTTGTCCTTCACGCTCATGAAGCTGCCAAACCTTCACGTGTTAGGGAGTCTAGACATCAGCACCGAACAAACACATGGAAGGGATTCTCCCACTGGGCCACAGACTTGCAGATATTCTGAGATTCCTGCTGGGTGACTAAGGGGAAATCACCCATCAATCATTTTTGGAGTCCCCATGTGGCAAAGTCTCCTTTGGCAGTAACAGAAATCACACATATGCATCACCCTCTGCACACAGATCTCCCAACATGTCTGGTCCTTCAGGGCTGTGGCTGCAGATCTGATCGGCTTAAAGACTTGACTAAGGTCAACCATTCGCCAGGCAAGGGGGCGTTAGGACAAGCTGTTAATGTTCTCCCAATCTCTCAGTCTAGTCAAAGCATAGCAGCTGTATTCTGGGGGGAATACGTGAGACAGTCATGCCAGTAAATGCATGGATAGAATGTGTTAAATATTTTGCCAGAATAACTTCAATAAGAAATGTACTGTTTTTCATTAACAGTCAATTGAATGTCAGCAAGTACAGCTACCATGCACTTGGCTCTATGCTTAATACTTTGATATGTATTATTTAATTTAATCTATATAACAGCCCAATTAAGTGAGCATTCCTGCTGTTGCCATTTACGATGAAGAAACCAAAGCTCAGAGAGATTAAGCGGCTTTCCAGTGGTTATGCACTTCAGGAATGGCAAATTTCCTGGCTACTCATTTTCTTCCAAAGGATCAAGGAGTTTGTGTCATTGACTTTTTGCCTTGGGGCTTTTGACATGTATGGGACAATCTCTTTTAACCACGTTCACTGAGGAGAGTGGAAAGAGCATGGACCACCTCTCAGCATGTCAGCATCACCACACAGAAAACAGGATGACACCATCCTCCTTGCGTGACTAAGGCATGTGAGGATAAGACTGTAACATGAACAGAAAGCACTCAGGACAGAGTGCCTGACACATACATGTTTGGCATTCAATCCATGGAATCTGTAATGACAATGACAATCTGTCTCAGGTGTACTCCAAGGGAGTGATCCAGAGACTTTGCTTTTGGGGAAATCACCATGCATGGAAATCTCCATGTGACTTACAACATGAGATCTCATTCCAAGGCATCCTATTAAATTTAAGCCACATAAATCTCTTTCAGTTGACTTTTTCTTCAATTTCTGATTCAAAGAACTTGTCTTAAAAATATTTCAACCTGGTGTAGGCCCAGGTAGAGAAAATAACCTCAAAAGCTACGGTCCTCTTCCCAGATCTAGACCCCACCAGAGCTAACTGCTTTCACTCTCTAAGGTCTCTACATCACAAGGCTTGTTTGAAAACTCCCTATGGTGCTACCTTCCAGGAAGCCGTGATACTACCTGTAAAACTGCGCTTCCATCCTTTGGGAACGATTCACTCCCCACTAAGAGAATCATCATTCCTGCCCATGCAAACACGGTTGTGAGTAAATATTTCAAACTGGAAATCTTGGTTCTGGGGTTTTGACAACTAACCACACTTCCTTAGCAACTCCCTTCTACTCAAGAAAACACATGACTTCAGTGGGCGCAGCCTACTCCTTCTCCCCCTGGGTTATTTATCCACTGTTAAGAAAAATTCTTCCCATCTTCCAAAAATCACTTTTTGCTCTTCTGTAATTCCATTTTCTATTTATCCTCCATCCATTTCAACACATATTTTAGAAGGAGCCATAGTAGTGGGTGAGATATTGTGACATGATAAAAAATACATATTTGGTCTCTTCCCCCGGTTCCTGGCATAGAATTCTTAAAACCCTTGTAATTCCTGAGTGACAGGGTTGCTAGGAACATCTTTTGTGCTAACATTTGATCTTTGACCCCAGTTCCTGAAAAAGAGCTCCTAATCCCGTGGAATATCCTGGGTGACAGAAGTGTCTTTCCTTCTAATGAGGCAAATCTTGGTGGGCTTCAGGATGGGGGCTGATCATTAGAAAGACTAAGCCATGATCAGAAGCTTTCAGTCCCACCCCCCATCTCCAGGGAGAGGAACTGGAGATCGATCATGCCTACATGATAGGGCCTCCACAAAGGTCCCTGAACTACAGGTTTGGAGAGCTTCCAGGCTGCTGAACATGTGGCAGTGCTGAGAGGGTGACACGCCCAGAGAGGGCATGGAAGCTCCACATCGCTTCCCCCATACCTTGCCCTATATATCCATCTGGCTGTTCACCTGTATCTTTTATCATATCCTTTATTATACAATAAACCAGTGAATATAAGCAAGTGTTTTCCTGAATTCTGTGAGCCATCTGTGAGCAAATTATCAAACCCAAGGAGAGTTCCCACAATTTATAGCCATTCAGAAGTACAGATGGCAATCTGGGACTTGCAATTGGGACCTGAAGTTGGGCTCAGTCTTGTGGGACTGAGCCCTTAACCTGTAAGGTTTGCGCTTACTCTGGTTGGTGTCAGAATTGAATCGTAGAACACCCAGCTAGTGTCAGAGAATTGCTTGGTGTGGGGAAAACCCATACTTTTTGGTGACCAGAAGTGCATTAGAGTTAAAAGTATAATAGGAGAATTATCTTTTTCCTACTATTCAGTGGGGTAGAGGACAAAGCTCAGTAAGAACTAGACGACTTGTTCACTGTTATATCCCCAGTGCCTAGAACAGCGTCTGCTAAATCGTAGGTGGGCACTAAATGCTTGCTGAATGAATAACAGCTTGTTGAACTGATTTGTTGAATGAATGAAAATGAAACCAGTATAGTTTTCTATGAATGTTAGTCTCTCATTTTGTAAACCGAAGATGGCACCTACTGCAGAGCAGTAATTAAATAGTTAAGTGGCATCTACATATTTTTTTGTTTGCTCTTTATCAAGATTTTCTATTATTAAGTATTACAAACTCCTTAAAAGATGAAACTGTTTAAACCTACCTAATTTTGCAGAGTTCTGCCCAGCACAGAGTTCACAGTATTTGAACTCCTATGTTTTTTACAACTATAATTTATAATTTACTTTTTTAATAATGATATGTCTTTTACAAATATTACAAATGTATTATACAACACAGCTACGAGAACAGCTGTATGAAGCCCTTTCTAGTAGGTTGAATTGTTGTGCCCTTCCCCCAAAAGACATGTCCACCTAGAACATTTGGAAAAGTGGTCTTTGAAGTTGTAATGAAGGGTCTTGAAATGAGATCATCCTGGATTAGCCAGGTAGGCCCTACATCCAAAGACAAGTGTCTTTATAAGAAGAAAAGACACAGACCAGGAAAAACATGGGTGGTGAGTAAAGTCAGAGGCTGTGATTACAGTTGTGCTGCCACAAGCCAAGGAATGCCTGGAGCCACCAAACACTGGGAAAGGCTTGGAAGGATTCCCCCCAGAGCCTTTGGAGAGAGTGGCCCTGCCAGCACCGTGATTCCAGTCTCCTGGCCTCGAGAACTGTGAGAGAATAAATTTCTGTTGTTTGAAGCCACCTAGTTGTGGTAATTCATTATGGCAGACCTGACAAACTAACACACTCGCCTTAGGAAACTGAATTCTTAGAAATCTATCATTTGTTCTATTTTTCATGTTTACCAAAGCCTTTCCCCTCAAACCAGAAACAAACATAATATACAACCTCTCTTCTGAAATGAACCTTGGAAGATCAACAAGTTGAGATATCTTCTCAGATATTTAAGCAGATATTTAAAAATGGAAAGTAGGCCAAAAGAAAGATTCAAATACAAATTTCCCATGTTGCTATCTTACCTCATCCACTACTTTGGAAAAATAGTGGAGTGTTGAAATTACTTCTTCATCCCCTTTGCCAAGAGCAAAATTCTAAGATCAAAAAATAAAACAGCCAGGTGTTACCCGAATGCTAGGGAATTCAGCACTGCAGCTTCACCCACAAAACACCAGCCCCCCACATCAACTTCCTTTCTTCTCCCAAGAGCACACCCTGTCAGAAGTGTCAACTGCCCATCCCTGACCATCCCTTCGTTGGTCATCACCTTTCTGTTGAACATAATGATCTCTTTGAGTGCTTATTTCCTAGAATTGTTAGTATTGATTCACTTGTACTTCCTCCAAGACTATAAACCCTCAAGGGAAGTTGATTACTTCTGGTGGCTAATTAGAATACCTCATAAATACTTTGAGATAATCTCCAGTTAGAATTTAATCAGTGGAAGGAAAAGACAAAAAAAAACTATGAAAAAAAAAATTGAAAGTCTCTAAAGAGTGCCTTTGGAGAATTCTTTTAAAAGAACTCCACTTAAGAGAGTCCTGGGCCAGGTACAGTGGCTCATGCCTGTAATCCTAGCAGTCTGGGAGGCTGAGGCAGGAGGATGGCTTGAGCTCAAGAGTTTGAGGCCAGCCTAAGCAAGAGTGAGACCCTGTCTCTACTAAAAATAGAAAAATTAGCTGGGCATCGTGGCATGTGCCTGTAGTCCCAACTAGTCGGGAGGCTGAGGCAGGAGGATTGCTTGAGCCCAGGAGTTTGAGGTTGCAGTGAGCTATGATGATGCCACTGCACTCTACTTGGGGCAACCGAGTGAGACTCTGACTCAAAACAAAGAGAGTCCTGAACATAGCATCATATATATCATCATAAATATCAAGTTACCTGTTTTTCATATGCCAGCAGTTGCTTAGAAAGCTGTTGAGTGGCCAGGCACATCTCATTCTGTGGGGAGAAGAGAAAGCAAATAAGACTTGTCCACTGCCTATATTGAGAATCTCAGAGAATCGCTTATAAAGTAGCGTGTGTGACTATGAAATAATAAAACATTTTGATCAGACATTTGGAAAACAAGATCATACCAAATCAAAAGGTTAAAGCTCGTCTTTTTTTTTTAACCCTTTACAAATAAATCACTGTTCTTTCTGGTCAGTCAGTGGCAAGCAATTATAACATGCCAAACATTCAACAAAAAGAGACACAGTCCCTGTCCTAATGGGGCTTACTGGAGACGCAGATAGCAAAAAAATAGTTTCAAGCATGACGAGAACTGCAAAGGGTAAATACTGGATGTGCTGGGAGGCTCTGACAGAAGGCCTAGATGGTCTCTAAGGAAGAGATGTTTTAAGCAGAGCCCTGAAGAAAGACTAGGAGTTTGCCATGGGCTTTCCAGAAGGAGGGGACATGTGGAGGAAGCAAACAGCCTGTTTGAAGAGCTCCAAAGTGGAGCGGCAAGGGGTGCGGGTATGGAGGTGAGGCAAGGCTGGTGACATGCAGGGAGAAGGCACGCAGGCCCCCGGGGCCCAGGCACGCTGGAAGTGCGGCAGGAACTGAAGCAGCACTGTGACAGGGTCAGACTCTACCAGACTCAGAGCACCAGTTGGTAATGGTGGTAGTAACAGAAGCACAGCTAAACCCAAGGGAATCACTGCTCTTGAAGAGCTATAATCCCCCGAAGGCCTGTTTTACGCCATTTTCACTGGCCCATGCTGTTAGCTTTCCTCTCCTCTTGTTTAGTCCTCTAATCTCTGGCTACACAGTGGTTTTCTACCACCGTCCTTCCACCACCAATGCAACCAGCCTAGAAAATGTGCCTTATGTTCCTCAAGCTCAGCTATATCTTCTCTTCAGATTCAGGGCTTACTCCTAAGAGGGGCAGAGCCACTGATCTGACCTGGCACAGGTGAGGGGAGGGTACTGGCCTACTTTCTTCGCTGTGGCCTCTATTTTCTATTTCTCCTGAGTTTGCTGTTGCTTTAAGTCCTTTAAGTCATGAGCTCTGTTTTGTTTTTCCTGGGCCTACTTTGCAGGACCCATAAGAGCCAAATCTCACCTTTTTTTTTGGCCCTCCTTGCAGACAACTGGCCAACCTGTTCCCTGACTTCCTCCATCTGCCCTAAGGCACAAGAGTTAACAGATGATGAAACGTGGCTCGCTCTCTCTCTGCTTTTCCAAAATAAAATCAGGCAAATACTATGAAAGTTCCTGACTTTGGCATATTACTGGTGTGTTACCCCTTTCGAAACTAACCAGAACTTCTAGCCACGTAGCCAAGAAGGTGGCAAACAAACAAATCCACAAGCACTATGTCCTTCATTAGGCAGGAACATGCAACAGTTCTTAGCAAATAGCAGGCGCTCAACAAATGTTTAATGAATGAATAAATGAATGAACAAAGTTAGAAGATTCATCGAAATTCCAAATTTAAAATAGTACCTGGAATTGTGTGAGGTGAAAGTACTTCCTAACCATACAAGGAAACATCACAGATGGGAGCAATAAAATCCATAGACTGGACTTCTGTATTTGTATCTTATAAAGCAATCGACCAGGAAGTACTGCCTGCTGACCATCTTCAGCAGAGTGTTGTCCTGAAGATCAGAGTGGATGCAAACAAAGGTCTCATCCCACTCCCTGGGCTGATACTCAGGAAATCCCTAGCTCCTCCTCTCTGAGCAGTAGCAGCAGGTTTAACATGGATTTGTCCAACTACCGTGTTTCCCCGAAAATAAGACAAGGTCTTATATTTATTTTTCCTCAAGAAGACACCCTGGGCTTATTTTCAGGGGATGTGTTATTTTTTTTAAGTACGGTACAACAATCTGCATTTATTCAAATATAGTTAAGTCATCTTCTTCTGGAACATCATCATAACTCTCCAAACCCCGAATTCCATCCTGAATTGCTTGCGACTCTATTTCCTTTAGAACCATTGGCCCCAATCTCTCGACATCGAGCAACAGAGCTCTCATGGGGCAGATGAGAAGGGCTGCTCGTCTTCTTTACCGCTCTATGACGAAATGCATGGGTTGTGCAGATACGCTGCGTAGCCACGCCCATCATAGGTCTTATTTTTGGGGTAGGGCTTATATTGCGCAAATGCTTAGAAATTCTGCTAGGGCTTATTTTATGGGTAGGTCTTATTTTCGGGTAAACACAGTACCTTGGCATCTGCCTGAGGGCAGCACCATGTGGAATAGTATTTGCAGACCCACAGGATCATTACAAAGATAGCAGCTAACACTTACAGAGCTCTTAATCTATGCCAGCCACTCCACTAAATGCATTCTGTGCATTACCTCAGTGGGTTCTGATAACCCAATAAGGCAGGTTCTAATTATGAACTCAATTTTATAGAAGAAACTGAGGCACTGAGAGGTTAAGCAACCTGTCCAAGGTCACACAGCTAGTCAGCGGCAGGGCTAGGATCTGAATTTGGAGCGGTCCGATTCTAAAATCCACACTCTTAAACATTACTCTCTACGATCCCAAGTCCTAATAATAGAGAAGAGATGAGAAGTCCTATGTTTTAGATTAGAGTGGGCAAACTTTTTCTGTAACAAGCCAGATTTTGGCTTGTGGGTCATGTGGTCTCTCTGTCACAGCTACTCAACTCTACTACTGTAGCACAAAAGAAACCATAAACGGCACATAAACAAGTGTAGCTTCACTCCAATAAAAGCTTATTTTCAAAAATAAAAGGCCAGCCCCAGAGCCATAGATTGCTGATCCTGCTTTAGACACTAAATGTCTCAAAAGACCCATTCTTTGGCCACACCCTCCTCAGGAGGCTCGCTCTTAAGCTGCAGCACTTCAGATCCAAGGCACATTTTCTATTCTTCTAATTCATTCTTTTCTTTGTTTTGGCTAACTCTAAAATGTTACTCCCTTGTATCTGTGCCCTTCAGAGACTAGTCAACAAATATGACAACCCCCCTCCAGGCCTCCCAAACAAACAAGGACCACGGGCTACTTGAATTCTTCCTTAGCACTTAACAGGCAGGTCCTCCGAATGTAATGGAAAAAGCTGCCAGCTGCCAGCGTCAGACTGTACCAAATAAAGGGGAGGGCACGCGTGTGCCACTCACACAACTCAGGGAGGAAGGGGCAAGCACACGACACAACACAGCTGCTTTCCAAAACTACTTTGCACTACTGGACCCTGCCAGGGCTTTCCTAGAAACACTGTATGGAAATGCTGTGCATTTTCACATGTGTGATATTTCAGGCTGCAAGGCCAACTGAGAGTCTGTCCCACCACTGTGATTTCACCGGGCACCAACCATACTTGCAACATGGCCCGTCACCTGCCCTGAACAGAGCACGCTATGTGAAAAGTCTTTTTAACCAGACCAAGTTTAATCTTATTCATACTTAATCTATTGTACACAAAGGTTTTATGAAATGCTTTACCAACACCAGCTAATTAATCCACACCCTGTGCCCTGGGAGGTAAACCTGTGCAATTATCTCTGCAACAAGACTTGCAAAACTGGAGCTTGGGTGACAAGTCAATATTGGTAATTACATCAGTAAAGATGGCTGCTAACATTTACTGAGTCTCTTCTTTTCTTTTTTTTTTGAGACAGAGTCTTGCTCTGTTGCCTGGGCTAGCATGCCTGAGTCTTTTCTAAATACCTGACATTGCTAGTGTTTTCCATATATCATCACATTTGATCCTTACAGTGCACCCATGAGGTAGATGCTATTATTATCCCCTCTTTACAAATGAGTAGACTAAGGTTCAGAAAGGATAAGTAACTTTCTCAAGTCACACGACTAGTAACTGGCAAGGCGAGGACTCGATGCAGGTCTGTTGGACTCTCAAAAGCCCACGTTCTTAACACTATGCTAGTCCCATCGAAGGTCTAAAACTGTATCTAGTCAATACACAGGTGGGCAGGGCTTGTAGGGCCTACAGATATGAATGCAAGTCTCACACTTTTCTAGCTGTAGACCAACAAAAGAGGTGGCCTAAGATTTAAATTCTAACTCGAGTTCCACGAGTAACTTTCTTTTCAGCACTCTGGGGCAGCTCTCTGGCTACTATCTACACTGTTTGCTGCCTCATAAGAATCTCTCAAAAAGGCGGCCCGAGGGAGGGCTCACTGGCAGCCCGTCCTATGCCAAACAGGACCTCCCAAGGCTGTGCCAAGGCAGAAAGACAAGTCCGAAAGGAAAACGGAGCTTTTGGCAAAGGAATGTTTATCTTACTAAGGCAGAGAGAGCTTTCTGACTGCACCTGTCACTTGAAAGCACCCAAAGGTCGCAGGCAGCAACCTCCACAGGGACTGTGAATGGAGAGGCTGGGGCGGAGGAAACCCACCGTGAGGCACAGTCGCAACGTGAGCATCTGCTTAGATCTATACCAAATACGTGGCGAGAGTTGTTGCCTAAAGCCAAGAGGCTGCAAGTCACATTCGACACAGATCTCACCACACAGCGGGGGGCCAGATGGCGCTCTGGTTCAGGAGCCCCCCGAGGCAGGACGGAGTAGCGAGGAGTGCGGCAAGAAGGGGGCTGGACGCCGCACTGGGGCAGGCCAGGAGGTGATGCCTGTCGAGGACTTCGGCTTGTTCTGGAGGCAGCAGGGAAGAAGATGACAAGATCACACAGGAAAACTCAGGTGTGGCTATGCTGGGAAGGACACACTGAAGAGGGAGAGGTGACAGATGATGTGACTGGTCAGGAGGCCACTTGCAGAAGTTAGTGACAGATAAGAAAGGGCCTGAGCCCAAGCCAGGAAGCACAGAGGGTGGCACAGAGGATTCCTGGGGGAAGAACAAAGGTACATAGTGAGCGAAGGAGGAGGAGTCACGGAAAGCTGGGCTCCAGTGTGGACAGCCAGGTGCACGACGGTGCCTGTAGCTAAGGAACTGAGGAGGGGCACGGACTTGGGAGTGACAATGAAGTGTACAGTTGGGACAAGCTGTCCCAACCTCAGCCCTTCACTCACCGCCTACCTACTAAACACTGACTGGGGCCCGGCATGGTGCAGGGCACTGGAGACAAAGACAATCTGCCTTCTGGGAGCCCAGAGCCCACAAAGGGACAAGGAAACCCCACTCACCATGCCTTAAGTGCTCGAGCAGCAAGTGTACAAAGCATCTGGGCACACAGGTGAAGGGCGCTTTGGCCAGGAAGGGAGAGAAAAGAAAAAGGAAAGGTGTCAGAGACATTTTTTCAGACTTGAGGTCAGTCTGTAAGGCCAGGAAGGACATTTGTCAGGGGAAGGGGTTGATGGGATTCCAGGCAGCTGACATGGCATAGCAAAGTTGAGAGGTGTGTAGAGGGTCCGGCAGGTTCCAGAACAGCCAGAGACAAGGCTAGAGGAGTAGGCTGATACTCGGTTCACCAAGAGCACAGCATGCCTTGCTGAGGAGTTCACGCCTCTGCAGTGTGGCTATCGGGAGCCACAGAAGCATCTTGAGATGGGGAGGGAAGGCGGTCTGATGTGTTAATCTAGTAGTAGAGTGGAGGAAGAACTGAAGAGGGAAGACATCTTCCTGAAGACAGGATGCAACAGCCCAGGGAAGAGCTAAAAGCTAACTCTACACAGTGACAACAGGCAAAAATTGTTTGGAATAAAGACCCAGAGTTTGGAGTGCAAGAAGGGCTAAAAAAGATTCAGAAATGGCCAGACTATCGCTAAAGTGATCTTGCCCAGGGAGTGAACAGAGACTAACCAGAGGATTCCAGTGGAATTCTGGAGAGCACCAAGACTGAAGGGGCAGGCAGCAAAAGGGCACCAGGAAAGGAGAACAACCAAGAATAATGCGCAGAGACAAGAGGGAGAAAGAAGACAGTTTCGGGGTGGTGCTGCTGACAGAATCAGATGCTGCCCAGAGGCCGAGGGAGGAGAAAGGCCATAAGCCGGGTACTCAGCAGCCCCCCACACAAGGTGGGGACAGAGATCAGACCAAGGTGACTTGAGGAGCAAATATCAAATACCCAGTGAGGAAGTGAAGAAATTAAGTATAGCTGCTCCTTCAAGAAAGTCAAGATCAGTGGATCAAACTTCCAATTAACCAACATAACAGTCCCCATGTACAATGCCATTGTAGCTATAAGACAGAAGATAGTTCCGTTAACACCAAAAGAGCACGTGGTGCCAGGGACTGATCTTAGCATTTTACAGGCATTAACTCTACTAACTCACAACAACCCTGTGGGGTGGGTATTACTATGGCTTCTGCTTGGCTGATAAGGAAACTCGCAGTCAAGTGCCTTGACTTGCCCAAGGTCACATAGCTAATGGCTGAGCCAAAACTGGAAAGCAGATCTGTTAGGTCGAAGGTCACACACTTAGCCCTTGTACCTAAGTGAATGAGCCCAGCCCAGAACAATCTTTCATGCCAGTATGAAAGCCTTCAATGCCAGCGCCAAGGAAAGCTATAGATTCCACATGCAAACCAAATGCAGAAACCTAGGTCTGTAAGTTATTTCCAGAAACCACTCAGGCCTTCTGCTCCCTCATACCTTAAGCCACATACACATTTCCTCTCAAACCTTGTCATATAAATCTCCATATAAATCTCCATTTTACTGGTTTTCAGGGCTGCTAAAATGCACTGATTAAAACATTTATGGATAAAAACTAATGAAACAAAGAAAGCTACTCTGGGATACAAAAAGAAACTGGGTCCCACCTCTAACATACTACAAAGTTGTCAGGCTGATAAATGGGGTTTGCTCTTCTATAAGGAAAGTTCACATTTCCTTAGCCTCTGCTGCCATTTATAGAGACCAGTGTGTCAGAAGAGCATAGCATAGTGGTGAAGAGCACAGGCTTTAGAGTCAAAGACCTAAGTTCAAATTTTGGTTCTACCACTCATCAGCTGTGCAACCTTAGGCAAGCTACATAACCTCTCTGAGTCTTAACTTCCTCATCTGTAAATACATGCTATAATAATACCTCTCCTTTGTTGTGAAAGCTAAATGAGATAATACACAGGAAATGCCTAGCCTAGTGTGTGGCACTTTTATGTGTCTAGTAAATGGAAGCTACTGTTTTTATTATTAAAACATACAGCTCTGACCCTGTCTACCTCCTATGTGCTTCCCCTCCCCCACTGCAAACTCACACTCCTGGATGCCCACTACTCTCATCATATTTCCCAGTTAACTTGTTTAGCTTGGTATCTACATATGCCATGTTAAAGAAAAATATTTTCTTCTTTATAACACCAAATTTATGCATATTTCAGTCCTATTCTTTCTGTCTTTTCCCAATTTGAGAAGATACCATTCCCCTCCCCAATTCAGGGTTTTAGGATCTGTACTCCATAAGATTTGGTTAAGAACAGTTGTGGAGATCTGACTGTGTAGGATTAAGCCTCCTTTGCTGAAGGAAAGTGAGAATCTTAACCACAGTTATCACTTCAAAAAATTCCATCCAATATTTATTCAAAAAAAAAAAAAAAAAGACGGCAAAAACAAAACAAAAAATTCCATACAGACCAAAGGCACCAATTACAGAGGCTCCTCATCTGCTGGAGGAGGAAGCCAGGTTAGAAGAGCTGCCGGGTTTCACTAATACTGCTGGGGACAGCCTTACTAGACTGCCGGCTAGAAACACCTTTTCCCCTGTTGCTGCTATCTCAGTATAGTAGCTGAGAGAGGCAATATGACCTAAGTAAATTTCACTGTAAGACGCTAAAATAACCATTTTAAAAGATTAAAAAATTTTATACCTCTTTAGGAAAGAACTTTTTTATACCTCTTTATGGCAGATATACAGAATCAAAATAAATATCAAATGTATTGAATGCAAAATTTAAGAATTAACTGAATATGTATATATATGCAATTATTCAGACATTAATAAAGTTTTTAACTTATATAGTCTATAGTTTGAAAAATTAAGTAGAGTGTTCTAAGTAACCAGTCTCTGCTTCATTAATGCATTAGAAATGTGTATAGCTTTCTTCATTCAAATGACCCACAATGGAGTATTCAGTTTCCACCACGTGCAAAGGCACATCTGACAGCTAAGAGGCCAGATGTGACTCCAGGGACTGTTGTTAAGATGCTAAAAACATTTATAGTTTCATTCTAGAGCTTAAGCCAAATAAAATTTAAGATTTCCTCGAAACCAGCGACAATCAGCAAAATTGCTCATAGAAGTTTCCTCTAGATTTTTTTCATTCTTCCTCTTTCTAAAACTAAGGTCTAAAGGGCATTCATTGTATCAGAATCCAGAAATTTACCATGTAGTGTGATTAAAATATCTTTTATGAACATTTGTTATTTATCAGCAGCATAAGTCTCATTTTGAAGATATAATAATGAAAAACTACATCTTGCTGAGTGTTTTTTTAAAAAAGAAATTATAAAACTATCAATCGAATTCAACATGTCTAGGTCTAAGTATGTAAGGAATAATGTGAAATAAAACCAAGAAAACCTAACTTTCAGGAAAAAACTCGAACGAAAACATTGAGAAGTATGACTATCTTAAAAATACATATATCAAAACAAACTGATCAAAAAGCGAGCCCGAAAAGTTTTCTTTTTTCAATTAAAAAGAAACAAACCAAATCACCTAAGCTTTCCAAAAAACCTGAGAAACCAACCGACCCTGACCCGGGCAATCTGAGTACAGCGGACCACTGTTTGACTCTGGCCTGGAGTTTGGCAGCACTAACCAGCCATTTTCACCAGCTTCTGCTGCAGGAAACGCCAGACAGGAGGAAGGGTTTCTGGCCAGTAGGAGAAGCCACGTGATTATCATGTGCTGTGAATTAAAAACTGGGTTACAGCCTCCAGGAATGCAAGACCCACTTAATTTTGGCAAAATATAGTTTGCTGCCTCAAAAGAAAAAAATGCATAAGAAAGTGTTTGGACATCTCCAAGCAAATTATTCTGACAGACATAGAAAGGCAGAAGAGACTCCTAGGAGTGGCAGAAACAATTTCTTAAGTCTTGTGGCTTTTAAGCCTTAAATAAGAGATAAATCATTTAATGACGATATACAAAGAAAATACTGAATAGCAAGTTAAGTTCAGGTATAAGCCTAGTAAAAACATTTGTTTTCTTAAATTTAGAATATATTTACATACAATATAAATAAACAGGGCTTCAAATTAAAAACCGACAAAGTACTCATGTCCCTAAATTCTGAATATCTTAACTAAAACAAACTAGCAAGATCACAAATAGCACATGATTCTTTTGGTCCTTAAAAACTTAAAAACTAGTTCTAATAAATAAGTTACACTTATTTACTACTGCATAGTTTGCATATCTGAATCTCCAGTCCTGAACTCTGAAACTGAACTTTCAACAAGATTTCTTTTCCCACTTTGATATCCCATGGACTCCTCAAAAATCAGTGTTTTCAGAGAGAATTATTTTGGGCATCCCCACCACACACACACGCACTCACGTGTACACGCTCTCACACGTACTGCTCCTCTGCCTGTATTCTCCCATCCACGCACTCTGTTGTTAAGTCAAAGACCTGGGCATCATTCTGGATTCACCCTTTACCCACTGGACCCCTTCACACCCAATCAATCACCTATCCACTCCCTAAATACCTCCAAAATCCATCTACTTTTTTTCCATGTCTACTGCAGGCTAGGAATATCCTTTCACATATTCCTGCTATCTCAGTATACAGTAGCTGAGAGGAGAGGCAATACGACCTAAGTAAATTTCATTGTAAGGCCTAAAAAAATCTATTTTAAAAGATTAAAAAATTGTAAACTCCTTTAGGAAAGAAACAAAATTATGGCAGATATACAGAATCAAAGTAAATATCAAATGTATTGAATGTTAAATCTGAGAATTAACTGAATATGTGTGTATTTATAATGCACCTAGTTCAGGCCACAATCCCCATGTTTAGGAGTGAAGAGTTTGAGCTTTGGCTCCAGGCTGATTTGCTCTGTCATGAATTCACTGGTGCACTCGGACAAGTTACCATCAGAATCCTTAAGTCTCCTGATCTATAAAATGAGGATAATAATAATAATACCCACCTCACAGAGTTGTTGGGGAATTTATATGAAATAATCAATGTAAAAGCCCCAGAAACTGCCTGGATACTATTCAGTATAAATCGCAATAATTATAATCACCCTCCTTTTGAATGCCCAGCACGACTCCTCTGGGTTAGGAGACATTCCTCTCCCAGCACCTCTACACGCTTTGGTGGGATCGTTTTGTCTATCTCCTAACCCAACTGCAAGCTCCCTAATGGCATACGTGAATGAATAATAAAACGAGCAATAATATGAATATTAGAAGCTATATAATAATAAATGGCTATTCATAATTATTAAGAGCTATATACTACTGAATGTGGTACGGATTGAGTATCCCTCGTCCGAAACGCTTGGGACCCAGAAGTGTTTCAGATTTTGGATTTTTTCAAATTTTGAAATATTTGCAGTATATCAATTGAGCATCCCAAATCTGAAATCCAAAATGTTCCAATGATCATTTCCTTTGAGTGTCATGTCAGCAATCAAAAAGTTACAGATTTGCAGCATTTGCAGTTTGGATTTTCAGATTTAGGATGCTCAGTCTGTATTTCTTTAGCGATCATGAATGAGGAAAAGAAACATTAACACATAAACAGTTTAAAGTTGGCAAGGAATCAATAATGAAAATTATCAGTTGCCATAATATTTTGATGTGTAACATAAAGAATTTTATTTTTAAGTAACTTACAAGTCTTCTATTAGAAAGTAATATACATGGGCACTTGGTCTTAAAGAGATTCACTTTTGCTACTTAGCAATTTATTTTCCACAGTTTTGCAAGCCAGAGTTATTTGTTCCTCAAAACAAAGAAGCTACCCAATAGTTTCAGGACTGTGACTCAAGTCTTTTCAGAAGAAGCACTTGAAAAAACATCTCTACCCTCCCACACTGACATCTAAGACTGCCCCATTTATGAGAAAGACAAAGGGCATGCCTCAAAATACTGAACCCACTCATTCACAAGAAGGAAGAGGAGATTCAAATATTTCCCTTTGGGGTTGAATTTTTTAAAAAATTAAAAGCAGTTATGTGGCCCCTCTCTACTGGTTCTCCTTACAGGGAAATTATTCTCTTTTCTTAAGCAATGAAAATAGACTGTTAGTTTTTTGAGGTGAACACAAGTGAGAAGAACAATTCTGATTTTATTTCAAAATTTTAAATGATGTTTTTCTGACATCCAAGAGAAGCTCAGGATGAGGGCAGAGGACCCCTACTCTGCTGCTCTCCAGGTGGCGGGCAGCGGTGTACCTGGGCTCCGTAGACACGCTGCATCGTCTGGAGCAGCTGGTTGGTGTAATCCGTGAGGGTGCCAGCATCTTCTTCAAATACGCTGAGTAAAGAGCGAGTCTGGAAGAAAAGAAGAAAAAAGGTCAATTTATTCTAAGTGCAAAAGTTACAAAGGAGGTAGAAAACACACACACACACACAAGCACATGCACAAACCGAAATGGGGAACGAAGGTACCTGTTGGCTCTCTGGCTTTGCTCTGTCATTGATCATGCCAGTACAAGTTGATTCCTGGAGTTTAATTTAGAACTCCCTTTCTAATCCTTTAGACTACAGTGTGGGGGCAATGTGAGTATCAAGGCCAGAAAAGAAAGTCAATTTTTAAAAGATTAAGACTGAAGGGCTTTTATCTGTCCTGACTTTAGCCCCTACCTAAGTGCCAGGAAAGCCCATCTAATAAAAAAAAAAGTGTTAACCAGGGCAGACTCTCCATTCAAGTCCATGAACTAAACACGAGGTCAGGCCCATCTGTGTACCTAGGGTGTGGTCACTTATAGCAATGCTAGAGTGTAATCATCTCAGCAGTAACGAGCTATCTGGTTTTCCGTAATCCTGGATGTCTTGCAGGAGTGTGCCATTCTTTTCTCTTACGATACTACAATTTTTATATTTTTCCTCAAATTTATTCAACCAATTTTCAAACTCATGACCAGGAAATTTCACTTCCCCTGGGCCCAACAGCAGCAGCTCTGGGCGCAAAACTCAAATAACAAGAATGGCAGCGTGGGGGGACAGGAGGCAAGGGCCATATACGTAACCTTAACATTTGTACCCCCATAATATGCTGAAATAAAAAAAAAAAAAGAATGGCAGCTTGCTACTTTTAGGAAAACAAACTCCTCAGTTCTCTTAGAGTAGCTGAGCAAAGTCATTCACTGAAAGGTATTTCCTATCATTTTTGTACACGGTGCTTGGCACGCACTAAGCACTAAAGAAGTATTTATATATTGGGTGGTATATGAACAAGTGTCAAGGTATCACCTAAGAGATATATGTACTCAAGGGACTTTCATTAATGTGCCCAGCACAATGGGAATTTAAAATACCACGTTAGCAATGACTGGATCTTTACTTCAGAAAATAACCCATTAGGCACAGAATGAAGAATAAGTTACAGAAATGCCTTTAATGAGATGATATCAAAGTGCTTTACAAAAAACAGTTCATTAAGGCTCATCATCTTCCCACAAATCAACTGCAATTCCTCCTTTCTTTTTCTAACTTAGGTAAGAGAACAGTAACTAACTCCAAAGTACTTCCGATAAACTGGAACAGGAACCTAAGCATTGGGATTTTCACCTCCCAGCACACGTTCTACCCTTGACTTTGCTCCACGACCTCTGGTGTACTTCACAGCAGTGTGTGCTTATCCTGCCTTGCCTAGGTCTTACAGACTGAAAATACCTGCTCCAAGACCAATGTACTCTCCTCAGTACCATTCCTCATCAACAGAAGAACCACAGTGCAATGAATTTTTTTTAAAAGCTCTCAGTGAGAAGTAAACAACATCACAGAACTTAAACAGTGTCTAATTCATGTATCAGAAGAGTTCTTCAAACTTTTTAAAATTAAACTTCACAGTATGAAATACATCAGGACTTGAAAATTTTTTTCTATTCTATTCTATTCGTAAACAAAAATCATGGTTTTGACCCACTGGATTTCATAATCCACTAATGGATGCCAACCAGTAGGTAAAAAGAGAAGTGATATAACTGGATTGTGGCTGTTTAGTTATCTCAAAATACTACTGATGTCCATTTAACCAAATCCTGTTTATTGCTTTTAATACTCTTAGGAATAAATTGAATGGAAGAAGAGAGGTAAGATGAAAAGAAAGGGCTGGCATAAATGTCCTCTACAAAGAGGGTAGAAAGAAAACTAAAACTACCACTTACTCTGAACCACCTATGTGCCAAACACCGTGCCAGGCACTGAACATTTGTTACTTCTTTAATCCTTCCAACAACTTTATGAGGTGGATACCATGGATCCATTAACCCCATTTGACAGATAATAAAACTGAGGCTCACCAAAATTAAGAAACTTGTTCAATCTCCCACTACTGGAAAGTAATGTAAAGCCGGGTCGCAGGCTCTGATGATCACCAGCAGGGTAGGACTCACCAGAGGGCATGCTCTTTGGTCCACAGCCCTCACCCCTGCCTGGAGACAGGACAGAAGCTGACTAGGAGCTGGATTCTCCTTGGTCATCCAACTGTCAGGCTCTCACCTATGATACCTGCCAGAGAACTACATCATTAAGCGTCTTTGTTTTTTATACTCTGAACATGTGACTATGACACCTGTTAGAACTGGCAGGAAACTCTAATTTTCCCTTTCTAATTTAACCCAGACAGTGATCACTCCTGGAAAAAATATACCCAGCTACCTTGGCACTATTTGGCCATCCACATTCACCACACCCTGTCTGCTCAAACTTGGGTTTAGAATAACAGAGATATTCCGAGACCTGAAGGAATGAGACCAAGTGCCAGGCAAAGACATACCAGTTGCTCAAAATTCCACAAAAAGGTCAGAAAGACACTAGTGTATAGCACTTATAAAGATAATAACGGCAATCTCATTTATGGAGTTACTATGATATACAGGCATGAAGATGCTTTACATATATTATTTATTCTTCATAACTCAATAAGTAACTATTTTAATCCTAATTTTACATATGTCTAAACAGAAGCTCACGAGAGGTTGAGTAACTTGCCAAAGGTAACAGCGGCAGATTCAGGACTTGAATTCCACCCTTTCACTGCTACCCTACACTCTTAAGAGTATGCCTGGCCAGAAAAACAAAACCAAATGCTCTGTGGATATAGCCTCCGCTCCATATCATTCCTTTACCTTAGCGTAAAGAAACTGGGTGTTAACTAATAAAATACTTCTAGACATTCTCAAGAATAGCATGTAATTCTATAATGGCCCAATTCTAATAGCACTGATTATTTTTAAAATTTTAAGGTCAAAAACAAAGTTATCTTCATAGTTCAGTGAAGGGAAAGAAATGTCTTGGTAGAAGTAACCAAGTCTACAGAAAGGAAAAATGTGTTACAAACAAGAGCAACAGGACAAAACCCGTCCACAATGAAGACATACAAAACCATCCAGGTTATGTTTTGACGTATCTTGCTTGAGTAAAGAAAGGCCTGGTTTGGTTGGATAGGGCTGTTCCCAGCGGGGCCACTCAATGAATAACCTCAGAACTAAGTCTTCCATTTCTCTGTTTCAGTTATGCCAACTGCAAAAGAAACAAACAAAACACCAAAAAAAGCAAGCAACAGTGCCGCTGCCTTCACCTTGTCTCAAAAGTGTACTATTTACAGGAGGAGCCAATAAGCCCCTGAAGAATCATGAGCTGCAAGAGCTCAAAGCTGTATTTGTGTTCCTATCACAGCAGTATCCACACCTTACTTATCTGTCTCTATCTGTCTCGGGAACAGACTGTGAACCAGCCGAGGGCAGGCACTCTCATTTATCATCACGTTCCCAGCAGCTAGCAGTGCCTGGTGAGGAGCAGAGGCTTATAAACAGCAATGGAGGCAAATATCTTAATCCCTAAAATGTTCTGCTTCTCAAATATCAGAGGTAAGCAGAAATAATACATGTGTACACACACAGACTAGTTTCACAGCACATCATGAAGCACTGCAAACTAAAAGGGAGGCAATGAATAGATGTATCTAAGGTCGGTCCATTAGTTATTCAGCTCTTCTTGGGGCACCCAGTTCAAATACAAAAGCTTTTGTGTTCATTTAATTAATCCTGTGCAACCAAGTTACGGAAGCAACTCTCACAATTACTCTACATAAAACTAAAGGAAACAAACAATAGATGGTTTCCTAGGATCTTTTCCTTTCAGTAAAACACTGTAGGTCACTGATGACAGAAAAGCCAGGTGCTAGGTAGTTTGGCTAACTTGAGCAGTATCCCCAGTATAGGCAGGTTGTCTGGGCTCCAATCCTGGCTTTGTTACTTTATGGTGTATAACCCTGGGCAAGTTATTTAACTTCTCTGCTCTTTGGTCATTTTAATAGAGAGCTACTTCAAAAGACTATTGGGAAGATTAAGTGAGTTAATATACATAAAGCAGTTAGAATGGTGCCTGGCACATAAAATCCATGATACAGGCGTTTGCTATTGTTTTTACACTTTCCACATAAAATAAAGCAGTTGGATTCGATTCCTTCCATTCCCGAGACTATGAATCTCCTGACAGTAAAGCTGCATTAGGTACATGTCACATATAAGAAAGTGCTAAATAAATATGCTCTGATGATTATTAAAGACCTTCTTAAAGTTCATTTTCATTCTGTACCTCATCAAGAACCCTCATAGGGTGACAGGCAAGTCTCAAAAGCAATGACAAATAAATTCCCTACAAGGAATATTAAGTATTAAATAGGAATGACAATGCCTCTAAACCTCTTCTGCCCACTTACAAGTTCAAAGTTACAAACCATGTAGATATGACATAACTTTAAGCTCTAAAGCACCTTGTATATCATCTGCTCCATGTCCCTGGTTCTGAAGATGTTCAGTAGATGAGAAAACTGAGCCAGCCCCAGGGTGGAGATTAAAAGACTCGCCCAAATCACATGATAACTTAGTGTTACAGCCGGAACTGGAACCCAGGTCTCCTGACTTGTTCTCTAGTCCTGCTTCTCACAGCTGGGCAAATACTTTAAGCCACTCAAAGATAATGTTCATTTATGTGAGAGCGGGAAATTCAGAATGTGATTTGTTGATGAGGACAACATGGAGAATCAGTCAGTGTAACCTCTCTAACCTGGCTGAGGCATTGCCATGTTGGTCAGAAAAGCAATATATCTTTGTGCACCTCAGTTTCCGCAATTGCAAGGCAGAGATCCTTGTCCAGAGTGATCATTTAATATTTCACATTATTTTTGGATCCCACACAATAGGTATGAGCATGGATGAAATGCCTTTTACCAAAGGGGTTGGTCCAATCAAAACACCAGATGTCTAGAGCTGTATAAAAGAGGCCTCGAAAAGTCAGTCAGCCCAGTAGATGCAAATTAAAAAAAAAAAAAATTCACAGTTTGCTTACAATTCCTTACTTGCCTACACTAGGAGGATCACAAAGAAATGGGCACAAGACACCTCTGCATACAGCCCTTCTGACTTATTCTGGAGTGACATAGAGTGAATGTAGGTAAGTCCATCCAAGGATGAGCCTGGGAGGTATAATGCACTCTAGAGGAAAAGGGAAGGTACCCAAAGAGAAAGGGGAAACAGTCAGAGGAAAACAGGTTAATCTTATTCTAATTTTTCAAGAGTTGAAACACTAGGGAATAAAGATACTTACTTAAATAACCCAGTGAGGAAGAAGCAGGAGAGTAGATACGAAGTAGGAAGCCGGGGAAATGTTAAACAAAGGAGAACAAAAGATCCCTGGGGAAAGGTGTGCTGAATTATGAACTAATGTCATTCTGCACTCATTTGCTATATTTACACACCAGCTTTCAACTGCAGAGCTCAAAGGACTTGGCTCTCATCTCAAGTGTGCTAATGAAGTTCCCCTGTATGACAAATGGGGCAGGTGCTGTAATTTTCTCTTCAAATGGGAAAACAGTGCCAAAGGGAGGCCTGGTTCTGCTGGGAAAGAGATCCATGCTCTCTGCCTCCCATTTTGGCACAGGTCTCATCATATCAGTAGTAGCAGAAGTAATAACAGTAGTAATAATAAGATTGACTCTTTATCTGTACCAGGCATTGTCTGCTGACAACTTTACAGGCATTTGCTCATTTAATTCTAACAACCCTATGAGACAGGTACAATTACCCCCATTTTACAGATGACAAAACTAAGGCACAAAAAGGTTATTTGCCCCGGGCATTCAGCTATTAAGTGATGGAGCCAGAGTTCAGATCCGGCAGCTTCTGTTTCAGCTGAGTTTGGAAGGGGGTCACGACACCACGCCTCCGGCCGCGGGGGGCCTTCCCTGGCTCCCCAGTTTAGCCTAGGCTCAGGACCCGGCCCGCCCCCTTCTCATCCCCGGGGAACCCTAGGGGAGGCCCCCCAAGGGGACCAGGCGTATTCCCGTAGCTGCCCGGGCGGGGGCGTGGCCTCTCCCCCGGGGCTGGGGAGCCCTCCTCAGCGCCACCCCTGCGGGCGAGGGGACCGGAGCGGCGAGAGGTACCTGGGGGCTGTCCTGCAACGCCTCCTCTAGCAGGAGCTTGTCCACGGCAGGCATGGTGCGGCGCGCCTGGGCCGAGGGCCGGACTGGAAGGACGGAAAGCGGGAGATGCGGCCGCCGAGGGTGCTGTGAGCTCCGGCGACGCGACGGACACTCTGTGCCCGAGCTGGCCCCGTGCGCGCCCACGCTTGGCCAGTGGCCGCCGCCGCCGCCGCAGGCCCTCCTCCCAGCCCAGCCCCCGGCCAAGCCGGATCAACAGGAAGCGTGGCGAGCGCCTGGCCCGGCCACCGGAAGTGTGGCTGCAGCGCTTCCGCCCCCGCCGGGCTCTTCCAGGGAATGTGCCGGCCGCTTGGCCAGGCCGGCTGCCGCGGGAACGTGTTGGTGGGCGGTTAAGGCCCAGCAGTGCTTATGCCAGTCAGTGCGCGGAAGTCCAAGAAGGGGAACCCGAGGGCGGAATCTAAGTTTGTGGCTGCCCAGAAAGCCTTTTGAGTCGAAGGAGTTAAGAGGGAGGAAAACCCTACACTTTCCACAGTACTTTTTCTAGGTCAGTCCAAACAGCTGCCAGAGCAAAGAGGTCAGCAAAGAGGTCTCATTCTCCTAGGGGGGAAAAAAGCTGGATAACTGAATCGTCTGTGATTCTTAGAGATAACCATTTTGGAAACCACAGCTATTTGATTTGGACGATATAATTAGGTCTCGTCCTCCTGGTTGGTTATGTTTTGTCATTTTGGAGAATTTCGTAATCAAATTTTTTCGAGTTGGAAGGGATAGATAATCTAGTTTGGTGTTGTCATTTAGAGATAAGAAAGTGAGACCCAGAGAATTAAGTGATTTGGTCAGGACCAATTTGTGAAAGCTAGAGGAAGAAGAGGAGGGGAGAGGGATGGAGAAAGACCGGCAAATAAAACTTGACATCTTTTTATATCAAAGACAAGGATTTCTGAAGTTCTTTCTTTAGGAATCAATAAGACTCGTCCCATTAGACATATGCCACCAAAATCAACAAGAAGGATATGGTAATATACAAATTCTACGTTCTGCAGAAACCCCCTAGGCATATCAAGACACAATCCGCATTGCAAACACCTCTGCAAGTCTGGTCATGTGAAAACTCCAATGCCATTATTCCCTTGGTCTGGCCACCACCAGCCTGACAGGAGCCATTTTACTGCCTCCATCTACCATCTTTACCATATACTTTCTTCCCTTTAGGTGGAATCATGCTCAAACCATGTTTCTTCCTTTCCTCTATTTTCTACTAAGTGCCATTCAGTTAATTTCATCTCATATAGTCCCTCAGACTCTTCTGACTGAAATCCTCTTCCTCAAGGCCAGACTCACACTCTTACTTGCCCTGATTGTAAGAATAGTACAAGGATATGATTATACCAAGGGAAAGAAATGCATACATCTTAATTTGAGAGTAGACATTAAGGAGGCAATATCCTCCAGAACCCTTGAAAGGGCTCAGACATCCCCTTGGGAGTCACTGTATTTTTTCATACCACCTCATCTTCTAATTAAAGTTACTTTTCCACAAACACTGGTATTCAAACTTGCTTAAACTGTGTTCTTACACAATGCCATGACTTGTCTGCATTTTATTGCTACATTATGGGCTACATAGCCTTGCTAGGGTTTCTTGCCTGGTAAGAACCATTTATAACATTGTTTCTATGGAAAATGTATCCCAAATTCAAAACAACTAAGTTGTGAAACCAAATCTGGGAATGCAACACATTTGTAAATCGTGTTAATTTATTTGATTTATTAATTCATCCATTCGTTCCTGTAATAAATACAGACTGTTCAGTGTTAAGCACTATCTCCCACTTATTTTGCTGTCGTTCCTATGCTGCTCATTTAAATTCTAAAGCCACATATCTTCTTCAATAGATAACCTGTGAGAAATTATGTAAACGGAATTTTTATGTCAACATGAACATTTTAAAATGTTTTATTAAACAGTATCTATCCGTATTAAACTATTGCGAAGGTGGATTTCAGACATCCGCACAACTATGTCTGAAATCCCTGGACAGCTGCAAGATTGGTGACAAGAAGTACAAAGATGGACAGTCTGCAGTTGCCATGACCTGGGAGAGAGAGGATGAACTCTGTGGAGCTGTAACCTTTGACCATTGAGGGCCAATGGGGAAAAGGACAAAGTGAGATACAAAAAGATACCCAGAGGGTCAGGTCAGAGAAAGCCTGAGGCCTCAGGAGCAAGAGAGAAAGGCAGGAGTGAGGAATGCACCTGTCTTGATAAGCTTCTGAGCAAACTGGTTGGTAGGGCACACACATTGAGATTCTTTCCTTGGCCTGTAAGGCCCTTTCTGCTTCTTTTCTGTCTGGCAAATCCAACCACAACCTTCAAATCCCAGCTTAATGTGACCTTTTTTGTGAAGCCTTCATTTATTACTGTTCCCCGACCCCGTAAGCAAAACACACCTTCCTTTCCTTCACTATCCTTCAATAGCACTTGGCTAGATAATTCTAGAAAAATATCTCTATTTGTTCCTACCCCCAACCTTCCAGCCAGAGTGAGCAGGAACTTGGTCTTATTTATTTCTATAATTATAGCGCCTAGTACATTACCTAGCACAAAAGCAGTTGCTTGGTAAATGCTTATTATTATAATATAATGTATATTATTGTAACTTACACATGATTAGTAGCCCAGAGTTTAAAAAGTGTTTTCATGAATCTCATCTCATTTGATACCATAATTCTGTGTTTTTTCAGTTATTCATTCACTATTTAGTAGCTACCACATGCTGAAGTCTCCTTTAGGAGCTGAGGATACAGCCTGAAGCCATCAGAAGCAGTCCCTGCCCTAATTGAGTTTATAGTCTAATAGAGGAGATAATAAGCAAATACAAACTGGTAAGCATATGATAATGCGTAGAAAAGGAATAGAGGATTATGGGAAGAGGGGAAGTGGGAAGGATTCTTTGAGGTGGGCAACATTTAGGCTGAGAATTGAATCAGGTAAGCCAAGCCTGGAGGGAAGAGCAAGTGTGTCACCCCAAGGCATGCTCCCCGCTTTGAGGACAAGCAGAAAGGCCAGTGTGGCTGAGCATAGTGAGGCAAGAGATTTAGAGGTCTAGGTCAAGGTGTAGGGTAGTGGTAGAAATAGTGAGAAGTGTTGAAATTGGAACATGTTTTTAAAGTAGACCCGAGAGAGTGTGCTGGATGTAGGATGTGAGAGAAAGGGAGAAAGCAATTGGGTAATCTTGTGATTTATTAAGATGGCAAACACCAGGGAGGAGCAGGTTGGTGGTGGTGGCATCAACTGTCCTGTGTGGGCCACTGCACTTGAGATGCCCTTTAGATGTCCAAGTGGAGGTGTCAGGTGGGCACTTGGATACACCTCTCTGAAGTTTGGGGGAGCGACTGGGGCTGAAGGTGTAAATCTGGGAGTTCACCAGCATGAAGGGAGTTTCTAAACCAGGAGAGTGGGTAAGATTTCTCAGGAATTTCATACAGAGAGGAAAGAGAAAAGGTTGGTGGACTGTGCCACAAGCAAGATCCAGCTGCTAATAAGGTAGAGGAAACTCAGACTAATGTACCACCTAGAAGCCCTATGAATAGGAAACTTGGAGGCAATACCATCCTAAAAGCTAAATGAGGAAAATGTTTCAGAAAGGATTGATCTACAGTGTCAAATGCAGCTCAGAGATCAAGCAAGAATAAGGACTGAGAATGACATTTAGATTTGCCGATAGAAAGATCACTGGCGAACTTGGTAAGAGACCTCAACAAGAACAGTTTTATTTGAAAGCAAGATGGTATGTGTTCAAGAGCAATGGAGGGAAGTCAAACAAAAATTTTCAAGATGGTTTTCAATGATGAGGATGATTGAAAAAGAAGTAATATTGCAGGGATGATGAACAAAAGGGAGGTTTTTTGTTTGCTTGTTTTAAGCTAGAAGTCATTTCTGAGCCTCAGTTTACTTCCCTATGATATGAGAATGACAATACCAATCACAACTTATTTCCATAGGCACCTCTCTATGTCCAGTATTAATTAAGACCTTTTCAGTTACAAATGACAGATACCTAACTCCAGGTAGCTTAAAGAAAACATAAAAGGCTGAGAGAGGCCGAGAGGTGAGGAGACTGTATTGCTTAGGTTATTTGCATGCTGACGAGAATGATCCAGTAGAGCAGGGGAAAATTGAATGTACAAGAGAGGGAGGTGACAATTTCAACAGCAAAGTCTGTAAGTAGACAATAAGGAGTGGGATCCAAATCACAAGTGATAGGGATGGCCTTAGACAGAAGCAGGAACAGTACATGCAGAGTGATAACATGTAGCAATAGGCTGATAGATTAAATGAGGGGAGGAAGAAGGAGTTCTTTTCTGATTGCTTTTATGTTTCCCAGTGAGATAAGAAGCAAAGCCATTGGCTCAAAGCAATGATGAAATAGTCATCTTGGGGCACAGGAAAGTGAGGTATATGTATTAGTGTCCCCATTTTACAGATGCTGCAACTGATGCTCAAATAAATAACATGACCAAGCAAGGGTTCTAAACGCCAGAGCTGTACCCACTGCACCCCAGAGAGAAGAAGGAAGCCTGCTCAGTAGGAAGCCTTGGGCTACTTGACCCTAGGATTCCTCTGCCCTTACCTCCCAGGTGCCTATGTAGTGTCCTATCCACAACAAATCCACAACAGCCACAACAAACGGCTGTTGAATGACAATATCCAATCCTGGTCTCTCCACCTAAGACTCATGTGACTCAGGTCATATGTCACTGCCTGTGCTTTCATTTGCTTTGTCTCCTACAGCCAGTCCATGCCTCCTCGGAGGCCTGGAGTCCTTCCAGTCTGAGAGGCCACCGTGGAAAACAATGAAAGAGGGTAAGGGGGAAAAGAACCTCGTCAGTCTTGAGCATTCACGTGTCTCATGGTGGGCACTGATCTTTGACTTTTACTCAGGATACAAGTTTGATCCTGTCACTTGGCTGTTTAAAACTCTTTGGTAATAAGAAGAGCAATGACAATGATTGCAAACAGACACTTATTGAGCTGTTACTATAGTGTTAGGCACTCTACTAATTATTTTACCTGCATCATCTCCTAAAATCTTTTCCAAGATTTCATTGGTTATTTGCTGTTATATCCCTATTTTAAAGATGGAGAAACTGGGGCCTAGGAAGCTTAAAGAACTTGCGCACAGTTAGCTCATTTCAGAGGTGGGATTCAAACCAGGCAGTCTGTGTCTGGACTATGTGTTCTTATCCTGGCCTCTCGGGAGGCTTCCTTCAGTGGCTCCCCATTGCCTGCAGTACAGTGTTTGTTATTTCTTAGCAGGTGCACAAGCCCCTGCTCCTTCTAGCTCCTGATTACATTGCTGCTGTCATCTTCTGCCATGACTCTTCATATACCTGCAATACAAAGTTCACTGTAGTCCTTGAAAATACACTGTTTCACATGCCCCTGTCTTTGCAGAGATTGTTTCCCTCAGCCCCAGACGCCCTTCCCCCATTAGTCACTTAACAAATTCATCTTTTTTTTTTTTTTTTGAGACAAGATCTTGCTCTGTTGCCCAGGCTGGATGGAGTGCAGTGGCACAATCACAGATCACTGTAACCCCAAACTCCTGGGCTCAAGTAATCCTCCTGCCTCAGCCTCCTGAGTAGCTGGGACTACTAACTGAGTAGGCATGTGCCACCACGCACAGCTAATTTTCTTATTTTTTGTAGAGACAAGGTCTTGCTATGTTGCCCAGGCTGGTCTCGAACTCCTGGGCTCAAGCAATCCTCCAGGCTTGGCCTCCCAAAGTGCTGGGCTTCTAGGTATGAGTCACCGTTCCTGGCCCAAATTCATCTTTTAAAGCTCTGCTTAAATACCACTTTAGCAGTCAATGAAATTCAATTCAATGCATACTAATGAAGCATGTCCTTTGTTCCAAACACCCAGCAAGGCACTGGAAGTTCAATAATGTAAAAGAGACACGGGCTTCCTGCCTTCCAGCGGGCTTCCCATCTAATGACGCAGGCAATTAAAGAGACGAGTGTTCTGATAAGGGATGATACGCAGGATATAGGGGAGCCGAGGTAGAGGAGTCACAGGCCAAGGCTGCCATTTCTGGGAATCGGGACAGGAGTGTGTAGGAGAAAGGCAGCCACTATCTAGTCAGTTACACTTGCTCAGAGCTGTTGCCACGTTTGTGTGTTTGTGGTTCTGTCTGCGGCTAATGATGAATCATTGCAAGAGCAAATAAAATAAGCACTAGTAAGTTTATATATATATTATACTTTATGTCACTATTTTGATCAATGTTCCAAGAAATACGTTTTTAAACAAAAATGCATCCTCAAGATGGCAATTTCAACAGCAGACTCTGTGCCGTGCTGCTACCTTGCCCAGAGAAACTAATGCTACAGTGTAGTGGTTCAGATGCCACCCAGTAACCTTCATTTCATTTCCCAGTGTTTGAATGTTCGCTACAGGCAACAGTTCTTCATAAACACTACTAAACTTATTAGTTCTTATTTATTTTTATATATTCACAAAATAAGTAAAAAAGTGTATGATATTAGAAATGTATTAATAATAGCTTGTGCTTTAAGAATTCCTGAGATCTCCTAGGAATTCTGACTTCTTGTTCCCAAATTCCAGACTGATACCTGTTGGGAATTTGGAAAGACTAGTGGGGTGCGTTGGCTAAACTAAGACCTTGTCTAAGTTGCGTGAGGTTGATTTCCTCTGTCATTCCTCCGCTGACCTATGGGACCTGGTACAGGCTTTTATCCACACTTATGCCACTGTCTTATTTCATGGGACTCTCTCTCTCTCTCTTTTTTTTTTTTT